>CP136060.1:249756494-250956494 GCA_032464435.1 Aegilops umbellulata
GAGGTGCCCAATTATTTTCATTTGCCAACATATTATTCAATAAAATTTCAGCGTCATCCGGTGTTCTTTCCCTGAAAAGAGAACCAGCACAACTATCCAGGTAATCTCTGGAAGCATCAGTTAGTCCATTATAAAAGATATCAAATATTTCAGGTTTCTTAAGAGGATGATCAGGCAAAGCATTAAGTAACTTGAGAAGCCTCCCCCAAGCTTGTGGGAGACTCTCTTCTTCAATTTGCACAAAATTGTATATTTCCCTCAAAGCAGCTTGTTTCTTATGAGCAGGGAAATATTTAGCAGAGAAGTAATAAATCATATCCTGGGGACTTTGCACACAGGCAGGATCAAGAGAATTAAACCATTTCTTAGCATCACTCTTTAATGAGAACGGAAATATTTTGAGTATATAAAAGTGGCGCGATCTCAGATTATTAGTAAACAGGGCAGCTATTTCATCTAACTTACGAAGATGTGCCACAATAGTTTCAATTCATAGCCATAAAAAGGATCAGATTCAACCAAAGTAATTATATCTGGATCAACAATAATATCATAATAATCCTGATCAGGAACACACATAGGTGAAGTAGCAAAAGCAGGGTCGGGTCTCATCCTACCTCTAAAAGATTCCTTACTCCACTTAATTAGTAACCTCTTACGTTCAGGTTTATCCGGACAAGCAAGAATAGCTTCATAAGATTCATTATTAAAAAGATAACCCTTAGGAATAACAGGCATAGGTTCATCATCACTAACATCATCGTGTTCAGGTTCACTAATTTCTCTTTCTCTAGACTTAGAAATTTGCTCATCTAGAAATTCACCAAGTGGCACAGTAGTATCAAGCATAGAAGTAGTGGCATCATCAATAACATGCGACATATCAGAATTCATGGCAGTAGTAGGTTTAGGTGTCGCTAGCTTACTCATAACAGAAGGTGAATCAAGTGCAGAGCTAGATGGCAGTTCCTTACCTCCCCTCGTAGTTGAGGGATAAATTTTTGTCTTAACGTCTTTCAAGTTCTTCATAGTGTCCAGCAGATATAAATCCCAAGTGACTCAAAGAATAGAGCTATGCTCCCCGGCAACGGCGCCAGAAAAAGGTCTTGATAACCCACAAGTATAGGGGATCGCAACAGTTTTCGAGGGTAGAGTATTCAACCCAAATTTGTTGATTCGACACAAGGGGAGCCAAAGAATATTCTCAAGTATTAGCAGCTGAGTTGTCAATTCAACCACACCTGGAAACTTAATATCTGCAGCAAAGTGTTTAGTAGCAAAGTAATATGATAGTGGTGGTAACGGTAACAGAAGTAAAGACAACAAAAGTAATGTTTTTGGTATTTTTGTAGTGATTGTAACAGTAGCAACAGAAAAGTAAATAAGCGTAAAGCAGTATATGGAAAACTCGTAGGCACCGGATCAATGATGGATAATTATGTCGGATGTGGTTCATCATGTAACAGTCATAACATAGGGTGACACAGAACTAGCTCCAGTTCATCAATATAATGTAGGCATGTATTCCGTAAATAGTCATACATGCTTATGGAAAAGAACTTTCATGGCATCTTTTGTCCTACCCTCCCGTGGCAGCGGGGTCCTATTGGAAACTAAGGGATATTAAGGCCTCCTTTTAATAGAGAACCGGAACAAAGCATTAACACATAGTGAATACATGAACTCCTCAAACTATGGTCATCACCGGGAGTGGTCCCGATTATTATCACTTCGGGGTTGCCGGATCATAACACATAGTAGGTGACTATAGACTTGCAAGATAGGATCTAGAACTCACATATATTCATGAAAACATAATAGGTTCAGATCTAAAATCATGGCACTCGGGCCCTAGTGACAAGCATTAAGCATAGCAAAGTCATAGCAACATCAATCTCAGAACATAGTGGACACTAGGGATCAAACCCTAACAAAACTAACTCGATTACATGATAAATCTCATCCAACCCATCACCGTCCAGCAAGCCTATGATGCAATTACTCACGCACGGCGGTGCGCATCATGAAATTGGTGATGGAGGATGGTTGATGATGACGACGGCGATGAACCCCCCTCTCCGGAGCCCCGAACGGACTCCAGATCAGCCCTCCCGAGAGAGATTAGGGTTTGGCGGCGGCTCCGTATCGTAAAACGCGATGAAACTTTCTCTCTGATTTTTTTCTCCCCGAAAGCCAATATATGGAGTTGGAGTTGGCGTCAGAGGGCATCCAGGGGGCCCACGAGGTAGGGGGGCGCGCCCAGGGGGGAGGGGCGCGCCCCCCACCCTCGTGGACAGGGTGTGGGCCCCTGGTCTTCATCTTTGGCGAGGATTCTTTATTATTTATTCTAAGATATTCCGTGGAGTTTCAGGTCATTCCGAGAACTTTTGTTTTCTGCACATAAAACAACACCATGGCAATTCTGCTGAAAACAACGTCAGTCCGGGTTAGTTCCATTCAAATCATACAAGTTAGAGTCCAAAACAAGGGCAAAAGTGTTTGCAAAAGTAGATACGACGGAGACGTATCAGTGCTCCTGCCCGTCAAATGGAAGCCACATCGTACTTTCCATGTCACCCAATTGAAGAAGCATTTAGCCCCCAAAGCAATACCTACTACTCGACTACCTCTCATCAACTAGGATGGAATAATATTGCTGGATCCAGAGAAGATCTTGGAACACACACTTATACCTCGATCTCAGGGGGATATTAACATTCCAGTGGTTAGGTGGTTCATCAAGTGGCTCAATTTACCAGAGTCTGAAGCCACTTGGGAAAATGTAACGTTCACCGAGGATAAGTCTGTTGTCCGGGGGAGTTGTCAGGACATGCATATCTATTTTTGAAGAAAGCAACACATGCGACTGGGTTCAGTTAGGTTTGAACCATTTTCTTTTGGGGAGAAGCACCCTGGGCCGTACATCTGCCATCAAACATCTACTATCTACCTACCGCTTCATAGAGAAGGGAGAACAAGAAGATGTTGATCGTCCATCAGACGGTTTAGGATCCCGAGCGCGTCGTTGTTCCCTTTCCCGCAAAATGGTCTACAATGCTTAACTGCCAAGCTGCTTTTCTTTTGTTTCTTCCACTCATTTGCAAGGCTATAAAGCTAGGATTCTAGAACCTCCGAGCTCATTCTTTTTGCTTTGGAGTAAACCCTAGCCGCCAGTGTCCCTGGCAGGCCCATATGTGTATACAAACTCGCTAAGAATTCCTCGCAATCGACCCCCAAATTAGCTATGTTCTGTGAGTTCAGTTCTTGTTTTCTGAATCTAGTTCATCAGACCACTTGGGTATGGCAAATACTATCTAGAGAAAGAGTACCTAGAGCAAGAGGGCTAGTTCTCCAACACTTAGAGAAATGGCCTTGCAGTACATCAGTAACGAGGGAGGGTCGAAACGAAAGAACATCCGGACTTCCTGAGGGCCTTTTTTATATAGTAGAGATATCCCGAGGGCCTTTGCATAACGGGGGGGGGGGGGGGGGGGTCAAATTCCACTCCGGCATCGGCCATCACATCACTAGTCCACCGACGCCAATGACGTGGATTGATCACCCTACATTAATCAAGACCGAATAAATTTCCTGTCTGCCTCCCTCAACATCCCTAGCCGATCTATCGCTGTGCGCCGCCACCCTAGTTGTGGAGGTACGCCGAAGCTCTACCTTCTCCCTCCCCGGCATTTTAGGATAGAGGTGTTAGCTTTTCTTACCAAAATTGGACTAACGAGCCTACTACAATCTATGAGTAGCCTCCAATTCAAATGCTGTAAACACCCTTGCTTCATCCCCTTTCTACCCTGCAGTAGTGTAGCTAGGATTCCGAGTCATGGTGGTCTAATACAACAAATTTTCCCCCAAATGCTACATGCCAATAAAATAGTGTATAACTTGTCAAAAGCACATACTGATAATGAAATCACAAGTGCTTCCTGGGTGGTTTTGGTAATTAATGTCAACATATCTCTTGTTGGACTAACACTTTTACCTAGTATGTTTCAGATAAGTTCAACAATGGAGTGGCATGGACTAAAGAATGTGGAACCCCTTCAAGATGTTAAGGACAAAGGATTGGCTCAAGCTTCAAGATCAAAACTCCACATTTTCTATTTTAGTGATCCAAGATCACATTGAGTCTATAGGAAAAGCCAATACTATCAAGGAGGGATGAGGTGTTGCTTAATGAGCCTCTTGCTTCATGTGCTTAGTGATATGCTCCAAAATCCTCAACTACCTTTCCATATCCACATATGACCTAAACCAAAAGTCAAACTCGGACCCACCGATTCTTTCTATCCGGCGCCACCGAGTTTCACATGTCATAGCCACTGCCACAAACCCTAGAAAATCGGTTTCACCGATAGGGATCTCGTTCTCACCGAGATGAGATTGTAATCTCACTGTGTATGTTCATTGCTAAAACCGGTCTCACCGAAATTGAGCAATCGGTACTACCAAGATTACAATGCAAAACCTCTGGTTAGCTCATTACCAAAATCGGTCCCACCGAGTTTGTGTAATCGGTCTCACCGAGTTTGCCTGACCAACTCTCTGGTTAGCTTATTACCAAAATCGGTCCCACCGAATTTGTGTACTCGGTCACACCGAGATTACGTTATGCCCTAACCCTAACCATATCGGTCCTACCGAGTTGCATCTCAGTCCCACCGAAAATCCTAACGGTCACTAGGTTTGCTAAATCGGTCCGACCGAGTTTAACGATTCGGTCCCACCGAGTTTGGCAAATTGTGTGTAACGGTTAGATTTTGTGTGGAGGCTATATATACCCCTCCACCCACTCTTCATTCATGGAGAGAGCCATCAGAACAGATCTTCACTTCCAATACACATTTTCTGAGAGAGAACCACCTACCCTTGTGTTGAGCTCAAGATATTCCATTCCTACCATATGAATCTTGATCTCTAGCCTTCCCCAAGTTGCTTTCCACTCAAATCTTCTTTCCACCAAATCCAAATCCTGTGAGAGAGAGTTGAGTGTTGGGGAGACTATCATTTCAAGCACAAGAGCAAGGAGTTCATCATCAACACACCATTTGTTACTTCTTGGAGAGTGGTGTCTCCTAGATTGGCTAGGTGTCACTTGGGAGCCTCCGACAAGATTGTGGAGTTCAACCAAGAAGTTTGTAAGGGCAAGGAGATCGCCTACTTCGTGAAGATCTACCGCTAGTGAGGCAAGTCCTTCGTGGGCGACGGCCATGATGGAATAGAAAAGGTTGCTTCTTCGTGGACCCTTCGTGGGTGGAGCCCTCCGTGGACTCGCGCAACTGTTACCCTCCGTGGGTTGAAGTCTCCATCAACGTGGATGTACGATAGCACCACCTATCGGAACCACGCCAAAAACATCCGTGTCTCCAATTGCGTTTGAATACTCCAAACCCTTCCCTTTACATTCTTGCAAGTTGCATGCTTTACTTTCCGCTGCTCATATACTCATTGCATGCTTGCTTGATATGTATTGTGTTTGTTAAACTTGTGCCTAAACCCCACTTGAACTTAAGAATATTAAAAACTGCAACTTTTGGTACTTAGTGTCTAAATCACCCCCCTCTAGACACCTCTTCTCGATCCTCACAATTGGTATCAGAGCTTTGGTCTCCATTGCCTTGGTTTAAACACCTTTGGAGGAAGATGGATGTGTCTACTTTAGGGAGTCTTAGACATAGGGTGCCCATTCTTGATGGAGAATATTTTCATGAGTGGAAAAATGAAATGCTCGAGATTTTAAATGAATCTCATTTGAACAAGTACATTGCTAGTCCTTGTGCAGCTCATATTGATCCTTTGCACCCTACCCTAGATGAAGATATTGACATGATTCGCAATCTTAGAACTGTTGAGCTCATCATTAGAGGATTGCCCAAAAATTTGATTTCTAGTCTACCTACTCTTAATTGTGCCTATACTATATGGAAATTTCTTGAGGAACGATTTCCCGATTATTCCTTCAAAAATTTAGATGAAATTCTCCATAAGTCTATTGCCTTGAGTAAGATAAACTCTAGTGATCCTAGTT
This sequence comes from Aegilops umbellulata, assembly GCA_032464435.1. Classification (NCBI taxonomy): domain Eukaryota; kingdom Viridiplantae; phylum Streptophyta; class Magnoliopsida; order Poales; family Poaceae; genus Aegilops; species Aegilops umbellulata. The sequence goes on from CP136060.1 coordinate 249,762,535, forward strand.
TTGGTGACTGTCTATTTGAGCTTACCAATCTCATGCGTGCTAAAGGAAATGTTGGAATCATTAGTGATATCATATCTGAAGCTATTAGAATTTATAAACGTAACCACTTTGATGATCATTTACCTAATGAACTACCCTATCTAGGAATTGATCAATCACAAGATGATGATGGATATTATGATGAAGATGATGATAGTGACTATGATCTTGATGATGCAATGAGACATTTTGGTCTTATGGAAAATCTTCGCGGCTACATGCTGGAGGAAAGGAGTGGGTCCTTGATAGTGGATGTACTGATCATATGACCGGAGATGACGAGATGTTCCGTGAGCTTGCTGAAAATGACGGCCCTCGAAAATATGTCACCTTTGGTGATAATTCAAAGGGTAAGGTGGTTGGCCTTGGTAAGGTGTCTATCTCACACGATATCTCCATACAAAATGTCATGCTCGTTGAATCCCTTGGATGCAATTTACTTTCAGTTTCTAGACTTGCGGATTTCGGTTTCAATGTCTTATTCACTGAAGTAGATTGCCAAGTGTTTCGTAGAGACAATCATAAAATGGTCTTTACCGGTATACGTAGAGGAGATCTTTACATTGTTGATTTCACTAAAAAGGCTCAACCTAAAACTTGCTTAATTGCTAAATCTTCTAAAGGCTGGTTGTGGCATAGAAGACTAGGTCATGTTGGAATGCGAAATCTTGATAAGCTTATTAAAGGTGATCATATCCTTGGAATAAAAGATGTCGTATTTGACAAGGATAGACTTTGTAGTGCTTGTCAAGCAGGGAAACAAGTTGGAGGAAGTCACCGTGCGAAGAACATCATGACCACAAGAAGACCACTCGAGCTACTTCACATGGATCTCTTTGGTCCAAATGCATACAAGAGTCTCGGTGGTAACTCATTTGGTCTAGTCATAGTTGATGATTTTTCAAGATTCACGTGGGTGTTCTTTCTTGATGACAAGTCACAGGTCCAAAAGATCTTCAAAAACTTTGCTAGGAAGGCCCAAAATCAGTTTGACATGAAGATCAAGAAGGTTCGGAGTGACAACGGAACGGAGTTCAAGAACGCAAATGTGGACACCTTTCTTGACGAAGAAGGGATTTCGCACGAGTTCTCGGCTACGTACACACCTCAACAAAATGGAGTTGTTGAGAGGAAGAACCGGACTCTTATCGAGATGGCAAGAACGATGCTTGATGAGTACAAAACGCCAAAGCACTTTTGGGCGGAAGCGGTTGAGACAACTTGTCATGCAACAAATTGCTTGTATCTTCACAAGCTACTCGGCAAGACGGCATACGAGCTCCTCACCGGTAACAAACCCCAAGTTGGATACTTTTGAGTATTTGGCTCAAAGTGCTACATTCTTGATAAGCATCGTCGTTCTAAATTTGCTCCTAAGTCTCATGAAGGTTTTCTACTTGGTTATGGCTCAAACTCTCACACTTACCGTGTCTACAACAATTTCACCCAAAAGGTTAAAGAGACGGTGGATGTGAAGTTTGATGAATCTAATGGCTCGCAAGTAGAGCAATTGCCAATTGATGTAGGAGACAAAGACCCTTCGGAAGCAATTCAAGACTTGTCCATTGGCAAGGTTCGTCCAACGGAAATGAAGGAGAGTACCTCGTCCGTCCAAGTGGAAGCTTCTACCTCACGTCAAGGTGAACCAAGAGTTGATACGAAAGCATCCACAAGTGGGACACGTTAAGATGAAGAAAACGAGGAAGTACACCAAGATGAACATCAACAACCTCCTTCTCCACCACGACAAGAGAACAACAACGTCAACAATGAAGAAGGCCAAGAAGAAGAAGAAGAACAAGATGAAGAGAATGTTCCACCCCGACCCACGCAAAAGCTTACACGAGTTCGAGCAAGAATTGCCAAAGATCATCCCGTCGAGCAAATCTACAAAGATATCCAAACCGGGAGAATCACTCGCTATAAAACTCGTTTAGCTAACTTTTGTGAACATTACTCATTCATTTCTAAAATTGAACCTATGAAGGTTGAAGAAGCATTGAAGGATCCAGATTGGATAAATGCTATGCATGAAGAGCTACACAACTTCGAGAGAAATCAAGTGTGGACATTGGTCGAGAAGCCTGACAACAACCACAACATCATTGGTACCAAATGGGTGTTTCGCAACAAGCAAGATGAAGATGGACAAGTGGTTCGCAACAAAGCACGTCTCGTCGCCCAAGGCTATACACAAGTTGAAGGTATTGACTATGGTGAGACATATGCTCCCGTTGCTAGACTTGAATCCATTCGCATCTTACTTGCCTATGCTAATCACCATGATATCACCTTATACCAAATGGACATTAAAAGTGCTTTTCTAAATGGCAAAATTGAAGAGGAAGTTTATGTTAAGAAACCTCCCGACTTTGTCAATCCTAACAAACCTAATCATGTTTACAAACTTCACAAAGCCCTTTATGGTCTTAAACAAGCTCCTAGAGCATGGTATAAATGCTTGACCAAGTTCCTTACTGAAAAAGGCTTTGAAATTGGTAAAATTGATTCTACTCTTTTTACAAAAAGGGTTAATGGAGAACTATTTGTGTGCCAAATTTATGTTGATGATATCATATTTGGTTCAACTAACCCTCATTTTAGTGAAAAGTTTGGAAAGCTAATGTCAGAGAAGTTTGAGATGTCTATGATGAGTGAACTCAAATTCTTTATCGGTTTGCAAATCAAGCAAACTAAGGAAGGTACATTTGTCTCTCAAACGAAATACACCAAAGACTTATTCAAGAAGTTTAATATGCAAGAATGCAAAGGTATGCCTACACCTATGCCTACTAGTGGACATCTTGATTTGACCAAAGATGGTGAACCGATTGATCAAAAGGTTTATCGCTCTATGATTGGTTCATTGTTATATTCATGTGCCTCCCGTCCCGATATTATGCTAAGTGTGTGCATGTGTGCACGATATCAAGATGCTCCTAAAGAATGTCATCTTAAGGTTGTGAAAAGGATAGTGAGATACTTAATCCATACACCAAATTTTGGCATTTGGTATCCTAAGAGGTCCTCTTTTGATCTTGTTGGCTACTCCGATTCAGACTATGACGGAGATAAGGTTAATAGAAAGTCCACTTCGGGTACTTGTCAATTCCTTGGTAGATCTATTGTGTCTTGGTCTTCCAAGAAACAAAACTCGGTATCCTTATCCACCGCCGAAGCGGAATACATTGCCGCTGGTTCATGTTGTGCTCAGTTACTCTGGATGACCCAAACTCTTAAAGATTATGGGATATATGTGAAACATGTTCCATTGCTATGTGACAATGAAAGTGCTATTAAGATTGCTCACAATCCCGTGCAACACTCTCGAACTAAGCACATTGAAGTTCGTCATCATTTCATTCGAGATCATGTTACCAAAGGGGACATTAACCTTAAGCACGTTTGCACCGATAAGCAATTGGCGGATATATTCACTAAACCACTTGATGAGAAAGTGTTTTGCAGGTTAAGAGGTGAATTGAACATCATTGATGCTTCAAACTTGGAGTAGGAACTCCATTTGATACATGCGAGGCATGAGCCTATGACAAATCCTTGATATTGCTCTTATGATGCTATTCATATGTCTTGGATATATTTATACCTTGCATGTTATCTAACCTGTGTAGGTACTTGGTTGAATCTAAATCTATGATATTGCAACTCACTCACATCTTGAGCAATCTCTACATCACCAAGTCTCTACTCAATGGTGGTTGAAGACAAGGAAGCACGAAACCATTCAAACATATCCTTTGACAAATTCTATGTTAAATCCTATAATTGTCATTTTGGATACACAAGTGATCTTCCTTGCAAGACTAACCCATGTAGGTAGATGAACTCAAACTCCAAGTGGTGCTCCCAACTCTTGATGGACTACATCAACCTTGAGCTACCCACACAAGTTCAACTACATGAGCAAGATCGATACCACCACCCAAGGTATGTTATTCCATCTTAGAGAAGATTTACTCCAAGTCATGAGCCAAAGCAACTCGACAAGATGTGAATACATCAAGATGCTTAAACGAAAAATGGTAATCCCATTTTGAGCTTAAACGATGAGTATGACATATGATCAAGTGCTCTCACTTGACTCCTAAGTCAATATACTCTAACATAGGTGACTTTGTCGCCGCCCAATTCTAGATGAAGTTCTCTTGTGTTCTTTTCTGTGTTATTGCATTTCTCCCTTGCATATTTGTTTCCCCTTTTCAAACAAAAAAACTTCATCTAGATCTTTAAGTTTCTTTCCTTTTCTTTTCTTTTTGTTCTGCATTTTCAGCATCCAATTCATTGCAAATCTTTCAGTTAATTCCTTGCAAATCCTTGTGAGATCTTACTTGTCTAGTGAGCTGAGATGACAAGTGGTTCCACTCTGATGAACTCGGTCACACCATTTTGTTTTCTTCGGTCTAACCAAAATCTTTCGGTGCAACCGAAGCACACAACTCGGAGTCACCGATTTCATCACAGGAAAACCTACTTGCCACTCATTCCTGATTTCTATTTTGCTCCAGCTCCACTCAATGATTCTTGTCCTCTGCCAGCATCACGTTACACATGCTGCTTTGCTCTGTGACTCCAGGACCAACCCACTTGTATCACATGTCCAGAAGTCCCTTCTTGGAAATTGATGTCAAAGGGGGAGAGAGAGATCACATCAAAGCTTAATCCTTCCTATAGGGGGAGAAAGAGAGAATACTCATGCGGAGAGAAAGTAATATCATCAATGCCCCAGAAGCTTGGTGTTCAAGAGGAGAGATGTCACATGTCTTTAAAAGGGGAAAGACATGTTTGTTTACTTGCTTTAGCTCAAGCTCTGTTGATTATTTTCTATTGCTCTGATTTTCTGTTCCCTATCTTCTCCCAATATCTCATGTTAGATTCAGGGGGAGCAAGACATCTAAGGGAAGGAAATCTCTGATTTTATTGCATATCTTTACCTTTGGGGACATGTCTATATCCAGTGTAGTACTTAGTACTCACTCTACATGTCATCCCAGTCTTGGTTCTATTGTGGTTCCTTTTTGTTTGCTCTGGTTAGTAGGTGTATCTGTGTTATCTAACCCTGTTTGCGCAGGTTCATCCCATCCTAAGCCATCTCAGGACCACAAGGTAAGTATATGCATCACTGTCATGTGAATGAGAAATTCTTGCTGATGTACATACTGTTTGCAAGAAGGACTCATAAGCATGAAGGTACTTTTCTCATAGTCACATCATTTGCTCTGATGCATATAGCCAAGATACATGTAACACATTGCTTACTCTGTCATGTTTATGCATTCACATGCTCCTATATTCCATATTCACATGATTGCATACATGTAGGGGGAGCCTATGCATGTTACATGTCTTTCCAAAGCTTCACTTGCTATTCTCTATATATTTATCTAAAGCTTTGATGTATGTTGTCATCAATTACCAAAAAGGGGGAGATTGAAAGCACAAGTGCTCCCTGGGTGGTTTTGGTAATTAATGTCAACATATCTCTTGTTGGACTAACACTTTTACCTAGTATGTTTCAGATAAGTTCAACAATGGAGTGGCATGGACTAAAGGATGTGGAACCCCTTCAAGATGTTAAGGACAAAGGATTGGCTCAAGCTTCAAGATCAAAACTCCACATTTTCTATTTTAGTGATCCAAGATCACATTGAGTCTATAGGAAAAGCCAATACTATCAAGGAGGGATGAGGTGTTGCTTAATGAGCCTCTTGCTTCATGTGCTTAGTGATATGCTCCAAAATCCTCAACTACCTTTCCATATCCACATTTGACCTAAACCAAAAGTCAAACTCGGCCCCACCGATTCTTTCTATCCGGCGCCATCGAGTTTCACATGTCATAGCCACTGCCACAAACCCTAAAAAATCGGTTTCACCGATAGGGATCTCGGTCTCACCGAGATGGGATTATAATCTCACTGTGTATGTTCATTGCTAAAATCAGTCTCACTGAAATTGAGCAATCGGTACTACCGAGATTACAATGCAAAACCTCTGGTTAGCTCATTACCAAAATCGGTCCCACCGAGTTTGTGTAATCGGTCTCACCGAGTTTGCCTGACCAACTCTCTGGTTAGCTTATTACCAAAATCGGTCCCACCGAATTTGTGTGATCGGTCACACCGAGATTACGTTATGCCCTAACCCTAACCATATCGGTCCTACTGAGTTGCATCTCAGTCCCACCGAAAATCCTAACGGTCACTAGGTTTGCTAAATCGGTCCGACCGAGTTTAACGATTCGGTCCCACCGAGTTTGGCAAATTGTGTGTAACAGTTAGATTTTGTGTGGAGGATATATATACCCCTCCACCCACTCTTCAATCATGGAGAGAGGCATCAGAACAGATCTTCACTTCCAATACACATTTTCTGAGAGAGAACCACCTACCCTTGTGTTGAGCTCAAGATATTCCATTCCTACCATATGAATCTTGATCTCTAGCCTTCCCCAAGTTGCTTTCCACTCAAATCTTCTTTCCACCAAATCCAAATCCTGTGAGAGAGAGTTGAGTGTTGGGGAGACTATCATTTCAAGCACAAGAGCAAGGAGTTCATCATCAACACACCATTTGTTACTTCTTGGAGAGTGATGTCTCCTAGATTGGCTAGGTGTCACTTGGGAGCCTCCGACAAGATTGTGGAGTTCAACCAAGAAGTTTGTAAGGGCAAGGAGATTGCCTACTTTGTGAAGATCTACCGCTAGTGAGGCAAGTCCTTCGTGGGCGACGGCCATGATGGAATAGACAAGGTTGCTTCTTCGTGGACCCTTCGTGGGTGGAGCCCTCCGTGGACTCGCGCAACTGTTACCCTCCGTGGGTTGAAGTCTCCATCAACGTGGATGTACGATAGCACCACCTATCGGAACCACGCCAAAAACATATGTGTCTCCAATTGCGTTTGAATACTCCAAACCCTTCCCTTTACATTTTTGCAAGTTGCATGCTTTACTTTCCGCTGCTCATATACTCATTGCATGCTTGGTTGATATGTATTGTGTTTGTTAAACTTGTGCCTAAACTCCACTTAAACTTAAGAATATTAAAAACTGCAACTTTTGGTACTTAGTGTCTAAATCACCCCCCCTCTAGACACCTCTTATCGATCCTCACAGATAATATCTTCAAAGCACATTGAAATTTATGATTAAATCTTTCTTTTGAGGAGTTTACGATTAGATCTTAATCATGCAGAAAAGAAGCAATTACATCTTATTTGTTGGAATAAAAACATCCTCTCATGGCCATCAAAGTCTCAATTATACCTTCTTCCTTCGTTTTGGAGAAAAGATCATGTTGAGCTTCAAAAGAGACACAATATCTTTGGTCCTCTTCATTTTGCAACAATTTTACATTAAAATCTTCAATTTGTCAATTCCTAATCGGATGAACCCATAGTAATCAATCAACACAACTACAAGTTTACAAACATTATAGAACAATTAAATTAAGTTAACCTCTTTCCTCATTTGGGGAGACTACGTGGCTCCGATTCCTCTGAAAACCACCGGGTGCAGGACACAACCGTTTCTTGGCTTTTTTTAGACAATCTCATGAAGCTTTTTTTTAAATCATGAAGCTTTTATTGGTTCATCCTAATATTTTTTTTGAGGAAATTGCACCCTTTATTAATGATCAATGTTCATGGTGGTACAAATTACATCGGGCAAGGATAACAACCACACATGGCGCCCAAGAGAAAGGGAAGAACTAGCTTTGGCAAGTGCGTGTGCCTCGTCATTATGTTGACCCTTCTCATGGATAAACTTCAGGTCTCGGAATAAGGTCCGCTGGGCTGTGATCTCCCTCAAGATAGTGACATAGTGACACGGAACGCCTGCTTCAATATTGGCCACCACTTTACTGCAATCGGAAGCAACACAAAATGAATCCACATGCAAGTCCATAGCTAATGCCAGAGCTTCCAATGATGTCGGGTCAATCAATCCTTCAAACACGACGACCGAGGCGCCCAAATAAAGTCCATTTTTGTCCCGATAGATGGCAGCTGCCGCTCCTTTCGTTCCGTCCCGCGAGATGCCCCCATCGACATTGATTTTCACATTATGCTCTGTTGGACGCTGCTAGCCCTTCGAGGGATCGTGTACACGCCCGTCCTCCTGCACTGCAAGCTGCAACTCATTTTTTGCATGCACATCCTTTTTCCTTGCATGCATGCCACTGGCTCGTTCGGAGCTCTGAATAGTGACTAACTCAAGATCAACAAGGAATTTGTTAATGAAGCAATGCGTGCTAATGGGGCTCTGGTACTGATCATCGTGTATAGCCTGTCGTCTAGCCCACCATATCACCCATATCGTCACAAGCACCTTGGAGAGGTCCTCCGACGGTAAAGTGTCCACGAGCCAGTGCAACCACAACTTAGGATCCTCCGCGCGGTTTGATATCGCGACCTCAGTCAACTCCTCGTCCGCGAGAGCCCAAACACATCTGGTCATCTGACAATCGAACAAGGAGTGGTTCATCCTAATATTTAGAGGGATGAAAGGGGGCTTTCGGCTGCAAAATTCCAGGGTGGACTTCACTGTTCTGACCACCCAATCAAAAGAAAAAGAAAAAACCCTGGCCACCCTCTGTTAGTCTGGTCTGGCTACGCCAGTGCTGCCTGCCCTGATCGTCCGCCGCCCCGTCCCTGTCCTCAAAACCCTAGCTCGCCCTAAACCGTGGCACCCATCGCCGTCCCTCATCCTGCGCTGGCGTTCGTCTTCCGAAGCGGCGGAGGCGCAGGAGGGCCCTCGATCTAGGTCAGACCTCACCGACCGGCACGCTGTGCTCACAACTCGCATATCCTACTAACAACATCAGTTCATTTTCCATTTCGTTTTCCGGGGGGTCCCAACCTCCATAGCGCACGATCGAGTAAGAAGGGCAATCCTTGTGTGTACTATTCTACACAACGATCGCTTGGCTAATTGGGGCCATTAGTTGATCTGATGATGGCCACCGTTGGTTTATTTACTCTGTTTTATTTGGGAGGGGGGGACAGGGCTGGCGCCTGATGGTCACCATCACATGGCAACTTGGTCTTGTGGCCGTCCGGGACGGCGTAGATTAACCCGATTGAACGGTCCGCCGACACGTGGTGGCGCTCTCCACCGTTCTTTTTGTGATTTATTATAAGGTTTTATTCGGGCTGTGCATAGCGAACATTTTATATTTGAATTGTATGGCATGACTTCACTGTTTGGTTTAATGCTCTCAAGGGATGTTTTATCATTGTTCGGGTGCTGATTAGTATCTTCACGGTGTGATAAATGTTTTCTAGGTGTTATTGAGTCTCTCACACGCTATCATTTCTATTATTGAGATGAGATCTTCTGTGAGCTTTCGTAGAAAATTTAGTACTACTTTTTTTTCCAAGTGCATGGTACTTCTTTTTCAAGATTTTAATGCGATAAACAAAAATTGAAGGGTGCAATCGGACCCTCGCCACACCCTGGGAATCGAACCTGGTTGCACGGCATATTCTCTATTTGCCCACCATCATGACCACCGCGGGTTACCTTAATATATTGAAATTTATAACGAAGACACTATTCGATACATTATTTCAGTACTTAGGTTGCAAATAGTACCATATTATATAGATGCTCCATATGTCCATAAACCCCTTCCTTTTAATTTTAACTAACAAGCACACTTTTGTTCCATGCGCTTTATTTCTTTAAAAGGATCTGGTCCTGATTTCTCTCTTTTTTTTCCTTGGGATATGTGCTTGTATAGGTTGATATAAACAGCAAGAGGGCATCAGATTGTACCAGAAAGCGCCAAAGAAGTACAGATTGCAACACAAGCGATGGGATGTAATAGTCAAAAAAATAAGGCTGCGCCGGAGCAAGAACCAACTACTTTACCCGGTAAAAAGAAGTGCTTTGCTTGTAAAGAGACATCACACAATTTGGATCAATGTAGGATAAAAGACAAACTGGGTACTGTGGCCCAGCTATTTGGACGTTCTACAAGCTTTCCATTCTACATGATCCAACCTTCAATGGAAGTTGTTGAAAATGAAAAATTCTACCATCACTGCCTGCTGATCACATCTAATACCTGTAACTTGGACCCGGCAAGAGTGAAAACTGAACTAAACAAGTTCTGGAAGCTGACTGATGACTGGGATATAAGGAGAGACGGTAGACAGAATTTCGTAGCATCCTTCAACTCAGAGGATGACCTACTAAGCTGTTTAAAGCCTCCCGATGTAGAAACATTTCTGGATGAAAAGGAGGTGAATTTCAGTGTAGCAATGTGGGATGAAGGTGATGGGGAAAAGCTTGACTTGATCAAAGAGTGGCTTTTGGTCTATGGGGTCCCAGGTGCATATAGAAACTGGAAGGAGCTATATCAAGTGGCATCTGCAGTTGGAGTTCTGCTTGAGGTGGATGAGGAAAGTTTGGAAAGTGGAGATAAGGAGCCTATTAGGTTGAGGATAGCGTTAGGAAGTCTTGTTGGTGCTCCTTTCTCTTACCACTTTGTGTTTGGATGGTCTTCTAGACTAGTCAAGTTCATGATTGAAGACAAAATAGGAAGGATAGAAGGGCAGTGGAAGGAAGTAGAAGAACGGAATGTTAGCGTCATGAAGGAATATGCAGATATAAGAGAAGAAGGTATCGAGGTACCTCCAGGAACAATGAATAAAGGAATCGATTTGGAGGGCACTGGAGTAGATTTCACAGGCAATTCTTCTTTGGATTTCAGAAGTTGCTCAAGCAAGAAATGTAAAGAAGAACTGAAGACCACAGAACAGAATGGTAGCGTCATGAAGGAATATGCTGATATAAGAGAAGAAGGTATTGAGGTACCTCCAGAAACAGTGAATAAAGGAATGGATTTAGAGGGCACTGGAGTAGATTTTGCAGGCAATTGTTCTTTGGATGTTGGAAGTTTCTCAGGCAAGGAACGTAGAGAAGAGCTGAAGACCACAGAAACAGCTACATTGGTGGAAGTGGCGAAGTTCATTGCAGAGTTAAGAGTTAATGAAGACATCAAGGGAAACAGCACAAGTGCTATGGCAGCGACCACAGCAAACTCGAAGATAGCAGCAACAGGGGGGCAATCCCCAAGTGAAAGCTCAGCAGGAGCTGATCATATGTCGGGTTTGGAAGATTGTTCAGACAAGGAACATCAAAAGAAACTGAAGACCTGCGATATGGCTACATTTCTGCAAGTGTCGAAGTTCACTGAAGAGTTAAGAACTGATGGAGAGATCAAAGAAAACAATGCAAGTGCTGTAGTGGGCACCAGAACAAACTCCGAGAGAGCTACAGAAGACATTCCAAAAGCTACAGAAGACTTGGCTACATTGCTGCAATTGTCGAAGTTCATTGAAGAGTTAAGAACTGATGGAGTGATCGAAGAAAACAATGCAAGTGCTGTAGTGGGCACCAGAACGAACTCCGAGAGAGCTATAGAAGACATTCCAAAAGCTACAGAAGACTTGGCTACATTGCTGCAATTGTCGAAGTTCATTGAAGAGTTAAGAACTGATGGAGTGATCGAAGAAAACAATGCAAGTGCTGTAGTGGGCACCAGAACGAACTCCGAGAGAGCTACAGAAGACATTCCAAAAGCTACAGAAGACATGGCTACATTGCTGCAATTGTTGAAGTTCATTGAAGAGTTAAGAACTGATGGAGTGATCGAAGAAAACAATGCAAGTGCTGTAGTGGGCACCAGAACGAACTCCGGTCCAGGATCTCCGGGCGGGAACATCCCTTGTCCTCGTCACCGATCTTCGTGGCGTCCACACATTGCAGGTCCCTGTTGTCATCAACTATGATCTGCCAACACATCCAGTACAATACATTCGCCATGTTCGACGCAGTGGACAGCCTGGAGGGAATGGTGTTGCTATCAGCTTCATTGCTCGTGCTGATGAGCGTGTCCTGTCTGACATCCAAAGGTTCTGCAATGCTCAGATGGTGGAGTTACCTTCCAACGTCACTGACCTCCTGTGAGCAATTCCATATGGTGTGCAGATGGCTATGTTTACTTGTTTTTGCTATCGTTGCCCGGAGAGCTGCGCAACAGCTGCATTTTGTTGAACTGTGGGAGTTGTCTTGTGGGATTGTACCTTGTTTAGTAAACTGGTATTTATGTCATGGTGGTTCGGTACTGAACTTAATGTGGTGCAAATAGTTGTTTGAAATGTTGCGAACGGTATTCATCTGTTGTTTACCGTCTGATGGTGGAGTACTGTAGGTCCGAGCTAATACAAAAAATTGTCGATGCGAACGGTCCCGGACGGATGCCTACGGCTGCACATCGACCGCCATGGTCAGTCTGACGGGGCGTGCTAGCAGCCAAACAAGTAGCGTTCTTTTGGATTGGATTCGCAATCCTCTATACACTTTCGGACACGAGCTCCCCCTTCCGCGTCGCTCCCGCCTCATTCATGGCCAGTGGCCACATCGCCCGATGCCTCGGTGGCATCCTCGCCAGGCGGGCCGGCGCTACTGTCGCCGTCTCCGGCGACCTCCGCCTGAACGGCGCTCAGCTCGTCGATGGGGTGCGCAGTCTGGCAGCCGGCCTCTTGGAGCGCGGCGTCCGTCCCGGTGATGTCGTCGCCGTCGTCGGCTTCAACAGGTACGCACAAGGCTACTGCAGCTCACATCGCCTGCCTCTGTCATTTCTTCCTTCATTTCACAATTGCTAGTCAACCATTTGTTCTTGGCCCTCCGCAAGTCAACCCTCCGCCCTCCAAAAAATCACGGACTTGGCACACACAGAAAACAATATCCAAAATACTTGAAACGAATCTGAGCATGGAAATTGCATCAGTATCATCAACTTTTCATGTGATTATCTGTAGCATTGAGTACATGGAGCTGTCGCTGGCCATCCCTTACATGGGAGCAATCGTTGCCCCTCTCAACTACCGCTGGGTAAGACTGTAAGAGCATTCTTCTTCCTCTAACTAGATGAACAAATCAACAACTCCACAATACATCATACAGTATGATCTGAAATCTTCCAAATGCAATTGAACTCCAACTCGTATTGCTGCATGAGTGTTTGAAGCTGGCCTTTTGCCTGAATGTGTCATTCTGAAGAATGGAAAATAAAGAATGGCGTCGTCTTTCTTCTCGTCTAGAGCTTCGAGGAGGCGGCGCAGGCGCTGGAGCTTGTGCGGCCGTCGGCGTTCATCTTTGATGGTGCTTACAGCTCATGGGCGCTCCGGTTGATGGAGAGGCAGAGCTTCTCATCCATCTGCCTTTACGTCACCATCGGGGATCCTGTCAACACCGGCCAAGGTGCAAACTGTAAGTATATATGCAGAAGATGGAGAGATACCTCTTCCTCTTTACCTTTTCTGGATTGACCGCAAAATAGATCGTTACATGATCTAAGACCGTCGTTTTTCAGTTGTGTCAGTTGATCATGTCAAGAGGAGTTGCAGAGGAACCACGGAAATGGAGCCCGTGTCGGCTCCGAGGGATGTCGCTTTAATATGCTTCACATCTGGTAAAAGCTCTGGGCTGGTTCTTGGCTTCGATTTGTATTAAGCCTTTTACCGGCAGTGCTAAGGCTTTTCAGCCCTGCATTTTGACAACACATAGGTTGAATTGATGTTTGGTTCTTATTCAGGGACCACTGGACAGCCAAAGGGCGTAGCAATAAGCCATACATCTTTGATCATTCAATCTCTTGCAAAAATCGCCGTTGTCGGCTACGGTGAGGATGATGTATGCTTTCAGGATCCATGTAACTGTAGTTATTGAAAATTGCATTAGCTTATCCAACTTCATGCACTGCTCACTAGGGCGTCAAATGATGCTATTAAATTTCATGCTATTTGAATGTAACTGACTTTTTATTTCACAAAATAATAATAGTTGTTATAATTATTGTATGCTTACAGGTCTACCTACATACAGCCCCTCTATGCCATATCGGAGGGATCTCTTCATGCTTGGCCATCCTGATGGCTGGAGGGTGCCATGTCCTGATACCTAAATTCGAAGCAAAATCAGCTATCAAAGCAATCCAAGAACACAAAGTGACTTGTTTCATCACCGTTCCCGCAATCATGGCTGACCTCCTGTCCTATGCTCGGTAACCGATAGTGCTAAAGTACAATCTAAAAGCCTAAGAACGCCCAGTTTGTTGTTGACTTTCGGTACTTGATCAGGAAAGACAAGATATCAGGATGCGGGTCAGTAACTAAGATCCTCAATGGTGGCGGCGGGTTGTCGGATGAGTTGATAAATGGAGCTTCTCACTTATTTTTCAACGCTGCTATCTTCTCAGCTTATGGTATATGTTCTTACCATCAAATGCCACTTCACTTTATCTGCAGTTTCTTTAGAAATTAAAATTATGTTCACAAGCAATCATTTTTATGCTTAACATCTCTTATCTGAGTACTGAACTTGTTTTTGTCAGGGATGACAGAGGCATGCTCATCGCTGACGTTCATGCGTATCAACAACCCAGAACTTCAAGAAGCCAAGGACCAGTTAAGCAAGCAATCTGAAGGTGTTTGTGTTGGAAAGCCATCACCTCATGTCGAGATAAGAATCGATAGAGACGAAAGTAACAGCACCTCTTCACAAATGGGGAAAATCTTGACAAGAGGCCTGCATACAATGGTTGGATACTGGGGGAACAATACGGTTGATACATCAGAATCTGTTAGGAATGGATGGCTTGACACCGGGGACACTGGATGGATAGATAGGACTGGTAAGCTATGGCTCATGGGGCGACAAAAAGGGCGCATAAAAAGCGGAGGGGAAAATGTTTACCCCGAAGAGGTGCTTATTGTTTTACTCGTGTGTGTGATGTGCTCTTCAATCTTCTCAAGCTGATATATTATGTGTTAGTTTCTTCATCTTTAAAAAACAACCATGCCTAATGATCCAAGATCTCAAATATTTGCAGGTAGAGTTAGTGCTGTCACAACACTCAGGGGTGGCTACAGCTGTGGTTATCGGTGTACCGGATAGTCGCCTTGGGGAGAAAATTGTTGCTTGTGTTAGCATCAGAGATGACTGGAGATGGGTTGATGCAACAGCTGAGCACCAAGGAGAAGGCAAGGAAGTGTCTGCTCATATCCTTCAAGAGTATTGCAGGATAAAAAATATGAGCAGGTTAGCAGTCCCTCTTAAGTACCACATTTTGGAGTAGAATGCCCTCCTGCTTGAAATCAATCACCGGATCAGGTCTTAAACAGTGCAGAAAAATGAAAGAACATGCTATATATTAGTACATCTACATCTAAATTCCTACATTTATTTTCTGCAGAGAATACTCACTAGGTTATTTCAGGCATGCAGATGATTTATTTAAACATTCTTGAAGCTTTTTTAAAGGATTACGTGCGTTACTGCGTGTACACTGGCTTCTTTTCTCCAGTAACTTGTCGTGATCCTCTTTGGGACAGATTCAAGGTGCCAAGATTATATTATCACTGGAGTAGGCCGTTCCCAGTGACCACCACAGGCAAAATTAAAAGAGAGAAGCTGAAGGCCGAGGTGTTGTCATGCATCCAACCGCGTAGCAGTTTGTAGCTTCAGTCCGTGTGGCTGACCAGAGATAATCTCGTCCGTCACAATTGGCGAGGAAATAAGCGTAATTTTTATACTCACGACGAGACAATCAAATACCTCTTTTTCTAATGCAAATTTGCACGCTCTACGTGGGCGGTCATTCAAATAATGACCAATTTGTATTCGCCCTTGCCAATATTTTTGGTCATTGGTTGAACGAAATTTTAAATAGGTTCAAAACCCCAATCGGGTGGGAGCATATGCCTTATTATGGGCGCTCTCGCTATGTAGAAATGATTTGGTTTTCGAGGACAAAAACACCTCTCTTTTGCAGGTTATTTTCTGCTGTGCATACTCACTTCGTACGTGGTCTACGCTACACCGAACAAAGTATCAACCGCTGTGGTGTGTATTCGGTTGGAGCAAGTGGCCACAGAGGTCTTTACCCAACATGGGTGGCAGCATAATTTTTGGATTGCTGCACCACCTTCTTCGACATAGGCATAGTCTCAGTCCTATATGATCCTACTGTTGCTGATATGTTGTCTTTTTTTATCTTTTTCCAGTTTGTTTTTGTTTGATTGTGTGCATCTTAATTATGTAGAGGCCAGACGTTGCTCATCATGCTTTTTATCTGCTTGGCGCTACATTTTGAGTTAATGAAAATGTCCTATATCGAAAAGTTTGTGGACCAAAAACCACGTGGATTCTTCTCTCCATCAACCATTTCCAATGGAGTTTCAGTTTTGTAGGAGTTTACACGTAAGAGCATCTCTAGCAGACCCTGTAAAACGCCGACCCGCATAAGGGTTTTTCAGTTTGCGGAAAAGGGTCTATGCGGGCCGGCGCGGGCGAGGTCAGACTCAGACCCCGCAAAACGGACCCATAAAAATACATATTCGCTGAATATGCTCTTTTACGGGTCGGCTACGTGGGGTCTGCTCGGGTGCTGCCGCGTCAACCCGCAAATCGAAGACGCCCAATGAGAGAATTTGACAGCGATTCCGACAAACGAGTTTAAATTCAAACAATGAAACACAGTTCGCACACAAATAAAAGCTTAGTTTTGTAGGACAAATGCAAAAGGAGTTCTTGCAAAAGTGACGATCATGTTCGGCATCATGTTGGTCGATCTTCACTCCGCACCACCGAGTCCATCGAGGTCATCGTCGCCACCGAGTCCACCTCCAACACTTGTTCCAACTCCGGCACCGAAATCATCGGCTAGCGCACTGAACGCGTCGGCGACATTGGTTCCAAACCCCGATGAGAAAACATCTCCGACACTGTAACACGCATTGGCTGACGCAAGCATCCTCCTCTTCAAGATATCTCTTATTGCCATATCATGCCATTTTTTGGTGAGGTCGTCCATGTCATTGCGGTTCAATGTCATGATCTTGTTCTCTTCGGCAAGCAACTTGGACATGGCTTTGTTTTCAGCGGCACGTGTTCTTCTCTCCTCAATGGCCGCTTTCCGCAGCTCCTGGTCCTTGAGCAATTGCCATTTTTCTTGCTTCTCTCCTAAGGAAATATGCCCTAGAGACAATAATAAAGTTGTTATTTTATATTTCCTTATTCATGATAAATGTTTATTACTCATGCTAGAATTGTATTGACCGGAAACCTTAATACATGTGTGAATACATAGACAAAACACTGAGTCCCTAGTGAGCCTCTACTTGACTAGCTCGTTGATCAAAGTGTTGGGAACGTAGCATGCAATTTCAAAAATATTCATACGATCACGCAACATCTATCTAGGAGATGCATAGCAACGAGAGGGGGAGAGTGTGTCCACGTACCCTCGTAGACCGAAAGCGGAAGCGTTAGGTTAACGCGATTGATGCAGTCGAACGTCTTCATGATCCAACCGATCTTAGTACCGAATGTACGGCACCTCCGTGTTCAGCACACGTTCAGCTAGATGACGTCCCTCGAACTCTTGATCCAGCAGAGGGTCGAGGGAGAGTTCCGTCAACAGGACGGCGTGGTGACGATGATGGTGATGTGATCCGCGCAGGGCTTCGCCTAAGCACTACGACGCTATGACCGGAGGAGTAAACTGTGGAGGGGGCACTTCACACGGCTAAGAGAACAATTGATGTGCCTTTCGGGTGCCTCCGCCCCCGTATATAAAGGAGAGGGGGAGGAGGTGGCCGGCCAGGAGGAGGCGCACCAAGGGGGGGAGTCCTACTAGGACTACACTCCTAGTAGTATTCGCCCCCTTCCTTCCAACGTAGAGGGGAAAGGGGAAAGAGGGGAGAGGGAGAAGGAAAGCGGGGGCACCCCTTGTCCAATTCGGATTGGGCAGGGGGGAGGCGCGCGCCACCTCTTGTGGCCTGCATCCCTCTCTCCACTATGGCCCATGAGGCCCATTAACTTCCCCGGGGGGTTCCGATAGCATCCCGGTACTCCTATAAATCCCCGAACCTCTCCGGAACCATTTTGGTGTCCGTATATAACCTTCCAATATATCAATCTTTACCTCTCGACCATTTCGAGGCTCCTCGTCATGTTCGTGATCTCATCCGGGACTCCGAACAAATTTCGGTCACCTAAACACATAACTCATAATACAAATCGTCATTGAATGTTAAGCGTGCGGACCCTACGGGTTCGAGAACTATGCAGACATGACCGAGACACATCTCCGGTCAATAACCAATAGCAGAACCTGGATGCTCATATTGGTTCATACATATTCCACGAAGATCTTTATCAGTCAAACCGCAATAACAACATACGTTATTCCCTTTGTCATCGGTATGTTACTCGCCCGAGATTCGATCATCTGTATCATCATACCTAGTTCAATCTCGTTACCGGCAAGTCTCTTTACTCGTTCCGTAATGCATCATCCCGTAACTAGCTCATTTGTCACACTGCTTGCAAGGCTTATAGTGATGTGCATTACTGAGAGGCCGAGAGATACCTCTCCGATACTCGGAGTGACAAATCCTAATCTCGATCTATGCCTGCTACCTCTTGAGCATGCTTTGGTTTTCCCTTGAAGAGGAAAGGGTGATGCAGCAAAGTAGCGTAAGTATTTCCCTCAGTTTTTGAGAACCAAGGTACAATCCAGTAGCAGACTACATGCAAATCGCCTAGTACCTGCACAAACAATCAAGAACCTCGCAACCAACGCGATAAAGGGGTTGTCAATCCCTTCACCGACACTTGCAAAAGTGAGATCTGATAAAGATAACAAGATAAATATTTTTGGTATTTTTGTTGTATAGATTGGAAAATAAAGATTGCAAAATAAATAGTAAACTAGAATTGTAGATCGGAAACTTATATGATGTAAAGTAGACCGGGGGGCCATAGGTTTCACTAGTAGCTTCTCTCAAGATAGCATATATTACGGTGGGTGAACAAATTACTGCCGAGCAATTGACAGAAAAGCACATAGTTATGAGAATATCTAGGCATGATCATGAACATAGGCATGACGTCCATGTCAAGTAGACGAAAACGATTCTGCATCTACTACTATTACTCCACACATCGACCGCTACCCAGCATGTATCTAGAGTATTAAGTTCATAAGAACGGAGTAATGCATTAGGCAAGATGACATGATGTAGATGGATAAACTCAAGCAATATGATATAAACCCCATCTTTTTATCCTCGATGGCAACAATATAATATGTGTCGTTTCCCTTTCTATCACTGGGATCGAGCACCGCAAGGTTGAATCCAAAGCTAAGCACTTCTCCCATTGCAAGAAAGATCAATCTAGTAGGCCAAACTAAACCAATAATTCGAAGAGAGTTGCAAAGATATTAAATCATGCATATAAAAATTCAGAGAAGAATCAAATATTATTCATAGATAAACTTGATCATAAACCCACAATTCATCGGATCTCGACAAACACAGCGCAAAAACTATTACATCGAATAGATCTGGAAGAACATCGAGGAGAACTTTGTATTGAGAACCAAAGAGAGAGAAGAAGCCATCTAGCTAATAACTATGGACCCGAAGGTCTATGGTAAACTACTCACACATCATCGGAGAGGCTTTGGTGTTGATGTAGAAGCCCACCGTGATCGAATCCCCCTCCGGCAGATCGCCAGAAAAGGCCCCAAGATGGGATCTCACGGGTACAGAAGGTTACGGCAGTGGAGAAGTGGTTTCGTGGCTCCCCTGGATGTTCCCAGGGTATAAGAGTATATATAGGCGAAAGAAGTAGGTCGGTGGAGCTACGAGGGGCCCACAAGGGTGGGGGGCGCGCCTACCCCCTGGGCGTGCCCTCCTGCCTAGTGGCCGCCTCATTGCATCTCTGACTTCCACTCCAAGTCTCCTGGATTGCGTTTGTTCCAAGAAAGATCCTCGCGAAGGTTTCGTTCCGTTTGGATTCCGTTTGATATTCCTTTTTCGCGAAACACTAAAATAGGCAAAAAAACAGCAATTTGCACTAGGCCTTCGGTTAATAGGTTAGTCCCAAAAATAATATAAAAGAGCATATTAAAGCCCATTAAACATCCAAAACAGATAATATAATAGCATGGAACAATAAAAAATATAGATACGTTGGAGACGTATCAATGCCAACCCAACAAACAACTTCGGAGACACCTGTAGAGCATCTTTATAATCACCCAGTTACGTTGTGACGTTTGATAGCACACAAGGTGTTCTTCCGGTATTCGGGAGTTGCATAATCTCATAGTCAGAGGAATATGTATAAGTCATGAAGAAAGCAATAACAATAAAACTTAACGATCATTATGCTAAGCTAACGGATGGGTCTTGTCCATCACATCATTGTCTAATCATGTGATCCCGTTCATCAAATGACAACACATGTCTATGGTCAGGAAACATAACCATCTTTGATTAACGAGCTAGTCAAGTAGAGGCATACTAGGGACAATCTGTTTTGTCTATGTATTCACACATGTACTAAGTTTCTGGTTAATACAATTCTAGCATGAATAATAAACATTTATCATGATATAAGGAAATATAAATAACAACTTTATTATTTCCTCTAGGGCATATTTCCTTCAGTCTCCCACTTGCACTAGAGTCAATAATCTAGATTACATAGTAATGATTCTAACACCATGGAGTCTTGGTGCTGATCATGTTGCTCGTGGAAGAGGCTTAGTCAACGGGTCTGCAACATTCAGATCCGTATGTGTTTTGCAAATCTCCATGTCTCCCTCGTTGACTTGATCGCGGATGGAATTGAAGCGTCTCTTGATGTGTTTGGTTCTGTTGTGAAATCTGGATTCCTTCGCCAAGGCAATTGCTCTAGTATTGTCACAAAAGATTTGCATTGGACCCGATGCACTAGGTATTACACCTAGATCGGATATGAACTGTTTCATCCAGACTCCTTCATTTGCTGCTTCCGAAGCAGCTATGTACTCCGCTTCATCTGTACATCCCGCCACGACGCTCTGCTTGAAACTGCACCAACTTACAACTCCACCATTCAATATAAATACGTATCCAGTTTGCGACTTAGAGTCATCTGGATCAGTGTCAAAGCTTGCATCGACGTAACCATTTACGACAAGCTCTTTGTTACCTCCCTAAACGAGAAACATATCCTTAGTCCTTTTCAGGTATTTCAGGATGTTCTTGACCGCTGTCGAGTGATCCACTCCTGGATTACTTTGGTACCTCCCTTCTAAACTTATAGCAAGGCACACATCAGGTCTGGTACACAACATTGCATACATGATAGAACCTATGGCTGAGGCATAGGGAATGACTTTCATTTTCTCTCTATCTTCTGAAGTGGTCGGGCATTGAGTCTAACTCAACTTCACACCTTGTAACACAGGCAAGAACCCTTTCTTTGACTAGTCCATTTTGAACTTCTTCAAAACTTTATCAAGGTATGTGCTTTGTGAAAGTCCTATTAAGCGTATTGATCTATCTCTATAGATCTTGATGCCCAATATATAAGCAGCTTCACCGAGGTCTTTCATTGAAAAATTCTTATTCAAGTATCCTTTTATGCTATCCAGAAAATCATGTATTATTTCCAATCAGCAATATGTCATCCACATGTAATATCAGAAATGCTATAGAGCTCCCACTCACTTTCTTGTAAATACAGGCTTCTCCAGAAGTCTGTATAAAACCATATGCTTTTATCACACTATCAAAGTGTATATTCCAACTCCGAGAGGCTTGCACCAGTCCATAAATGGATCGCTGGAGCTTGCACACTTTGTTAGCACCTTTAGGATCAACAAAACCTTCTGGTTGCATCATATACAACTCTTCTTTGAGATATCCATTAAGGAATGCAGTTTTGACATCTATTTGCCAAATTCCATAATCATAAAATGCGGCAATTGCTAACATGATTCAAACAGACTTAAGCATCGCTACGGGTGAGAAGGTCTCATCATAGTCAACTCCTTGAACTTGTCGAAAACCTTTCACAACAAATTGAACTTGTCGAAAACATTATCGTCAGCGTCAGTCTTCTTCTTGAAGATCCATTTATTCTCTATGGCTTGCCGATCATCGGGAAAGTCAACCAAAGTCCACACTTTGTTTTCATACATGGATCCCATCTTAGATTTCATGGCCTCAAGCCATTTCGCGGAATCTGGGCTCATCATCGCTTCCTCATAGTTCGTAGGTTCGTCATGGTCTAGTAGCATGACCTCCAAAACAGGTTTACCGTACCACTCTGGTGCGGACCGTACTCTGGTTGACCTACAAGGTTTGGTAGTAACTTGATCTGAAGTTTCATGATCATCATCATTAGCTTCCTCACTAATTGGTGTAGGAATCACTGAAACTGATTTATGTGATGACCTACTTTTCAATTCAGGAGAAGGTACAATTACCTCATCAAGTTCTACTTTCCTCCCACTCACTTCTTTCGAGAGAAACTCCTTCTCTAGAAAGGATCCATTCTTAGCAACGAATATCTCGCCTTCGGATCTGTGATAGAAGGTGTACCCAATAGTTTCCTTTGGGTATCCTATGAAGACATATTTCTCCGATTCAGGTTCGAGCTTATCAGGTTGAAGCTTTTTCACATAAGCATTGCAACCCCAAACTTTAAGAAATGACAGCTAAGGTTTCTTGCTAAACCACAATTCATATGGTGTCATTGATGATCCACAAGTATAGGGGATCTATCGTAGTCCTTTCGATAAGTAAGAGTGTCGAACCCAACGAGGAGCAGAAGGAAATGATAAGCGGTTTTCAGCAAGGTATTCTCTGCAAGCACTGAAATTATCGGTAACAGATAGTTTTGTGATAAGGTAATTTGTAACAGGTAACAAGTAACAAAAGTAAATAAGGTGCAGCAAGATGGCCCAATCCTTTTTGTAGCAAAGGACAAGCCCGGGCAAACTCTTATGTAGAGAAAAGCGCTCCCGAGGACACATGGGAATTATCGTCAAGCTAGTTTTCATCACGCTCATATGATTCACGTTCGTTACTTTGATAATTTGGTATGTGGGTGGACCGGTGCTTGGGTGCTGTCCTTTCTTGGACAATCATCCCACTTATGATTAACTCCTATTGCAAGCATCCTCAACTACAAAAGAAGTATTAAGGTAAACCTAACCATAGCATGAAACATATGGATCCAAATCAGCCCCTTACGAAGCAACGCATAAACTAGGGTTTAAGCTTCTGTCATTCTAGCAACCCATCATCCACTTATTACCTCCCAATGCCTTCCTCTAGGCCCAAATAATGGTGAAGTGTCATGTAGTCAACGTTCACATAACACCACCAGAGGAGAGAGAACATACATCTCATCAAAATATCAAACGAATACCAATTTCACATGACTACTAATAGCAAGACCTCTCCCATGTCCTCAGGAACAAACGTAACTACTCACAAAGCATATTCATGTTCATAATCAGAGGGGTATTAATATGCATAATGGATCTGAACATATGATCTTCCACCAAATAAACCAACTAGCGTCAACTACAAGGAGTAATCAACACTACTAGCAACCCACAGGTACCAATCTGAGGCTTTGGGACAAAGATTGGATACAAGAGATGAACTAGGGTTTGAGATGAGATGGTGCTGGTGAAGATGGTGATGTAGATTGACCCTCCCCCGATGAGAGGATTGTTGGTGATGGCGATGGCGATGATTTCCCCTCTCGGAGGGAAGTTTCCCTGGCAGAACAGCTCCACCGGAGCCCTAGATTGGTTCCGCCAAGGTTCCGCCTCGTGGCGGCGGAGTTTCTTCCCGAAAGCTTGCTTATGATTTTTCCTCGGACGAAAGACTTCATATAGCAGAAGATGGGGACCAGAGGCCTGCCAGGGGCCCACGAGGCAGGGGGCGCGCCCAGGGGGTAGGGCGCGCCTCCCACCATCGTGGCCAGGGTGTGGCCCCCCTCTGGTAGTTTCTTCGTCCAGTATTTTTTATTAATTCCAAAAATGACTTCCATGAAGTTTCAGGACCTTTGGAGCTGTGCAGAATAGGTCTATAATATTTGCTCCTTTTCCAGCCCAGAATCCCAGCTGTCGGCATTCTCCCTCTTCATGTAAACCTTGTAAAATAAGAGAGAATAGGCATAAGTATTGTGACATAACGTGTAATAACAGCCCATAATGCAATAAATATTGATATAAAAGCATGATGCAAAATGGACGTATCAGTCATCTCAACGGATTTAGACGGCTCCCTATTTAACGTGAATGCAATCATCTCTAAAGCATAACCCCAAAACGATAGCGGTAAATCGATAAGAGACATCATAGATCACACCATATCTAATAAAGTACGGTTACGACGTTCGGACACACCATTACGCTGTGGTGTTCCAGGTGGCGTGAGTTGCGAAAATATTCCACATTGTTTCAAATGAAGACCAAACTCATAACTCAAATATTCACCTCCACGATCATATTGTAGAAACTTTATTTTGTTGTTACGATGATTTTCCACTTCACTCTGAAATTCTATTAACTTTTCAAATGTTTCAGACTTATGTTTCATTAAGTAGATATACCCATATCTGCTTAAATCATCTGTGAAGGTCAGAAAATAACGATACCCGCCGCGAGCCTCAACACTCATCGGACCGCATACATCAGTATGTATTATTTCCAACAAGTCAGTGGCTCGCTCCATTGTTCCGGAGAACGGAGTCTTAGTCATCTTGCCCATGAGGCATGGTTCGCAAGCATCAAGTGATTCATAATCAACTGATTCCAAAAGCCCATCAGCATGGAGTTTCTTCATGAGCTTTACACCAATATGACCTAAACGACAGTGCCACAAATAAGTTGCACTATCATTATTAACTTTGCATCTTTTGGCTTCAATATTATGAATATGTGTATCACTACGATCGAGATTCAACAAAAATAGACCACTCATCAAGGGTGCATGACCATAAAAGATATTACTCATATAAATAGAACAACCATTATTCTCTGATTTAAATGAATAATCGTCTCACAGCAAACAAAATCCAGATATAATGTTCATGCTCAACGCTGGCACCAAATAACAATTATTCAGGTCTAAAACTAATCCCAATGGTAGATGTAGAGGTAGCATGCCGACGGCGATCACATCAACCTTGGAAACATTTCTGACGTGCATCATCACCTCGTCCTTAGCCGATCTTCGTTTAATCAGTAGCCCCTGTTTCGAGTTGCAAATATGAGCAACATAACCCGTATCAAATACCCAGGCGCTACTACGAGCATTAGTAAGGTACACATCAATAACATGTATATCAAATATACCTTTCACTTTGCCATCCTTCTTATCCGCCAAATACTTGGGGTAGTTCCGCTTCCAGTGACCAATCCCTTTGCAGTAGAAGCACTCAGTTTCAGGCTTAGGTCCAGACTTAGGCTTCTTCCCTTGAGCAGCAACTTGCTTGCTATTCTTCTTGAAGTTCCCCTTCTTCCCTTTGCCCTTTTTCTTGAAACTAGCGGTCTTGTTAACCATCAACACTTGATGCTCCTTCTTGATTTCTACATCCGCAGCGTTTAGCATCGCGAAAAGCTTGGGAATAGTCTTTTCCATCCCTTGCATATTATAGTTCATCACGAAGCCTTTATAGCTTGGTGGCAGTGATTGAAGAACTCTGTCAATGACACTATCATCAGGAAGATTAACTCCCAGTTGAGTCAAGTGGTTATGGTACCCAGACATTCTGAGTATGTGTTCACTGACAGAACTATTCTCCTCCATCTTGCAGCTATAGAACCTATTGGAGACTTCATATCTCTCAACTCGGGCATTTGCTTGAAATATTAACTTCAACTCCTGAAACATCTCATATGCTCCATCACATTCAAAATGTATTTGAAGTCCCGATTCTAAGCCGTAAAGCATGTCACACTGAACTATCGAGTAGTCATCAACTTTAGTATGCCAGACATTCATAACGTACGGAATTGCTCCTGCAGTGGGTCTTGCACCTAGCGGTGCTTCTAGGACGTAATTCTTTTGTGCAACAATGAGGATAATCCTCAAGTTACGGACCCAGTCCATGTAGTTTCTACCATCATCTTTCAACTTAGCTTTCTCTAGGAACGCATTAAAATTCAAGGGAACGGTAGCACGGGCCATTGATCTACAACAACATAGATATGCAAAAACTATCAACACTAAGTTCATGATAAATTAAAGTTCAATTAATCATATTACTTAAGAACTCCCACTTAGATAGACATCCCTCTAGTCATCTAAATGATCACGTGATCCATATCAACTAAACCATGTCCGATCATCACGTGAGATGGAGTAGTTTCCAATGGTGAACATCACTATGTTGATCATATCTACTATATGATTCACGTTCGACCTTTCGGTCTCAGTGTTCCGAGGCCATATCTGCATATGCTAGGCTCGTCAAGTTTAACCCGAGTATTCTGCACATGCTAAACTGGCTTGCACCCGTTGTACGTGAACGTAGAGCTTATCACACCCGATCATCACGTTGTGTCTCGACACGACGAGCTGTAGCAACGGTGCATACTCACGGAGAACATTTGTACCTTGAAATTTAGTGAGGGATCATCTTATAATGCTACCGCCGTACTAAGCAAAATAAGATGCATAAAGGATAAACATCACATGCAATTAAAATATGTGATATGATATGGCCATCATCATCTTGTGCCTTTGATCTCCATCTCCAAAGCACCGTCATGATCTCCATCGTCACCAGCTTGACACCTTGATCTGCATCGTAGCTTCGTTGTCATCTCGCCAACTATTGCTTCTACGACTATCGCTATCGCTTAGTGATAAAGTAAAGCAATTACATGGCGATTGCATTTCATACAATAAAGCGACAACCATAAGGCTCCTGCCAGTTGCCGATAACTTTTACAAAACATGATCATCTCATACAACAACTTATCTCATCACGTCTTGACCATATCACATCACAACATGCCCTGCAAAAACAAGTTAGACGTCCTCTACTTTGTTGTTGCAAGTTTTACGTGGCTTCTACGGGTTTCTAGCAAGAACCGTTCTTACCTACGCATCAAAACCACAACGATTTTTCATCAAGTGTGTTGTTTTAACATTCAACAAGGACCGGCCGTAGTCAAATTCGATTGAACTAAAGTTGGAGAAACAGACACCCGCCAGCCACCTGTGTGCAAAGCACGTCGGTAGAACCGGTCTCATGAATGTGGTCATGTAATGTTGGTTCGAGCCGCTTCATCCAACAATACCGTCGAATCAAAATAAGACGTTGGTGGTAAGCATTATGACTAATTTCGCCCACAACTCATTGTGTTCTACTCGTGCATATCATCTACGCATAGACCTGGCTCGGATGCCACTGTTGGGAACGTAGCATGCAATTTCAAAAATTTTCCTACGATCACGCAAGATCTATATAGGAGATGCATAGCAACGAGTGGGGGAGAGTGTGTCCATGTACCCTCGTAGACCGAAAGCAGAAGCGTTAGGTTAACGTGGTTGATGTGGTCGAACGTCTTCACGATCCAACCGATTTTAGTACCGAACATACGGCACCTCCGTGTTCAGCACACGTTCAGCTCGATGACGTCCCTCGAACTCTTGATCTAGCAGAGGGTCGAGGGAGAGTTCCGTCAGCACGATGGCGTAGTGATGGTGATACTGATGTGATCCATGCAGGGCTTCTCTTAAGCACTACGACGCTATGACCAGAGGAGTAAACTGTGGAGGGGGCACCGCACACGGCTAAGAGAACAATTGATGTGCCTTTGGGGTTCCCCACCCCAGTATATAAAGGAGAGGGGGAGGAGGTGGCCGACCAAGAGGAGGCGCGCCAAGGGGGGGGATCCTACTAGGACTCCATTCCTAGTAGGATTCGGCCCCCTTCCTTCCAACGGAGACGGGAAAGGGGAAAGAGGGGAGAGGGAGAAGGAAAGGGGGGGGGGGGGGCGCCCCCACCCCTTGTCCAATTCGGATTGGGCAGGGGAGGCGCGCCACCTCTTGTGGCCTACCTCCCTCTCTCCACTATGGCTCATGAGGCCCATTAACTTTCCCAGGGGGTTCCGATAGCCTCCTGGTACTCCGATAAATCCCCGAACCTCTTTGGAACCATTCTGGTGTCCGTATATAACCTTCCTATATATCAATATTTACCTCTTGACCATTTCGAGACTCCTCGTCATGTCCGTGATCCCATCCGGGACTCCGAACAAACTTCGGTCACCAAAACACATAACTCATAATACAAATCGTCATCGAACGTTAAGCGCGCGGACCCCACAGGTTCGAGAACTATGTAGACATGACTGAGACACATCTCTGGTCAATAACCAATAGCAGAACCTAGATGCTTATATTGGTTCCTACATATTCTACGAAGATCTTTATCGGTCAAACCGCAATAACAACATACATTATTCCCTTTGTCATCGGTATGTTACTTGCCCGAGATTCGATCGTCGGTATCATCATACGTAGTTCAATCTCGTTACCGTCAAGTCTCTTTACTCGTTCCGTAATGCATCATCCCGTAACTAGCTCATTAGTCACATTGCTTGCAAGGCTTATAGTGATGTGCATTACCGAGAGGGCCCAGAGATACCTCTCTGATACTCGGAGTGACAAATCCTAATCTCGATCTATGCCAACCCAACAAACATCTTCGGAGACACCTATAGAGCATCTTTATAATCACCCAGTTACATTGTGACGTTTGATAGCACACAAGGTGTTCTTCCGGTATTCGGGAGTTGCATAATCTCATAGTCATAGGTATATGTATAAGTCATGAAGAAAGCAATAGCAATAAAACTTAACGATCATTATGCTAAGCTAACGGATGGGTCTTGTCCATCACATCATTGTCTAATCATGTGATCCCGTTCAACAAATGACAACACATGTCTATGGTCAGGGAACATAACCATCTTTGATTAACGAGCTAGTCAAGTAGAGGCATACTAGGGACACTCTGTTTTGTCTATGTATTCACACATGTACTAAGTTTCCGGTTAATACAATTCTAGCATGAATAATAAACATTTATCATGATATAAGGAAATATAAATAACAACTTTATTATTGCCTCTAGGGCATATTTCCTTCACAAAGATGGTTAAGGTTTCCTAACCATGGACATGAATTGTCATTTGATAAACGGGATCACATCCTTAGCAGAATGATGTGATGGACAAGACCCATCCGTTATCTTAACATGTTGATCGTTCAATTATATTGCTATTGCTTTCATGTATGTCAAATACATATTCTTTGACTATGAGATCATGCAACTCCCGGATACCGGAGGAATGCCTTTTGTGCTATCAAACGTCACAACGTAACTGGGTGATTATAAAGATGCTCTACAGGTATCTCTGAAGGTGTCTTGTTGGGTTGGCGTGAATCGATATTAGGATTTGTCACTCCGAGCATCGGAGAGGTATCTTTGGGCCCTCTAGGTAATGCACATCATAAGAAGCCTTGCAAGCAAAGTGACTAATGATTTAGTTGCGGGATGATGTATTACGGAACGAGTAAAGAGACTTGCCGGTAACGAGATTGAACTAGGTATGAAGATACCGAAGATGGAATCTCGGGCAAGTAACATACCGATGACAAAGGGAATAACGTATGTTGTCATAAGGTTCGACCAATAAAGATCTTCGTAGAATATGTAGGAGCCAATATGGGCATCCAGGTTCCGCTATTGGTTATTGACTAAAGAGGTGTCTCGGTCATGTCTACATTGTTCTCGAACCCGTAGGGTCCGCACGCTTAACGTTCGTTGATGATATAGTACTGTATGAGTAATGTACACTGGTACACGTTGGTGCTATACAAACGGTTTTTAACCCCTTCTTGCGACTGCGTTCAGAACCGTCACCTAGTGAGTGACTGCGATAGGGGGGGGGGTCCTTCCCACACGACCCAGAAATCGTCGGGGATATGCCCTCCTGGCACACACGCTCGGCAAAATGAGGTCGTGTCCAACCGGCGAGCGACCAAATACGGTTATACATACGGTAGTGCTAAAAGAATACAATTATACAGGCGAAATCATTTCCGGTCGTAAGTACATCCCACACAGTTAGTCCCCGTTAAACGTTTCCGTTCGTATATACATCCCACACAGTCACTCCAAGGAAAAAGTTTGCACAAGGTGGCGTAACGCAAACAGTTTTCAAGAGAATGTCATGTGTGATTGTTCATTGCTCCAACATGGTTTATTTCTAGAAACTGTGTGTGTTGCCTGAGGTCATTGATGTCGCTTGAAGCTACGTCGGTATTTCCCCAAAGAGGAAGGGATGATGCAACACAACGGCGGTAGGTATTTCCCTCAGATATGAAACCAAGGTTATGAACCAATAGGAGAACCAAGCAACACAACGTAAACAGCCCCTGCACACAAATAACAACCGCTCGCAACCTGACGTGTTAAAGGGGTTCTCAATCCCTTTCGGGTAATGGCGCCAGAAGCGGTGCGCGGACGGGATAAAGTTTTGTAGTAAATTGATAGATCGAACGCCAAATAAAATAAATAAGGAAAAATTGCAGCAAGGTAATTTTGTATTTTTGGTTTAATAGATTTGAAAATAAATGCAAGAGAAAAGTAGATCGCAAAGGCAAATATATGAGAAAGAAGACCCGGGGGCCGTAGGTTTCACTAGTGGCTTCTCTCAAGAAAAATAGCAGACGGTGGGTAAACAAATTACTGTTGGGCAATTGATAGAACTTCGAATAATCATGACGATATCCAGACAATGATCATTATATAGGCATCACATCCAAGATTAGTAGACCGACTCCTGCCTGCGTCTACTACTATTACTCCACACATCGACCGCTATCCAGCATGCATCTAGTGTATTAAGTTCATGGAGAAACAGAGTAATGCAATAAGAACGATGACATGATGTAGACAAGATCTATCTATGTAGAGATAGACCCCATCGTTTTATCCTTAGTAGCAATGATACATATGTGTCGATTCCCTTTCTATCACTGGGATCAAGCACTGTAAGATCGAACCCACTACAAAGCACCTCTTCCCATTGCAAGATAAATAGATCAAGTTGGCCAAACAAAACCCAAACATTGGAGAAGAAATAGGAGGCTATAAGCAATCATGCATATAAGAGATTAATGAAACTCAAGTAACTTTCATGGATATAAAAAGATAGATCTGATCATAAACTCAAAGTTCATCAGATCCCAACAAACACACAACAAAAGAGTTACATCATATGGATCTCCAAGATACCAATGTATTGAGAATCCAGCGAGAGAGAGAAAGCCATCTAGCTACTAACTACGGACCCGAAGGTCTACAAAGAACTACTCACGCATCATTGGAGAGGCACCAATGGAGGTGGTGAACCCCATCCGAGATGGTGTATTGATTGGATCTGGTGGTTCTGGACTTTGCGGCGGCTGGATGAATATTTCGTCGATGTTCCTAGGGTTTCTGGAATATTGGGGTATTTATAGAGCAAAGAGGCTGTCCGGGCACAACCCACCAGGGCGCGCCTAGGCCTCCTGGCGCGCCCTGGTGGGTTGTGCCCCCCTCAGGGCACCTCCGGGCGTAGCCAGGGCCCGTTGTGTTCCTTCTGGCCCATAAAAATTCTCGGTAAAGTTTCTGGGCATTTGGACTCCGTCTGATATTGATTTTCTGCGATGTAAAAAACATGGAAAAAACATCAACTAGCACTTGGCACTATGTCAATAGGTTAGTACCAAAAAATGATATAAAATGACCATGAATGATTGTAAAACATACAAGATTGATAATATAACATCATGGAACACTAAAAAATTATAGATACGTGGGAGACATATCAGCATCCCCAAGCTTAACTCCTACTCGTCCTCGAGCAGGTAAGTGATAAAAACAGAATTTTTGATGTGGAATGTTGCCTATCTTGTCATATCATATTTCTTTTCTGTATAGCATGGACATTTGGACTTTTAGTTGTTCAAAGCAATAGTCTAGTTTTGACATGATAATTTAGATACTCAAGCATATCAACAAGCAACCATGTCTTTCAAAATATCAACGATAAAATAAGTTATCCCTAGCCCATCATGCTCAACCATTGATCCATTCATGGAACACACTCGAATATTAGCTACAACCAATACTTAAGTATGATTATATTGCCTCCTAGTTGGTGCTTTTATAAGAGAAGATGGGGACTCAAAATAAAAATTGCATAAAGTAAAAGAAAGGCCCTTCGCAGAGGGAAGTAGGGATTTGTAGAGGTGCCAGAGCTCAAAGCGAAAAACTTAGAGATAAAAACATTTTGGGAGGTGTATCCATCCCACCAACGTAAACGACTTAGAGTTCCCAACACTTTCCATGCTAGATATATCATAAGCGGTTCCTAAACAGAAAATAAAGTTTATTCCTTTTTCAACCATACTTTCACTTTCCATGGCTAGCCGTATCCACGGTTGCCCTCATACCAACACTTTCCAAGGAATTTATTAGTTGACAACATAAAGTAAATTCATTTTTCATTTAGGGACTGGGCATCCCTAATACCTTTGCCTTACTCTCGTGCAATGACAAGTGAATAAACACTCATCGTGAGAATAACACATCTAGCATGGAAAATATTAGCCACCCTCACCGCTCCGCGAGCGAAACAAACACACAAAAGAGAAGTTTATTTTGAAAATTAGAGATGGCACATACAAATTTGCTTAGAACGGCAAAAGAATACATCATATAGGTAGATATAGTGGACTCATGTGCAAAACTGGTTTAAAGGTTTTTGGATGCACAAGTAGAGATCATACTTGGTTCAAAATGAAGGCTAGAAAAAGATTGAGAAGCGACCAACCAAGAAACGGATAATATCATAAGCAAGCATTAAGCATAAATAACACCAAATAATGCACCACAAGTAGGATATAATTTCATTGCGTGACTATTGACTTCCATACTTGCATAGGGAATCACAAACCTTAACACCAATATTCTTACTAAAGCATAATTACTCACCAAGATAACTCACATATCACATCATCATATCTCAAAACTATTACTAATAATCAAGTTATTTTGTCCAATGATCTTCATGAAAGTTTTTATTATATACTTCTTGGATATCTATCACTTTGGGACTAATTTTCATGTGTTTCTTTTCATAATCTCAAACAAATATAAGTGAAGATCATGAGCATAATTTTTTTATTTCTTTCTCTCAAATTGATTTAAGTGAAGCAAGAGAGAATTTCTTGAAAATTTTACTAACTCTCAAATAAATCTAAGGGAAGCAAGAGAGCATTTCTTCAAAAGATACTAAAGCACACCGTGCTAAAAAAGACATAGGTGAAGCACTAGAGCAAGTCCATAGCTCATAAAAAATTTAAGTGAAGCATAAAGAGAAATTCTAACAAGTCATGAAATAATTTTGGTTCTCTCAAATAGGTGTGTACAACAAGGATTGATGACTTAAAACACAAAATAAAACAAGCAAAGATTCATATCATACAATACGCTCCAAGCAAAACACATGTCATGTGATGAATAAAAATATAGTTTTCGAGTAAAATACCGATGGTCGTTAGAAGAAAGAGGGGATGCCACTCGGGGGCATCCCCAAGCTTACTTGGTTGCTCATTTTTAGATAATAGCTTGGGTTCCGGGGCATCCCCAAGCTTTAGGCTCTTCTATCCTTCCTTCATCCATCGTAAGATAACCCAAAACTTGAAAACTTCAATCACACAAAACTCCACAAAACCTCCGTGAGATCCGTTATTGTAAGAAAACAAACCACTACTATAAGTACTGTATCAAACCAATTCATATTTTGTTTTTGTATTATATATACTCTATTCCAACTTTTCTATGGCAAAAACTCATCAAAGAAAACCATAGAGCCATCAAAATAAGCACACAACACAAAGAAAACAAAATCTGTCAAAACAGAACAGTCTGTAGCAATCTGACTTTGTTGAAAACTTATGGAACTCCAAAAATTCTGAAACAAATAGGAAGACCTAAGCAATTTGTATATTAATCTTCTGCAAAAAGAATCAGGGAACAATCATTTTCTGATAAAAAATGATAATTATTTTTGTGAGTGCAAAGTTTCTGTCTTTTTCAGCAAGATCAAACAACTATCACCCAAGAAGATCCTATCGGTTCTACTTGGAACAAACACTAATTAAAACACAAAAAACACAATCATAACAGTAGCATAATTGTTCTAATCACTCAAGAACAGAAATCAAAAAGCCAAAATAAAATTTATTCATTGGTTTGCCTCCCAACAAGCGCTATAGTTTTACGCCCTTAGCTAGGCATAAAGCAAGGATCTAAGTTTTGTCATCTTTGGTTCGAGATACATAAGATTCCCTCATGATTGATTCATAAGGTGGCTTAATCTAGTTCTAGGAAAGTGTTCCATACCCTTCCTCAAAGGAAATTGGAACTTAATATTGCCTTCTTTCATATCAATCACGGCACCGATAGTGCGTAAAAATGGTCTACCAAGAATAATTGGACAAGACGGATTGCAATCAATATCAAGAACAATAAAATCTATGGGCGCATAATTCCTATTTGCAAGAATAAGAACATCGCTAATTTGTCGGGGGATATCTGGCCTCCACGAGCACCTATGGGGACGGAGCCCCTTGTCGGTTCGGCGGGGGCGGAGGATGCACAAAGAGCAGATCGAGGCGACACACACACACAACGATTTTACCCAGCTTCGGGCCGCATGGATGCGTAAAACCCTACTGCTGCATGTCTGGTTGATTCGGGTTCTTGCTCTGGAGCGCAAGATACTACAGTAAGTTGGAGCTGGACGTAGGCGAGGGCCTATTGGGTCCGATCCCCCCTCTACGTGCGCATGGGCCTCCTTTTATATGCCAAGGGGTTTCCCACAGGGAGCGACGCAGGTGAGGGTAAAAATGGCAAGGGATTGTGTGAACAGTGGCCGCACAGTGCTATCGCACCTAACTCTGACGGCGGGGGACAAAGGCATTAAATGCCCGTCTGGATCGCCTGAACAGTGCCGAGGCGGACCGTTAGGAGCGCCTCCGCTCGCCACGGGGGCGACTCTGCCAACGTCGCATGCCACCGCGCGTCTCAGGTTGCGCGGCGTCCCGCCATGTGCCTCCGGGGGAGCCCCAGAGCGACGCGTGGGCGGGTGAGCTGGAGCGCAGGCCTGATGTGGTGGTTTGCCGCGGCAAGTGGCTTGCCGCGGCAGTTGCCTTGCCGCACCTGGGATCTTGCCGCTCGCCAGGCCTTGCCGGGGCGCGCGGTGCGCCGCGGCGGGCTTCTCTTGGGGTGCCTTGGCTTGGCCGTCCCGGCGAGCTCCTCCCGCCGGGGGCCTTGGTGCTTCGGCTTAGTCGTCCCGGCAAGCTCCTCTTGCCGGGGCCTTGTCGCCTTGGCCCGGCAAGCTCCTCTTGCCGGACCTTGCCTTCTCGACCCGACAAGCTCCTCTTGCCGGGGCTTGGTCTTCTAGGCTCGATCACTTGGCCTTCGTCCGGCCCAGAAAGGGCCGCGGAGACTCTTGTCGCTCCCCTGGCAGGCCTTGCCGCGGGAGGCTACTACTGTCCGTGCACAAGTTCGGGGTACTAAGGTACCCCTACTTTAGTACACCGACAGGAGCCCCCGGGTCTGGGCCATACACGGTGACGAGCGTTGTTGGGCCAGGCCCTAACAGTGCACGGGCACGCGTGTCCTGGGTTGCGCTGCTCCTTAACTCCGTGCTCGTCGCGCCCTCCCCAAGTGGCGCGCGCTTATCGCGGCGTCGTGGGGGAGGCGAGGCGTGCGAGGCGTGCGTGACGTGGGTGGCGTGCACGGGGCTTGAGGCCCGCAGGCATGCGTCACGTCGGGCACGATCTCTTTTATTTGGAGAAGCGAAACGTCCGCCCCCACTTTCGAGTGGGGGGGAGAGAGGTCGCCTCATCAGTCGCCTCGGCCCTGCTCGCCCTCCACGCGTCCTCCATGCGCTTGGGGTCGCGGTGGTGGAGGCAGGAAGCCGGGCCGACGCGGGTCGAAGTAGAGGGTCGGCCCCGTCGCCTGCCCTTCGTCTGCTTTGATTGGTTGGGCGGGGCGGCCGAGCCCCCACTCCGCCCCTTTATAAGGAGCGGATGGGGATGACGAGGGTCCGCACTCCTTCCTTCTTCCTTCTCTTAGATCCCTGGTCCCCTCTCCCCAGCTGTCATGGAGGAAGGGAACCCTGGTCCTTCTTCGATGGCGGCAAGGGTTGCCGCCAGGCAGCGAGCCCCTCCTCCCCTTGCACCCGCGGCGGCGGAGCCAACCGTAAGGGGAAGGGGGAGGGGGCGAGGTCGCGGACGAGGCCGTGGACGGGGCCGAGGCGCTCGAGGCGGGCAGGACGGCGCGCCGGCCTCGCCTCCGC
Source organism: Aegilops umbellulata (assembly GCA_032464435.1). Lineage (NCBI taxonomy): Eukaryota > Viridiplantae > Streptophyta > Magnoliopsida > Poales > Poaceae > Aegilops > Aegilops umbellulata. The sequence continues at coordinate 249,798,905 of CP136060.1, forward strand.
CGGCGGCTCCGTTTCCCTCGGCGGTTCATCTCGGGGATGACCCCTGCGAGTTCATCATCAGGCTGCGCCGGGCGCCTCGCCGTCGCCTCCGCCTCCCGGCCCCCTTCGCGGACGTCTTGGAGGCGGAACAACACGAGACGCTGAGGCTGCGCATGAGGGGCTGCGGGATCAGTGGTACGCGAGTCTACGTCGAATCCCGAGCCCCCGGCGTGATGTGTCTGGGCCGAGGGTGGAAGTCGTTCGCCCGGATCCACAGCTTGACGGCGGGGTTCACCCTCCATTTCAAGCTGATGGAGGGCGATCTGCTCTCCGTCAAGGTCTTCGGGGACCTCGGCACCCGGGCCCGGTGCTGCGTGGATAGCTCCTCCGACAGCGAAGGCTCCTCCTCGAGCGGGAGTGACGAGGAGGGGAGCGACAGCGACGACGAGGGCGGGCGGTCGCCGGGGTGACGGGCACGACTAGGCGCTAGTCGCAGCTCCGCGTGGCACCGGCGGCCCCCATCGTCCGTGTCGCTGGCGCCGTGAACTCCCCGGGGTCGTCTCCTTGGGCGGCTGGCGTAGGGAGGATGCGGAAGAGGAAGAGGACGGGCGGCAAGGCCGCTGCCTCGTCTTCCAACCTTGCCCCAGACGCCGTCACCACCCCTGCTCGCGGCGACGACCACCGGGGTCTTCTCTCCGGCCCGGCAAGCTCCTCTTGCCGGGGCTTTGTCTTCTCGGCCGGAGTGGCGAGGCTGCGGAAGAGGCTGGCGGCAAGGCCGTCAACTCGGAGTACGAGGGCTAGATGCCCTCGACAGCGTGTTGACGTCTCGCCGCCTCCTTCTCAAGCTCCGCTTCCGGCGTCGCCGTCTTCTTCCGGCCTCCGGAGCTCCGGGGTGGGGCCTCGGACGCTCTCTTGGCGTCTTCTGCCACCCGTAGCTCGTCTAGGCGCCCCTTTTGCCCTTCTCGCCTCCTTGCCGTACCTCCTGAGGAGAGAGACAAGAAAGGGATTACGGGCACCTTATCTCTTTTTACCTTGTAAGCCCTCGGGCCTTAGTTGCATTAAAATCTTGTAATCCCATCTTTCATGTTTTTCATTCTCTCTGAACTGTACCTGAGTGGAATGTTTTTAATGAAAAGGGGTTGTTTGCCGGATCATTTGTCTCGCGGGTACATCCCGCGGCAAGGGGCGGACCCTTTGCACCGTTAAGATAGACACTTCCCCGCCCGGCAACGAACCCTGCCGTCCCCCGCGCCCCTTGGCCCTCCTCCCACTCTAGGCGGAGGCAGGGAGAAGGCGGGTTCTGGCCCCTCGCTTCCTCCCCTTGCCGCCGCGGCTACTATCCGAAGCGGGCCCCGGGAACGCGCTTCGGGGTTTGCCGCTTAAGAGAGCACGGCAGCTTTTTTTGGAGGAAGCAAGGTTTTCACATTCCGCAGCTCACGAGAGTATGCATGATAAGGGATGTAAAGACTTATCTGAGGTTGCAGCCCCCGGCAATTCTGGCTTGTCGGGAGGCGGGTGCTGGCTCGTCCTTCTCCCTTTCTTCGTCCTTGAGCGGCTCGGCAAGGGTAGGCGGCTCCCGCGAGCCAAAGGGAAAGGACGGGAAAAAGACGCGGACTCGACCTCCAAGTTAGGGGTTAGCGACTGTTAGGCACTATCAACCCTAACCAAGGACGAGACTCGACTCAGCATGCATGCTAAAACTTGGGGGGCCCCAGCGCGTAATTGCGGCCAGGGTCTGCGCCTGGCTTTGTACAAAGGATTACATGCGTCTGCGGCAAGACTTTTGTACAAAGAGTTGGTTGCCGGACGGGGTCCGACAACCGCGCCTTACGGGTAAAACTTGCGAAGATGCTCAATGTTCCAGGAATTGCTCACCGGAGTACCATCTTCGGTCTCGAGGCGGACGGCGCCGGGCCTCGTGACTCGTTTCACCCGGTAAGGGCCTTCCCACTTCGGCGTCAACTTGTTGTGTATCTTGGCCGACTGAACGCGCCGAAGAACAAGGTCGCCTTCCTCGAGGCTCCTGGCCTTAACTTTGCGGCTATGATAGCGACGCAGAGCTTGCTGGTAGCGAGCGGATCGCACAGCGGCCTGGAGACGATCCTCCTCGAGGAGCAGTGCGTCATCTTCACGCGACCGCTCTTGCTCAAGCTCATCATAAGCGAGCACTCGAGGTGACCCGTATACGAGTTCCGTGGGGGTAACTGCTTCTGCTCCATAGACTAGAGCAAATGGTGTCTGGCCGGTGGCTCGATTTGGCGTCGTTCTGACCGACCAAAGAACCGCCGGCAGCTCCTCGATCCAGTTCCGTCCGCGCTTGAGCAGCTTGTCAAAACTTCTGGTCTTGAGCCCGCGCAGTACCTCGGCGTTGGCCCTTTCCGCTTGACCGTTTCTCCGGGGATGAGCAACAGAAGCGAAGCAGACCTTGGTGCCGAGATCTTGGGTGTACTGCATGAAGGCGTGGCTTGTGAACTGCGTACCGTTGTCGGTGATGATCCTGTTGGGGATCCCGAAGCGGCAAACAATCGACCTGAAGAATTTGATCGCGGACTGGGCGGTCACCTTCCTCACTGGTTCCACTTCTGGCCACTTTGTGAACTTGTCGATGGCAACGAACAAGTACTCAAAGCCCCCGACGGATCGGGGGAAGGGGCCAAGGATATCGAGCCCCCAGACCGAGAAGGGCCAGGATAAAGGGATCGTCTTGAGAGCTTGAGCTGGCTGGTGTAACTTCTTGGAATGGAACTGGCACGCTTCACACTTGGTTACTTGTGCAGTTGCATCCTGGAGGGTTGTGGGCCAGAAGAAGCCCTGCCGGAACGCCTTTCCGGCAAGTGCTCTGGCGCCAATGTGGTGCCCACATATGCCTCCGTGTATCTCCGCCAACAGCTTCTGTCCGTCTTCCCGGTGGATGCACTTCAATTTCACCCCATTGCGTCCTCTTCTGTACAGTGCGCTGTCGACGAACTGGTACATACTGGACTGCCGGGCTACTCTTTCAACTTCTTCTTGTTCTTCGGGAAGCTCTCCTGTCTGGAGGAAACGGACGATCTGCTGTGCCCACGTCGGAGCCTGTGGCTCGACGACGAGGACTAGAGGCATGTCGGCGGCTGCGGGAACATCAGCTTCCATGGTGAGGACTTGGGGCTCAGCCGGAGCTTGACGTTCCCCGGCAGGCTTGCCGGGGCGTGGCTTGCCGGGAGCGCCTGCTTCGTCGGGACAAACCCTGGGGCTTGCCGGAGCGGGCAGCTCCTCAGCACTCTTGGCGTCGATCCCGGGGACTCCCTCAGCGGCGGCTTCAGGAAGCTCTGCCGGAAGGTAGTCGCTGGAGACCGATTTCCTCTTCTTGCTTGGCCCAGTCGATGGTGTCACGGATGGTTGAGTCAGCTTGAGCACAAAAGTCCCTGGTTCCACAGGTAGCTTTAGTGCGGCGCATTTGGACAGGCCGTCGGCAATGTCGTTCTCTGCTCTTGGAACGTATTCCATTTGCAGGCCGTCAAAGCGCTCTTCCAGCTTCCTCACTCCATCAACGTAAGCTTCCATCAACGGGCACTGGTAATCCTTGTTCACTTGGCGGACGACGAGCTGCGAGTCACCCCTGACAATGAGCTTCTTGATCCCAAGTTCCGCCGCGATCCTGAGACCGGCGAGCAAACCTTCATACTCTGCCGTATTGTTGGTTGCTTGCTCCTTGGGAAAGTGCATCTGGACGACGTACTTGAGGTGCTCTCCGGTGGGCGCGATGAGCAGCACGCCGGCACCGGCGCCTTCCAGCGAAAAGGCACCATCAAAGTACATCAGCCACTCTTTGGTTGCTTCCTTGCCGGGGATGCTCGTCTCTGGAATTTCTTCGTCCGGTGTCGGCGTCCACTCTGCTATGAACTCTGCCAATGCTCGGCTCTGGATGGTCGATGTGCTCTCGAACTTGAGGCCAAAGTTTGACAGTTCTAGTGCCCACTCGACAATCCTGCCTGTCGCTTCGGGATTCTACAGTATCCTCTTAAGCGGAAAGCGAGTGACCACGGTGATCTCGTGTGCTTGGAAGTAATGGCGCAGCTTCCTCGAGGCCAAGAGGAGGCCGAAGAGCAATTTCTGCACACCATAGTACCTCGACCTAGCCCCCTGCAAGAGGGAACTGACGAAGTAAACTGGGCGCTGCACCATCCTCTTCCTCTGCACTTTCCCTTGCGCTTGCGCGGATCCGCCTTTGCCGGGGCCAGAGCTTGTCGGGGAAGCCCCCTGCTTGCCGTCGGACACGCTTGCCGCGGCTGCTGGCTCGTCATCAGCTTCCCTCTCCGCAACTAACGCAGCACTAGCCACTTGATTGGTTGCCGCTAGGTAGAGCAGCAACTTCTCTTGTGGTCTAGGCGCGACAAGTATAGGGGCGGAGGACAGGTATTTCTTCAAGTCTCGCAGCGCAGCCTCCGCTTCCGGAGTCCATTTTACTGGACCCGCCTTTTTCAAGATTTTGAAAAACGGCAGGGCGCGTTCCGCGGACCTGGAAATAAATCTGCTAAGAGCCGCCACGCAGCCGGCAAGTCTTCGCACGTCCTTTACACGCGTTGGTGCTTCAATCTGCTCGATGGCCTTGATCTTGTCGGGGTTGGCTTCGATCCCACGCTGAGACACGAAGAACCCGAGAAGCTTGCCGGAGGGAACTCCGAACACGCACTTCTCGGGGTTGAGCTTGAGGCTGATCTTGCGCAAGTTTGCAAAGGTCTCTTCCAAGTCTTGTACCAAGGTTGCCTTGTTTCTGCTCTTGACCACAATGTCGTCCATGTAGGCCTCCACATTTCTGTGGATCTGTGGCCCAAAAGCAGTGTGGACAACCCTCGCAAATGTCGAGCCCGCGTTCTTCAGTCCAAAAGGCATCCGCACAAAACAGTACATGCCGCACGGAGTGATGAACGCGGTCTTCTCTTCGTCTTCTTCGGCCATGAAGACCTGGTGGTACCCGGAGTAGGCATCAAGGAATGAAAGCAGGTCGCATCCGGCCGTGGAGTCAACAATTTGGTCGATGCGCGGCAAGGGAAATGGATCTTTAGGGCAAGCTCTGTTGACATCGGTGAAATCGATGCAAAGCCTCCACTTCCCGTTTGCCTTGCGCACGACGACAGGATTGGCCAACCACGTCGGATGGAGCACGCCTCTGACGAGGCCTGCCGCTTCCAACTTCTTGATTTCCTCCGTGATAAACTCTTGGCGCTCCACCGCTTGTTTCCTGACCTTTTGCTTGACGGGCCGCGCATGAGGACAGACGGCAAGGTGGTGCTCAATCACTTCCCTGGGAACGCCGGGGATGTCAGATGGTTGCCAGGCAAACACATCGACATTCGCCCGCAGGAAAGCAACAAGCGCGCCTTCCTATTTGGGGCCGAGAGTGGCACTGATGGTGAAGGTACCACCAGTGCCGTCCTCCTTGGCGGGCACCTTCTTGGTCGCGGGTGGAGCAGCCGTCATCTTCTCGTGTTCGCCGGCGGGGCTCGATGGCACGTCCTCGACGGCAGCGCAGCGCTCCGAAGAGGCGCGCTTGCCGGAGTGGGCACCAGAGCATTCGCCGGGCTTGGCCTTCTTGCCGGCGGGGCTCGATGGCACGTCCTCGACGGCAGCGCAGCACTCCGAAGAGGCGCGCTTGCCGGAGTGGGCGCCAGAGCATTCGCCGGGCTTGGTCTTCTTGCCGGCGGGGCTCAATGGCACGTCCTCGACGGCAGCGCAGCACTCCGAAGAGGTGCGCTTGCCGGAGTGGGCGCCAGAGCACTTGCCGGACTTGGTCTTCTTGCCGGCGGGGCTCGATGGCACGTCCTCGACGACAGCGCAGCACTCCGAAGAGGCGCGCTTGCCGGAGTGGGCGCCAGAGCACTTGCCGGGCTTCTTCTTTCCCCCGCAAGCTCCAGCGGTGAGCGGATCGCGGGCCATTGCCGCTGTTGCGTCCCGGTATAATTGGTCGGCGCAGATAAGGGCATCCTTCTTGTCGCCAGGGACAGAAATGACGCTTATCGGGCCGGGCATCTTGAGCATGTTATACGCATAGTGAGAGGCCGCCATGAACTTGGCGAGTGCTGGTCGGCCGAGGATCCCGTTGTAAGGCAACGGGAGGTCGGCGACGTCAAAGGTGACCTTCTTAGTTCTGAAATTCAGCTCGCTGCCAAATGTTACCGGCAGCATGATCTTTCCCTTCGGCTTGCTCCTTCCCGGGTTGATTCCTTGGAATGTGCCGGTTTCTTCGAGCTCGCTGTCGGGGACTTGGAGTCTCCGGAGAACAGCAGAGGAGATCAGATTCAAGCCGGCCCCGCCGTCAACTAGCATCTTAGTGACCTTGAGGTTGCGGATCGTTGGGGAAACCAACATCGGCAAGCACCCGACCGCGGTTGTGCGATTAGGGTGGTCCTCAATGTCGAAGATGATAGGCGTGCTGGACCATCTCAGGGGTCTGCGTGACTCGACGGGTGGCTCCACTGCATTGACCTCCCGCACCCACCATTTAAGCTGGTGGTGGGAAGCGTGCAGGGAGGCACCGCCGTCCACACACAAGACCTCAGTGGCTTTCTGAAACTCCTGCTCGCTGGTCTCGGGGTCTTCCATGTCTTCTTCGTCGTCTTCGTCTTCGCTCTTGTCGCGGCCCCGGGGAGGTCTGTCTGCTTGCCGCTGCTTGTCCTTGCCGCGGCGCTCCCCCGGGCCGGGACGCTTCATGCCGGATCCCCCGCCACCTGCTTGGGCCCTCTCCTTGTCGCGTCATGCGTACTCGGCCTTTTGCAGGTCGACGAGTCGCTCGACTTGCTTGCAACTCTGGAGGTCGTGGCCCCTGGTGCGGTGGATCTTGCAGTACTTCTTGTTGGTACCGTCCCGCTTATCGGCAGCCGCCACCGCCCGGCAGTTGGCGCACCCGGCAATCTCCTTGCCGGGGCCTCCTGCCTGGGCTTTCTTGGCGGAGCCCTCGCTGCCGGACTTCTCGACAACCAGTACCTCTGGGTTTTTCTTCTTCTTGCCGTTCCGCCGCCGGCCTCTCCTTGCCGGGGCGGTACCTTCACTGTCGGAGTCTCCTTCTCCAACACTTTCTCCGGGGAGCCGCCTCCCCTCCTCAGCGCGTGCACACTTGTCGGCCAGGGCGTAAAGCTCGCTGACATCCTTGATTTTGCACATCGCCATCTCCTCCCGCATCCTGCGGTTACGCTCGTTCTGGTGGAACGCGCTGATCACCGCGGCGGGGTGGACGTCTGGGATGTTGTAGTGCACACGGCTGAACCTCTGGATGAACTTGCGCAAAGGCTCCCCCTCCTTCTGAACAAGCAGATGAAGGTCGCTCGCCTGGCCATGGGGTTTGTGGCCGCCCGTGAAGGCGCCCACGAACTGATGGCATAGATCTGGCCAGGAGGAGATGGAGCCGTCCGGCAAGTGCATGAGCCAGGATCTGACGTTGGGCTTGAGTACCAGCGGGAAGTAGTTGGCAAGGATCTTATCGTCCCGTCCCCCGGCAGCCTGCACCGCAATGGTGTAGATGCTGAGGAACTCAGACGGATGCGACTTGCCGTCGTACTTCTCGGGCACGTCGGGCTTGAAGTTCTTTGTGCTGGGCCACTGGACTTGCCACAGCTCGTGGGTGAACGCAGGGCAACCTACCGAATACGGCAGTTCGCCTGGTTCCCCCGGCGCGTGCATGTCTCCAGTGGGCCCAACGCGCTGGTCTGATTGACGACGCGCCTCTCTTCTGCGCTCGATGCGGGTTCGAGCGTGTTCTTCCCTTCGTTCGTGAAGGACTTGGCGTTGGTCGCGGCGAGTTCGCGGGTTCGACGACGCGGTAGGATCGTCGTCGAGGTGAGCCCGGCGAGTCGGCGACTGTGGCTTCTGGGGCGGGGAGTGCACGGTGGTCGCACCCCCGCCATGCTTGGCGCCATCGGTTCTCGCCTGGGTGACTGGCCGCGGCTGCGACGCGCTGTGCTGCCGCGGAGTGTCACCGTTGGCGAAACCGATGAGGCTCTGGATGGTTGCCCTCCAGCCATCGAGCTTGTCCGCCGTTGGAGGGTAGTCTAGGAGCAGCTGAGCTCGCGCGAGAGCTTCCGCTGGGGTGGCGGGCAGAGGCGGCGAGCGGCGCGAGGAGCGGGATGTGCTCGAACTCCTAACCACGTTAGAAGGAGCAGCACCCGGTCCATGCAGCCGCGTGACGCTCGTCCCGGCACGCTGGATCGCATGCCGGTCCTGAGCGCCCTGGGATCCACCAGCGTGGTTCGGGTCCAGCGAGCGTATGGTACCATGGGTACCATGACGCTGCTGGTTTCGCGCCTCCTGAGCAGGGCGCGGGGCGAGCTCGGACGCCGCGGGAGCAAGAACTGGCTCGACGGTGCCCGTTCCTCCGCCGGCGTCCTCCCCACCACCCGTCTGCTCCATGGGCGGTGGGTTCGACGCTGACGGGCCGGTCACCTCCGGAGCTTTCTTCTTCGGCGCCATGCTGGCGCAAACGATGAGAGTCTGGCTCGCGCGGACGTCGGATCTGATTCACACAACCTCGACGCACCCCCTGCCTGGCGCGCCAAAGATGTCGGGGGATATCTGGCCTCCACGAGAACCTATGGGGATGGAGCCCCTTGTCGGTTCGGCGGGGGCGGAGGATGCACAAAGAGCAGATCGAGGCGACACACACACACAACGATTTTACCCAGCTTCGGGCCGCATGGATGCGTAAAACCCTACTGCTGCATGTCTGGTTGATTCGGGTTCTTGCTCTGGAGCGCAAGATACTACAGTAAGTTGGAGCTGGACGTAGGCGAGGGCCTATTGGGTCCGATCCCCCCTCTACGTGCGCATGGGCCTCCTTTTATATGCCAAGGGGTTTCCCACAGGGAGCGACGCAGGTGAGGGTAAAAATGGCAAGGGATTGTGTGAACAGTGGCCGCACAGTGCTATCGCACCTAACTCTGATGGCGGGGGACAAAGGCATTAAATGCCCGTCTGGATCGCCTGAACAGTGCCGAGGCGGACCGTTAGGAGCGCCTCCGCTCGCCACGGGGGCGACTCTGCCAACGTCGCATGCCACCGCGCGTCTCAGGTTGCGCGGCGTCCCGCCATGTGCCTCCGGGGGAGCCCCAGAGCGACGCGTGGGCGGGTGAGCTGGAGCGCAGGCCTGATGTGGTGGTTTGCCGCGTCAAGTGGCTTGCCGCGGCAGTTGCCTAGCCGCACCTGGGAGCTTGCCGCTCGCCAGGCCTTGCCGGGGCGCGCGGCGCGCCGCGGCGGGCTTCTCTTGGGGTGCCTTGGCTTGGCCGTCCCGGCGAGCTCCTCCCGCCGGGGGCCTTGGTGCTTCGGCTTAGTCGTCCCGGCAAGCTCCTCTTGCCGGGGCCTTGTCGCCTTGGCCCGGCAAGCTCCTCTTGCCGGACCTTGCCTTCTCGACCCGGCAAGCTCCTCTTGCCGGGGCTTGGTCTTCTAGGCTCGATCACTTGGCCTTCGTCCGGCCCGGAAAGGGCCGTGGAGACTCTTGTCGCTCCCCTGGCAGGCCTTGCCGCGGGAGGCTACTACTGTCTGTGCACAAGTTCGGGGTACTAAGGTACCCCTACTTTAGTACACCGACATAATTCTTCCCATAGGATTTTTAATAGTAGAATCCGCCAAGTGCAAATTGAAAGAACATTCTTCATGACTAGTAAGACCAAGCACATCACATAAAGATTTCGGAATTGTAGAAACACTAGCACCCAAGTCACACAAAGCAAAACACTCATAATTTTTTATCTTGACTTTGATAGTAGGTTCCCATTCATCATGCATTTTTCTAGGAATTGAAACTTCTAATTCCAATTTTTCTTCAAGAGCTTTCACCATAGCATCAACAATATGTTTAGTAAAAGCCTTATTTTTTTCATAAGCATGGGGTGAATTTATCATGGATTGCAACAAAGAAATACAATCAATCAAAGAGCAAATATCATAATTAAAGTCTTTGTAATCCAAAAGAGCGGGCACATCACTAGTTAAAGTTTTGACCTCTCCAAACCCACTTTCATCAATTTTCTCAACAAGATTTTCACCCTCCGAAATATTGGGACGCCTTCTAGCTAAAGTTGACTCTTCTCCAGTCCCTTTTTAATCAATCTTAACTTTAGTAAACACAGAATCAATAGAAGAAACACCAATCATTTTAAGATCTTCATCACTTTTGAGAAAGAAATCACTAGTAAATGTTTTTTCTAAGAATTCTCTTTTAGCTCTAAGCATAGCGGTTCTTTTCTTACTTTCATCCATAGAAACATAAAGAGATTTAATTGATTCATCTACTTTAGGCGCACAAATTTTCATCTTGAGATTTTCCACATCATGATCAATTCTACCAACACTTCTAGACAAATCATCAATCTTACTCTACTTTTCTTCTATGGAAGTGTTGAAAACTTTTTGTGTGTTGATAAATTCTTTAATATTATTCTCAAGATCAGAGGTGTTCCTATTATTATTATAAGATTGATTTCCATAGGAATTACCATAATTATTAGAGGAATTACTAGGAAAAGGCCTAGGATTAAAATTACCTATATAAGCATTGTTATTGAAATTATTTCAAGAGATAAAATTCACATCTATGGTATCACTATTTTTCTCAATCAAAGTAGACAATGGAATATCATTAAAATCAATAGGAGCACTTTTACTAGCAACCAATTTCATAAGAGCATCAACATTTTCACGCAAAGAAGAAATTTCTTCAACCGAATTAACTTTTTTACTAGTAGGAGCCCTTTCGGTATGCCATTGTGAATAATTTGCCATGATATTATCAAGCAATTTGGTGGCTTCACCCAAACTAATTACATAAAAGTCCCACCCGCGGAGGAATCTAAAAGACTACGAGAAACAAAATTCAATCCCGCATAAATTTTTTGTATGATCCTCCAAAGATTTAACCAATGAGTTGGGCAATTCCTTAGCATCATTTTCATCCTTTCCCAAGATTGTGCAACATGCTCATATTCAAGTTGCTTGAAATTTATGATCTGGGTTCTAAGGGAAATAATTTTTGCGGGAGGAAAATACTTAGTGATAAAAGCATCTTTGCACTTATTCCAAGAATCGATACTACTTCGAGGCAAAGAAGAGAACGGAATTTTTGCAGAATCACGCAAAGAAAACAGAAATAATTTCATCTTCACCACATCATTGTCCACATCTTATTTCTTTTGCATATCGCATAATTCCACTAAGGCATTAAGATGAGACGCATCAACCTCATTAGGAGTGCCAGAAAATTGATCTTTCATAACAAGATTCAGCAAAGCGGTATTAATATCACAAGACTCCGCACTAGCGGCGGGAGGAGCAATCAAAGTGCCAATAAAATCATTATTGTTGGTATTTGAGAAATCACATAACTTTGTGTTCTCTTGAGTCATGATGACTAGACAATAAGATTGCACTCAAAAACAGATCCGACAAGAAAACGACGAACGAAAAACAGAGGTGAATAAAACGGCAAATTTTTGTGAAGTGGGTGAGAGGAAAACGAGAGGCAAATGGCAAATAATGTAAATTGCGAGGAGATGAGATTTGTGATTAGGAACCTGGTATATGTTGAAGATCCTCCCCGACAACGGCGCCAGAAATTCCTTTTGATGTCGCTTGAAGCTACGTCGATATTTGCCAAAAGAGGAAGGGATGATGCAGCACAGCGACGGTAGGTATTTCCCTCAGATATGAAACCAAGGTTACTGAACTAGTAGGCGAACCAAGCAACACAACGTAAACAACCCCTGCACAGAAATAACAACCACTCGCAACCCGACGTGTTAAAGGGGTTGTCAATCCCTTTCGGGTAATGGCGCCAGAAGCGGTGCGCGGACGGGATAAAGTTTTGTAGTAAATTGATAGATCGAACTCCAAATAAAATAAATAAGGAAAAATTGCTGCAAGGTAATTTTGTATTTTTGGTTTAATAGATCTGAAAATAAATGCAAGAGAAAAGTAGATCGCAAAGGCAAATATATGAGAAATAAGACCCGGGGGCCGTAGGTTTCACTAGTGGCTTCTCTCAAGAAAAATAACAAACGGTGGGTAAACAAATTACTGTTGGGCAATTGATAGAACTTCGAATAATCATGACGATATCCAGGCAATGATCATTATATAGGCATCACGTCCAAGATTAGTAGACCGACTCTTGCCTGCATATACTACTATTACTCCACACATCGACCGCTATCCAGCATGCATCTAGTGTATTAAGTTCATGGAGAAATGGAGTAATGTGATAAGAACGATGACATGATGTAGACAAGATCTATCTATGTAGAGATAGACCCCATCGTTTTATCCTTAGTAGCAACGATACATACGTGTGGGTTCCCTTTCTGTCACTGGGATCGAGCACCGTAAGATCGAACCCACTACAAAGCACCTCTTCCCATTGCAAGATAAATAGATCAAGTTGGCCAAACAAAACCCAAATATCGAAGAAGAAATACGAGGCTATAAGCAATCATGCATATAAGAGATCAATGAAACTCAAATAACTTTCATGAATATAAAAAGATAGATTCGATCTTAAACTCAAAGTTCATCAGATCCCAACAAACACACCGCAAAAGAGTTACATCATATGGATCTCCAAGAGGCCATTGTATTGAGAATCTAGCGAGAGAGAGAAAGCCATCTAGCTACTAACTACGAACCCGAAGGTCTACAAAGAACTACTCATGCATCATCGGAGAGGCGCCAATGGAGGTGGTGAACCCCATCCGAGATGGTGTCTAGATTGGATCTGGTGGTTCTGGACTCTGAGGTGGCTGGATGAATATTTCGTCGATGTTCCTAGGGTTTCTGGAATATTGGGGTATTTATAGAGCAAAGAGGCGCTCCGGGGGGCACCCGAGGTGGGCACAACCCACCAGGGCGTGCCTGGGACTCCTGGCGCACCCTGGTGGGTTGTGCCCCCCTCGGGGCACCCCCGGGCGCAGCCAGGGCCCGTTGCGTTCCTTCTGGCTCATAAAAATTCTCCATAAAGTTTCGGGGCATTTGGACTCCGTCTGATATTGATTTTCTGCGATGTAAAAAACATGGAAAAATAGCAACTGGCACTTGGCACTATGTCAATAGGTTAGTACCAAAAAATGATATAAAATGACTATAAATGATTGTAAAACATCCAAGATTGATACTATAACAGTATGGAACAATAAAAAATTATAGGTACGTTGGAAATGTATCAGTCATCGCCCACGGTGTTTTCTCAATAACCGTTTGCAATAGGAAAACCCAATTAGCAAGCTTATTGGCCAATTAGCGGGCTAATTGCCCTATTATTAATAATCCATTTACTAATGTAATTGACATTCATATTAAGCACATAATATATTCCATTTCCATATTAAGGAAGCATGATTTCATAATTTAAATACATCCGAGTACTACATGATATAGCTTCAGCACTCAGCTACCCCATTACACAACTGCACCAGCAGCAAGTTTCACATGCAACATCTAGAACCTTTCGAAATTAGCATCATAGACGGTACATAGAGAGATGCATCTCATCTGGAAAACTGCTGAAGCGGAAGGCGAATATTGAGCCTTCATTCTTGTTGAAGGTCTTTGCAACTTTAGGCCAGTGCCTGTGGATGATTGACCGTCCATCCTTCGACCTCTTCAGGAACACTTCAATATTGAACCGTGGGTGTTGTATGAAAACTTTCCTCGCCTCCTGACCATAGAGGTGGTTTGAGAGGCAATCATCAGTGAACCCTGAAAACAAGGATGTGCATAAATATCTTATCTATATTGGAAATGGGGCAAAGGAAAAAGGCAAGGTATCATAGTTAGTACCATCTTGTAAACCTCAGTGCTTCCCATTGTTTCCCTGCAACACATATAAGGTAGTTAGTCATCAGGTTAAGTAAGGGTTCACATGCTATCAGTAAAATATGTTGATGATAAATAAGCACATTGCAGATTCATCAGATTAATTCAAGCCACATGGAAAACCCATTTATCCAAACCAAGCATGATTAAGAACTAGGAAATATAGCACTTGTATATGTTTCTCATGTATTAAGTGCAGCCAAATTTGATTTATGCCTCACATGGTATACAATAACAGAATGCAGCCACAACAATTGAACATCGCATTGTAGAATTGAACCAATTAGTTAACTAAACACCACAACAAATGAACCAAACATTAACTGAGAACCACATTGCACAATATAACATACTCGTAATAGAAGATTAAACAGTTAACCAAACCAAGAATGCTTAACAACTTGGAAATATAGCAATTGTATTTGTTTCTCATGTATTTAGTACAACCTAATTCGATTTATTTCTCACATGGTATACAATAACAGAATGCACCCACAACAATTGAACATCACATTGCAGAATTGAACCAATCAGTTAACTAAACACCACAACAAATGAACCAAACGTTAACTGAGAACCACATTGCACAATTTAACATACTCCTAATAGAAGATCAGACAGTTAACTGCTACCTCTTGAGCACTGCGTTGGGTTTCCCTTCAAGAGGAAAGGGTGATGCAGTAAAGTAGCGTAAGTATTTCCCTCAGTTTTTGAGAACCAAGGTATCAATCCAGTAGGAGGCCACGCTCGAGTCCCTCGCACCTACACAAACAAATAAAAACCTCGCAACCAACACAATAAAGGGGTTGTCAATCCCTTCACGGTCACTTACGAAAGTGAGATCTGATAGATATGATAAGATAATATTTTTGTTATTTTTATAATAAGCAAAGTAAAATAAAAGGCAATAAAAATAGCTAAGTGTTGGAAGATTAATATGATGGAAAATAGACCCGGGGCCATAGGTTTCACGAGTGGCTTCTCTCAAGAGCATAAGTATTACAACGGGTGAACAAATTACTGTTGAGCAATTGATAAAATTGAGCATAGTTATGAGAATATCTAGGTATGATCATGTATATAGGCATCATGTCCGTGACAAGTAGACCGACTCCTGCCTGCATCTACTACTATTACTCCACACATCGACCGCTATCCAGCATGCATCTAGAGTATTAAGTTCAAAAGAACAGAGCAATGCTTTAAGTAAGATGACATGATGTAGAGGGATAAACTCATGCAATATGATATAAACCCCATCTTGTTATCCTCGATGGCAACAATACAATACGTGCCTTGCTGCCCCTACTGTCACTGGGAAAGGACACCACAAGATTGAACCCAAAGCTAAGCACTTCTCCCATTGCAAGAAAGATCAATCTAGTAGGCCAAACCAAACTGATGATTCGAAGAGACTTGCAAAGATAACCAATCATACATAAAAGAATTTAGAGGAGATTCAAATATTGTTCATAGATAAACTTGATCATAAACCCACAATTCATCGGTCTCAACAAACACACCACAAAAGAAGATTACATCGAATAGATCTCCACGAAAATCGTGGAGAACTTTGTATTGAGATCCAAAGAGAGAGAAGAAGCCATCTAGCTAATAACTATGGACCAGAAGGTATGAGGTAAACCAACAGAAGGCTATGGTGTTGATGTAGAAGCCCTCCGTGATCAATGCCCCCTCCGGCAGGACGTCGGAAAAGGCCCCAATATGGGATCTCACGGATACAGAAGGTTGCGGCGGTGGAATTAGGTTTTCGTGGATGCTTCTGTTGGTTTGGGGGTACGTAGGTATATATAGGAGGAAGAAGTACGTCGGTGGAGCAACATGGGCCCCACGAGGGTGGAGGGTGCGCCCAGGGGGGTAGGCGCGCCCCCTGCCTCATGCTCTCCTGGTTGATTTCTTGACGTAGACTCCAAGTCCTCTGGATCACGTTTGTTCCAAAAATCACGTTCCCGAAGGTTTCATTCCGTTTGGACTCCGTTTGATATTCTTTTTCCACGAAACTCTGAAATAGGGAAAAAAAGCAATTTGGGCTGGGCCTCCGGTTAATAGGTTAGTCCCAAAAATAATATAAAACTGTATAACAAAGCCCATTAATCATCCAAAACAGAATATAATATAGCATGAAGCAATAAAAAATTATAGATACCGTAAGGGCATATTTATCCCTAAGGTGTTTTGGTGATTGATGACAATGCTTTTGCGGACTAATCGTGTGCCTTGAGTTTCTCAGACATTTCATCACTAGGCACAAGACGGTTTGGTGCCCCTCGAAGACTATTGATGACGACGTCTCTCTACGTTTCTTTTTGGTGGATTTGATTCATAGGAAAGCCGTACTATTAAGAGGGGGTCCGCGTCGGAAAGGTTTGGGTGGAATCATCACATACACGTTCCCTTCCTTGTCTCCACCTTTCCCTTGCACTTTGGAGCATCCCCCGTTTATCCTCAGTGCGATTGTCTTGGCTGCTGTTGCCGTGCTTGCGGTAGTACTGCTCCTTGGAGCGGTAGTACCGCAGGCACCTGCGGTAGTATCGTGCCGAGGCGAGGTAGTACCGCGGGAGCCCACAGTAGTACCGCTCTTCTGGAGCCGCAGTACTATGGCCCCCAAGCCAAGTACCGCTGCTTTGCGGTAGTAGGGGCGGATGTAATTTTTTACATCCGCGCCTCCGCGGTAGTACCGTGCTTCGGGTGCGGTAGTACCGCGCTCGGCCTGGTCCAGCTGCCATGTGGTAGTACCGCTCCCCTGCGGTAGTACCGTGTCGGATTTTTGCATCGACTTTTGTCCAGCGGAAATAGGCACGGACATATTTTTATTCTTCCGCGCCCTTCCCAGGCTAGGGCTCTCCTGCCTTGCGGTAGTACCGCAAGGAAGCGGTAGTACCGCACTCTGTCAGGCTTGCTCTAGCCCCCGCTGCTGCCGCGGTAGTACCGTGGTCGCCCACGGTAGTACCGCGTGGCTCTGCGGTAGTGCCGCGCCTCTGGAGCGGTAGTACCGCGTGTCGCGGGCTGGATAAGTGGATAACGGTTGGATTTCGTCCACGGCTATAAAAGGGTCGTCTCCTACCTCTAGTTGACCACCTCTTCCAACCCTAAGCTCCATTGTCGCTGCAAGCTCCATTTTTGCCCGATCTCACTCCCTAGCCAATCAAACTCGTTGATTTGCTCGGGAGTGGTTGAGAAGGCCCCGATCTACACTTCCACCAAGTGAAATTTGATTCCCCCCACTAATCCCTTGCGGATCTTGTTACTCTTGGGTGTTTGAGCACCCTAGACGGTTGAGGTCACCGTGGAGCCATAGTCCATCGTGGTGAAGCTTCGTGGTGTCGTTGGGAGCCTCCAATTAAGTTGTGGAGATTGCTCCAACCTTGTTTGTAAAGGTTCGGTCGCCTCCTTCAAGGGCACCAATAGTGGATTCACGGCATCTCGCATTGTGTGAGGGTGTGAGGAGAATACGGTGGCCCTAGTGGCTTCTTGGGGAGCATTGTGCCTCCACACCGCTCCAACGGAGACGTACTTCCCCTCAAAGGGAAGGAACTTCGAAAACACATCCTCGTCTCCACCGGCTCCACTCTTGGTTATCTCCTGCCTTTACTTGTGCAAGCTTATTTGTGTTGTATCTCTTGCTTGCTTGTGTTCTTATCGTTGTTGCATCATATAGGTTGCTCACTTAGTTGCATATCTAAACAACCTACTTTGATGCAAAGTTTAAATTGTTAAAGAAAAGCTAAAAATTGTTAGTTGCCTATTCACCCCCCTCTAGTCAACTATATCGATCCTTTCAATTGGTATCAGAGCCTCGTCTCTTTCTAAGGACTTTACCGTCCGAAGAGTATGGTTGACGTCAAGGACGATGTGGCAGAGCACTCCGGTGCGAATCCGATATCGTCTACGAGAGATGGGGGTAACTCGATCTCACGTGAGTGAAAGTGCGTTATATCGACTAGAGGGGGGGGTGAATAGGCGATTTTTATGAAATTCTTCACTGAGGAATTTGTTCGTGAGGAAATTCCTTAGCGAAGAACTACTAGCAGCGGAATAAGTACTCAGAGGTAAACATAGCAGAATACATGCATGGTCATCATGATGAAATAAAGACAAACACAGAGTACAGAAAGCGTAAACACAGGATAGCACAAGATGAAGACAAACAGACTGAAGAAATTGAACTGAGGAAATTGAGAAAGTCTTCAGTCAAAGTCTTCAAACACAGATATGAACAAACACACAACACAGTAATGAGGAAATGAAAGTGTTGAGGAATTAGAACCAGTAAGCTTGGTGAAGACAATGATTTGGTAGATCAGTTCCAACTGCTGTCTCAGTTGTACATCTGGTTGGAGCGGCTGAGTATTTAAACTCGAGGACACCTAGTCCCGGACACACAGTCCTCACCGTATTATCCTTGAGCTAAGGACACACAGTCCTCGCCCAATCACTCGTGGTAAGTCTTCAGGTGACTTCCAAACCTTCACAGACTTGGTCACTCGGCAATCCACAATTCCTCTTGGATGCTCTAGACCTTGACGCCTAATCGTCTGGAAGAAGCACAGTCTTCAAAGGTAACAAGCGTCGGATCCACACAGGATCAATCTCTTCAGTGATGCTCAATCACTTTGGGTTTGTAGGTGTTTTGGGTTTGGGTTTGGATTTTCCTCACTTGATGATTTTCACTCAAAGTCCTCGGAGGATGGGTTGCTCTCAAATGACAAGTGTCAAGTTCTCGCGGAGCAGCCAACCAACTAGTGGTTGTAGTTGGGCGGCTATTTATAGCCTAGGGAGCAGCCCGACATGATAAGACATAAATGCCCTTCAATGATATGACCATTAGGTGGACAAGATATTTTAGGACAGCTGGCGCGCAGCACAGCAACGGTCGGAAATTTGAGGTACAAATTCCTCAGGGCTATCATGTTCCTCACTGTGTAGGCAATTTGCACTGGCGAATTCCTAACTCCTCAGTCAGGGAAAAGTCCTCAGTGACCAGAAGAACTGCGTCTCTGTCACTGAAGAAATTGACCGAACTGTATGAGATTTCCAATGGCTTCACTCGAAGGGATTGGTAGGTGTAGGATTTGAGTTGAGCATCACATGGAAATTTTCTCCTTAGTATTTCCTCGACCCCCTTTAACAGTACGGTGTTTCCTATGACTCAAGAAAGAGAAAATGAAACTAAGAAAACAAAAGTCTTCACGCTTCATGTTCCTCGAATGAATACCAAGTCTTCAAGGTCACACCAATTTCTTCACTTTCAAAGTTTTCAGCAA
Source organism: Aegilops umbellulata (assembly GCA_032464435.1). Classification (NCBI taxonomy): domain Eukaryota; kingdom Viridiplantae; phylum Streptophyta; class Magnoliopsida; order Poales; family Poaceae; genus Aegilops; species Aegilops umbellulata. Next base: position 249,817,999 of record CP136060.1, read on the forward strand.
GTCTTCAGTATATCAAAGTCTTCAGTCGAAGAACTTCATTTCTAGGGGTCGACTTTCTCTGTAAATATCAAACTCCTCATAGACTTATAGACCTATGTACACTCATAAAGGCATTAGATACTTAACCTATAAGTCTTCAATACACCAAAATCACTAAGGGGCACTAGATGCACTTACAATCTCCCCATTTTTGGTGATTGATGACAATATAGGTTAAGTTTTCAACGGGGATAAATATATGAAGTGTAAAAACTGATATTGAGGAATTTGATTGCAAGATATAGAAGAACTCCCCCTGAAGATGTGCATAGTGAGGAATTTGCTTTTGAAGCAATGCACACTTGAAGAGTTGAATCATGGAGATCTCCCCCTATATCTTGTAATTCATACACACATTTGATATATAATATGAAGAATTTGAAATGCATGATGAAATATGGTGCCTGATGTAATTCAGCATGCGTGCGATAATATTAATGAGGAATAAGCATGCAGAATAGCGCATCAAAGTATCAAAGCATAGTGCAACAAAAGTATCAGCGCACCATCGGACTTAAGATTACAACTCGATCCAATAAAAGTTTCAGAAGAACAAGAGTTGTAACTTAGCAAAAAAAAACGAACGATATATAAGGGCGTTAAAATAGACCCGCTTGAAGACTAACTCAAATTTCTCCCCCTTTGTCATCAAATGACCAAAAGGATCGAAACTGAGGACTAACGCTCCTGAAGATTTTCAAGTTCATGAAGGAGCGCCAGCGTTGTTGGGGTCGGTTGTTGATGTAGGGCCTGCCGCAGTGTCCTCGAAGTTTTCATTTTCATCAGTGTCGCGTGATGAAGAATATGAACTGGCCACCAAAGAAGGAACTGGGACCTTCTTGTATTTCTTCGGAGGAGGTGCAGACCAGGCAAATTCTTCGTTGAGACCCATTTGCTTCAAATCATCAGCACTGTAGACTTGAGATAAAACAGCCCAGGTGCGGTTGAGGATTTCATGAAGGTAGTAGTGGTTTTTCTTCACTACATTGTGTGTGGAAGTCATGTTGTGAAGAATTGAACCAAACTGACGCTTAACCCATTTGTGATTGCGATCAACCTTTTGATGAAGACTAAGGCGTAACTCACGGTCAGTCATCACCCTGGGTGTTGTGGCTTGAGGATTTGGCTTGGCAGTGTTGGCGGCAGAGTCATGTGTGGCAGAGTCCTCATTGGTGGAATAAGAAGCAGCCTTGCGAAATTGACCATCCAATGGACGAATGCCTTCATCTATCACAATAGTGGCCTTGCCCTTTTCTTCAGCTGAGGAAAATGTCTGTTAGAGGACTTCAATGGGAGGCAAGTAGCTGCAGTGGTTGAGAGTTTCATCCTTGTAGTTGAGTGAAGACCTTGTCCTGATGAATTTCATTATCCAAGGTGCATAAGGCTTCAGCTCAAATGGTGACATAGCAATGTTGGCCAGAGTCCTCATGAAGAAATCATGGAAGTTGACGGGAACGCCATGAATGATGTTGAAAAGCAGATTCTCATGATGCCAACGACTTCTTCATCAGTCGAGTCGTGGCCTTTGATGGGACTCATTGTCTTCGTCAGAATGCGATAGACAGTCCTTGGCACATACATCAATTCCTTGACGAGGAATTTGGTTCTAGGAGCTTGCCCTGGCTTCAAAGGCTTCATCAGCACTTGCATATAGTGATTTGAAAGCTCAGGTTCGTTGTACACACAATGTGCTTCTTCAGTGGGTGGACTCAAAGGAAGGACCCGAAGCAATTCAGATGCTGGGGCCTTATGATGTGTGTTCTCAGTCATCCAGTCCAAAACCCATGAATTGACATCTTCAGAGTTGCCGGTGATGTGCAACGTTGCATAGAATTGAAGAATAAGTTCTTCATTCCAATCGCATATGTCTATGCAAAAATTGAGCAGCCCAGCGTAATGAAGAACACTGAGGACTGGCGTGAAGCACGGCAAAGACTCCATATCCATGTGAGGAATATGAGCATGGTCGAAGACTTTGTCTTTGTTGTAAAGCACGGAGGAATACAAATTTGCTTGGCTGGCTGTCCAGAAACGCCTCTTCCTTATGCGAGCAGAGTCATATGGGTTGTATTCAGTGAAGAACACGTGCTCGCCGTAGAAGTCTTCTGCCTTGAATTTTTGTTTTCGTGAGAACGGATCCTTTGGCCTTGGCAGAGGAGTGTCAGTGAGTTGCATCACGACCTCAGGAATCACAATCTCAGGTTCTTCAGGCTGAGGAATTTTAGGATGTTCCTCAAGTGCAGTCACCTTGTCAGTTGCAGCAGCAGTTTCTTCAGCACTAGTGGCTGGAATTTCTTCATTCACAGATGCAGTGGGATGAGTTTCTTCAGAGCCCATTTGAACAGTTTGCGCAGGGGAGTGAGGAATTTGCTGCAGTGGTGTGAAGAGTGGGGAATTGGGGTGCTGACTTTCCCAAAAGTCATCATTCATCAACGGAGTTGTGCTTCCAATATCCACATCTTCATCAATTTCTTGAACACCAGCCTCTTCAGCATCAAACTGAGGCATTGGTGAATAGACCATTGGGGTTGAAGGGATTGCATCCGCTTCAATTTCTTCATCAATCTGCTCTGACGAAGCAGCAGATTGAGTTTCCTCATCTGATCCACTTGGGATCTCATAATCTTCACCAAAAGGAACAAGGTCCTTTGATGGCACGGAGGAGATAGGAATGGCATCAATGGGATTTGCAAACGAGCTTGTCATTGGCTTCATCTTCTTGGGAGCTGAAGATTCTGAAGCTTGTGATGCTTTCCTCTTCTTCACAGCAGCTCGCTCTGCAGCCTTTGTTTTCTTCACATCCAATGCGGATGGAAGGATCGGAGTTGGGGTAGGCGCAGTTGGAGCTGAGAAATCTGGTTGATTTTCTTCAGGCGCAACTGATGCAGTTGCCCTGGTTTCTTCATTTTCTTCAGGCGCACCACTAGTGGATGCCCTGGCAATTTCATCAGCGGCTGGAGCAGAGTCATCAGCCTTGGAACTAGCATTTTCTTCAGCAGCCTGAACTTCATCAGCGGTGCTGGCATGTTCTTCAGTGGGCTGAACAGATGCTTCAGCTTGAGGAATTTGTTGTGTTGAGGTTGCACCCTTGGTGAAGGTATCTGTCAGCCTCACAAATTTGACCTTGGCTCCTTGCCAATCAGCATAGTAGGAGTCAAATTTGTCGCTGAGGGCTTTGATGTCAGCCTGTATCTTGACGAGTTCCTCAGGCTTCATTGTGAGAACATTTTTCCTCAGTAGCTTCTCTTTGCGGTACTGCGATTTCTTGATCTCTCTGGCCTTATCATATTTCCACTTCTCCTCTTGGATGAAGTGAGTCAACATGTGACTTTGGCCAGGTGTCAGCTTGAAATCAGGCATAGGTGTGTTAGGATCCTTATGCCAGAGATCAATATAATCCAGGATCGCCCTTGGATCCAATAGCAGGGGCACATGTGTGCCTTTGGCTTTAGCAGCCCGTTCTTGGCGGTCCCTGATGATTTTAGTGAGTTCTTCTTCATCAGCTTCATCATCATCAGATGGCACAGTGAAGACTACCTGCTTCTTCTGAGGACTTGTGCGAGTGCCGCGTCCAGCAGTAGCCTTTTTCTTCAGCAGCGAGGGTCCAGCTGAGGAATTTGGTGCAGCTGAGGAACTAGCTGAGACACCAGAGGCGATAGAAACGCCAGTAGTCCTTTGGCACGAGGCCAGATGCACAGGTGCTGAGGACTTTGTCGGGACAGCTGAGGACTGTGGAGGAGAAGGAGCAGCATGAGGAATTTGCTTTGAAGATTTTGAAGATTCTGGCCGTGAGGGCGCAACTGAGGAACTTGGCTTGCGAGCGGGCTTCTTTAGCATCGCTTTCTTCGGCTTGACAAAAGCCTCAGTGGCAGCAGCAGCAGCAGAGTCTTCATTGAATTTCCTCACTGCTTCTCTGGCTTGCCTTGCCAGTTTAGCTTGGCGCTTGGCCCATTCTTTAGGAAATTCCTCACCGCGTTTGATGCTAGTGGGATCAGCCAGTTGGCCAGGTGCCAATGGGGCTCTTGGGCATGGAGGGTTAAGTGCAAATTTCTTCATGTACTTTGGAGTAACATATCTGTACTCCCTCCATTCACGTGCCCATCTCCGTTCAATCCTTTGAATTCGCACCTTGCGCTGATTTTTATCTTCCTCAGGTGGTGTGCAGTAATCTTTATAAATATCCTCAGGGATTTCAAATGCAGTCATAACCTCAGGCCTCTTTCCTCCTTTCTTTGGCCTTTTACCTTCAGCCATTTTCTTCAGATGAGGAATTTGAACAATTGAGTTCTCTGAAGAAGTGTGCAACTTTTCTTCGAGGAACGCTGCAAATGAGTTAAGTTGATGAGAACCTAATGATTCAGCAGCGGACATGTGTACCTGTGAATAGAGTATAATTGCGAGGAATTTGAAGAGGTCATATGTGTTCTCAGAGGGTTTTTCATAAAGAACAAGTTTGAGGAATTTGACCAGATTCGTCTTGAGGAATTTCACTAAGCGCTTTATATCTTAGGTTCCAGAGTTGTATAGATCAAGGATCCACACAATTGAGGAATCTTGAAGAATATGAGGCTTAGGGAAATGAATCAAGAACAGATAACACATGAGGTGTTTTGTGTGTGAGGATTTGAAGTATAAAAACACCTTTGAAGATTTTGTAGAAAAGTTTCGAATCAAACAGGGCAGTAAAATTAGCTTTTAATTACCCTGAACGAAGAACACGACGAACTGGGAGTTGGAACAGTGAAGTTCATCGATGCAGATCTTCCACGCCCTAACTTGGTGGAGGAAGACGTCTACGGCGGCGGCGGAGGTGAAGATTTCCGCAGTCGGCGCGAGTACGACGGCGATGAGGTCGAGGCAGTGAAGCTTTTCCTCACCGGCGACGATGGAGTAGCGACGGCGCTAGGGTTTGGAAGCTCGAGCGGGGGAAGTGAGATCGAGCAGGGTAAAAGAAGTGAGGACGGCGACAGGGGTATTTATAGCCGCGGTGAAAAACTGCTCGTCCGAAGATTTAGGACGAACGTGCCCCTGGCCGTTCTTCTTCTTGCGACATGTGTCACCCACGTACTGTGTAGTGGAGATCATGTAAGATTGTGGGTGGATAAAATATTGCATCGTGGGATGCGGCACGGTTTGAGCGGCAAAACCGAAAGTTTGGATAAGATTAGTTTTTAACGTTTCGTTCGCAATTTCTTCAGCTGACAAGGACACAGTGAAGAATTTGAACGAGTTTCAAATAGAACGCACATGAAGAATTTGTGAACAGATTGGATTGAGTATAGCATAGAGGGAAAGGGTCCGATCACATTCACTTAGCAGAAAAGATCCAATTTGAAGAAATAGCTATAAGTGAATGCTGTAGAGGACATGAACTCATATATATATATATATATATATATATATAGATATAGATATATATAGATATATATATATATAGCCAATGAAGAAAAACGACGGCACAAGTGAAGACTTTATAAAGTTTGAAGAATTTGAAAAACTGAAGAATTTCAAAAGTTGAGGAAAAACTCAAACTGAAGATTTTCAACTTTTGTGGTGGTGTGACCCACCGTATAAGAATGATGATTTCAGACACCGCGTACAATTGTCGTAGGGTTCTGAGAATCAAATTCTTCATTAATTTCTTCACACTTAGAGTGTTATTCTTCATTGATTGAGGAAAAACGTTTCTTCATGTGTTGCACATCTAAGTCATCAATTTTGTATAAGTGTTAGGATGAGTGCCATTTCAAAGTACATTAGAAGATTCTAAGATATTTAGCTCACACCACAACTTGCTAAATCTCTTCTCATCCAAGGGCTTAGTGAAGATATCGGCTAGCTGTTCTTCAGTCTTCACATGCTCAATAGAAATGTCACCCTTTAACACATGATCACGAAGAAAATGATGACGAATTTGAATGTGCTTTGTCTTCGAGTGCTGAACTGGGTTGTGAGCAATCTTGATGGCACTCTCATTGTCACAGAGGAGAGGCACATTCTTCACGTTGATGCCATAGTCCTTGAGTGTTTGCTTCATCCATAGCAGTTGAGCACAGCAAGAACCAGCAGCAATGTACTCAGCTTCAACAGTAGATAGTGATACGCAGTTCTGTTTCTTTGAGGACCAACAAACCAAGGATCGTCCGAGGAAATGACAAGTACCAGATGTTGACTTGCGGTCCACACGGTCACCAGCATAGTCAGAGTCTGAATATCCAATGAGATCAAATTCCGAGCCCTTGGGATACCATAATCCTAGAGTTGGTGTGTGAGCTAGATATCGAAGAATATGCTTCACAGCCTTATGGTGTGATTCCTTCGGTGCAGCTTGAAATCGTGCACACATGCAAACACTAAGCATTATATCTGGCCTAGATGCACATAAGTACAATAAAGAACCAATCATGGAGCGGTATACCTTATGATCGAAGTCAGTACCATTTTCATCAGTGCATAGATGACCATTTGTGGGCATAGGAATTTTGATGCCTTTGTAGTCTTGCATGCCGAATTTCTTCAGGACATCCTTGAGGTATTTCTCCTGAGAAATGAATATACCATTGCGCTGTTGACGAATTTGAAGACCTAAGAAGAATTTCAACTCTCCCATCATAGACATTTGATATTCTTCACTCATCATATAAGCAAATTCATCACTATAACGTTGGTCAGTACAGCCAAAGATGATATCATCAACATATATTTGGCACACAAACAGTTCACCATCATAAGATTTAGTAAAGAGAGTGGGATCGAGTGAACCGGGTGTGAAGCCTTTCTTCATGAAGAATTCCTTCAATGTATCATACCACGCCCGTGGGGCCTGCTTGAGGCCATAGAGGGCCTTGTTAAGTCTGAAGACTTTGTCAGGATGTTTTGGATCTTCAAAACCTGGGGGTTGAGCAACATATACTTCTTCCTCAAGCTTACCATTGAGGAATGCACTTTTCACATCCATTTGGTATAAGATGATATCATGATGGTTAGCATAAGCAAGCAATATGCGAATAGCCTCAAGTCTAGCAACAGGTGCAAAAGTTTCATCGAAATCAATTCCTTCAACCTGTGTGTAGCCTTGAGCTACTAGTCGTGCCTTATTCCTCACCACAACACCATTTTCATCTTGCTTGTTGCGGTAGATCCACTTTGTGCCAATGTTGTTATGCTTGCGAGGATCGGGACGATTGACTAGTTCCCATACGTTGTTGAGCTTGAACTGATGTAATTCTTCTTGCATGGCTTGAATCCACTCAGGCTCCAGAAATGCTTCATCTATCTTAGTAGGCTCTGTGATAGAAACAAAAGCAAAGTGCCCACAAAAGTTAGATAGATGTGAAGCTTTTGAGCGTGTGAGAGGACCTGGTGCTCTAATGTCATCGATGATCTTTTCCACTTGCACTTCTTTTGCAACGCGAGGGTGAGCTGGTTGTCGTTGAGGAATTTGATCAACATTTTCTTCAGCATCAATTTCCTCAGCATTTTCTTCAGGTGCATCAGCTCGATGTTCTTCACGTTCTCGAATGAATTCTTCAGCAGATTCTTCAGTAGGAATGACATCTTCAGTAGCCTTGTGCTTGATAGAATCCTCAGGTGCTGGTTCATCTAACACAGAAGGTAGGTGCTCTCTTTGCGAGCCATTAGTTTCATCGAACCGCACATCTACAGTTTCAACAATCTTGTGAAGAACATTGTTGAAGACTCTGTAGGTGTGCGAGTCCTTTCCGTAACCAAGCATAAAACCTTCATGTGCTTTCGGTGCAAATTTAGAGTTATGATGAGGATCTCGAATCCAGCATTTAGCACCGAAGACTTTTAAATAACTCACATTTGGTTTCTTGTCAGTGTGGAGTTCATAAGCAGTCTTCTTGAAGAATTTGTGAAGATATACTCTGTTGATGATGTGGCACACAGTATCAATTGCATCAACCCAGAAACGACGAGGGGTTTTGTACTCATCGAGCATAGTGCAAGCCATCTCAGCAAGAGTCATGTTCTTGCGCTCCATGACGCCATTCTGTTGAGGAGTATAAGGAGCAGATAACTCATGAGTAATACCAAGTTCATCAAGATAGTCATCGAGACCCGAATTCTTGAACTCAGTGCCATTTTCACTTCTGATGTGCTTGATCTTGACACCAAAGTTGGTTGAAGCCCTCGAGGAAAATCGTTTGAAGACTTCTTGCACTTCAGTTTTGTAAGAAACAAGGTGTACCCATGTGTAACGAGAGTAATCATCAACAATAACAAAGCCATATTGAGATGCTTCATTCGAAACAGAGGAATAATGATTAGGACCGAAGAGATCCATGTGAAGCAATTCAAATGGACGAGTAGTGGTCATGATAGTCTTCGCTGGATGCTTGGCCGTTGTCATCTTTCCAGCTTCACAGGCACCGCACAAATGATCCTTGAGGAATTTGACATTCTCAATGCCAAACACATGCTTCTTCTTCGCAGGCGTGTTCAAATTCCTCATGCCTGCATGACCAAGTCGTCGATGCCATAGCCATCCTTCTGAAGCTTTTGCAAGTAGGCACACGGCTGGTTGTGAATCTGCAGAGAAATCAATAATATACAAGTCTCCTCTCCTAAAGCCTTCGAAGACTTTGGAATTGTCAGCTTCCATAATCACAACACAACGATACTTGCCAAAGACAACAACCATATCAAGATCACAAAGCATTGAGACAGACATAAGATTGTATCCTAAGGACTCAACAAGCATGACTTTGTCCATGTGCCGATCCTTTGTGATAGCAACCTTACCTAGACCCAATACCTGACTTTTGCTTTTATCAGCGAAGATGATATGCTTCATGTGTGACGATGATAAGGGAGCATCCATCAAAAGATTCTTGTCACCAGTCATGTGATTTGTACATCCACTATCAAGTACCCATTCAGTGGCTTTGGGTTGATCATCCTCCAGATGAATTAGTGCAACTTACGAACCTCATATACTTCAGCAGTGAATAATATGATATCACAATTCATCAGATCAATTCATCAAGCAGTAGAACAGATAAAACAGAGGGAGGACGTGTGAAATGAAAATTCATTTCATCATGGTTAGCCTGCGTCCTTTCAGGCAGTTTGTCAGGTCCCCAGCAAATTCTTCAGACATGACAATACGTCTGGAGACCCGACCCTGCAGAAGAGATTAGTTATTTTTCTTCACCACCCACATCTGAAGGGGTGGCAAAGAGTTCATCACTCTGCGAGCTCCATATGAGAATGGTGGCAAAGCAGCGAAACCATTTCGTTTCACATCAGAGGGGTTAGGGTAAGCATATGCATAAGCAGAGAAATTCTTCAAGGACTTATGAACATAATAATTTGAAGAATAATGCTCATATTCATAGCCCTTGGATCTTCCCTGCGAAACAGAGTTGTTAGCACGATGATGTTCATATGAGGACTTTGATCCATGTGAGGAATTTGATCCCCTTGAGGAATTTGGTCCGTATGAGGACTTGGATCCATATGAAGAATTTGGTCCATATGAAGAATTTGATCTGGGGTTCCTTTTCCTCACAGGTGGTATCATGAGGACATTCACCTGAAGATTTTCAAGGCATCTTTTGGGAACCCAGATTTTCTTCATAGGGGAACCGTTCCTGCAGTTAGTGCCAATATATCTAGCAAATACTTCACCATTCCGATTTTTTAACAGTTTATAGTTGGAGTCAAATGACTCATCAGAAGAATGAGAAGATTCACATGTATAGCCAGATAAATTAGATGGATCAACTGGAGGTCCCTTTGCAGCAACCCATGAGGTTTTGGGGTACTGCTCAGGCTTCCAATATGTACCATCAGCATTGAGTTTTGTCTCAAAGGCAATACCCTCTTTCCTAGGGTTCCCGTTGAGGATCTGCTTTTTAAGCACATCATAAAGAGTCTGATGCCCTTTGAGGCTTTTGTACATGCCTGTTATGTACAATTCCTTCAGTCCTGCATCGTCAGTAATACTAGCAATGTCCTCAGATGAGGAATTAGTGATAGCAGAGGCAGGTGAAGAATTTGTAACATTTGAAGCATTTGAACATTCAGGTGAGGAATTAGCAGATTCTCGTTCAATGCATTTTAAACATGGAGGAATAAATTCTTCCTGAGCAGCGCTGATTTGTTGAGCAAGTAATGAATTGCGCTCCTTCTGAAGATCTTCATAACTCACTCTTAGCTTCTCAAGATCTTGCTTCTTTTGAAGGTATTCATAAGAAAGCTTCTCATGATTAGATAAGAGAGTGTTATGATGACTTTGAAGGTTGTCAAACCTGGTCTGAAGTCTCTGAAGATTTTCAGTTAAGGCCTTAGTGCGATCCAATTCTTCACCCAACATATCATCACTTTTGTCTAGCATGTTTTAAACCTTTTCAAAAGCCTTTTCTTGTTGCACAACAATCTTAGCAAGTTTAGAGTAGCTAGGCTTAAGATTTTCATCAGATTCATCATCGCTAGATTCAGAGGAGGCGTATTTGAGTACCTTGGCACCCTTTGCCATGAAGCAATAGGTGGGAGCGTAGTCATCACTGCCTTCATCAGCCTTGTTGGTGAGATCACTTTCTTCAGCGTTGAAGATGGATTTGCTCACAAATGCAGTAGCAAGGGCTAGGCTCGCCACACCAGACTCAGAATCCTCAGATTCTTCTTCTGCTTCATTTTCTTCAGATTCAGCCTCAGAGTCCATTTCCTTGCCAATGAATGCCCGAGCCTTCTTGGAGCTGCTCTTCTTGTGAGACGAAGACTTCGAGGATTTTGATGATGAGGATTTTGAAGATTTCTTCTTTTTCTTCGCATCATCAGACCTTTAATCCTTGTATTTCTTCTTCTTTGATTCCTTTTCCCATTGAGGACAATCTTGAATGTAATGTCCTGGTTTCTTGCACTTGTGACAAAGCCTCTTCTTGCAGTCACTGGATGAGGAATCATTGCTCCTTGAAGGTTTTCCAAAGCGACCACGTCTTGAGAACTTCTGGAATTTTTTCACAAGCAGTGCTAGATCATGACTCAGTTCTTTAGGATCACCAAGGCTGCTACCAGAGTCTTCATCTTCGGACTCAGATACTACCTTGGACTTCAGTGCACGTGATCTGCCATAGCTTGTACCATAGAGATCTCTCTTCTCAGCAAGCTGGAACTCATGAGTGTTTAGCCTCTCGAGGATATCAGCGGGGTCAAGTGACTTGTAATCAGCATGCTCTTGTATCATCAGTGCCAGAGTATCAAATGAGGAATCAAGCGATCTCAGCAATTTCTTCACCACCTCATGGTCGGTGATGTTAGTGGCACCAAGTGCTTGAAGCTCGTTTGAGATGTCAGTGAGGCGATCAAAGGTTTGCTGAACATTTTCATTGTCGAGTCTTTTGAAGCGGTTGAAGAGACTGCGAAGAACATCAACTCGAGAGTCACGCTGAGTTGAAACTCCTTCATTAACCTTGGACAGCCTATCCCAGATAAGCTTAGCAGTCTCCAAAGCACTCACTCTACCATATTGTCCTTTGCTCAGATGGCCACATATGATATTCTTCGCTTGTGAGTCAAGTTGCTTGAATCTCTTCACATCGGTAGCGTTCAGTGAGGGTGAGACGGAGGGAACACCATTTTCCACAACGTACCAGAGATCATTATCAATTGCCTCAAGATGCATGCACATCTTGTTCTTCCAGTAGGGGTAGTCCGTCCCATCAAAGGTAGGACACCCAGCAGAGACCTTGATCATACCTGCGGTCGACATAACTAAAACTCCAGGCGGTTAAACCAAAATCACACAGAACAAGGGAGTACCTTGCTCTGATACCAATTGAAAGTGCGTTATATTGACTAGAGGGGGGGTGAATAGGCGATTTTTATGAAATTCTTCACTGAGGAATTTGCTCGTGAGGAAATTCCTTAGCGAAGAACTACTAGCAGCGGAATAAGTACTCAGATGTAAACATAGCAGAATACATGCATGGTCATCATGATGAAATGAAGACAAACACAGAGTACAGAAAGCGTAAACACAGGATAACACAAGATGAAGACAAACAGACTGAAGAAATTGAACTGAGGAAATTGAGAAAGTCTTCAGTCAAAGTCTTCAAACACAGATATGAACAAACACACAACACAGTAATGAGGAAATGAAAGTGTTGAGGAATTAGAACCAGTAAGCTTGGTGAAGACAATGATTTGGTAGACCAGTTCCAACTGCTGTCTCAATTGTACATCTGGTTGGAGCGGCTGAGTATTTAAACTCGAGGACACCTAGTCCCGGACACACAGTCCTCACCGTATTCTCCTTGAGCTAAGGACACACAGTCCTCGCCCAATCACTCGTGGTAATTCTTCAGGTGATTTCCAAACCTTCACAGACTTGGTCACTCGGCAATCCACAATTCCTCTTGGATGCTCTAGACCTTGACGCCTAACCGTCTGGAAGAAGCACAGTCTTCAAAGGTAACAAGCGTCGGATCCACACAGGATCAATCTCTTCAGTGATGCTCAATCACTTTGGGTTTGTAGGTGTTTTGGGTTTGGGTTTGGATTTTCCTCACTTGCTGATTTTCGCTCAAAGTCCTCGGAGGATGGGTTGCTCTCAAATGACAAGTGTCAAGTTCTCACGGAGCAGCCAACCAGCTAGTGGTTGTAGGGGGGCGGCTATTTATAGCCTAGGGAGCAGCCCGACATGATAAGACATAAATGCCCTTCAATGATATGACCGTTAGGTGGACAAGATATTTTAGGACAGCTGGCGCGCAGCACAGCAACGGTCGGAAATTTGAGGTACAAATTCCTCAGGGCTATCATATTCCTCACTGTGTAGGCAATTCGCACTGGCGAATTCCTAACTCCTCAGTCAGGGCAAAGTCCTCAGTGACCAGAAGAACTGCGTCTCTGTCACTGAAGAAATTGACTGAACTGTATGAGATTTCCAATGGCTTCACTCGAAGGGATTGGTAGGTGTAGGATTTGAGTTGAGCATCACATGGAAATTTTCTCCTTAGTATTTCCTCGACCCCCTTTAACAGTACGGTGTTTCCTATGACTCAAGAAAGAGAAAATGAAACTACGAAAACAAAAGTCTTCACGCTTCAGGTTCCTCGAATGAATACCAAGTCTTCAAGGTCACACCAATTTCTTCACTTTCAAAGTCTTTAGAAAGTCTTCAGTATATCAAAGTCTTCAGTCGAAGAACTTCATTTCTAGGGGTCGACTTTCTCTGTAAATATCAAACTCCTCATAGACTTATAGACCCGTGTACACTCATAAACGCATTAGATACTTAACCTATAAGTGTTCAATACACCAAAATCACTAAGGGGCACTAGATGCACTTACAGTGAGGAATTTAATGTGGCGTTAGACACATTGAAAACCTCCATGACGACCGAGGTCAAAGACATGTTTAAGGAATTTTTAGAAGGGCTTAAACTTTCCATCGCACCTGTGAAAGTGGGTGATCCCCAAAACACGGTGACGGATGCTAACCCCGACAAGGGGGAAGCTACTAGTGAGAAATCCCCTTTGTCTAGTGGTAAGAATGGCACCGGCATCTTTTCCCATGTGCAACCTCCACCCGTTTATGGTGGACCGATTCCTTCTACTCATTTGAATCATGCTGGTCCTCCCCCCAAGATTGACAAAAAGGAGGATTTTGATTCTTGGGTCTATCATTTTAAGCGTCATTTAAATCATGTGAACACTAACCTTTGGAGAAACATTGAAGAAGGTTTTTATCCGCATGACCGAAGCAACTTCATTCCTAGAGAATCCGTGGATGATCAATTCAATGAGAATGCTCTCTTCACCATCCAAGAAGCAATCATTCCCGAAGACCTCCCTCATCTCCAGCCCTACTCCTTGGCCAAAGATGCTTGTCACAAAGTGGTTTCACTCTATCGGGGAAGCGCAAGCATTCAACGTTCCAACTATGAAGTGGTGCAAGATGAAGCCGATGAGTTTGCAATGAGAGAAGATGAAGAACCTCGTGAGCTTTATCAGAGAGTCACCAAACTCGCGGTCTCTCTCCGAGATCATGGAAGTAAGGACACGGATGACAATTGGATCAAGCGCAAGTTCCTCAAGGCAATGATGCCCTACCACAAAGCCATGTCCTCCATGATTCGTCAAAGGCCGTACTTCCACACCTTGACCTCAAGTGAGGTGTTAGATGAGTTTGTGGCTATGAGCATATTGGACAATACCGCCGACAATGCGGTTCTTCGGTATCAAATAGGAAAGAAGCCAAACCTTGCATTAAAGGCCAAGGTGTGTGTCGAAGAAGAGGAAGAGGAGGAAGAAGAGGATAGCAACCTTGAGGATACAAAGTATGCCTATCATGAACACATGGCCCTTGCTTCAAGGCAATTTTGGAGCAAGAAGAACTCAAGGCCCAACTTCAACAAGAACAATTCAAGTGGCGCTAATGGCAAGCAACGAGTGAGGACTTGCTTCAATTGTGGCAACGTGAGTCACTTTGTTGCGGAGTGCCCCTATGAGAAGAGGAAAGACAACGGTGGCAAGCTCATCCGTAAGGACAAGGCCATGTCATTCCCCAACAAGAGCAACTTCACCAAGAAGACTCCTCCCAAGGCATTGGTGGTACAAGAAGAGTACAATGAGGATGATGACGATGATGAAGATGGTGAGTCGGTTGCCATGTCCTCCGTTGCCATTGCAACTACTCCACGGGTGTCTCTCTTTGACTCACCCAATGAGAGCATCACCGCCAAGTGCCTCATGGCTAAAGCCACCAACAAGGTAACTCCCAACATCAAAACTACCATCATCAATAATCCTTCTTCCACGGATCGCATTGATGAACATGAGGGAACTAATGTGGAGGAGAATGATTTTGATGCCTTTATGGGCAAACTCAAGGGAAAATCCAAGAAGCACTTCGTTGCTCTCTTGGAACAACTTGGTGAAGCCAATGACATGACCGAGGCACATGAAGATACCATCTCTAAGATGGAGGGTCATACTCATGACTATGCCGATGAGATTTCGGATCTTTCCAATGCTCTTGAGTAAGAGCGTGGTCTTCGTTTGGCTCTTGAGGAGTCATACAACGATGATCATGATAAATTAAAGAAAGATCTTGATCATGCTCTTGTTGTTTCTCGTGTGCTAAACTCCGAGAAGGCAAAGCTTGGGGTTGATCTTGCTAGACTCAAAGAGGAGTTTGACATTCTCGACAAGGCTCACAAAGTCTTGAAGGGTGTTCATGCTAGCCTCAAAGAGTCTCATGATCAACTCCAAGTAAAGCTAACCAAGGAGAAAGCCACTTTTCCTCATATGGTATTGATTGATAATGCAAATGCTACTAACCCTTGTTGTGAGCATGTGCATATTGTTGAGGAGAATGCTAAGTTGAAGGAGCGACTTGAGAAAGGCCTTGTGACATGTATACAAGGTGAGAAGAACCTCAATGAACTTTTGAGCAATCAAAAGGAAGTTGTGGCCAAGGAGGGGATTGAGTTCGCACCCAAGCCCAAGAACAAGAAGAAGAATGACAAGACCAAACGACCTCATCCTCTCAAGCAGAATTTTGTGAAGGAGGGAGAGGGTGTTTCCAAGGAGAAGAAGAACAATGCGAAGGGTGGTGGTGTCAAGAAGGGCAATGCCACCCCTCCCAACAAAGCCGGCGACTTTAATCCTTCTTATGTGTTATGCCGTGCTAGTGATGGGCATGTTTATGCCAAATTTGTTGGTTCTCCTCATGAATACATTGAATGGTCTATTTGGGTTCCTAAGACCCTTGTTACTAACATCAAAGGACCCATTACAAAATGGGTACCTAAAACCAAGCATTGATCTCTTGTAGGTGTTTGCTTCCGGTGGGGGATCATGGTTTCTTGATAGTGGAGCTACAAATCATATGACCGGAAGCAAGGACTTGGTGGTGGACGTGCACAAGATTCCATCTATGCCCACCAATGTCGAGTGGGGATGCCTCGTCTTCTAAGGTATTGGGACTCGGCAAGGTTGTCATTTCTCATGATCTCACGATCGAGAAGGTCATGCTTGTAGAGTCCCTTGCATACAATTTACTTTCCGTTCGTCAACTTGCAATCATGGGCTTTGCCACTTTCTTTGATATTGATACCGTGTCCCTCTTGTGGAGCAAGACTCTTAAAGTAGCCTTTGTTGGGCATGTCAAGAATGGTCTATATGTGATTAACTTTTCGGAGCGACCCACTAAGACCGCGACATGCCTAATGGCTAAAGTTGACGTGGGATGGCTTTGGCATCGCCGTTTAGCCCATGTCAATATGAGATCTTTGCAAAGTCTTCTCAAGGGGGACCATGTCCGTGGACTAACGAATGTTAGTTTTGCTAAAGATCGTGCTTGCAGTTCTTGTATCGAAGGAAAGCTTCAAGAGAAGGCTCACCCTCCCACGACTATCATTTACTCGAAGAGGCCTTTAGAGCTCCTTCACTTGGATCTCTTTGGGCCTCCATCCTTTGATAGTCTTGGGGTAGAAAGTATTGCTTGGTGATTGTGTATGACTATTCAAGATACACTTGGGTGTATTTCTTCAAGAGAAAGAGCGAGACCCAACAAACCGTCATTGACTTTGCAAATGAAGCACAACGGCAACACAATGCAAAGATCTTGACTATAAGAAGTGACAACGGCACCGAGTTCAAGAACTACACCTTGGAAGAGTTTCTTAGTGATGAGGGGATCAAGCATCAATATTCCGCACCATACACCCCCAACAAAACGGGGTTGCGGAGAGGAAGAACCGGACGTTGATGGATGCGGCAAGGACCATGATGGCAGAGTTCAAGTCTCCATACAACTTTTGGGCCGAAGCCATCAACACCGCATGTCATGCATCCAATCGGCTCTACCTCCGCAAGGGCTTGAAAAAGACTCCATATGAGATACTCACTGGTAACAAGCCCAACCTCAAGTACTTTCGGGTGTTCGGGTGTAAGTGTTTCATTCTCAAGAAAGGTGTTCGGTTGTCTAAATTTGAGGCTAGAGCTTATGAGGGCATATTTGTTGGTTATGCTACAAACTCTCATGCTTACCGTGTCCTCAATAAATCCACGGGATTTATTGAGGAGACATGTAACGTGGAGTTTTATGAGAATAACGGCTCCCAAGTGGAGCAAAGTGGCACTTGTGATGTAGGTGATGAAATTCCTCCTCAAGCCATAAGAAGAATGGGTGTTGGTTTTATCCTACCCATTGAGGAACCCCTTGTGGCCGAAGGAGAAGGACAATGCTCCACTCAAGTGGATCCATCACCAACCCAAGGCCCACACGCTTCCGAAGAACAAAGTGAAGGCCCTCAACCTCATGAACAAGACCAAGGGCAAGATCATGCTCAAGACGGTGTTGACACACCAAGTGATGCCCAAGGTCAAGTTCTCTCCCCCGAGCAAGTTCAGGTTCAAGAACAAGCTCAAGACGACGCTCAAGATGATCAAGTGACCGCTCCTCAACTCACCACCGAGGAGGAATTAGAGCGTCGTGCCGCCAAGATTGCTTCCAAGCTCTCCACCAAGGGTCATCTCATGAAGAATGTACTTGGAAGCATTCAAAAGGGGGTAAGCACTCGTAGACAATTGGCAAACTATTGTGAACATCATGCGTTTGTCTCTTGTGTTGAACCCCAAAAGGTATATGAAGCACTCGAAGATCCGGATTGGCTTAATGCCATGCATGAAGAACTTAACAACTTCGAGTACAACAAGGTCTGGAGGTTGGTGCCAAGGCCAACGGGGAACCACAATGTCATTGGGACCAAGTGGATTTTCAAGAACAAGCAAGATGCTCATGGGACCATCATTCGCAACAAGGCAAGATTGGTGGCACAAGGCTACTCCCAAGTCGAGGGTATCAACTACGGTGAAACCTTTGCTCCCGTTGCTCGTCTTGAATCCATTCGTTTGTTGATTGCTTATGCTTCTCATCACAACTTTAAGTTGCAACAAATGGATGTGAAGAGTGCTTTTCTTAATGGTCCTATTAATGAGTTGTGTCAGTGTCAAAACCGGCGGATCTCGGGTAGGGGGTCCCGATCTGTGCGTCAAGGTCGGATGGTAACAGGAGACAAGGGACACTTTATTTTACCCAGGTTCGGGCCCTCTCGATGGAGGTAAAACCCTACTCCTGCTAGATTAATATTGATGATATGGGTAGTACAAGAGTAGATCTACCACGAGATCAAGGAGGCTAAACCCTAGAAGCTAGCATATGGGTATGATGATGGTTATGATGTGTTTGTCCTACGGACTACAACCCTCCGGTTTATATAGGCACCGGATAGGGTTAGGGTTACACAGAGTCGGTTACATTGGTAGGAGATCTTGAATATCTACACGCCTAGCTTGCCTTCCACGCCAAGGAAAGAACCTTCCGGACACGGGACGAAGTCTTCAATCTTGTATCTTCATAGTCCTGGAGTCCGGCTGAAGATATAGTTTGGCTATCCGAACACCCCCTAATCCAGGACTCCCTCAGTAGCCCCTGAACCAGGCTTCAATGACGACGAGTCCGGCGCGCAAATTGTCTTCGGCATTGCAAGGCGGGTTCCTCCTCCAAATTCTTCAAGAAGATAATAAACACCAAAAAATAGTGTCCGGCTCTGCAAAACAAGTTTCCACGTATTGCCATATAGAGAATAATACAAACACAAATCAAATCTGCTGACGTATTCCGCAGTGCGTCATAACACTGCGACCAAGCCTTCTGTATGGATTATTTTTTGTTGTTCCACCGCAGCACGTTCAACGAGGCGGTTTCCTTGGCACGTCTTGTCGAAGCAGAGATCGTGTGCCCCTTTTAACGGGATTCTCATTAATGCGGACGTGGGTAACCCAACCGCGCCATTTACCACGGCGTGTGAGCGGCAAGCGAGTTTTATTAGGTAGGTGGGGACGCATAACGGCATCAGCCTATATAAGGGGATAAAGATCCACCTCTTTCACCTACGCGTTCTTCCTCCTTTGCCCATCCATCTCCTGCGCACTCAAGCTCCAACGCCCAAGTTCGCTCTTTCTTCCCCAACCTGCTCCAGCGATGTCCGGAGTGGGTGGCAAGTGGATGGCTTCCTCCGTTACGGAGGGTCAAATCAAAAAGCTTAGGAAGGCCGGATATCTGTCCAAGGACATCCCGCACCGGCTTCCCCAGGCGGGGCAGCTTCTTCCCACCCCAAGGCCCCATGAGAGGGTAGTTTTTCTCCCCCATTTCCTCCGCGGACTGGGTTTTCCACTTCACCCTTTTGTCCGGGGGCTCATGTTCTACTACGGCCTGGACTTCCACGATCTGGCCCCGAACTTTATCCTCAATATCTCGGCGTTTATCATCGTGTGTGAGGCCTTTCTCCGCATCCACCCCCACTTCGGCCTCTGGCTCCAGACCTTCAACGTCAAGCCCAAGGTGGTGTCCGGCACCCAGGCGGAGTGCGGAGGTGCTATGGCTGGCAAAATGGCCAACGCACTCTGGTTCGATGGCTCCTTTGTGGAGTCCTTAAAGGGGTGGCAGGCAGGGTGGTTTTACATCACCGAGCCACGCGACTCGAAATGGGTCGCGGCCCCTGAGTTCCGATCCGGACCCCCCACGCGGCTCCTGTCCTGGAAAGGGACGGGCCTATCGTGGGGCAACGAAGAAGAAGTGACCGGACTGCAAACTTGCATCCGGTCCCTGATGAACAAGCCCATCCGGCATGTCAACATCATCCAGGTCATGTTCGTTCGCCGGATCCTCCCGTGCCAAGAACGGGAGTTCACTTTGTGGGAATTCGACCCGGCGCAGCACCAAACCCTCAATAGGCTCTTCGACACGACGTATGAAGACGTCTGGAAGGTGCTAACCAAAGGCGCCGAGTGCCCCACATCCGCTTCCGAGGACCGCGGATACAGCTCGCAGCGCAACACTGGCGAGGTAGGCTATTTATACCTTTCACAGGTTCGTTAAGCTTTTCTACATAGATTAACTCTATGTGGGATCTAAAAACTCCCTTTGCCTTTGATAGGCGTGGCTGAAGATAGCCGGACCAATCAACTGTCCGGCTCCTCTGCCCGAAGACCCAGCCCCAGCTCTCTTAGAGAAGCTGCTGGCTCCGGCGCCCTATGTGGTGCCGGAGAAGAAGGTCAAGAAGAAGACCACCAGGACTCGAAAGAGTGCCCGCAATGTGGTGGTGTCGAGCTTGTCATCTGGCGAGTCTGCGACGCCCTCCTCTCGTGAAAACGAGGAGGAGGAACAAGGAAGCTCTCCCCCTCCAGCGAGGGGAGCGAAAAAGAAGAAGGCCGCCCCAACAGGGGAGGCCGAGGGGTCGAGGAAAAGGAAGACCCCTCCGCCGAACTGCTCCCCCAACGCCGAAGAGGGCGGAAAGGAGTGGCCGGACAGAACCAAGCGTCCGGCGACATCGTAAGTATTCGCATACCAGAATGACTCATAGTATCTTCAAGTGCGCAGCTTATCCTAATGTCGAATGCTATTTGCGCAGCCCGCCCCGAGCCGCACTCGATGATTCATCGAGCAGCTCCCTGGATTCGTCAGACGTGAACTCTGTCCCGCCCGCAGTCTCCCCCAGCGGGGCGGACGACGCCGAAGCGGCGTCCCGCCGAACAGAGCAGGAGGAGGTGGTCCTGGAGGAGCCGCAAGGCAATCCTCAGGACCCCAGGAGTAAAGGGGATGAAACCCCCCAGGGCTCCCAGTCCGGCTTTGTGCCGGACACCCCGCCGGACTCAACCGTCCTGGCTCGCGGTGGGAGAACTCCTTCCAAGAGGAGTAAGCCGTCTGAGCCGGCGACCTCTGTCCAAACAGAGGCGCCGGATAGTCTGTTGGAGGCGCTTGAAGGCGCCACCATCGACGAGGAGCACCGTATTGTTATGAGTGCGGTGGTCCAAAGGGTTCAGTCCGCCAAGAGCGGACTGAATGAAGCTTGCGCTAGCCTTCTAACAGGCTTCCAGGTAAGCAAAAAATATGCTAAATTTATTACCGCATAGACAGTAGCCCCTGATGCTCTGTTCGGTGTTCGGAAAGAAAAGCCGAATAGAGGATCCAACAATTTTCGCAGGAGTCTAATAAAAAGTCTAATATGCGTATGCAGGCTTCCCTGCTGTCCACCGCCGCACTGACTGCGCAGGTGGAAGTCCTGAAAAAGGACCTCGAGCGGTCCGAGCAAGAGCTCGGCCTTGCCAAAAGGCAACTCGTGGAAAAGGAAGGTAAGAAATACCCCTTAGAAGAAAAAAAAGAAGAAAAGGGGTGCCTATAGAGAGGCTTGATTGCAAAAAGAAATAACAGGATTGTACTGCTTATTGTAGGGGCCACAACCGAGGTGGCAACCCTGAAGCAGGCGCTGGCTGAGGCCGAGAATAAAGCAGCCGAGGAGCGCGCCGGGCGAGAAAAGCTTGGGGTCCAAGTCGGCGAGGTGCAGCAAGAGCTGCAAGCTCTCATGAAGAAACATGAGGGTTTGGAGCTTGAGGCAAAAATGCAAGCATATGAGCTCGCGTCGGCTGTTGAGGCCACCAAGAGTGCCAAGGCCGAAGCCCAAAAGGCCCTCCAAGAGTTGGAGGATGTGAAAAAGATAGCAGCGGGTAAGGCATTCTTAATGCAAAGTAGGAATATAAAGGTGAAATACCTATTACTTACCCGAATCCGGAGTTCTCCAGGGGCGTTCTTCGATCTTCCCCGCAGCGCATCCGCCGCCGCCGCATTCTACCGAGCTGAAGAGGACAGCTCGACGGAGAGTGTGTTCTGGTCTCAGTATTCTGAGGCCGGACACCCTTTGCCCTTAAGCGATCAGCTGAAGCAGCTGGCCGAGCTCCACAAGGCGGCCGAACAGGCCATGAAGGGCTTACTAGTTCGGCTGTGGCCTGGAGAGGCCCTGCCTGGGAGCTACTTCGGGCTGGTGCGGCGGCTGGTGGAGGCATGTCCACGGCTTGAGGTCATCAAGCGCTCCGTCTGCATAGAAGGTGCCCAGAGGGCCCTTGCCCGTGTAAGGGTACACTGGGGCAAGCTGGACGGAGAGAAGTTGGTGAAGGATGGGCCGCCGTAGGGGAAGGAGCATCGCAAGCCCGAGAACTACTACAAGGAAGTTCTCGCTGGAGCTCGCCTTGTCGTGGATGAGTGTGCCAAAGATGTAATATTTCAATGAACTCGCTCGTTTGTATCCTGTGCGCTGAAAACTTGTTCATATGCGCTTAAGCATTGCTTTCTGAATTTAAAATATTATTTTCTGTGCGGCCGTTTATCAATAACTGAGAGATGGCGAGTCGTCGGCTTCTGCCCCCATGCAACTAGTGTTGGGGTGTTCGGGATAAACCTGAGGACTCTTGTTCCCATAGTTGGGTCCTTCGAGGGAGGCGCTCAGCACAGCGAACCAGGCAATCGGACTATAATGCTTGAACACTCTCACTTAGCCATAGAACGTTATAATTTTAAATTTCGGTGAAGCCCCTAGTTCGGAAGGCCGAATTCGGGGCACTATCCACGCCTTTAGCCGGACTTAACCAGCTCTCCGCTCGAAGCGGCATAAGCCTTTAGGGACTCGAAAAACCTCTCGAACAGCGACCGGTCTCGCGCCTTATCATGACAGTCTGTTTTAGCTTTCTCCACTGAGGTGCTCACCCACCTGATATGGGGCACAATCGCAGTGGTTCTCCTAGTGCTACCTTAGCCGATAGAGCGGAACGTAAGGCACCAAAACATAGGAGCCGGGCAAACCCAACATATGACCAAAATCATGACTCGGAGCCGATACATATAATGCTATAAGTTCGGGGTGCCGCACTTGTGAAAGTGGACGGACTTCTCACACCAGATAGAAGGGTAATAAAGCCCCTGGCGTGGTTTGCCGTACCATGGTGTACGGGTGCGATCATGTTATTTGAGTAAACATATGTACATTAAAAGAAGATAATGCAAAAAATAGACGAAAAGCTATGCATTATTTATGAGGAGGTTGTTTATTCAAGTCGAACGATACAAGTAGTGCGAAAAAAAATTAGACTATTTAACATGTCCTGACCAGGCGCAGGCCACGGAATTTAAAAACAGATATATCGCTCGAAATACAGACCACCTGAGAGTTCCATGATGCGGCGTTGTTTTGTCTGCTTTCCTGGGTCCTGTATCGTCTGTGCGGCAGTGAGGCCGAACACTGTATCCAGAGTATGGAGTCCTGAAAGAAAAGAAAAACCCGGCAGCCCCTAGTACGTTTGACACCGTATTGTTGGCATGCCGTTTTATCTGCCCCTTCCCCTATGCCCATGGAATTGTAAGGGCATAATTGTGTACTCGAGGTACTAGCTCCGCTATGTAGCGATGGCTGGGGTTGGGGCCGTATTGCTACGCGTGCTCTGAACGCGCCAGTCGGTCTTGCTGCGGGTTACTCCGGGCGCGTTTTGCTTTGTCCTGCTTTGTAGCGGCCGGACTCAAGAGCTGCCTTAACAGGCTGCTTTGTACCTCTGCTGCGAGGGCCGTCGTGTGTTCCTCCGTACGGATGGAGCGTTCGGTGTTTCCGCTGACCGTGATTACAGCTCGAGGGCCTGGCATCTTGAGCTTGAGATATGCGTAGTGCGGCACCGCATTGAATTTAGCGAATGCGGTTCGTCCAAGCAGAGCATGATAGCCACTGCGGAACAGAACTATGTCGAAGATTAACTCTTCGCTTCGGAAGTTGTCCGGAGATCCGAAGACCACATCAAGTGTTATGGAGCCTATGCAATTGGCCTCTACACCTGGGATGACGCCTTTAAAGGTCGTCCTTGTGGGCTTGATCCTTGATGGATCTATGCCCATTTTCCGCACTGTATCCTGGTAGAGTAGGTTCAGGCTACTGCCGCCGTCCATGAGGACTCTTGTAAGGTGAAATCCGTCAACGATTGGGTCAAGAACCAATGCAGCGAAACCGCCGTGACGGATGCTAGTGGGGTGGTCCCTTCGATCGAAGGTGATCGGGCAAGAGGACCATGGGTTGAACTTTGGGGCGACTGGCTCCATCGCATATACGTCCCGTAGCGCACGCTTCCTCTCCCGCTTGGGAATATGAGTCGCGTATATCATGTTCACCATCCGCACTTGTGGGGGAAACCCCTTCTGTCCATTGTTGTTCGGCGGCCTGGGCTCCTCTTCGTCATCGCTGTCTAGCCCCTTGTTTTTGTGTTCGGCTCTTAACTTGCCTGCCTGCTTGAACACCCAACAATCCCTGTTGGTGTGATTGGCTGGCCTTTCGGGGGTGCCGTGAATCTGGCATGAGCGGTCGAGTATTCGGTCCAAACTGGACGGGCCCTGGGTATTCTTTTTGAATGGCTTTTTCCGCTTACCAGATTTATGGCCTCTGAATCCGGCGTTTACTGCCGTATCTTCATTGTTGTCGCTGCTGACGCGGCGTTTCTGTTTATTCCGTCGCGACCTTCCACTTTTGTCCTTGGTATCTGAATTACCTTGCTTCTTCGATAAGTTGTTGCTGCGAGCTAGCCAGCTATCTTCGCCCGCGCAAAAGCGGGTCATGAGTGTCGTGAGGGCTGCCATGGATTTCGGCTTTTCCTGTCCCAGGTGTCGGGCAAGCCACTCGTCACGGATGTTATGCTTGAAGGTTGCTAAGGCCTCTGCATCCGGACAATCGACTATCTGATTTTTCTTTGTTAGGAACCGTGTCCAGAATTGCCTGGCCGATTTTTCTGGCTGCTGGATTATGTGGCTTAGGTCGTCGGCGTCCGGTGGCCGTACGTAGGTCCCCTGGAAGTTGTCGAGGAATGCGGCCTCCAGGTCCTCCCAAGAGCCGATCGAATCTGCGGGGAGGCTGTTAAGCCAGTGCCGGGCTGGTCCCTTAAGCTTAAGGGGTAAATATTTGATGGCATGTAAATCATCGCCACGTGCCATGTGGATGTGGAGGAGATAGTCCTCAATCCATACTGTCAGATCTGTCGTACCATCGTACGACTCGATGTTGACGGGTTTAAAACCCTCTGGGATTCTATGATCCATTACTTCGTCTGTGAAGCATAGTGGGTGTGCGGTGCCCCTGTATTGGGCTATGTCTCGACGCAGTTCAGAGGAGCTGTGCCTGTTGTGTTCGGCCCGGCCGGATTTATTGTGTCCGGAGTAAAAACTATCACGTGCCGTCGGGCGTCCGCGCGATCCATAGATCGATCTTGTTTGCCTTGCTTTGTCCTCCAGGACGTCTCGCAGGTCTGGTTCGTGTTCCCGTGCCTTGGTAAAGCGGCTGCGGGGCATGGCTTGTTTGGATATTCGACAGGCTTCTCTGTCGCGGCCGCGAGGTGGCCGATCTGCCATGTCTTGGGCTTCCTCCTCTGACTGGGGTAGCGGCCTGCGCTTAGGATAGTTTTTGGAGGGGCGTCCGAGCTTGTGCTCTTCGGCCGCAAGGACTTCAGTCCATCTGTCAGCTAGCAAATCTTGATCAGCTCTAAGCTGTTGCTGCTTTTTCTTTAGGCTGTTCGCCGTGGCTAAAAGCCTGCGTTGAAAGCGCTCTTGTTCGGCGGGGTCTGATGGTACGATGAATTCATCGTCGCCGAGGCTTGCCTCATCTTTGGAGGGAGGCATGTAGTTATCGTCCTCGACCTCTCGCTCTGCCGCTCTCTCATGAGGGCGGTCTTCTCCATCTTCCTGTGCCGAATCCTGCTGGTTTTGGTGTTCTTCGGCGCTGTCCGGGGTAGTATTATCTCCTGTGCCGGAATCACCGTTTCTGCTGTGGCGGGATTTGGAGCGGCGCCGCTGACGTCGGTGTTTTGGAGGCTTTTTCGAAGTGCCATCCTCCGCTGTTCCATCGCCATCTCCATCTTTTGGAGCATCCACCATGTATATGTCGTATGACGAGGTGGCGGTCCAGCGCCCTACAGGTGCTGGTTCTTGCTCGTCCCCTCCTTCGTCGTCCATACCGTCGAAGTCTTCGGAGCCGAAGTCGAGCATGTCGGATATATCGTCGACAGTGGCTATTAAGTGGGCGGTGGGTGGGCTTTGAATTTCTTCATCGTCCGAATCCCAACCTCGCAGGCCATAGTTCGGCCCGGGCTCTCCTGACAAAGAGAGAGACTTGAGAGAATTCAGAATATCACCAAAAGGTGAATACTGAAAGATGTCCGCGGCGGTGAACTCCATTACAGGCGCCCAATCTGATTCGATCGGCGGAGGCACGGACGACCTGAAGTTCGGAGAAGAGTCCGGCTCCTTGGGGTCACAGGCCATGCGGAGTGCGGGGCTCGCATTCGGCTCATTGGCCTTTAAGATTGCAGCCCCCGAGGTGACGTCAAACCGTTCATCTTCAAAGAACGCAACGGGCTCCGAATCGAGGATCGGGGCCGGAGCGTATGCGGCTTCCAGGACACTGTTCGGAGGCAGAGCTATATCATGCCCCTCGAGATAGTGCGGCGCGCTTGGCTGTGTCTCGAATCTGTCGAAGACCAAGTCTCCGCGGATATCTGCCGTGTAGTTTAGGCTTCCAAACCTGACTTGATGGCCAGGGGCGTAGCTCTCGATCTGCTCCAGATGACCAAGCAAGTTGGCCCGCAGAGCGAAGCTGCCGAAGACGAAGATCTGTCCGGGGAGAAAAGTCTCACCCTGGACCTCATCGTTGTTGATGATCAAAGGAGCCATCGGGCCTAAAGGCGACGACACAGATGAACTCTCAATGAAAGCACCAATGTCGGTGTCAAAACCGGCGGATCTCGGGTAGGGGGTCCCGATCTGTGCGTCAAGGTCGGATGGTAACAGGAGACAAGGGACACTTTATTTTACCCAGGTTCGGGCCCTCTCGATGGAGGTAAAACCCTACTCCTGCTAGATTAATATTGATGATATGGGTAGTACAAGAGTAGATCTACCACGAGATCAAGGAGGCTAAACCCTAGAAGCTAGCCTATGGGTATGATGATGGTTATGATGTGTTCGTCCTACGGACTACAACCCTCCGGTTTATATAGGCACCGGATAGGGTTAGGGTTACACAGAGTCGGTTACATTGGTAGGAGATCTTGAATATCCGCATGCCTAGCTTGCCTTCCACGCCAAGGAAAGAACCTTCCGGACACGGGACGAAGTCTTCAATCTTGTATCTTCATAGTCCTAGAGTCCGGCTGAAGATATAGTTCGGCTATCCGAACACCCCCTAATCCAGGACTCCCTCAAGTTGGTTTACATCAAACAACCTCCCGGGTTCGAGGATCCCTACTTTCCCGATCATGTGTATCAACTCGATAAGGCACTCTATGGCCTTAAACAAGCCCCACGTGCGTGGTATGACCACCTTACCGAGTTGCTACAAGATCGCGGGTTTGAAGTTGGGCTAATCGATCCCACTCTTTTTTACTAAGAAGGTCAAAGGGGAGTTGTTTGTGTGCCAACTATATGTTGATGACATTATTTTTGGTTCCCCTAACAAAGCTTTCAATGAGGAATTTGCCACACTAATGACCTAAAAGTTCAAGATGTCTTCCATGGGAGAGTTGAAGTTCTTTCTCGGTTTTGAAGTGAAGCAAAGAAGAGAAGGTACCTTCATCAACCAAGCTAAATACACTCAAGACATGCTCAAGAGATTCAAGCTAAGTGACGTCAAGCCGGCTTCCACTCCAATGCCCACCAAATGCCAACTTGACATTGATCCCAATGGTAAAGCAGTGGATCAAAAGGTATACCGTTCCATGATTGGATCCTTACTTTACCTTTGTGCATCTAGACCGGATATCATGTTGAGCGTGGGAATTTGTGCACGGTTTCAAGCCGCACCTAAGGAAAGCCACTTTGTGCCGGTCAAGCAAATCTTTCGATATTTGGCTCATACCCCAAACTTTGGCTTATGGTACCCAAGAGGAGAAAACTTCAAGCTTGTAGGATATTCGGATTCCGATTGGGCGGGAGACAAAGTGGATAGGAAGTCCACTTCCGGAGGGTGCCAATTCCTTGGTTTCTCTTTGGTAAGTTGGTCTTATAAAAAGCAAAGTTGTGTGTCTCTCTCGTCCACCAAAGCGGAGTATGTGGCGGCCGGTAGTTGTTGTGCACAACTCTTATGGATGAGGCAAACTTTAAAGGATTACGATGTCATTTGTGACAAAGTGCCTCTTTGGTGTGACAATGAAAGTGCCATCAAGATTTCTCTCAACCCGGTGCAACACTTCAAGACGAAGCATATTGAGATTCGGTATCACTTCATCCGGGATCACATTAGGCGAGAGGAGATCGAGCTCAACTACATCAACACCCATGATAACCTTGCAGATATCTTCACGAAGCCTTTGGATGAAGCAAGATTTCGCGAGTTACGGCATGAGCTAAATATCATTGATTCGAGCAATGTTGCTTGAACCCTTGCACACCCCACCATACTCAACTTGTTGTCCTGTTTAGGTGTAGGCATGGATATAGGGGGAGTGTTGTTCTCTCAATGAACTCTCCCTCCCCCCATTATGCATAAATCGATCAACTCTTTAACATTAGCCATTTTTTATGGTACTTGTGCTTCAAAGACGAGTTTTGGTCATGGGCCCAAGGATAATTCTTCGCGGTGCCATACCAATTGACTCAAACATAGGTGGCTCCAGCCACCGCCCTCTCTTTGGAGAGGGCGTGTCACGTGGTTGGCTCTTGTTGTCGTTTGCCTTTATGTTGAGAGTGTTCGTGTGGTGTCTTTTGGGCTCGAAGTTTTCGTGCAAAGACCTCTTTTTCGTGTGCTTGAAACATGCAACTTTTTGAACCCATGGTACTACCGCAGCTAGCCATGGTACTACCGCGTGAGAGGGCACGGTACTACCGCACCTGCGCGGCAGTAATTTTTTATTGCCGCCCAGGAGAGCGGTACTACCGCTCATGTGCGGATCTTCCGTCGAGCAGTACTACCGCGATGACGTATGGTACTACCGCGCCGACGAGTGGGCGTGGGGGTTATGACTCGGGCAGGGGAGTTCCAACTCCCCATACCCATTCACTTATCTCTCTCCCCACGTCTCTCTCTCTCTCTCGCTCAAGAACGGCGCCGGAGGGTCCTCGCCGGATCTCCATCTCCGGCCACTCTCCTCGGATTCCGACCGGTGGGATCATTCCCCACCACTTCCTCTTGCCATGGAACAAGGTGGTGGCTCTCGCCGTTCCAATCCCAGTCGTGACACTGGATCCAAGCGTTTGCGCAATCAAGGTGAAGCACAAGAGGGCTCCAATGCCCCCAAGCATCATGTCAAGACCACCGCTAGCAAGAACAAGGAACCCGCTAAGGGCATGGACGGGTACCCCTTTCTGAGTTCACCCTCTCAGGCAGATCAACCCGTATGTGAATCCTCGTGCTACCATCAGAGGTTGTGAGTTGTTTTGGACCAAGCAACAGACTCTCACTTATCTGGATGTCATCAAGAACAAGCAGAATACCAACGTGGAGGTCAAGTGGATTGACATGCATCACATGAGGAAGGAAAAGTTTCGTGAGTACTTTGGAGAGGCTCTGGATTTGGTGGAGCAATTTGGTATTGAACATGTGATCTCCTTCTATCTGGACTTTGACCCTGAGCTTGTTTGTCAGTTCTTTGCCTCTGTGTACTTTCATCCTGGAGAGGAGCGGAGGATGACGTGGATGACCAATGGTCGTCAGTTGACCGCTACCTGGAAGGAGTTCATGGATCTGTTGCATGTTCCAGATGACGGACTCAACACTCCTGTTGGTGTCTGTCCCCATGCCAATCCTGAGTCCGCGAACAAGAACAAGCTCCGGCAGTACTATGTTGAGAAGGTGCTTCCCAATGGCAAGTTGACTTGGGTGCTGAACCCCTTTCTAGATATCATGTATCGCATCTTCCACAACTCTCCCACGCATTGGTGACAAGGACAAGGTTCATGCCTGTATGGTGGATATGATGCTCATGTGCGAGGAGGCCCGGGTGTCTCAGACTCAGCATCTTGATGTCTCACACATCATGTGGCATGAGCTCTGTCGGTGTACTAAAGTAGGGGTACCTTAGTACCCCGAACTTGTGCACGGGCAGTAGTAGCGTCCCGCGGCAAGGCTTGCCAGGGG
The DNA here is from genome assembly GCA_032464435.1 of Aegilops umbellulata. Classification (NCBI taxonomy): domain Eukaryota; kingdom Viridiplantae; phylum Streptophyta; class Magnoliopsida; order Poales; family Poaceae; genus Aegilops; species Aegilops umbellulata. The sequence goes on from CP136060.1 coordinate 249,848,004, forward strand.
AGCGACAAGAGTCTCCACGGCCCTTTCTGGGCCGGACGAAGGCCAAGTGATCGAGCCAAGAAGACCAAGCCCCGGCAAGAGGAGATTGCCGGGCCAAGAAGGCGAGGTCCGGTAAGAGGAGCTTGCCGGGCCAAGGCGACAAGGCCCCGGCAAGAGGAGCTTGCCGGGACGACCAAGCCGAAGCACCAAGGCCCCGGCGGGGGGAGCTCGCCGGGACGGCCAAACCAAGGCACCCCAGGAGAAGCCCGCCGCGGCGCGCCGCGCGCCCCGGCAAAGCCTGACGAGCGGCAAGCTCTCAGGTGCGGCAAAACAAAAACCGCGGCAAGCCACTTGCCGCGGCGAACCACCACCTCAGGCATGCGCTCCAGCTCACCTGCCCACGCGTCACTCTGGAGCTTCCCCAGAGATACGTGGCGGGGCGCCGCGCAACCTGGGGCGCGCGCATGGCATGCGACGTTGGCAGAGTCGCCCCCATGGCAAGCGGAGGCGCCCCTAACGGTCCGCCTCGGCATTGTTCAGGCGATCCAGATGGGCATTTAATGCCTTTGTCCCCCGCCGTCAGAGTTAGGTGCGATAGCACTGTGCGACCTCTGTTCGCACAGTTCCTTGCCATTTTTACCCTCACCTGCGTCGCTACCTGTGGGAAACCCCTTAGCATATAAAAGGAGGCCCATGCGCACGTAGGGAGGGGAAGGGACCAGAGGACCGGGGGGGGAACCCTAGAAGGGATCCAGACCGGAAGAAGGACACCCAGTAGACCCTCGTCTACGTCCAGCTCCAACTTACTGTAGCTTCTTGCGCTCTAGAGCAAGAACTCGAATCAACCAGACATGCAGCAGTAGGGTTTTACGCATCCGTGCGGCCCGAAGCTGGGTAAAATCGTTGTGTGTGTGTCGCCTCGATCTGCTCTTTGTGCAACCTCCGCCCCCCGCCGAACCGACAAGGGGCTCCGTCCCCATAGGTGCTCGTGGAGGCAGATATCCCCCGACATCTTTGGCGCGCCAGGTAGGGGAGGCGTCGGGGTCGTGCGAACCAGATTTGGCGACCACAGGTAAGATCAGGTATGGCCAGGTACCTTTCCGCTCCGACCCGCGGAGCGGAGGCATTCCTCCTCACGAACTCGTGCACGGCCCTCCTCGAGTACCCACTCACGCAGAGTCCGGGCAAGAGCAGCTGCTCCTTGAGGAGGACCGCCTTCCGGTCGCTGAGCGAGTTTCTCGCCTCCAGCAAACTCTGCGCCGCTCCCGTAGCCGCAGAAGTTAGCGCCGGAAGTTGCGGGAAAGGCGATCTCGTTCTTCGGCGCGCCCAGGCCGCCAAGATCCAAACGAGTCGACGCCGACCGTGGGAGGAACCTTGCCAGCGCGGCCGTCGGAACCCGTTCCGTCGGCCACCCTCTCTCTGTCCAAGTCTTGCCGCAGTTGCATGTAATCCTTGGTACAGAGACGAGCGCAGATCCCAAGCATAGATTATGTGCCCCGCACATCTTGTCGATTTCACGCCTCTCCGCTTTGCGCATGCATTATTTGACACGATTGTGCAGCACTCGACTCCGGCAAGCGATGGCAGGTCGTGAAGCCCCGAGCCCTCGTTATTCCCTTACCTCGAGAAGGGGGGATGACAGGATAGGCTGGGCGTCGCCCGAGGAAGCTGCGCCTTGCCGGACTGCAAACAACAGAAAAGCTAAGTTGCCAAAGTTTGAGCAATTAAGCTCCTTCTTATCCTTAAGTTATCTTCCTCGAACGACCGAGCTTCATATGGGAAACCTGTGCGCGGAGGGGTCGGCTCGTGGCTGGTTGCGCCCTTATTTCGTTTCGAGTCCACTCAACGACTTAAGTGTGCTACATCCCGAGTGGCGTCCTTACTTTGTTTCGAGCTTGCTCGGCAGCTTGAGCATGCCGCGACTGCAGTCGCCGCGCCTACCTCGCCCTGAGCCTGCTCAACATTTTAAGTGAGTTGCGCCAGCCGCGGCAAGGTTTCTTGCCGGTGGAGGCTCCGCCAGCGGGTTGCTGATGTCCCGCACTCGGCACCCGTGGCAAGGCGGAGGCTTGCGCCGACAAGTTCCCGGGAGCGTAGGGCATGAACGTACGAAGCACAAAGTCGAACGAGGGAGATAACAGCGCAATGAACTGCCTAAGATAAAAGTTATATTCCAAAATGACTTGCCGCTGCTCTAACCAGCTGTTTCTATGTCATGCTCAGCAGCGACAAGAGAAAAAAACAAAGAGGTGGGCGGCCTAATCCGCGCGGTCGCCCTCGACCCGCCTGATCCCGGCCACCCTTTCCACAATGGGGGTGACAAGGGCCCTGATCTCCGTCAGGTCGGCGTCTTCCGGCAAGTGCCTGAGGACGTTGGTAAGCCTGATGGTGGGGTTGCGGAAGACGATCTTCACCAGCACCCTCTCGAGGGCCCCGGAGACGGCTTCCCGCGTCTCCTTGGCCAGCTGCTCTGGGATCGTTTCCCGGAGATGCTGGAGCACCCCCACCAAGCCCTTGAAGAAGGAAGTGATCTTGACGCTTGGCGGGACATTCTCGCCGGAGGGGTACTCGTGGCCCTCCATCCCCAGCAGCTTCAGCTCCTTGTCGATGGTGGTGGCGATGTTGACGAGGCCTTCGGTCCACCGCTCCACCGTCTCCTGGAAGGCGTTCTGGGTAACGGCGGCGCGCCTCAATAGCTCCTTGTTGCCAGCAACCTCCTTCCGCAAGGTCGCTTCCTGCCCCTTGGCGCTCTCCAGCGCCTTGGACAGGGTGTCCAGCTTCAGCTCGAGGTCCGCCTTGGAATCCTTGGCGGCGTCGAGCTCCTGGATCTTCTCAGCAAAGCGGCCCTGCAGCTCGCCAAGGGTGTGAGCGCCCTTCTCGCGCTCCTGTTTGAGCGCGGCAAGCTCCTCGCTGCTCGCCTTGAGGTCGCTGACGAGCTGCGCCACCCTCGTCTCCAACTCCCCCTTGGCGACCTCGGCGGCTGCGGCAGCGTCCTGCGCTCTCTGCAGGGCCCCGCCAAGCGCCTGCTCGCGCGCGGCAACCTCCTCCTCGTGGCTGGCGAGGCTGGCCTTCTGCTGCACCAATTCGCTTTCCCGCGCGGATAGCCCCGCAGCGGCAAGCCTCTGCTGCTCTTCGGCCTCTGCCTTCTTGAGGAGAAAGGCCGTCCGCGCCTCGTCGAGCAGCCTCCGCTCCTCCGCCAAAGACCAGAGAGCCTCCTGGTTGAGCTCCCGGAGCTCCTCGGCACGCTTCTCCATGTCCGCGCCGGCCCTCGCGACGAGTGCCTCTTGGTGCTCCACCTTGGCCTGTCGGGCGCGATAGAGCGACACAAGCTTCCGGAGCAGCCGCTCCTCCTCGGGTTCGCCGCTGCTGGTGCTTGGCGTGTCGACCACTGTCAGCCCGACGGAGGCGAGCACTTCTCCGTCCAAGGCCTCCCCCTCGACCGGCGCCCTGGAGCTAGACTCCCAGGGGAGCCTGATGAAGACGCCATCGCCGGCCTTCAGGTAGGCACCCGTCGGGGGCTCCTTGAGGCCCGACGCGCCGGCGGCCGCGGGATCGCCGGACGGCGGAGTGCTTGACGCCCCTGCCTCCCCGGGGTCGTCGGCGCGGTCGTCGGTCCCCTCGCCGTCTACCCCCGCGGCGGCCTTGGCGGCTTCGGCCTCCCCGCCGCCCGCGGGGTCGTTGGTGCCGTCCGCCTCCTCGATGACGACGACGTCGTCCGCGTCGCCGCGCGCGCCCTCCCCGACGACGACCTCGGTCTCCACCGGGTCCGCGGTGGCCGGGTCTGATGGCCGGAAGAGGGGAGAAGAGTCAACCGAGCATCCGACAAAAAGGCTCATAAGGAAAGATAACCAGGGACAGATTTCCATGCAGGGGGGCTTACCGGTGGCAGGGTCCGTGGCCGCGGCCTCCGCTGCCGGGGGATCGCTAGCCGCGTCCCTCGCCGGAGATCCCTCCCTTGCCGGAGAGGTCTTCCTTGCCGGGGGATCCTCCCTTGCCGGGGAGGTCTCCCCTGCCGGGGGCTCCTCCCTTGCCGGAGATTCCTCCCTAGGCGGGGTGGTCGACGCAGACGGCGCGGCAGGAGTGCCCCCCGGGGTCGCCTGCTGGGGCTGCTCTGCTCCTACCCAACGACAACAACAACAACCACATGTCAATCACAAAGAGAAGGGGAGCTCACGCGCGCGCCAAACGGCAAGAACTAGCCGTGCACTCACCCTGGAGGCTGCGCTGTGGGCTGCCCTGGGGACCCGCTGCCAAGTCCGGCAAGGTCGCCTCCGGCACCTCCCCAGTTGCTGGGGGAGATTCGCCCTCAAGGACGACCAGCGGGACCTTGGCCCTCTTCGCCCTCCTCTGGGCCAGGCTCCTGAAAAGGAACGGTTTCGGGGGAGGATGAGTGGGCTGCGAAACAAGACGAAGCAACAGAAATCAAGAAGATACAAGCTCTACCAGGAACTTACTCTTCGTCCTCCTCTTCGTCGTCGGAGCTAAGCACGGAATAGTCAAAAACCGGCTTGCTCCAGGCGCAAGGAGACAGGGGAGTGGGTTCCCGGGACCGCTTGGCGGGGACGGTGGACGACCCCGCCCCCGTTGCCACCGCGGTACGGGGAGCGGCAGGAGCAGAAGCCGTGGCCCGTGAGGACCCCGCTCCCGCTGCTTCGGAGGCGCGTGTCACGCGGGGCTGCGGCTGCTGGTCGGCCTGCCGCACCACCTCTCTGGCCCTGCGGAGACGCCTCCTCGGCTGGGCAGGGGGCTCCGCCTGCGACGAGCTGCCCAGGAGCTGCGAGGAGGGCGCGTCAACCTCCGGCAAGCCGCTCGCGTCCTGGGCGGGCTCGCCCGCGCCACCGTGCCCGGCTGGTTCCTCCGCGCCGGCGAGCTCCATTTGGTCGGCGAGGCTCTCCGCCTCCGCCGCGTCTCCTTCGGCCAGAGTGAAGACAGACTCGCCCGCGGCCGCGGCGGCCGCCGCCTCCTCCATCCTGGAGGCGATGTAGGCCACCTCCTCGGGGGTGGTGTCCCGCGTGAGGCCCCTCTTCTCGTCGGGGTCGACCGGCACCTCCTCCAAGTTGTCGAAGAAGGCCTGCACGACGTCGTCCGCCGGCTCCTGCCAGGTCGCGTCGATCCCGTGCGAGTCGCACAGCGGCATCATCGCGAGGATGCGGCTGAGCGCCGAATTGTTGCACAGGGGGACGACGCCTGGCGGCAACCTGAACCATTCTGGGTGCTCGGAGTCGTACTTGAACAACTCCTTCAACACTCCGACGAGCTCCAGAACGGTGAAGTTGTAGTTAAGGCCCGGGCGCAGCCTCATGATGTCCGTCGCGTTTTGGAATTCCCAAGCCGGCTTCCCCCTCTCCTGCAGGGGGCGATACGCCGGCGAAGGAAATCCGCGCCGACGGCGCCGACGGTGAGCCCAGGAAACCTGAGGCGCAGGATTCGGGTGGCGGCAATCTTCAGCTTGGCATCGTCCGGGGCTAGGTCGCTCCAGTCACGGCCACGCACCACTGGAGTTCACCGCATGGCGGTGAACGGCGGTGGATTCTCCTCGACGATCAGGCACCACTCGGCCCTCCACTCCTCCCATCTGCCACGGAGTTCCCCCTCCAAGTAGACCTCTTTCTTGCCAGTCCTGGAGACCCAGGCGACTCCGTCGGACAGCGGCTCTCCTTTCTCCACCCGGGGAGTAAAGAAGTGGCGGAAGAGGGCTACGTTGGGGCAGACTCCGACAAAGTTCTCGCAAAGGTGTGCGAAAACCGCCATTGTCAGAACGGCGTTGGGGGTGAAGTCAAGGAGGTGGAGGTTGTAGGTGTGCATGATGTCGCAGAAGAACTCGGAAAAGGGCGGGCAGAGCCCGCAATAGAAGAACACGGAGAAGAAAGGGTACCCGGTCGGGTACAGCTTCTGGGCGATGGCGGGAAGAACTCGCGTGCGCGGATGAGCTCGCATCGCCGTCGACCAGAAGAGGCGGTACCCGTTCTTCAGCCTCAGCGCATCGAGCTGAGGGGGGAACGTCGCCATCTCCTTCCGAAGCGCTTCCAGCCGCAGCGCCTCGGCCGACTTCACGGCCTTCCCCTTCGCCTTGTCGCTCTTTGGGGCCATGGCAGAAACGGGGAGGGGGAGTTGTCGGCGTTGGCGGCGCCGGGGGCTGCGAGGGCGAATCGCTGCTTTCTCTAGTAAGGAGGAAGTGGCGGAGATTTTCGAGGAACAGCAACCGGCGGAATGGCGAGCTACCCCTGTTCCCCTCCGCTTATAAAGGGGGGAAGGAGTGGGGGCGGACGTTTCGCCTTTCCAAATAAAGGAATCGTGCCCGACGTGACGCATGCCTGCGGGCCTCAAGCCCCGCGCACGCCACCCACGTCACGCACACCTCGCACGCCTCGCCCCCCCCCCCACGACGCCGCGATAAGCGCGCGCCACTTGGGGAGGGCGCAACGAGCACGGAGTTAAGGAGCAGCGCAACCCAGGCCACGCGTGCCCGTGCACTGTTAGGGCCTGGCCCAACAACGCTCGGCACCGTGTATGGCCCAGACCCGGGGGCTCCTGTCGGTGTACTAAAGTAGGGGTACCTTAGTACCCCGAACTTGTGCACGGGCAGTAGTAGCATCCCGCGGCAAGGCTTGCCAGGGGAGCGACAAGAGTCTCCACGGCCCTTTCTGGGCCGGACGAAGGCCAAGTGATCGAGCCAAGAAGACCAAGCCCCGGCAAGAGGAGCTTGCCGGGCCAAGAAGGCGAGGTCCGGCAAGAGGAGCTTGCCGGGCCAAGGCGACAAGGCCCCGGCAAGAGGAGCTTGCCGGGACGACCAAGCCGAAGCACCAAGGCCCCGGCGGGGGGAGCTCGCCGGGACGGCCAAACCAAGGCACCCCAGGAGAAGCCCGCCGCGGCGCGCCGCGCGCCCCGGCAAAGCCTGACGAGCGGCAAGCTCTCAGGTGCGGCAAGACAACCACTGCGGCAAGCCACTTGCCGCGGCGAACCACCACCTCAGGCATGCGCTCCAGCTTACCTGCCCACGCGTCACTCTGGAGCTTCCCCGGAGATACGTGGCGGGGCGCCGCGCAACCTGGGGCGCGCGCATGGCATGCGACGTTGGCAGAGTCGCCCCCGTGGCAAGCGGAGGCGCCCCTAACGGTCCGCCTCGGCACTGTTCAGGCGATCCATACGGGCATTTAATGCCTTTGTCCCCCGCCGTCAGAGTTAGGTGCGATAGCACTGTGCGACCTCTGTTCGCACAGTTCCTTGCCATTTTTACCCTCACCTGCGTCGCTACCTGTGGGAAACCCCTTAGCATATAAAAGGAGGCCCATGCGCACGTAGGGAGGGGAAGGGACCAGAGGACCGGGGGGAACCCTAGAAGGGATCCAGACCGGAAGAAGGACACCCAGTAGACCCTCGTCTACGTCCAGCTCCAACTTACTGTAGCTTCTTGCGCTCCAGAGCAAGAACCCGAATCAACCAGACATGCAGCAGTAGGGTTTTACGCATCCGTGCGGCCCGAAGCTGGGTAAAATCGTTGTGTGTGTGTCGCCTCGATCTGCTCTTTGTGCAACCTCCGCCCCCCGCCGAACCGACAAGGGGCTCCGTCCCCATAGGTGCTCGTGGAGGCAGATATCCCCCGACAAGCTCCGGTTTGCGGTGTTCAACCGCAAGGTGCCTATCCATGGACCATATTTGTTTCCGTTGATCTCCAGGACTTGGGAGAAGCTGCACCCTGTTGATGAGTTCCTTGCTCCAGACTGGATTCAGCATGATTCCATCAGTCTCCGTGTCAAACCCAACTGGGCCAACACTACTACTCGTGCTGAGGCGTCTGCTGCTAGGAGGGATGTTGGTGAGGAGGAGGCTGGAGCAGAGGATGTTGCTGAGGACCGTGCTGCTCGATCCTCCCAGAGTTCCTCTGAGCCCTCATGAGCCAAGAAGCTGAAGGACAAGATGAAGACTCTTTTCTGCATGCAAGCCAAGGGGCAGTACAGGACTCATGTGGCATCCAAGGAGAGTCGCCGCCGCGACAAGAAGATTATGAAGGTCTTTGGAGAGGACGTGTCTGGCGGATCTGAGGAGGTCATCACCCTGGAGGCCGAGTGGATGGCAAAGTAGGGCTTCAAGTGGACTGATTCTGACGAGGACATCCAGGAGGACATCCCTGCCGCCGAGTCTGACGAGGAGCGTTGGGATGATTTCTCCGCTTGAGCCACCCCGTGTGTGTAGGTGTCCTCTCTGCCTTTTTGGCGTCTCGATGCCAAAGGGGGAGAGAGTGTAGGGATTTGCCCGTGCTTGCATGTCATGTGTCGTTGTGTTTGTTGTGTTTGCTTTCTCGTGTTTGAACCTCATTTCGGTTGATTTGGTTTAGTTTGAGACTTAACCTTCATATGGTGTAAGACATATGCACTTTATCCTATCCTAGCGAGCTTATGTTATATTGTGCTACCTATGTTTTATGCTCTTACTTAGATTTTTAGCCTTTTCATTGCTAGATATCCGTGTCTCTAAAATATAGGGGAGTGTTGATCCTAGTTGTGTGATGTGCAGTCCAAAGCATCCATCTAGATTGCACACATCTAGGGGGAGCCCGTCTATATTTTAGAGAGGAGGGGTTTGTCTATGCTCTAGTTTATTTCCCTTTTGTGCAGATCCCGTATTGTCATCAATCCACCAAAAGGGGGAGATTGTAAGGGCATATTTATCCCTAAGGTGTTTTGGTGATTGATGACAATGCTTTTGCGGACTAATTGTGTGCCTTGAGTTTCTCAGACATTTCATCACTAGGAACAAGACGGTTTGGTGCCCCTCGAAGACTATTGAAGACGACGTCTCTCTACGTTTCTTTTTGGTGGATTTGAGTCGTAGGAAAGCCGTACTATTAAGAGGGGGTCCGCGTCGAAAAGGTTTGGGTGGAATCATCACGTACACGTTCCCTTCCTTGTATCCACCTTTCCCTTGCACTTTGGAGCATCCCCCGTTTATCCTCGGTGCGATTGTCTTGGCTGCTGTTGTTGTGCTTGCGGTAGTACTGCTCCTTGGAGCGATAGTACCGTAGGCACCTGCGGTAGTACCGTGCCGAGGCGCGGTAGTACCGTGGGAGCCCACCGTAGTATCGCTCTTCTGGAGCCGTAGTACTGTGGCCCCCCAAGCCAAGTACCGCTGCTTTGCGGTAGTAGGGGCGGATGTAATTTTTTACATCCGCGCCTCCGCGGTAGTACCGCGCTTCGGGCGTGCTAGTACCATCCTCGGCCTGGTCCAGCTGCCATGCGGTAGTACCGCTCCCCTGTGGTATTACCGTGTCGGATTTTTGCATCGACTTTTGTCCAGCGGAAGTAGGCACGGACGTATTTTTATTCTTCCACGCCCTTCCCAGGCTAGGGCTCTCTTGCCTTGCGGTAGTACCGCAAGGGGGAGCGGTAGTACCGCGCTAGCGGTAGTACTGCACTCTGTCAGGCTTGCTCTAGCCCCCGCTGCTACCGCGGTAGTACCGTGGTCGCCCACGGTAGTACCGAGTGGCCCTGCGGTAGTACCGCGCCTCTGGAGCAGTAGCACCGCGTGTGACAGGCTGGATAAGTGGATAACGGTTGGATTTCGTCCATGGCTATAAAAGGGTCGTCTCCTACCTCTAGTTGACCACCTCTTCCAACCCTAAGCTCCATTGTTGGTCCAAGCTCCATTTTCGCCCGATCTCACTCCCTAGCCAATCAAACTCGTTGATTTGCTCGGGAGTGGTTGAGAAGGCCCCGATCTACACTTCCACCAAGAGAAATTTGATTCCCCCCACTAATCCCTTGCGGATTTTGTTACTCTTGGGTGTTTGAGCACCCTAGACGGTTGAGGTCACCGCGGAGCCATAGTCCATTGTGGTGAAGCTTCGTGGTGCCGTTGGGAGCCTCCAATTAAGTTGTGGAGATTGCCCCAACCTTGTTTGTAAAGGTTTGGTCACCGCCTTCAAGGGCACAAATAGTGGATTCATAGCATCTCGCATTGTGTGAGGGCGTGAGGAGAATACGATGGCCCTAGTGGCTTCTTGGGGAGCATTGTGCCTCCACACCGCTCCAACAGAGACGTACTTCCCCTCAAAGGGAAGGAACTTCGGCAACACATCCTCGTCTCCACCGGCTCCACTCTTGGTTATCTCGTGCCTTTACTTGTGCAAGCTTATTTGTGTTGTATCTCTTGCTTGCTTGTGTTCTTATCGTTGTTGCATCATATAGGTTGCTCACTTAGTTGCATATCTAGACAACCTACTTTGATGCAAAGTTTAAATTGTTAAAGAAAAGCTAAAAAATTGTTAGTTGCCTATTCACCCCCTCCTCTAGTCAACTATATCGATCCTTTCAGATACGTTGGAGACGTATCGAGCATCCCAAGCTTAATTCCTGCTCATCCTCAAGTAGGTAAATGATAAAAACAGAATTTTTGATGCGGAATGCTACTTGGCATAATTTTTTAATGTAACCCTCTTAATTGTGGTATGAATATTCAAATCCGAAAGATTCAAGATAAAAGTTTAATATTGACATAAAAGCAACAATACTTCAAGCATACTAACTAAGCAATTATGTCTTCTCAAAATAACATGGACAAAAAAAGTTCATCCCTACAAAATCATATAGTTTAGTCATGCTCCATTTTCGTCACACAAGAATGCTCTCATCATGCACAACCCCGATGACAAGCCAAGCAATCGTTTCATACTTTAGTAATCTCAAAAAATTTCAACCTTCACGCAATACATGAGCGTGAGCCATGGATATAACACTATGGGTGGAATAGAATATAATGATGGGGGTTATGTGGAGAAGACAAAAAAGGAGAAAGTCTCACATCAACGTGGCTAATCAACGGGCTATGGAGATGCCCATCGATTGATGTTAATGCATGGAGTAGGGATTGCCATGCAACGGATGCACTAGTGCTATATATGCATGAAAGCTCAACAAAAGAAACTAAGTGGGTGTGCATCCAACTTGCTTGCTCACGAAGACCTAGGGAATTTGAGGAAGCCCATTGTTAGAATATACAAGCCAAGTTCTAGAATGAAAAATTCCCACTAGTATATGAAAGTGACAAAACAAGAGACTCTCTATCATGAAGCTCATGGTGCTACTTTGAAGCACAAGTGTGAAAAAAAGGGTAGTAGCATTGTCCCTTTTTATTTTCTCTCTTTTTTTGGGCCTTCCTTTTTTTCATTTGGCCTTTCTCTTCTTTTTTTATTGGGACAATGCTCTATGAATGATGATCATCACACTTCTATTTATTTAAACTCAATGATTACAAATCGATACTAGAACAAAGTATGACTCTATATGAATGCCTGCGGCGGTATACTGGGATAGGCAATGAATCAAGAGTGACATGTATGAAAAATTATGAACGGTGGCTTTGCCACAAATACGATGTCAACTACATGATGATGCAAAGCAATATGACAATGATGAACGTGTCATGATAAACAGAACGGTGGAAAGTTGCATGGCAATATATCTCGGAATGGCTATGGAAATGCCATAATAGGTAGGTATGGTGGCTGTTTTGAGGAAGATATAAGGAGGTTTATGTGTGATAGAGCGTATCATATCACGGGGTTTGGATGCACCGGCGAAGTTTGCACCAACTCTCAATGTGAGAAAGGGCAATGCACGGTACCGAAGAGGCTAGCAATGATGGAAGGGTAAGAGTGCATAGAATCCATGGACTCAACATTAGTCATAAAGAACTCACATACTGAAAGTGGAACTATCCCTAGGTGGTTTTGGTAATTCATAACAACATATAGCTCATTGAGCTAATGATATTCCAAGATAACTATTTCAGGAAAGCTCAATGATTGGCATGGCATGAATGGTGAAAGTGGAACCCTCAAAATACTAAGGACAAAGGATTGGCTCAAGCTCAAAAGCTCAAGACTCTTCATTTTACATTTTAGTGATCCAAGATCACATTGAGTCCATAGGAAAATCCAATACTATCAAGGAGGGATGAGGTGTTGCTTAATGAGCTCTTTGCCTTATGTGCTTAATGATATGCTCAAAAATCCTCAACTACTTTCCCATATCCACATATGACCTAAACCCTAAGCCAAACTCGGTAATACCGATTCTTTCTATCCGGCGCCACCGAGTCTTCATATGTCATAAGCCACTACCAAAACCCTAGCAAATCGGTTTCACCGATAGGGATCTCGGTCTCACCGAGATGGGATTGCAATCTCTCTGTTTCCTTTTCGTAACTTTTCGGTCTCACCGAAAGAGCGGATCGGTCCCACCGAGATTGCAATGCAAACTCTCGGTTTCCCTTTTGTAACTTTTCGGTCTCACCGAAAGAGCAAATCGGTCCCACCAAGTTTGCCTGACCAACTCTCCGGTTAGCTAATTACCAAATCGGTCTCACCGAGTTTGTATAATCGGTCTCACCAAGATTACGTTATGCCCAAACCCTAACCATATCGGTCCTACCGAGATGCATGTCAGTCCCACCGAAAAACTCTAACGGTCACTAGGTTTACCTTTTCGGTCTGACCGAGTTTGTTGATTCGGTCCCACCGAGATTGGTAAATTGTGTGTAACGGTTGGATTTTAAGTGGAAGCTATATATACCTGTAACATCCCAAATTTTGAATTTGGAATGTTATACATTAGATCATCATGCATATCATATTTTCTTGCATTTTTGGTCGATCCTAGAAATTTCACGCAACTCAAGGACCCTCGGAGAGAGTTGGAGATTTCGTTATGTTCTTATTTGAGTTTTCTCAAATTTTGAAAAGAGGATCATTTGATTTTATTTATTTTATCTTCAATTATTTTCCAATACCAAAAATATGAGAGGGAATAATATGACTTTCCCAAATTTTAGGAAAAATAAATATTTAATAAATAAATCAAATTTTTGATTTTTCCGCAATTTATTTGCATTTTTTTTGGATTAGGGAAAATGCGTGTTTTCAAAAATTGCATTTTGGCCCCGTATAAAAGTTCATTTTGTTCGACTCACTTTTTGGAGTCGGGGAAAATTTACTTCGTAAATTTTGGAGTCCGATTAGATTTTCTTTTATCTATTTTTTTCTGCGCGCATTTTTTTTTTAAAATGCGAGCGCCCGACTGGGCCAAAGGCCCAGCCGAGCCGGCCCAGCGCCGCCGCCCTCCCGCGCGCGCGCGCCCGCTGCCGAATCCGAGGAGGATTCCTCCTCCTCCTCCTCCTTGCCTTGCCCCCTCCCCCAATCCACCCCCCCTTTAAATACCCCGCACCCCTCTCCTCCCCCTCCCCACACCAGCCGCCGCCGCCCGCAGCAGCAGCAGCCAGCGCCCGCCGCCGCCGCTGCCGCTCGCCGCCGCCAGCGCCAGCGCCGCCCGCCGTCGCCACCTGCCGCCGCCGCCACCCCCGCCGCCAAGCCCCGCCGCCCGCCGGAGCCCCTCGCCGACGAGGTAGCCGCGCCGCGCCACCCGCCCCCTCGCCCGGTTCGGTTTTTTTAAGAACCGTTCCGGTTTAATTTTTTTCAATGTTTCGGTTTTTTTTCGGTTTTGTTGTTTAGCGAGCATTCGCCGGACCGTTCGTTTTAACGAACGTGACTACCGGTTAGTCTCGGTTAACGAACGTCCGTTCGTTTAACCGTTCGTCGTTTTCTTTTTCGTCGGATTTATTCTGTGATTTTTCTGATCGCGATTTCAGATCCGATGTTCGTTTTAGTTTTTCTTCTCGCTCGTTTATCGGAATCAGGTGATTCAAGCGCCTGGAGTTTCATTTCGAAACCGCCGTCCCGATTAATCAACTTAAACAAGATTTTTCTACTGTAAAATTTGATCTAGTTTCAAATTGCTAGAATCGAGTTGTTTTCGTCCGCCGTTTGTTTTCCCTTGCTTTATTCGGTTCGTTTCTTTTTGCAACGGGAGTTCTTAAATTGAACTTTCTGGTTCGATTTTCCGTTCGAGTTTTACCTGTGCATTAGATGAGTACTTATTGTATGCTTGTTGTTTGTCTGCGATAGATACCCGGAGTGCGCCGCCTGTTATTTCGAAGCTATAGGTTTCGCGGATCCTCAGCAAGGCAAGTAACACTTTGATCATACCTTCTCATTTGCCCAGTTTTTATTGCATTAGATAAATCCTCAAACATTGCATGATTAGGATCTAATTAAACTGTGGGATGGTAAGTAGTTGAGGTAGTACCTATTACCTGTTTACTTATGAAACCTTTGGGAGTTATATTCTACGTTTGCTTATTATGCCATGCTATGCTAGTAGACGTGGATTCGGTGAGTGATATCCATGACAGATGTGAGTATTGTTAATTAATGGTTTTATCTAAGGTGGCAACTTAAATACACATCTGGGTGGATTGAGGCACCTGGTTTCTATCAGGACTTGCCTGTTTTTCTTTGGACCGCCACCCAGGCTCAAAGGGATCATAAGATCATTCATGCTAGTAACTTTCGTGTGCAGCCACAAGCCATTATGGGCTCTGGCATAGTTGACTAGGTCGTGCGAACTCTTACAGGGTAGACTAGCAGATGTAGGGGAAAGTAGGTGTACCGGTCTATCCAAACGTAAGGTGCTAGCGCTTCTGAAAAACTATGTCTCGGTCATCCGTTTCTCAAACATCATGTAGTGCGAGAAATCAACGGAGGCGATCGAGTCTTGTGGGGAAAAGTGCGCAAACCTCTGCAGAGTGTACAAACTAATCATGATTAGCCGTGTCCTCGGTTATGGACGTCTTGAGTAACTAGTACTTGAATATCATGTGAATCTCATCATGTTACTTCTAATTAATATTGTTGGGTTTTAATTATTCACTTAATTGGGATTGGAATGCTGTCAACCATTCTCGATGTTTCAACGACCATGATAGTTAAATAAATTTATTCCTTTGCAGTAGGGAAAAATTGGCTTTACGCAAAACTGTAACCATAGAGCTTTTTCCACCAGCCATATATGCATGTAGTATAGGCTTATCATTCATTACTCTCTATGTGGTACATTGCCAGCATATTCCATGTGCTGACCCGTTTTCGGGCTGCAAATTTCATGTTGCAGAATTTTCAGACGACGAGTAAGGTGCTTTAGGTCGTGGTTCTATACTCAGTGATGCCGTTGGAGTTGAGGGACTCACTTATCTTCCAAGTCTTCCGCTGTTATCGTTATTAGATGGCCTTAAGCCATATTTATTGTAATAAGTTCTCTTTGAGACATCGATGTAATAAGTGTGTGATTGCTACTCTGCTATAAATCCTTCGAAGTACTGTGTGGTGTCAGCATTACTGATCCAGGGATGACACCGGAGCACAGAGACTTGACCATCTGAGGTCGGGTCGCTACAGAGATGGTATCAGAGCACACGCTGACTGTAGGACACGACCACTAAGTTAAAGCCATATATCACTATTCTCTTCTCATTTTCTAACTCCTCATCTATTCTACTCTTTTAGGATGACGGACGCGAAGATCAAGTACGCTCAACCAGATGAAGGCACACCTTTTGGATTTCACTTGAAGGAAGTCACCAAGTACCTGAACATTGGACTATCAAGCTTCACCGGGACCTTTAACGCCACTCTACCTGAAGAGGAGCGCTGGAAGATTCAAGCTCACATTCCGGGAAGGACATTCGCGCCAATCATGAAGCCCATAGATAGTGTTTTCAGTGCCCCAACCTGGAGTCTGGGAAAGAGCATGGCAGCTCATATCACCATGGGACGCATTGGAGAAGTTTATCAAGAAGACCTCAAGGACACTATCTACCAGATTTGCGGACGCCGAGATGAAGAATGGGAGATAGTCAGCATCAAGAAGGATAGATCCATTGCAGCTTTCATCCAGGAGTTGAACCAGCACATTCGACGTCAAGAGAATCAGATGTGCAATGACATCATAGAGTTGAAGAATGCGAAGGCAAGAATCATCGAGTTAGAAGGAGAACTGAAGGGTACACACAAGGACTACATGGACGAGATCGTAGCTCTAGCAAGGCACAATGTCGATCTCAAGCAGGAGATTGAGGAACCCAAGGAGAGATTAGCATCCAAGAAGGAAGACAAGTACGTCGCATGTCCGGACAACTACATCATCATCGACGACACCGATTCGGATCCAAGTGAACCCGACTTTGAAGATGAAGCTGGAGCAGACATCATGGAGTCTTCCACCGGTTCAAATTTCTAGATGACCACCAAATATTAGTAGTATTTTTCCCATGTATACATTATAGTTCGAGCACTTTTGCGATAGTTCTAGACCGTTTGTAAGCCCTTGTTTGAATTGAATGAAGTGATTTTGTGTGAATTTGTCTCATGTGCATTGGGTAGTGTTTTCTCTTAGACCTCACTCTATTCTTAATTCTCATCTTTTTCTAAACCCCTCAGATGCCTCCGAGACGTGACAATGGATTTCCACCGGAGCTCACCCAGTTGATCCAGCAGCAGAACCAATTGATGTAGTTGTTAGTCCAAAATCAGCAGAACAACAACAATAACAACAACCCTCCGCCGCCGCCACCTGTTGATCACCTAGCCCGTTTCCTTAGGCTAAATCCGCCGGTGTTTTCCAGTAGCACCGAGCCGATATTAGCAGACGATTGGCTCCGCAAGATAGGAAGGGAGTTAACCACTGCAGGATGCACAGATGTTGAGAAGGTGAAGTTTGCCGCACATCAGCTTGACGGACCTGCGGCAGCATGGTAGGAGAATTTTACCGCCACTTACCCAGGTGACACTGTCACATGGGATCGGTTTCAGCAAGCTTTCCGCACTGCCCATGTTTCAGCAGGAGCTATGGCCATGAAGAAGTGTGAGTTTCGCAACTTACGCCAAGGAGGAAGGACAGTTGGCCAGTATGTTGACGACTTCAGCAAGTTAGCACGTTATGCCCCAGATGACGTTGCTACGGATGCCGCTAAGCAGGAGAAGTTTCTAGAAGGACTGAATGATGAGCTAAGCATGCAGTTGATGGTAGCAAGTTTCAACAACTACCAGGAGTTGGTAGATCGTGCCATCATGATTGAAGGGAAGCAACAGCAGATTGAGAACCGCAAGAGGAAGTATGGACAGGGGAAGTATAACTCTGGAGCCCAGCAGAAGCCCCGTTTTACCCCTAAACTGGGAGTTCAGTTTCAGCATACCCATGGAGGAGGTAGTTCGCACAACCATAATGGCCACAAGAATGGTAATGGGAATGGAGGAAGCAACGGCCAGAACCGCACCACCCCATCAACCCCAGCCAAGAGAGATCTGAGTCAAGTCACCTGTTTCAAGTGTTCCAAGACCGGACATTATGCCAATGAATGTCCCGAAGACCAGAATGGCAATGGAAGCTCTGGGAAGAAGCCAAACCCTTTCAACAAGGGACGGGTGAACCACATTAGCGTGGAGGAGGTTGACGCTCAGCCTGATGCAGTAATTGGTAAGTTTTTGGTTAAGTCATTTACTGCACTTGTTCTTTTCGATACTGGTGCATCGCATTCATACATATCAAGGGGATCTGTGGAAAAGTATAACCTGTCCACTAAGATTCTTAAGACACCTATGCTAGTAAGCTCGCCAGGAGCAGAGTACATGGCCAGACAAGGATGTTTTCAAGTGCCATTAAGTATAGGGAGGCATGTTTTCCCAACGGATTTAATCATTCTGGAATCTCAAGGTTTGGATGTAATTCTCGGTATGGATTGGTTGTCGATGTATGGAGGAAACATCGATTGCGCCAGTAAGACAATTTTGCTTACAACGCCCGAAGGAAGAAGGATCAAGTATGTATCTTGACATACGCCAAATAGGACACAAGTAAATTTGTTATCAGGAGTTGTACAGGAGGAAGTACCAGTGGTGAAGGATTTTCCTGTTGTGTTTCCTGAGGAATTGCCAGGCATGCCACCGGATAGAGACATTGAGTTTTTGATTGAGCTTTTGCCAGGCACTGGGCCAATATTGAAGAGACCGTACAGGATGCCCGCACAAGATTTGGTGGAAATTAAGAAGCAGATCAAGGAGTTACTGGAAAAAGGTTATATTCACCCAAGTTCTTCGCCTTGGGGATCACCAGTACTTCTAGTGGAGAAGAAGAATGGATCATTAAGGATGGTTGTTGATTATCGAGGATTGAACGAAGTAACCATCAAGAACAAGTACCCACTGCCAATGATTAATGATCTGTTTGATTGTTTGCAAGGAGCTAAAGTGTTTTCCAAGATCGATTTGCGATCAGGGTACCATCAGTTGAAGATTCGAGAGCAGGACATACCCAAGACAGCTTTTACCACGAGATACGGATTGTATGAGTATACCATTATGTCATTTGGACTGACTAACGCACCTGCCTATTTCATGAACCTGATGAACAAAGTATTTATGGAATTTTTGGATAAGTTCGTCATAGTGTTCATTGATGACATTCTGATTTTCTCGAAGAATGAAGAAGAGCATAAGGAACATTTGCGTTTGGTTTTGGAGAAACTAAGGGAACATCAGTTATATGCCAAATTCAGCAAATGTGAATTTTGGTTGAAGGAAGTTGGATTTCTTGGACATGTTATATCCAGCGAAGGTATAGCCGTTGACCCCACCAAGGTTGAGACCGTAACCGAATGGCAAGCCCTAACGACAGTTTGAGAGATCTGGAGTTTTCTTGGACTCGCAGGATACTACCGAAGATTCATTGAGAATTTCTCAAAGATTGCTAAGCCTATGACTGAATTGTTAAAGAAGGATACCAAGTTCAATTGGACTGAGGAATGTGAGGCCAGTTTTCAGGAGTTGAAGAAGCGATTGGTTTCCTCACCAGTGTTGATTCTGCCAGATCAGACCAAGGATTATGAGGTGTATGGCGACGCTTCACGTCGAGGACTTGGAGCAGTGCTTATGCAGGAAGGAAGAGTTGTTTCGTATGCCTCACGACAACTAAAACCTCATGAATTAAATTATGCTACGCATGATTTGGAGTTAGCAGCCGTAGTGCATGCATTGAAGACATGGAGACATTTCCTCATCGGAAATCATTGTGAAGTATATACGGATCACAAGAGTTTGAAGTATATTTCACGCAGAAGGAGTTGAACCTCAGACAAAGGAGATGGTTGGAGCTCATCAAGGATTATGATATGAGATTGCATTACCATCCAGGAAAAGCTAATGTAGTAGCTGACGCATTGAGTCGTAAGAGCCGTGTCAATACCCTAATGACTGGAGAAATACCAAGGGAGTTATCCGAGGATCTTCGTGAGCTATGTTTGGAAATAGTTCCGAGAGGCTATGTAGCAGCATTGGAGATTCAATCAACATTGATGGATAAAATCAGAGAAGCTCAGAAATCTGACAAGGAGATTGCAGATATAAAGAAGAAAATGAGCGAAGGAAAAGCAATAGGATTTCGTGAGGATGAGAATGATACCCTATGGTTTGAGGACCGTGTTTATGTGCCCAATGACCCGGAGATCAGGAAGTTGATTCTGCAAGAGGCACATGATTCACCCTATTCGATTCACCCAGGAAATACCAAGATGTATTTGGATTTGAAGGAAATATTCTGGTGGACCGGAATGAAAAAGGATGTTGCAGCATATGTAGCGGTTTGTGATGTGTGCCAGAGAGTGAAGGCAGAACATCAGAAGCCAGCCAGATTGTTACAACCATTGTCGATACCCGAATGGAAGTGGGATAAGATAGGCATGGATTTTATCACAGGACTACCCAGGACGAAGGCAGGCTATGACTCGATATGGGTAGTAGTTGATCGTTTGACGAAGGTAGCACATTTCATCCCAGTTAAGACCACTTACACCAGTGCTAAGTTGGCAAAGATATACATGACCAGGATCATTTGTTTGCATGGAGTTCCGAGGAGTATCGTATCAGATAGAGGAACCCAATTTACCTCAAAGTTTTGGAATCAGTTGCATGAAACTTTGGGAACCATACTAGAGTTCAGCACAGCTTTTCACCCACAGACAGATGGACAGACTGAGAGAGTCAATCAGATTTTGGAAGATATGCTGAGAGCTTGTGCACTAGATTATGGATCTAGTTGGGACGATAACTTGCCGTATGCGGAGTTTTCTTATAACAACAGTTACCAAACCAGTCTGAAGATGGCACCTTTCGAAGCCTTATACGGAAGGAGATGCAGGACACCGTTGTCATGGGACGAAGTTGGAGACCGTCAGTTCTTTGGAACAGATCTGATTAAGGAGTCTGAACAAAAAGTTAAGTTGATTCGCGATAGGCTCAAGGTAGCCCAATCAAGGCAGAAGAGCTACGCAGATTCTAAACGCAAGGAGACAGTTTACGAAATTGGAGACAGAGTGTATCTTCGAGTATCCCCACTTCGAGGAGTTAAGCGCTTTGGAGTTAAGGGAAAGTTAGCACCGCGTTTTGTTGGACCGTATAAGATTTTGCAACGTATGGGAGAAGTCGCTTATAAGTTGGAATTGCCAGAGGGACTGTCAGGAGTTCATGATGTATTCCACGTTTCTCAGTTGAAGAAATGTCACGCCGAGATGGCGGAGGTACCGCTAAGAGATACAGTGCCGCTTGAAGCAATTCAATTGAAGGATGACTTAACATATGAAGAGAAACCAGTCAAGATTCTCGAGTTTGCCAGCAGAGTAACCCGCAGTAAGGTTATCAAGTTTTGCAAAGTTCAATGGAACCACCACTCAGAGGATGAAGCCACCTGGGAGAGAGAAGAAGAATTGCTCAAGGACCACCCTCACCTATTTTCTAGCCAACCCGAATCTCGAGGGCGAGATTCATCTTAAGGGGGGTAGGTTTGTAACATCCCAAATTTTCAATTTGGAATGTTATACATTAGATCATCATGCATATCATATTTTCTTGCATTTTTGGTCGATCCTAGAAATTTCACGCAACTCAAGGACCCTCGGAGAGAGTTGGAGATTTCGTTATTTTCTTATTTGAGTTTTCTCAAATTTTGAAAAGAGGATCATTTGATTTTATTTATTTTATCTTCAGTTATTTTCCAATACCAAAAATATGAGAGGGAATAATATGACTTTCCCAAATTTTAGGAAAAATAAAGATTTAATAAATAAATCAAATTTTTGATTTTTCCGGAATTTATTTGCATTTTTTTGGATTAGGGAAAAATGCGTGTTTTCAAAAATTGCATTTTGGCCCCGTATAAAAGTTCATTTTGTTCGACTCATTTTTTGGAGTCGGGGAAAATTTACTTCGTAAATTTTGGAGTCCGATTAGATTTTCTTTTATCTTTTTTTTTCTGCGTGCATCTTTTTTTTTTAAATGCGAGCGCCCGACTGGGCCAAAGGCCCAGCCGAGCCAGCCCAGCGCCGCAGCCCTCCCGCGCGCGCGCGCGCCCGTGCGCGCGCAGCCGAATCCGAGGAGGATTCCTCCTCCTCCTCCTTGCCTTACCCCCTCCCCCAAGCCAGCCCTCCCCCCTTTAAATACCCCGCACCCCTCTCCTCCCCCTCCCCACACCAGCCGCCGCCGCCCGCAGCAGCAGCAGCAGCCAGCGCCCGCCGCCGCCGCTGCCGCTCGCCGCCGCCAGCGCCCCGCCGCCGCCGCCAGCGCCGCCCGCCGTCGCCACCTCCCGCCGCCGCCGCCCCCGCCGCCAAGCCCCGCCTCCCGCCGGAGCCCCTCGCCGACGAGGTAGCCGCGCCGCGCCACCCACCCCCTCGCCCGGTTCGGCTTTTTTTTAAGAACCGTTCTGGTTTATTTTTTTTCGATGTTTCGGTTTTTTTCGGTTTTGTTGTTTAGCGAGCGTTCGCCGGACCGTTCATTTTAACGAACGCGACTACCGGTTAGTCTCAGTTAACGAACGTCCGTTCGTTATACCGTTCGTCGTTTTTCTTTTTCGTCGGATTTATTCTACGATTTTTCTGATCGCGATTTCAGATCCGATCTTCGTTTTAGTTTTTCTTCTCGCTCGTTTATCGGAATCAGGTGATTCAAGCGCCTGGAGTTTCGTTTCGAAACCGCCGTCCCGATTAATCAACTTAAACAAGATTTTTCTACTGTAAAATTTGATCTAGTTTCAAATTGCTAGAATCGAGTTGTTTTCTTCCACCGTTTGTTTTCCGTTGCTTTATTCGGTTCGTTTCTTTTTGCAACGGGAGTTCTTAAATTGAACTTTCTAGTTCGATTTTCCGTTCGAGTTTTACCTGTGCATTAGATGAGTACTTATTGTATGCTTGTTGTTTGTCTGCGATAGATCACCCGGAGTGCGCCGCCTGTTATTTCGAAGCTCTAGGTTTCGCGGATCCTCAGCAAGGCAAGTAACACTTTGATCATACCTTCTCATTTGCCCAGTTTTTATTGCATTAGATAAATCCTCAAACATTGCATGATTAGGATCTAATTAAACTGTGGGATGGGAAGTAGTTGAGGTAGTACCTATTACCTGTTTACTTATGAAACCTTTGGGAGTTATATTCTAGGTTTGCTTATTATGCCATGCTATGCTAGTAGACATGGATTGGGTGAGTGATACCCATGACAGATGTGAGTATTGTTAATTAATGGTTTTATCTAAGGTGGCAACTTAAATACACATCTGGGTGGATTGAGGCACCTGGTTTCTATCAGGACTTGCCTGTTTTTCTTTGGACCGCCACCCAGGCTCAAAGGGATCATAAGATCATTCATGCTAGTAACTTTCGTGTGCAGCCACAAGCCATTATGGGCTCTGGCATAGTTGACTAGGTCGTGCGATCTCTTACAGGGTAGACTAGCAGATGTAGGGGAAAGTAGGTGTACCGGTCTATCCAAACGTAAGGTGCTAGCGCTTCTGAAAGACTATGTCTCGGTCATCCGTTTCTCAAACATCATGTAGTGCGAGAAATCAACGGAGGCGATCGAGTCTTGTGGGGAAAAGTGCGCAAACCTCTACAGAGTGTACAAGCTAATCATGATTAGCCGTGTCCCCGGTTATGGACGTCTTGAGTAACTAGTACTTGAATATCATGTGAATCTCATCATGTTACTTCTAATTAATATTGTTGGGTTTTAATTATTCACTTAATTGGGATCAGAATGCTGTCAACCATTCTCGATGTTTCAACCACCATGATAGTTAAATAAATTTATTCCTTTGCAGTAGGGAAAAATTGGCTTTACGCAAAACTGTAACCATAGAGCTTTTTCCACCAGCCATATATGCATGTAGTATAGGCTTATCATTCAATACTCTCTATGTGGTACATTGCCAGCATATTCCATGTGCTGACCCATTTTCGGGCTGCAACTTTCATGTTGCAGACTTTTCAGACGACGAGTAAGGTGCTTTAGGTCGTGGTTCTATACTCAGTGATGCCGTTGGAGTTGAGGGACTCACTTATCTTCCAAGTCTTCCGTTGTTATCGTTATTAGATGGCCTTAAGCCATATTTATTGTAATAAGTTCTCTTTGAGACATCGATGTAATAAGTGTGTGATTGCTACTCTGCTATAAATTCTTCGAAGTACTGTGCGGTGTCAGCATTACTGATCCAGGGATGACACCGGAGCACAGAGACTTGACCATCTGAGGTCGGGTCGCTACAATACCCCTCCACCTCCTCTTCATTCGTGGAAAGAGCCATCAGAACACATCTACACTTCCAACTCATATGTTCTGAGAGAGAACCACCTACCCATGTGTTGAGACCAAGATATTCCATTCCTACCATATGAATCTTGATCTCTAGCCTTCCCCAAGTTGCTTTCCACTCAAATCTTCTTTCCACCAAATCCAAATCCTGTGAGAGAGAGTTGAGTGTTGGGGAGACTATCATTTGAAGCACAAGAGCAAGGAGTTCATCATCAACAAACCATTTGTTACTTCTTGGAGAGTGGTGTCTCCTAGATTGGCTAGGTGTCACTTGGGAGCCTCCGACAAGATTGTGGAGTTGAACCAAGGAGTTTGTAAGGGCAAGGAGATTGCCTACTTCGTGAAGATCTACCGCTAGTGAGGCAAGTCTTTCGTGGGCGATGGCCATGGTGGGATAGACAAGGTTGCTACTTCGTGGACCCTTCGTGGGTGGAGCCCTCCGTGGACTCGCGCAACCGTTACCCTTCATGGGTTGAAGTCTCCACTAACGTGGATGTAGGATAGCACCACCTATCCGAACCACGGGAAAAACATCCGTGTCTCCAATACCGTTTGAATTCTCCAAACCCTTCCCTTTACATTCTTGCAAGTTGCATGCTTTACTTTCCTCTGCCTATATACTCTTTGCATGCTTGCTTGAATTGTGTGATGATTGCTTGACTTGTCCTAAAGTTGCTAAAATCTGCCAAGAACTAAAATTGGGAAAAGGTTAAGTTTTTATTTGGTCAAGTAGTCTAATCACCCCCCTCTAGACATACTTCCGATCCTACACATACTTATTGCAAAAATCTACAAGTCATCAAAAACTAAGCACTACACGCATGCTCCTAGGGGGATAGATTGGTAGGAAAATACCATCGCTCGTACCCGACAACCACTCATAAGGAAGACAATCGAAGAACACCTCATGTTTCAAATTTTTTACATAATGTTTACCATACGTGCATGCTACGGGACGTGCAAACTTCAACACAAGGATTTCTAAATTTCACAACTACTCAACTAGCACAACTTTAATATCACTACCTCCATATGCCAAAACAATCATCAAGCATCAAACTTCTCTTAGTATTAAGCACACTCATAAGAAAGTTTTTACTAGTCTTGAATACTTAGCATATTAGGATTAATTTCCCTAATTTAAGCAAATTACCATGCTGTTTAAGACTCTCAAAATAATATAAGTGAAGCATGAGAGAATAATAGTTTCTATAAAACAAAACCACCGCCATGATCTAAAAGATATAAGTGAAGCACTAGAGCAAAAACTATATAGCTCAAAAGATATAAGCGAAGCGCATAGAGTATTCTAATAAATTCTGAATCATGTGTGTATCTCTCAAAAGGTCTGTACATCAAAGATGATTGTAGTAAACTAAAAAGCAAAGGCTCAAATCATACAAGACGCTCCAAGAAAACACATATCATGTGGTGAATAAAAAAATAGCTCCAAGTAAAGTTACCGATGGAAGTAGACGAAAGAGGGGATGCCTTCCGGGGCATCCCCAAGCTTTGGATTTTTGGTGTCCTTAGATTATCTTGGGGTGCCATGGGAATCCCCAAGCTTAGGCTATTGCCACTCCTTGTTCCATAATCCATCAAATCTTTTACCCAAAACTTGAAAACTTCACAACACAAAACTTAACAGAAAATCTCGTGAGCTCTGTTAGCGAAAGAAAACAAAACACCACTTCAAGGTACTGTAATAAACTCATTATTTATTTATATTGGTGTTAAAAATACTGTATTCCGAATTCTCTATGGTTTATAAACTATTTTACTAGCCATAGATTCATCAAAATAAGCAAACAACGCACGGAAAACAGAATTTGTCAAAAACAGAACAGTCTGTAGTAATCTGTAACTAACACAAACTTCTGGAACTCCAAAAAATATACCAAAATAGGAAGACCTAGAAAATTTGTGTATTGATCTTCTTCAATTGGAATCAATATTTTATCACGTTCTGGTGATTTTTAATAATTATTTTCGTGAACATAAAGTTTCTGGAATTTTCAGCAAGATCAAATAACTGCCATCCAATAAGATCCTATAGGTTTAACTTGGCACAAACACTAATTAAAAAATAAAAACATATCTAACCAGAGGCTATATCAAAGATTTATTCCTAAACAGAAGCAAAAAGCAAAAAACTAAAAATAAAATTGGGTTGCCTCCCAACAAGCGCTATTCTTTAACGCCCCTAGCTAGGCATAAAAGCAAGGATAGATCTAGGTATTGTCATCTTTGGTAGGCAATTCTTCAATAAGACACCTATCACCCTTAGGAGTTTCTTTCTTTCTATTAATTATCAAACTTCTAGGCACAAAATCAAAAAATCATTTGCAGCAAATGGTTCCTTAATGATAGCAAAGAGATTGGGGTGAACACTTATTGATTTGAGATCCGCGGTTTCCTTATTAGATGATTCACCCTTATTTTTAGGAACATACATAAGCTTGAAAATTTTAGTAGGAGGACTTGGAGTATTCTTTACGGAAGAAAAGGCGCCAAGTTGGTAATGATACCCTCAAGTTTATCGATTCTAGTGGAATCCTGATTTATTCTTTCATTAACTATGGGTTCCTTCTCTTTAATATTTTTCAAAGTGACTCCTACTTTAGATCCATATTGGGTAATTTGGTTGTGGATCTTTTTATCCAAAATTTCAATTAACTCTATGGTAGCAACTTTATTTTCAATAATTTCAAGTATTTGCATTACATGCTCCAAAGTTAACATAGTTCCATTAACCAAGAGAGGTGGAGAGCCAAATAAATCTGTCATAGCATTGTAAGAATCAAAAGTATGGCTACCCATGGAATTCCCTCCGGTAATGGTATCAAGAATATATCTATTCCAAGGCGTGACGCCTACATAAAAGTTACGAAGAAGAAAGGAAGTAGATTGCTTTCTAGCAGATTTATTTTGAGCGTTGCAAACTCTATACCAAGCATCTTTTAAACTTTCTCCCTCCCTTTGTCTAAAATTGATAACTTCGTTCTCAGGAGACAAAGGAGTAGATAAAGGACTAGCCATTACGATAAAGCAAGCGAAAAAAGAGGCGAACAGAGAGAGGGCGAATAAAACAGCAAGGGTGAAGTGCGGGAGAGGAAAACGAGAGGCAAATGGCAAATAATGTAATGCGGGAGATAAGAGTTTGTGATGGGTACTTGGTATGTTGACTATTGCGTAGACTCCCCGGCAACGGCGCCAGAAATCCTTCTTGCTACCTGTTGAGCACTGTGTTGGTTTTCCCTTGAAGAGGAAAGGGTGATGCAGTAAAGTAGCGTAAGCATTTCCCTCAGTTTTTGAGAACCAAGGTATCAATCCAGTAGGAGGCCACACTCAAGTCCCTCGCACCTACACAAACAAATAAAAACCTTGCAACCAACACAATAAAGGGGTTGTCAATCCCTTCACGGTCACTTACGAAAGTGAGATCTGATAGATATGATAAGATAATATTTTTGGTATTTTTATAATAAAGATGCAAAGTAAAATAAAAGGCAATAAAAATAGCTAAGTGTTGGAAGATTAATATGATGGAAAATAGACCCGGGGGCCATAGGTTTCACTAGTGGCTTCTCTCAAGAGCATAAGTATTACGGTTGGTGAACAAATTACTGTTGAGAAATTGATAGAATTGAGCATAGTTATGGGAATATCTAGGTATGATCATGTCTATAGGCATCACTCCATGACAAGTAGACCGACTCCTGCCTGCATCTACTACTATTACTCCACACATCGACCGCTATCCAGCATGCATCTAGAGTATTAAGTTCAAAAGAACAAAGTAATGCTTTAAGTAAGATGACATGATGTAGAGGGATAAGCTCATGCAATATGATATAAACCCCATCTTGTTATCCTCGATGGCAACAATACAATACGTGCCTTGCTGCCCCTGCTGTTACTGGGAAAGGACACCGCAAGATTGAACCCAAAGCTAAGCACTTCTCCCATTGCAAGAAAGATCAATCTAGTAGGCCAAACCAAACTGATAATTCGAAGAGACTTGCAAAGATAACCAATCATACATAAAAGAATTCAGAGAAGATTCAAATATTGTTCATAGATAAACTTGATCATAAACCCACAATTCATCGGTCTCAACAAACACACCACAAAAGAAGATTACATCGAATAGATCTCCACGAGAATCATGGAGAACTTTGTATTGAGATCCAAAGAGAGAGACGAAGCCATCTAGCTAATAACTATGGACCCGAAGGTTTGAGGTAAACTACTCACACATCATCGGAGAGGCTATGGTGTTGATGTAGAAGCCCTCCATGATCAATGCCCCCTCCGGCAGGACGCCGGAAAAGGCCCCAAGATGGGATCTCACGGGTACAGTAGGTTGCGGTGGTGGAATTAGGTTTTCATGGATGCTTATGTTGGTTTGGGGGTACGTAGGTACATATAGGAGGAAGAAGTACGTTGGTGGAGCAACATGGGTCCCACGAGGGTGGAGGGCGCGCCCAGGGGGTATGCGCGCCCCCCTACCTCATGCTCTCCTGATTGATTTCTTGACGTAGACTCCAAGTCCTTTGGATCACGTTTGTTCAGAAAATCACTTTCGCGAAGGTTTCATTCCGTTTGGACTCCATTTGATATTCTTTTTCTGCGGAACTCTGAAATAGGCAAAAAATAAAAATTTGGACTGGGCCTTCGAATAATAGGTTAGTCCCAAAAATAGTATAAAAGTGTATAACAAAGCCCATTAATCATCCAAAACAGAATATAATATAGCATGAAGCAATAAAAAATTATAGATACGTTGGAGACGTATTATTAACCAAACCAAGCATGCTTAACAACTTGGAAATATTGCACCCTGAAGAATTGAACATCACATTTGCAGAATTGAACCAAGAAGTTAACTGAACACCACATTGCACAACATATAGAACATATACACTATAGCAGAAGATTGCATGGTAAAAGTAGATAGCACAATTCACTAGAATTTGTTAAGGAAAGGCAGTAGCTAGCAAACTGAACATCGGTCCTTATAGTGAGCTAATAAGACAAGCTACTCCTCATTGTCAGAGATACCGATGACGATTGGCTCCTTGGACATGGAAGAGGGCGAGGCCTCCGCATCGTGGGTGCCCTCATCATTGTGGTGAGTTGCCTGAGCCGCTCTGGGCACCAACCTGCTGGCTCTCGAGATGAGGTAAGCACATGCACGCTGAGAAAACACCTCATAGTATTCATCGAAGGCGCCGACGGTGGCCTCGAGAAAACGCCACGAACTGTCATTTAAAGCAGCCAACCGCGTCGCAGTGTCGGCGCGCGAGGCATCAACGGTGGCCTCGACGGCAAGGTGCTCCTCCTAGATTTGGGGGTCAACACAAATGGCAGCCATCACGACCTCATCCGCGTGTGCGGCCGCGATTTGCTACTCCGCTGCCAAATGCTCCTTGAGATCCTGGGTATACTGCGTGCACCATGCCTTAGGGTGGCACTTATTTGGTGGAGGCATCGGTGATTTGGGTGGAAGCTGTCGCGCTCGCGGCGGCTGTCGTGGCATGTGGGATGTGCAAGGAGCAGGAGGATGGGGGTCGGGTGTGGATTACCTGACTGGATAGGCGAGGGCGAGCAGCGTGAAGGAGCGTCGCCGGCAAGGAGGCGGCGTTGCAAGCAAGGAGTGAAGGTTTCAACTTGGAAAGGAAAGCGAAAACAGGGGAAATGTGGCTTTTGGTAAGGGGGAGGGGTGGGGAGGTAGATATTTCCGCGGAAGCCAAAATTTTTGAATTGCTTCAGCGAAAAAACTGGCGCGCAACGTGTCATCAGACACGGTCCCTTATTCAGAGCGGGTTGTGGACTGTAGCTGTCGCACCTTCTCGCGTAAGCCATATGCGTACTATACTCCGACGGTGCTCCAAGATATTTTGTGCCGCATTTCACACGATAGGTTATAATAAACTATGTGGGATCTACTTGATTTTTCGTCTTGATTTGAATTACATAATGGTGTCACAGCGGCCATGGACGGTGTTTGAATTGCTAGACCTTTTATCTGCAGTGAACATGCAACTATATGTGTGTCATAAAAGAATTGGAATTATTCAGGGTTCGTTTGGACATTTTTATGCATTAAGTGAGTTTTCAATGCATTTATGTGCATAATTAAAATTTGAACTACATGCACATGCTCCAGTGCATATAAATTGGTTGAAAAATCAAATCTTTGTCCTTGGGTGCATGTTTAGGTCCCATGCAAGAAATGGTAATGAATGTCAAACACCCTGCCACCGTCACTCGCCCGCAAACATTGAGATACCTGGTTTTTAAATTCTAGTAAATCCAAAACTCGTCTGAAATTCATGAAACTTGGCATGCTATCATGGTGCGGCATCAACATGACGTGGTAAATTTTTGTCCCATTTGGGGCAGGTTTGGGTATATGCTTCTCACAAACCAGAGCTTCTCACAACAAGCATGATGGTTTTGGTAGGGAACGTCCCACCTTTGGGGACGAAACGATATACATTGCCTCTTATTGCTTTCAAATTTTTTTCTCGTGCCAACATAGAACAACATGAGTGTTGTGTCATTTTTTGTGATTTTTCGGGGTTCGTTTGGATATTTTTATGCATTGAGTTTTTAATGCATTTATGTGCATAATTCAAATTTGAACTACATGCACATGCTCCAGTGCATATAAATTGGTTGAAAAATCAAATCTTTGTCCTTGGGTGCATGCTTAGGTCCCATGCAAGAAATGGGAATGAATGCCAAACACCC
Source organism: Aegilops umbellulata (assembly GCA_032464435.1). NCBI lineage: Eukaryota > Viridiplantae > Streptophyta > Magnoliopsida > Poales > Poaceae > Aegilops > Aegilops umbellulata. The sequence goes on from CP136060.1 coordinate 249,878,254, forward strand.
TGCCACCGTCACTCGGCCGCAAACATTGAGATACCTGCTTTATAAATTCTAGTAAATTCAAAACTCATCTGAAATTCGTGAAACTTGGCATGCTATCATGGAGTGGCATCAACATGTCGTGGTAATTTTTTTGTCCCATTTGGGACAGGTTTGGGTATAAGCTTCTCCCAAACCAGAGTTCTCACAACAAGCGTGATGGTTTTGGTAGGGAATGTGCCACCTTTGGGGACGAAACGATATCCATTGCCTCTTATTGCTTTCAATTTTTTTCTCGTGTCAACATAGAACAACAGGAGTGTTGTGTCATTTTTTGTGATTTTTCGGGGTTCGTTTGGACATTTTAGGCATTAACTGAGTTTTCAATGCATTTATGTGGATAATTCAAAATTGAACTACATGCACATGCTCCAGTGAATATAAATTGGTCGAAAAATCAAATCTTTGTCCTTGGGTGCATGCTTAGGTCCGATGCAAGAAATGGGAATGAATGTCAAACACCCTGCCACTGTCACTCGGCCGCAAACATTGAGATACCTGGTTTTTAAATTCAAGTAAATCCAAAACTCGTCTGAAATTCATGAAACTTGGCATGCTATCATGGAGCGGCATCAACATGCCGTGGTAAACTTTTGTCCCATTTTGGGCAGGTTAGGGTATATGCTTATCACAACGAGCATGATGGTTTCGGTAGGGAACGTCCCACCATCGGGGACGAAACGATATCCATTGCCTCTTATTGCTTTCAAAATTTTTCTCATGTCAACATAGAACAACAGGAGTGTTGTGTCAATTTTTGTGATTTTTCGGGGTTCGTTTGGACATTTTTATGCATTAAGTGAGTTTTCAATGCATTTGTGTGCATAATTAAAATTTGAACACATGCTCCAGTGCATATAAATTGGTTGAAAATCAAATCTTTGTCCTTGGGTGCATGCTTAGATCCCATGCAAGAAATGGGAATGAATGTCAAACACCCTGCCACCGTCACTCGGTCGCAAACATCGAGATACCTGGTTTTTAAATTCTAGTAAATCCAAAACTCGTGTTAAATTCATGAAACTTGGCGTGCTATCATGAAGCGGCATCAACATGTCGTGGTAATTGTTTTGTCCCATTTGGGCCAGGTTTGGGTATATGCTTCTCACAAACCAGAGCTTCTCACAACAAGCATGATGGTTTCGGTAGGGAATGTCCCACCTTTGGGGACGAAACGATATCCATTGCCTCTTATTGCTTTCAAAAGATTTCTCGTGTCAACATAGAACAACAGGAGTGTTGTGTCATTTTTTGTGATTTTTCGGGGTTTGTTTGGACATTTTTATGCATTAAGTGAGTTGTCAATGCATTTATGTGCATAATTAAAATTTGAACTACATGCACATGCTCTAGTGCGTATAAATTGGTTGAAAAATCAAATATTTGTCCTTGGCTGCATGCTTAGGTCGCATGCAAGAAATGGGAATGAATGTCAAACACCCTGCCACCGTCACTCGGTCGCAAACATTGTGATACCTGGTTTTTAAATTCTAGTAAATCCAAAACTCGTTTGAACTTCATGAAACTTGGCATGCTATCATTGAGCGGCATCAACATGTCGTGGTAATTTTTTTGTCCCATTTGGGCCAGGTTTGGGTATATGCTTCTCACAAACCAGAGCTTCTCAGAACAAGCATGATGGTTTCGCTAGGGAATGTCCCACCTTTTGAGATGAAACGATATCCATTGCCTCTTATTGTTTTCAAAAAAATTCTCGTGTCAACATAGAACAACATGAGTGTTGTGTCATTTGTTGTGATTTTTTGGGGTTCGTTTGGACATTTTATGCATTAACTGAGTTTTCAATGCATTTATGTGCATAATTCAAAATTGAACTACATGCACATGCTCCAGTGCATATAAATTGGTTGAGAAATCAAATCTTTGTCCTTGGGTGCATTCTTAGGTCCAATGCAAGAAATGGGAATGAATTTCAAAAACCAGGGCACCGTTGATTGCCGGCAAAACGTTGAGATACATTGTTATTAAATTCTAGTAAATCCAAAACTCGTCTGAAATTCATGAAACTTGGCATGCTATCATGGAATGGCACCCGACATGCTGTGGTATTTTTCATGTCCATTTTGAGAGAAGGCGCACTCGAATAACAGCCAACAAAGGCATTTTGAAAAAAAGCTGCCACTTTAATATCTCAAATGTTTGTATAATTCAAACCGTGTGTGTTCTGTTAACCATTCACGTGACGCCACGTGTCTTGGTTTTAATGTCTATAGGTTTTACTGGATCTTGAACACAAACGGTTCTTTTGGATGACCTGTGTGGACCACACTGGTACAACGACGTGCTAAATGAACTGTTTTTAACCCCTTTTCATGACGACATTTGGAACCGTCGCCAAGTGAGTGTGTGCGATAGGGTGTCCTTCCCACACGACCCAGAAATCGTCGGGGATAGGCCCTCCTGGGACCCAGGCTGGGGCCGTGTGCGATCTGGCGAGGCATCGAAACCCAATCATTTCCGTAGGTATGTACATCCCACATGGTGAATCCCAGAAAATCATTTTCGTAGGTATGTACATCCCACACGGTGAATCTTAGAAAATCATTTCCATAGGTATGTACATCCCACACGGTGAATCCCAGAAAATCATTTCCATAGGTATGTACATCCCACACGATGAATCCTAAAAAACATTTCCGTAGGTATGTATATCACACACAGTTCTTTGTGTGGAAACGTTTGTGCAAGGTGGCCTAACGCAAACAGTTCGCTGCCAGAAGCCGTGTGTGATTGTTAGTTGATCGAACACGCCTACTTTCTAGAAACCATGCGGGTTGTTTGAGTTCATCACCCATGGTGTTGTCTGAGTAACCGTCTGCAATATAAAACCCCAATAAGTAGGGTAATTAGCCAATTATTGATAATCCATGTACTAATCAAACATATATTTGTTATAAAACATGCCAGATATTTCATATCCGTATAAAAGCAACCAGGATTTCATAATCGAATTACATCAGATAGCTTCGGCACTCAGTTACGCCATTACACAACAGCACCAAGTTTCACATGCAGCATCAAAAACCTTTGGAAAGTAGCATCATACACGGTAAATAGATAGATGAATCTCATCTGGGAAACTGCAGAAGCGGAAGGCAAATATTGAGCCTTCAGTGATGTTGAATGTCCTTGCAACTTTAGGACAGTGGCTATGGATAATTGCCCGCCCAACCTTCGTCCTCTTTAGCAAGACTTCAATATTGTATCGTGGGTGTTGAATGAATACCTTCCTCGCCTCTTGACCATGCAGGTGGTTTGAGAGGTAATCATCGGGGAACTGCTTTGAAAAGTACTGAAGACAAAGCTATGCATAAATCGTTGTTGTAAATTTTGAAATGGCGCAAGGGGTAAAAACAAGGTAAAAGAGTTGGTACCATCATATAGTTGACTGATGTCTTCTTCATTGTGCAAACAAAGATCTTGTTGTTATTTGTCGCAAGTTTCTTCATCCTAACAATCCTTCCGAGTTTCTTGACTTGACTGATATTCATGGACATCTTATTTCCCCATATGCAAAATGGGTCGAACAGTGAGTCTAAGCCTCTGACAGTAGGACCTACATGTGCAAGACAAAATTGTAAGAAACCTAAATATTAGAATGATTCCTGCAACTGCACAATAATGTGCTACTAGCCAAAGGACCCTGCTTGAACAAACCTCGATGGTAAACCGCAGTGTCTCCCATTGTTTCCCTACAACACACATAAGGAAGATCTTGATCAGGTTAACTGAGAGTTGCCATACTATCAGTAGAATATGTATTGAGTACAGCCAAATTCGATTGGTGTCACATGCATAACAATACAAAATTGTACCCACACCAAATGAAAATCAAATAGCAGAACTGAACCAAACAGTTAAATGGACGGCAGACCAAATGAACCAAAATAGTTAACTGAGCACGACATTGCAGAACAGAAACATGTACTAGAAGATAAGACAGTTAACAAAACAAAGAATGCTTGAGAACAGTACTACGAAATGTAGCAATTGTTGGACCAAAGTGTTAACTGAACATTACATTTCAGAGGACCAAACTGTTAACTGAACATCAGATTGCATATTAACATTACAGAGGACAAATCACTAGAAGGCACTAGCGGTGGCCTCGAAAAAACATCACGAATTGTATTTTAAAGTAGACAACCGCGTGGCGGTGTCGACGGTGGCCTCGAAGACGAGGTGCTCCTCCAAGATCTGGCGGTCGACACACATGGCAGCCATAGCGACCTCGTTCGCGCATGCAGCCGCATGCTACTCAGCTCCATGTTATACTGCGTGTAAAATGGCTGTGGGCGGTGCTTAATTGGAGGAGGGGGCAATAATTTCGGTGGAAGGTGTCGCTCCATCGGTCGGGGCATGTGGGACGGGAAAGGAGGAGGATGGTGTGGGTGGGGTGTGGATTACCTGACCATATCGATGAGGTTGCGCAGCAAGAAGAACGGTCGGTGGCGAGGAGGCCGCGCATCAAGAAGAAGGGTCGCCGACGAGGAGGAGGCGCTGCAAGAAGAAGGGTCGCCGGCGAGGAGGCGGCACTGCAATAAGAAGGGTAGCCGGCGAGGAGGCGGTGCTGCAAGAAGAAGGGTCGCCGACGAGGAGGCTGAGCTGCCAGTAAGCAGCAGTGAAGGCTTGAACTTCGAAAGCAAGGAGGAACAGTGGAAATGTGGCTTTTGGTAGGAGAGAGGGGACGGGAGATAGATATTTCCGTGGTGGCAAAAACAATTCCCTCGGTGCTGCGAAAAACTGGCGCGCAAGTGTGGTTCAAGCGGGGGCGATGGACTGTAGACGACGAAGCTTCCTGCGTAAGCCAGACAAGATGGTGCGCCAAGATATTTTATATCGCATCCCACACGATTCTTTCTAGTAAACTTTTTGTGGTATACCTGATTTTCTCATTATATTTTGAAAGACAAAATGGTGTTACGGAGGGAAAGGATGGTGTTTGAATTGCTAGAACATTTACGTACAGTGAACATGCAACTAGTACATGAGTGTCGTCTTTAAATTTGGAATTATTCTGGGTTCGTTTGGCATTTTTATGCATTAATTGAGTGTCTGGGCATTTAATGTGCATAATTCAAATTTGCACTACAAGCACATGCTCCAATGCACCAAAGTTTGCTGAAAAATCAGATGTGTGTCTTTGGGTGAATTTATAGGTCCCATGCAAGAAATGGGAATAAAATTCAAACATCTGGGTGTCGTGGCTCGACCGGAATGATTGATAAACTTGGATTTTTAATTCCTGTAAATCCAAAACACGGGTGAAAATCACGAAACTTGGCATGGTGTCATGACATGGCACCAACATGCTGCAGTAAATTTTTTGGCCGAATTAGGACAAGCTTTGGTGTAAGCTTCTTGCAAACCGGAGCTTCCCTCAAGAAGGCTCTTGGTTCCGAGAGGGAACGTGTCACCTCCGTGTGCGAAACGACATACATACATTGCCTTCTCCCGCCTTAATTTTTGTACACTGGCAGATTAGACAAAATAGAAGTATCGTGCTAAATTTTGGAATTATTCCGTGTTCGTTTGGCCTTTTTATACATTAATTGAGTTTCTGGGCATTTAATGTGTATAATTCAAATTTGAACTACAAGCACATGCTCCAGTGCACCAAAGTTTGCTAAAAAATCACATGTGTGTCTTTGGGTGAATTTCTAGGTCCCATGCAAGAGACGAGAGTGAAATTCAAACATCTGGGTGTCGTGGCTCGGCCGAAATGATTGCGAAACCTTGTTTTTTAATTCCTGTAAATCCAAAACATGGCTGAAAATCATGAAACTTGGCATGGTGTCATGACATGGCACCAACATGCTGCGGTAAATTTTTTGGCTGAATTGGGACAAGTTTTGGTGTAAGCTTCTTGCAAACCGGAGCTTTCCTCAAGAAGGCTCGTGGTTCTAAGAGGGAACGTGTCACCTCCGTGTGCGAAATGACATACGTACACTACCTTCTCCCGCCTTAATTTCTTTACACAGGCAGATTAGACCAAATGGAAGTACCATGCTAAATTTTGGAACTATTCTGGGTTCGTTTGGCCTTTTCATATGTTAATTGAGTTTCTGCGCATTTAATGTGCATAATTCAAATTTGAACTACAAGCACAGGCTCCAGTGCACCAAAGTTGTTTGAAAAATCACATGAGTGTCCTTGGGTGAATTTTTAGGTCCCATGCAAGAGATGGGAGTGAAATTCAAACATCTGGGTGTCGTGGCTCGGCCGGAATGATTGAGAAACTAGATTTTTTAATTCCTGTAAATCCAAAACATGGCTGAAAATCATGAAACTTGGCATGGTGTCATGTCATGTCACCAACATGCTGCGGTAATATTTTTGGCCCAATTGGGACAAGCTTTGGTGTAAGCTTGTTGCAAACCGGAGCTTCCCTCAAGAAGGCTCGTTGTTCCGAGAGGGAACGTGTCACCTCCGTGTGCGAAATGACATACGTACAATGCCTTCTCCCGCCTTAATTTTTTTACACAGGCAGATTAGACCAAACAGAAGTAACATGCTAAATTTGGGAACCATTCCGGGTTCGTTTGGCCTTTTTATACATTAATTGACTTTCTGCGCATTTAATGTGCATAATTCAAAATTGAGCTACAAGCAAATGCTCCAGTGCACCAAAGTTATTTGAAAAATCACATGTGTGTCCTTGGGTGAATTTCTAGGTCCCATGCAAGAGATGGGAGTGAAATTCAAACATCTGGGTGTCGTGGCTCAACCAGAAAGATTGAGAAACTTGGTTTTTTAATTTCTGTAATCCAAAACACGCCTGAAAATCCTGAAACTTGGCATGGTGTCTTGACATGGCACCAACATGCTGCGGTAATTTTTTTTGGCCGAATTGGGACAAGCTTTGGTGTAAGCTTCTTGCAAACCGGAGCTTCCCTCAAGAAGGCTCGTGGTTCCGAGAGGAAACGTGTCACCTCCGTGTGCGAAACGACATACGTACACTGCCTTCTCCGGCCTTAATTTTTTTACACAAGCAGATTAGACCAAATAGAAGTTTCGTGCTAAATTTTGGAATGATTCCGGGTTCGTTTGGCCCTTTTTATACATTAATTGAGTTTCTCGGCATTTAATGTGCATAATTCAAATTTGAACTACAAGCATAGGCTCCAGTGCACCAAAGTTGTTTGAAAAATCACATGTGTGTCCTTGGGTGAATTTCTAGGTCCCATGCAAGAGATGGGAGTGAAATTCAAACATCTAGGCATCGTGGCTTAGCCGGAAAGATTGAGAAACTTGGTTTTTTAATTCCTGTAATTCCAAAACACGTCTGAAAATCATGAAACTTGGCATGGTGTCATGACATGGCACCAACATGTTGTGGTAATTTTTCTGTCCGAATTGTGAAGGCACACACATTAACAATCAACAAAGTCATTTTGGAACAAGTGCTGTCATGTTACAAGTCGAAAACCGTGGGTGTTCTACTTACTAATTACGTGCGGCCACGCGTCCCCTTTTTTTATTGGCTAGGAGGTGCCGTGCGGGGTAGCTATTTGAGTACGGGAGGCGTGCGATCATACGCCTGCGCGTGCTCATCGGGTGGAGAGCCCGTTGACCGCTACCCGCTGCGCACCTCCATTAATGGCGTCCGAGCACCTGTTCTACGGCGTGGCTATATGTCTCACTGGACTAAGATTTAAGAGAGAAAAATGAAATTCTGAAAAGAAAGTTTTGTACGGATCTTGATGTAAGATCCGACGGACCTATATAGCATCGACTGCGACTTATAGCAAGCATGATGAATATAAGGACGATGATAGTGGATAATAATTGTCTTACATATTTAGAAACATAATTAAGAAAAGTCACATGCGGCAACACCCGAAATACACAAGGGCAAAAGAAGAAGGAAGACAACGATCTGGCTCGCTGATCTCTACTTTCTTGATGCGTTGCTGCAGGCCGCGGGAACTAGTCTCTGCGGCGAGCGGCGACGAGCTCTTTCTTGTCCTCAAGATGCTGCTTGAGAGCATCCATGGATTCCTCCACCACCCTTCTGCGCTCGATGCGCAACATGGCATTCTCGTCCATAAGTTTCTCAACGATGACGCCGGTCCTCTTCAACAAGGCAATGGTCTGCTCCTGCTGCTCCACACTTCTGATGATCTTCGCCCTCAGCAGGCCGCGCTCGGCCCAGAGCTTCGCATTGCTCTCATTTTGTTGCCGGATGACGTCGGTAGACTGTTCAAACGAGGCTTTCAGGTCATCCTGCAACCTCGCCCACCTGGAGATATGATCCATCTGCCTAAGGACGAGGGCATGCATGCGCCTGTAAGAGTCCTCGCCTGCCCATGAGACATTTTCCCAGGCCGCCGCGGCGCGGGAGGATATCTCTGCTGCATTCGCGGCGCGGCGGGATATCTCTTCTGCTCTCGCGGCGCGGCCGGACCAGTCTGCTGCATCGACGGCACGGCGGGAGCTCCGTGCTGCTTTGGCGGCGCGGCGGGACCTCTCTGCTGCTACGGCTGTGCGGTGGCACATGTTGGCTGCTTTCGCGGCGAGGCAGGACATCTCTCGTGCTTCCGCTTCCAAGCTCGCCTCCCCCTGGTGGCAATCTCTCGACCCAGAACTCACGCTGGCCATGGCGGACGCGAGGGAACGATGATGAATGACTTGTTTGTTTTTAACTTTTTGTGGATGAGGAGTTGAGGAGGAATGTGCGGTCATCTTGAAGTAGTAGTATTTATAACCGCGTAGTAATACACTCCTAAGTGGGAAACCATTTACATTTTGATCGGTGTGAACAGATTTGCAATTTGGAATGTGACAGGACGCGGCCTCCCTTTTCTTCTAAAAAAATTGTGACAGGACGCATGCTCAAAATTTACTGACGGTTATAAGTGCGGCACTATTCCCAGAAGGCGTAACATGGGCACGCACGCCTTCTAGGCCACGTACATGGCGTTTGCACCATAGGGTGCACCGCAATAGGCAATGTCAGCACATGTCTTGTTCCAACAACCATGCGCGCTCATTATTACCATCGCACACACTTCTTTTAATTAGAATGTGTGTGCCCGTCTAGCGCACACACTTTGATCTATTTAACTGTTTTAGTTTATTGTGGCTAATCGCAAATAGTTCATCCATGTGAAGTGTATGCCATCAATCGCAGACACTTTGATCTGGCTGACCCGTTTATGTTCTGTTGCCTAATCGCAAACAGTTAATCCTTCTGAAGCGTATGCCCTCAATCACACACACCTTGATCTGGCCGACCGTTTCTTTTGTGTTGCCTAATCACAAACAGTTCATCCAAGTGAATCGTATGCTCTATATCACACACGTCTTCATCAGGCTGCCCGTTTCTTTTGTTCCGCCTCATCGCAAACAGTTCATTGGATTGAACCTTATGCCCTGGATCGCACACGCAACTAAAATCTGAACCGTGTTTGATGGCTCTGCCATCGCAAACGTTTTGCACCTTTTTTTACGGTTCTTTTACACCATCGTTTGCGATTATTGCGTCGCACACAGTTTCGTCGAAGGGTCTCTGATCGTAGTGTCGCGTTAGCAGCATCCTGCAGTAGTGCCATTTACAAACAATTTGGTAAGATTTGCATCTGTCATAGTGGGTATGTTGCCATTTGTCAAACTAGGAAGATTGACATTTGTTGATCTAGTAACATTGCCATTTGCCAACCTTGTAACACTGCAATTTGTCAAAATATGAAGCTAAAAATCACTAGCAGTATCTAATTTTTGCAACTAAAAATCAGTAATTAAGCATAGATGGAGGCAAGGAGGCGTGTTCAGCCGAGCGTGTAGCGGACGACGCAGTTCCCGATACGGCTTTAATGCAGACGAGGGAGAGGGTAGTGGTTCCCGAAATGTTGAACGACCAATGATGCATCCTCCTTCAATTAGCATCGTGTGAATGCATGAGGGAAGTAATGGGAGGAGGACCGAAAAAAGAGGCAGCACGATGTGAATGCAACACAGTTTGCACTCATATAAAGGCGCCCCTCCATTCCAATGCACCTACCACATCGTACGCACCTAAGCATTTTCCTAAGCACCTACACTAATAAGCGCAAAAGTGCTCACTCCTGACCCATGGCGGCGATACGCACGAGCGGCCAGCGGTTGTGCCAGATGGTCCACGACGTCGGCCTGCGGCATGGCACCGTGGATCATCTCCAGACGATGTTGGCGACCGGCTGGTGGATGGCCGTTGTCGACGCCAGCTACGACTCTCAGTACGACCAGATGATCGTTGCCACCACCAGCAGGTTCACCGTCGTCAACAAGCTCACGGACGACATCGCCGTACTCCTCTAGCCCGCGCGCCTGGGCTCCTCATTGCCTGCCACCCTAATTGGCCTCCATGGCCGGAACCTCTTTCAAGCACCGGTGGCCCTACGACTGCCCGCCGACGCCACGAAGAATGTCCACCTGGAGGTCGCGCTTGCTGTGAGGCGCCTCGCCCTGCAAGAATTTTTCGACCTACACATCCACGTGTACGAGCGAATCATGTACATAGATATCTACAAGGCCGGTGAGGACGCTACTGATAGAGGCGAGGGTGTCCCAATCTTTCGATGAGATGATAACTATCGATTTGGTGGAGACGACTTTGACGATCCGACTACAAACGTGCACGACGTTGCGCCTTAGCAATCGCTAAACCAACTCTGAGAGGTTATTGACCACTCCGCAGCACAATCAACCTAACCATGAAGGTCTATTCCTGCAAGCAATCGAAGAACAAGCAAAAATATGATAATGCAATCTGAATATTGCGAATATAGATGAAGTGTTGATAAAGGTGGGGATCCGTAAGCGGTCTTGGTTTGGTCGTTGGACACAAACGAAGTACACGAAGTTGCAATGGCTAACTTTTATCTAAACAAATCCCAAGGAAAAAGCTACTAGGTGGATCTACTTATATAGGAGCAAGGGGTGGCGGCCAAGGAGGTGGGAGGACGTCCCAAGGCAGCCTAACACCAACCCTAGGTCGTACAAGGCTCATGGGCCCAAGTGGAGGTGATGCAACACCTTTGGACTTGTTGTTTGACTCGGATTCTACTGCAGCGTTAGATTGTTTCGTACATATCTCAATGCTCCGGACGAATTTAAAGGTGAATCCAATTGAAGTGGAAAGAGGACGAAATCTACTTTCCAACAAAAAAAGAATCACCCAATTCTGAGTCCGTGTGAAAAAGTTCTTGCCGTTTTGAGTCAGGTATGTCTGTGCAGTCCGAATCTGAATCCAGAACGTGAGAGACTTGGACTCTATCTTCTCTTGGCCCAAAAGTGACATGAAGGGACTTTTTGAACAGCACATAAACTTCTTGTTTTCCCTTATCTTCATATGTGGATTGTACAAATGTCCCATACACCTGCAATTAGACAAAACACAAAAGTGTGTGAAGTATTTTTGTTTTGGATAATATAAATAGATTATTGAATAGTTGACACTAGAAATCACCTGACAAATATGCATGTATGCAATATTTTTGGTCGTATCCAAGGTAGTCATGTCCTCATCAGCTACGATGTTGGCCTTCTTCAACCGGCTGGAAGCCTTGGAAGCCTTTGCTGAGAAGCACCTTGACCTCGCCACAAAAGCTGTCGCTCCTTAGCCGCCGGTCGGTGGCCCGGCGCACTGAGTTGAGGAGGAGGAGGAGGTCGTACATTGATGGATGCATCTTTCTTCTTGCCTCCTGTAAGCACCACTGCGATCGCATCATCGTGGTCTTAATTCTTATTGTGCTATTGCATTCTCGTTCCAGTCAATATAGACATGTGCGATCCCTTTGCTTAATTATATGCATCACTGTAACTAGTACTCCATCCGTCAATTTAAAAGTTGTGCTGCCAGTGTTTGGGGCTGGCGCACGATCACGCACGTTCGTGTGCATGCGGTTGCACCGGGCGTGGCGCGACGATGCAGTACCCGCTGCAAAAACTGCCACGTGGGGGACGTGGCATTGACCATTAGGCGGCAACATTCGGTCATCCGGGTGCCCAATAAAGGATGCAAAGAGGGATCCTACAGCAGCAAGGACCAGCTTCCCTACCGATAGCTCACCTAACAAAACTCCCAAGTTGACTGTGCTGAGACTTGAGTAGTCATCAGAAGGGTGACCGGATGGAAAGTGGCCTCGATGTTAAATTAACTGATGTGATGTGTCACTATAAACATTTAATTGCGTTGAATGTATATAGTGCTCCATCATATTAGTTGAATTAACATCGAGGTCCTCGTTTTGCAATTTTTGACATTTTTTGTTTTTTGTACACATGTTGATTGGCTTGAAGAAGGTCTATCTTGTTACTTTTTGATACTTTTTGTTTTTTAACACATGTTGATTGGATTGAATAAAGGTCTATCCCGTTACTTTACGACATGTTTCCAAAACTTGGACCTCGAGGTTAATTCAACAAATAGGATAGAGCACTATATACATTCAACGCAATTAAATGTTTTCCAAAAAGTGATATGATTTCTGTGAAACTTATAAGTCATGTATGTCAAATTAACCTCTGTGTACTTGTTCTCGAATTAACCTCCGGGCCTTTTTGCCGCATATCACACACATCTTATTAAGTTGAACCGTTTATGTTCTCTTCCCTAATCGAAAATAGTTCATTCGACTGAACCGTATGCCATATATCACACACACATTGATCCGACAGACCGTTTCTGTTGCTTTCCCTAATAGCAAACCGTTCATCGGAGCGAACTGTATGCCGTATATCACACACACATTGATATGGCCACCCGTTTCTGTTGTTCTGTCTAATCGCAAACACTTCGTTTGGATCAACCGTATGCCCTGCATCACACAAGCAACTAAAATCTAAACCGTGTTTGATGGCTCCGCCATCACAAACGTTTTGCACCTTTTTGACGTTTTTACACCACCGTTTGCGATTATTGCATCGCACACAGTTTCATCGAAGGGTCTCTGGTCATAGTGTTGTGTTAGCAGCATCCTGCAGTAGTGGTATGTTAGTGACCGAATGTTGTTCGGAGTCCCGGATGAGATCACAGACATGACGAGGAGCTCCGGAATAGTCGAGAGGTAAAAATTGATATATAGGATGATATGGTTCGTCCAAGGGGTGAAGCCCACGGGGCTTTAGGTCGGTGCAAAAGAAGTTCCGCGGAGGCCAGGGGGCCAAACGCCGGAGACCCTAGCGTCTGGCCATGGGCCAGACGCCGAGGCCCATGGCGTCTACTGCAGACGCCAATGACTGTGGTGTCTGGTCCTGGAAATCCGAGAAGGACTCTTCCTTGCGGGCAAAACCGACTTTGAGGAGGCTTTTACTCCAAGTTTCGACCCCAGGGCTCAACATATAAATAGAGGGGTAGGGCTAGCACCTGGAACACATCAAGAAACACCAAGCCGTGTGCCGCCAACCCCGTCCCTCTAGTTTATCCTCCATAGTTTCCGTTGTGCTTGGCTAAGCCCTACGGAGATTGTTCTTCACCAACACCGTCACCACGCCGTCGTGCTGCCGGAACTCATCTACTACTTCGCCCCTCTTGTTGGATCAAGAAGGTGATGATGTCATCAAGTTGAACGTGTGCTGAACGCGGAGGTGTCGTACGTTCGGTACTTGATCGGGACGGATCGATTACATCAACCGCGTTGATAAACGCTTCGGCTTTGCGATCTTCAAGGGTATGAAGATGCCCCCCTCTCATTGCTATGCATCTCCTAGATAGATCTTGCGTGAGCGTAGGATATTTTTGAAATTTCATGCTACATTTCCCAACACTCTCGTTCCTTCTTCTCGGCCAACTATTTTTTTATCTCCAACGTCTTCGTTAACATCAACTCATTTGATTGCACCATGGCATCAATCTTGTCCCGCAAGCTCGATGCTTCATGCTCTCTCTTCATCTTCTCCTTGGTCTTCTTGTCACTATCGGGCTTGTTCAAGTTTCTTGGGCCATCATCATCCTCATCTTCATCCATGTTCGTAAGTGAACCTCTCTTCGGTGGGGATTCTTTGTCAATCAACTTCCATTTGTCGCACTCTTTGAGTAAGTCCCAATAATGCTCAAGTTTGAATAATTTGCCTTCCGAAGCTTCCATGTGTTTGTATCTTTGTTGGGAAATTTTGTCCTACACAATTAAAACAATGTCAAATTATGCAATCACTTTAAATGCTACAAATTATTTGCATAACTTGGGACGTGAGCTCACATAGTAGGATTCCACGGTTCCACTTGGAGGGGCATTGCGAACTTGTTCCAAGCAAGAAGCCCAATGGTTACAAATCGGCTTAATCATGTCCCAACGACCTTGGAGTGACCGAAAGGTGCGTGGAGTCCTATTGGGATACTTTGTCATCATGTGGAAGTATTGATCTTCGATCCTTTGACAATACCTCTTGGTGGTTTGAGACGTACCCGTGCAAGCATCAAGGAACATCGCACTTCAAGCCTTGATCAAGATTTGATCTTCCAAGATCGCGTAGTTCTTTGATCTCACGCTTTTTTTTTGCTTGCGCCTGCTCATACGCCACCTCATGTATCTCCTCCAATTCTTCTTCACCACTGTGATCATCCATGCCATCCTCCGTTTCACTGTAATCAAATTCAGCGAACGGGGCTTGATCGATGTCAACGGCGTTGGTGTCCAACAAGTTCACGAACTCGGCAGTGGCATTGTTCGAACCACCGCTATATTGAGCGACAACAAGTCACGAGCTACCGCAATGGCGAAAAGCAAAGAAAATTGAAGGGACCGAAGAGGCATACCTTCCGGCCATTTCGTCAAACACCTCGCTAGCGGTGGAAGTAGCGTTGTTGAACGGCATCGCCGAGGAACCTCTTGCCGGGGCGGAGGGAGTGGATGAAGGAGCAGGCCTCTTTGTAGGAATCTTCTTCCGCTTCACGCCCGAGACCTTGCTGACCTTCTCTCCTGCCGGCCGGGATAGCGCAGCAGCGTTGGCGCCCGGAGCACAGACCTTCCCTGCGGGGCCAGCCAAATTCCCACCCTACATGACCACGTTGCCCTGCTGCTTGCGGGCAGGCGCAGTGGTGCCTTGGGCGACGGCGGGGCCAACATGGCCAGCGACGAGATCCGCCGGAGGGGATTGTGCGTGCGCGACCTCAACGGTGACGGGGGACGGCTGGGAGGCTTCCATGGCAGCGAAGAACTGCCGGGAAAGATGCACCGGAGCGGGCGTTGGCGGGGGCAATGGCAGCGGAGGGGCTGGGGAGCGGGAACGACCGTGCGGAAATTTCCCTCGCGCCAAATCTCTCTGCGGATAGGGGCTGAGCTCGGGTCGGCCTCCCACCCCGTGAATCTAAAGGTTGAGGGAGATCTTTTGCCGTGCCCCACAAAAATTTTACGGGTCGGACGCGTTTGCGATGTCTGGTCGGGCAGGATTTTCCGCGCCGACTCCTATTTTGGCGGTTATTTTGCGGGTCGCAACTATATACGGGGTCTACTAGAGATGTTCTACGGACATGAATGGCCCAGTTTTGGATATTCAGTTGTAGCGGTCATCCATGAAGAAATAGTCTCCATGAGAAAAATATAGAATTATAGTATTGTGCTTTGTATTAATCAGACCCTTGTGAACATAGACGGAGCTGGGAAAAACGCTCAGGCATGCTGAGGAGAACGGGAAAATATCAGGAGTTAAAGTTTGTAGAGACGCCCCGCCAGTCATAAATCTATTCTTTGCTGATGATTCATTGATCTTGATGAAAGCAAACCAACATAATGCAGCGGCCCTGGAATCGGCACTAGATTTATATTGTGCGGCATCGGGTCAACTGGTAAGCGTGCAAAAGTCCAGTATTTTCTTTAGTCCTGATACAAGGTAGATATTAGAGAACAAATGTGTACAACGCTGGATATAATGACGGAGGCCCAGAATGACAAATACTTGGGCTTGCCAGCAAATATGGGTGTTGATAAAATAGATTGCTTTAAATTTTTGATTGAACATATTGTTAAGAAAATTAGTGGTTTGAACGAAAAATTACTATCTACCGGAGGAAAGGAGATCCTGCTCAAGGCTGTGATCCAAGCCATACCTACCTATGCAATGTCGGTCTTTAAAATTTCTAAAAAAAATTGTAAAGGAGGGATATCACATTTTTTATGGGGAGACGAGGAGAACCAGAGGTGGATGCACTGGATGGCCTGGTGGAAAATGTGTGTACCAAAAAACCAATGAGGAATGGGTTTCCGTGATATCCACTGTTTCAACCTGGCTCTGCTTGCCAAACAGGCATGTCATCTCTTTGATAATCCTGAATCCTTGTGTGCCACCATTCTAAGGGCCAAGTACTATAATGATGGTGACTTGCTAAATTCCAAGCCAAAGCATGATGCTTCTTTCACCTGGCAAATCATTATGGCTGGCATAACTACTTTGAAACGGGGCTATATTTGGCGAGTGGGGAATGAACATAACATCAATATTTGGGAAGATGCCTAGATCCCAAATTGTGCCACTAGGAAGATTGTGACTCCTCGGGCGGGACAACTGCTATCAAAATTGGTGGATTTGATTGACCCTGTTTCAAATAATTGGGATGAGGACCTGATTAGACAAACTATGTGGCCCATTGATGCACAACGGATCCTTTCAATCCCACTTTCGCAACAAAATATGACAGATTTCATTGCCTGGAGTTATACGAAAAATGGTATGTTCTCGGTATGGTCTGCTTACTCTGTGGAGTGGAATTATCAGTATGGGAGTTAACTAAATCACTCAAACGGGATGGGGCGAACCACACCTAACCCTATATGGTGTCAGATATGGAAGTTACCATGTCTAGCAAAAGTCAAAAAATTATATGGCGTACGTTACATGGCACTCTCCCATGCCGGGCAACACTCGCTAATAGACATATGAAGGTTTCGCCCTTTTGCCGTACTTGCTCTCAGGGTGTAGAAGACATGAAACACATGCTTTTCCTATGTACTAAAGCAAAGGAGGTCTGGAAGAGACTAGGGATGGAGGACATTATTGATAGAGCCTGTGAGGTTGATCGTGCTGGAGAGGCGATATTGGAATACCTTTTACTTCTTCCAAATCAAGATTTGCGTATTATGGGGTATCAAAATGTACGAAAAATGATAGCTATTTCAACTTGGTATCTATGATGGGAGAGACGGAAATTAGTGCACAAGGAATTAACTCAGAATGCAACTCAGATATCAATGGGGATCATAGCCCTTACATACAATTTTGTAAATGCATCATCTTCAAAGGCGTCCAAACAAAACGGGGTTGGCATTGTCCTCCTAGGGGTTACGTCACTTACGTGAAACTCGATGTTGACGCCTCCTTTGACCATGACATGCTGAAGGGTACGATAGGGGCAGTCTTGCGAGACGAGAAAGGTAGGTTTATTGCAGGAGGAAATGGAAAGATCGACCATTGCGCGGATGTCCTGATGGCAGAAGCATCAACTCTCAAATTTGGACTAACTTTAGCGCAAAGGGCGGGGTTCAATCGCTTAATCATCAACTCAGATAATCTGGATGTGATTGAGACCATGCAGGACGGAGGACAGTCAACGAGTGCGGTGGCGGCAATTTTCGATGACTGCTTTTACTGTGCATGTGATTTTATCATGACTAGATTCGAACACTGTAATAGAGAGGCAAATAAAGTAGCACATGAACTTGCTAGATTAGCTAGATTTTCTTTAACTTCGCATTGGTTTGAGGAGACCCTCAATGAAACTGTAATGATCCTCACAAACGATGTACTGATTATTTCTAATGAATAAAGTTCTGTTTTAACTCAAAAAAAGAGTATTTTTCTTTTAGCATTTGCCCCCTGCTCACGAGGATCACATGTGTTACTACACAGTAACTTGTATGATCTTCTTTGGAACAGATTCAAGATGTCAAGATTATCTTACCACTCGAGTAGGTGACCACCTCAGGCAAAATGTACAAAAAGGAGTTGAAGGCCGAGGTCTTTACATGCATGCAACCGCATAGCAGTTTGTAGCTTGAGGCTATTAAGGGCATCTCCAAGCCGGACCTGTAAACCCCTCGCAACCATTCGGACCATGGAAGCCATCCAACGCCGACTTGTCTCAGTCCGCGGAGCAGTTTGGACGCGATTTATCTCGTAAATCGGAGACAAAAGTGTGTGGGGGGGTTGCGGGTGACCAAACCGCTCCCAAACCCACTTCTAATCGCCCTGGCCCACAAAAATCCATCATCCGCCCCTCCCGTGTTTTCCTTTCGATGCACGCATAGCATTCATGCCGGCCCAGAGCACACAGAGACCGGCATTGATGTCGTGATGTGACCAGAGGGAGGGAGTGCGGCACTGACCGATGCGACCTCTCGGCAGACGACGCTTCAATGCGGACGCAGGTTCCCAAGGAACCAACTCCGGCCGCAGCGCCACATTAAAGCGGCTAACCGGCCCTTCGCATGTCCTGGTCGCGGCTATTTAAGCCGCGCTCCGGCGCCGTTCACATCGCACCCTCCTCCTCCTCGCCGCACCCCATCCACATCTTCGACGATGGGCAAGTCCCAAGCGTTCGCGCCGGCAGGCGGTTCTGGGGCGGGATTTGGCGGCTCATGGAGACGCCGCCCTCGGACTTCGTGGCCGTTGTCCTCGTTGGCTGGCAGCGACTCGAAGTGGGAGGAGATCGTCATCTCCTCTAGCGATGAGGAGGACTAGCAGCAGGAGCCGCCGCCGCAGTCCGCGCCTAAGGTGCCGAGCCAGGTCTATGCCAGCACCGATATGGAGTTCGAGGAGCAGACGGAGTTGAAGCTCTGTCGCTCCGTTGTCCACACCAACGGTCCGGCTCCTCCACCAGGGGCGCTCCTCCCCGTGAAGCCAGAGCCGGCATCCCCTCCACGCTCTCCGTCGCCGCGCAGCAGCGGCATCCAAATCGGACGCCGCGTCAAGGAAGAGCGGCTCTCCCCGCCGCCCTAGGGCGCCGTGAAGGAAGAGGTCGTACTGGCGGTCATCGCCTCAGACTAGACCCAACCATTACTAGCCTATATGGTTAATGGCGAGCTACCACAGGATAAGACAGAAGCCCACCGCATTGTCCGCCGCTCCAAGGCTTATACCATAATGGCAAGCTCTACAAGCAAAATCAAATGGGAGTGTTCCAATGATCAGACTGGTGGTTTCCATGCAAATATAATATGCAAGTCCAGAAGTAAAATGGAAAGCGCACGAAGCCGTTATCCAAGCTAACCTGGGGTCTAATGTTGGGGGAGTTACCCACGGATTGGACCCGGGTGCCCAATATAGAACCCGCCAAGGCCAGAAGGCCGAGGAACGGGTCGTCCAGGAAGCTACCTGGGCCGGGTCTCAGTGGGCCGGTGGGCCTGGAGGGAACCCGACAAGTGGAGACAAGACCCAATTTCCCAGAGTTCATGTACAAGACAGAGACTTCCAAACTTGGAAGGCACGAAAGACCTACATGACTTAGAGTAGGAATCCGAGTGCGGGTAGAACCCGGAGTCTCTTATAATCCAAGGGACCCGACTATTATATAAAGGGGGTTCCTGGGTCGTCAGGAGGGAAGTGGGAAGCTCTCGAGACAGAGGTAGCAAAATAGCACCCTTGTAATAGAGACCACCATACTCAATAAACAATCTAGCAGGAGTAGGTTTTACCCTCAATTGAGGGGCCGAACCTGTGATACGGGGCTAGACCCGGTTTTGGCCGATCTTTCACATTGGAGTGGATTCCCGCGAAGAACACGAAGAACACGATGAACACGGGGAAGAATGGAGAGAAATCAGAAGAGGAAACTTTCAAGAACAAGTCCAATCACACATCCACTAGACTAACAAACACATGTATCCACAAGGTACATGAACAACAAAGGGAAAGATACAAGGTAGAGTTCATCCCAAATCCAAAGGAGATGGGGGTCTTGATGATCTAGGTGGATCCTTCCCACAAAGGGTGTCTTGAATCCTTCGGGATCTTATAACATGCTCACATGGAGGTCTTGAACTCCATGGGAGTGGTCTTTCTCTCTCAAGAGAAGAGTAGGTAGGATCAAAGCTCAATTAAGATGAGCTATCATAATGCTTGCTTACCCTAGCTAGAGGAAGGGGGAGGAGTATAGGCAAGTCCACAAAGGGGGTAAGTGAGAGGGGGATAAATGAGCCTTTGGCCCGGCTGTGCACGCACAGGTGCCGGATGTCCGGGGCTCGGGCCGGATGTCCGGTAATTTGATGGCCGCAGCTACTGTACTCCTCTGCCGGATTTCCGGGGAGGAGGTCGGATGTCAGAGCGTTGGTGAGGTGCCGGATGTCCGGGGGCTGGCGCCAGATGTCCGGCTGCTGATGCTTGTGGACGTCTGTTGGTGCAGCTCCTTGGCGGCTGCACAGGCGCCGTATGTCCGGTCCTTGGCCCGGATGTCCAGCCGTTGTAGCTTCAGCAGCATCGTCTTCTTCCGTCGTCGCTTCCATGCTTCCCTCGCGGATGGTGTAGTTGTACACTTGCGCTCGCACTCCTCCTCGTCTTCTATGGTTCTTCGACAACACCTATGTATGCACATGAGTGGAGTGTCAAGTGGTATATCATCCTCAAAGGGGTCAAGTGAGAACGTGTAAAGGATATGATTTACTTTTGGGTATGTGAAGTAGATGTCACATGTGTCACGCGCCGGACGGGTTCTTGACATGGTGATGTCCGTAGGAGGCTCGTATCAACATGGGTAAACTTGCATCTCTCGTTTCCAATCAACCCCATGCAAGGCTTCACCTCGTAGTTATGGTCTCACGACTAAGTTCTCCTATGAGGACACTTGCCGTGACAACCCCACCACGTGGCCCGTCCACCTGATTAGACACGAAGCCGTTTCCGATGGTGGTAAAGTATATCATCATGGCATTGGGCATCACCTTGGCGTTCGCGATGGTCGACGGCACGCTCCGGCTCCAACTCAGCAGAGCGGCGAAGTGAGGAGACGAGAATGCCGCTAGGAGGTACGCCAAGGCAATCAAGATCAGGGATATCGTGTTTTGAGTCATCATAAGTGGGGTGAGTGCGGCACCGGCCATTGTGAACAGTTGGTTTCAGTCTCGGCCATGGGAAAAGGTGAAGCGGACTAGGGCCCTATACATCTACATACTTCAATAATTACAAAACAATTGGTTTGAGAACATAAGAAACACTTATGGGCTGCATAGGGGGCATATGCCCCCCCCCCCCCCACTTCACCACGTTGTATTTGTTCGACAATTATTTATAATTGAGGACATGTATGTTATAATCATTATTTGCATCATATAATCGCACATAGATGGTGTATTGAGACTTTATTTGTTGACTAAAATTGCGTCTTTTATGTTTATGCTTTTATATTTTTCATGATATACGATATATATTATTACAAGTATATATGTTACTTTGTTAAAGATCATTGTGCCTCAATCACACTGGGCCGGCCCTGGTTTACATGCACGGACATGCATGGCTCAGTTTTAGATATTCAAGTATAGTGGTCTTCAGTGGAGATAGTCTCGACTTTTTTTTTCTCATTTGGATAACAAGAAAATTTTCAAGGGAGCCTTTCTTAGGCGGGCCTCTTACTGTATTTTTAAATTCCTCGTCTTTTGGCAGCACTGACATCCGCTATCTAAACGGAAGGATCACGACCGGTTTGTCAGCATGATAGACACGATGACGGTTGCCACATGCCACCTTGCCTTGCCGCAGAGTTCCTGAGCTACTAGCCACTTGGTGGCCTCCTTTCCCCTCTTTCTTTTATTTTTATTGGACATGTTTGTGTTGATGCCCCATAAGACTTTATTATTTTCTTTGTTGCACTTGGACTTATTGTATGGACGTGGTGGTTGCTTAATCTATAAAGTAAGGTGCAAGCCTGTGTCGAGGATTGTTGCACATGGCCGAGTATACCATACTTCGGCCAGTTGCTCCTCTTCCTTCCTCCACATGAAATGACGTGTCGACATTCACTTTCATGATTTCCGATGAAGGTTTTTTCAAAGCCTGATCAATGCATAAATTTGCTCGCTGGAAATTAGCACAAATAGCTTGGACATCAATAGCATTTCTCGTAGTGCGAGGTATTTCTTCACCGTGCGTTTGCCGTCACCGGAGCCACCATACCAACATGCCGTTGTAATTTCTTCACTAAGACCAATGTTGGACATCTGTGGGGGGTTCAAATTAGTTAATAGTGATAGGATCCCTTTTTTGGCGTCCCCAGAGTTTGGCATCCGAAGAAGGTACTCCAAGACAGCAGATCCAGATTGGTTGGATTGGCATGCATCTGAGATAATATGAGTGATTCCCAGCAGACGCCACATCTCCATTGCCCGGCCACAACTGAACCTGCCTATTGGAAGATGTCTTGGGCACCATGAAGACAGGTCGGGCATTGCCCATCATTCCCAATCTGCCTATTCTCCAAGATGGATTTCACCGGAATCAAACCATGAAGTGCCCTCCAACAGATTTTGTTATTTTGCGAGAGCGGCGTTTCTATGCCCGGGTGCATCTGCACCCGGTCAAAAAAAAATCATAAAAAATTCAGAAAAATTCAAAAAATTCCAAAAAAAAATTAGGGTGATAGAAAATTTGGTGCGTGAGGTACGCTTCAATTTTTCAAACATTTGGACTTCTGTGCAGCTCTCAGCAAAAAAGACAAATCAGACCAGAACAGTATATGAACAGTACACATTTTTACAGACCTCCGATTTGTCTTTTTTGCTGAGAGCTGCACAGAAGTCTAAATATTTTGAAATTTTAAGCGTACCTCAAGCATCAAATTGTCTACCACCCAAATTTTTTTGGAATTTTTTAAATTTTTCTAGTATTTATTTTGATTTTTTTCGTGAGCGCAGGTGCAGATGAGCTCGGGCTCAGATTCAAATTTTCGTTATTTTGCCTGGTATTTTTAGTTTCCCTAAAATGTTGCACACATGATTAGGCAGAGATGGTCCTGTAGCAGCAGTTAAAATGGGATCCAATGGTCCTCCCAGGTATTAACCCTCTCCTCATTGGCTATTAACCGTGTTTTGAAGTCTGAACTAGGGGTTGGGGCGCCACCTTGTGGCGCCTCCTCAAAGGAAGCTGGGGCGGTGCCAGGTTGGCAGCCGCTCATTCCAGTTGCTTTTTTGCAATTTTGGTAACACATGAAAATGGCATGTTATAAGAAGTTGCACTATAAATTTTGAAAGAGCTAAATAAATGACACTCAAATACAATGAGATTAGGACATCTTCAATGTGGATCAGCAAACGGATACCACCAACATGTTCATGGACATCCATCAAGCTTCGGTCGTTCAATGTAATTTATAAAAGAAAAAACAGGACACCGATAAACTAAAAACCAAAGAAAAAAAGGACACCGATAAAGGTTGATGACCCCCGCGCCCGAGCCACCAGCCTCGTCGTTGTTGGCCGCCAATGCCAGAGCACAACAATATAACTACAGCAGGAAGACTGTGCATTCATAAAGCAGAGCAGCCTAGTAGTTCCATACATAGGAGTACTAATAGGTTTATATACTAACATAGAAGGGCCAGTATTACAAGGTGGATCAATAGATTCTGATAATGGAAGTCTTACAAGGCGGAACATTTTTCTCAAATCAGCTGAGAAGAAATAAGAATATGTCAGGCATGAGCAAATTATGAATAAAAACAATCAATTTGAAACATGGTAGCTGTAGATTCTGATAAAAATGATTCCCATGGAGTAAGAAGCTTTAGAGCATGCGTTTCGGGGTGGATCAATAGGATTTGAAGCAAACTGATGAATATTTCGACAATCTATCATAAGGATAGAACTTGTGATGCAGGAATTTAAAGGCAGTTATCCGACATGATCAATTTCAGCTAGAAGAACAGATAGATGGAATGGATATTCATGGAAGATGATAACTATCAAAGAAGAAAAGGGTTAATTTCATGGGAACATAATAATTGTTGCCACACAAGTATTACCCACCACGTTTTATCCAACAGGCTAACCAAAAGAGTATTTTGACAATGACCATAGGCAAAAAATGGAAGTATGTGACTTTAGGAACTCAGAGAGTGATCCTAAAGTTAAGGACATTGTTGCCCGTACTCCATCCAAACCTCAAGTGACATGTATCTTCAGGAAAAAAAATGGCTAGGAGCCTCATGGGCCGCCAATATATTCAGTGAAGTGGCTCAGTTCAGCTGATACATCTGATAGAATTAGACATGAGGCTGACCAAGTGTCTGAAAAACATGAACAAAAGCCAAATGAGTTCACGATAAAGCTTCTTCCAGCATGCATTGAATAATCATCTAGGAGGCAACTTTAAGATATTTAAACAACTTTTCTTGCGAAGTTAAATAAAATGAAGGGTTGTACCTTTTTTTTTTGCGAAATAGGGTTGTACTAAACTTCTAGTAGCAAATATCTCACATGATCACAAAGGGGCATAATATCAGCCAACAGAAAAAATATGTATTTGTTGCAAACACAAACAATTCCAGGTTCACTTGTTGAAATTATATCTACACAACATAAAATAATTTGAGCTAAGTGCATCACAAAATAAATAAAGTATCTGCCGACGTTTACAGTACTGGTAATCACTCTGAAAATAAAGTAGCACAAAAGCTCACGCAGGTGTTCAAGATCTAGCCTCTTTCACATAAAAGCTACAATGGAATCTAGAGGGAGGGAGCTAGAGGAGGAGAATGGAGAGAAACATGACCTGCGCCGGTTGTCGCGGCACGCTACAGGTACATGTGGCACTCAGAGTACACTCAACTCATACAGTAATTTCTTAGAGTATTCCAAACTCCTAAATCATTTGCTTGAGCATATTATGCGTTCAGTTTGAGAAGAATTCAAAATTGTCATACAAAGTCTTGCAATTCTTCCTACTCTACTGAGCATATAAATTCAGTGATATTATCAAAATCATCAAATTCCACTATGAATAAATATGTTGTGTTGTTTCCTTAAAGCAAAACAGAATGATTTAAATAACATTCTATTATTTGACTTACACTTGTGAACCACAAGCAATGAAGGAAGCTAGCTCATGGTGTTGGTCTCTTGCAACCAAGGCTAGTGTGCTTGACGAAGGCTCATCATGTCCTGACCAGCGCAGCACATGCAGAAAAGATCACCCTCATAACCCAAGACAATGTCCACCAAAAATGATGTCCGAGAGTAAGAAACAGAAAGGGAGCAACTAATCGATTATATGTGCAGGTACAGTTTCATGAGGTACGCAATATATGACGGAAACCATAGTACACTTTCTAAATGATCTCAACTGCAAGGTATACATTTCTTTTTTTCCTACACTTAAGTAGGCAAATATATGGCTGGCTACTGCTGCTTGAATTGCACCTCTACATATAAACAGTCTATTACAGTATCAGTGTGTTCATGTATGAGACTATGAGATGAGTTTGTATGGACCTAAAAAGAAATTTCTCACCTCTAAACTCCTTTCGATATATGAACTCAAACTCATTTGTAACTCCTTCAGATGCCTATGCTTGCAGCCTCCATAAAATCTTAGGTGCTTCTTTGATTTGAAGGCCCCTGTGTCTGCTGGATCCGTCAACAGATGTACAGAAAGAACAGACATAAAACCTACAGAGGAAGGATTACACACTTTTATTAGGTGTTAAGTTCAGCTACCTTGACCATGGCAGTAAGTAAATTCATAACTGGATTCCGCTGATCTGTGAATAGGTAGCCTAACCGGTGATGGGTAGCCTCACCCCGTTGAATCTGATCGGGTACAAAAATAACGTGAGAACCAAAATGAATTTATTTTGCTCAATTTCTTACAGGCAATTGTTTTAAGTAGATGGCACAAGCAGATTAAACCTAGCTCATCTTCAAACTTGAACCTAGCCCATCTTCAAACCTAGCAGAAGACCAAAGCAACAAATTTAAAAGGAGGGGTTGATTACTTGTATTTTTTGAATCGTCATGGATAACTGAACTTTTTGCCAGATGACCCCAGAATATGGATCAAATTACATTTGAACGACTTAATACAACATCAACATCTTCAAGGTAAGGCTTACATCTCCATATTGCACATGATCAGATGCAGGAAGATTTCAACAAACATATGGTAGGCATGAGTGTAGGAATCCAAGTGCTGCAGAGAGGGAAAGAGTGAGTGTACCGGAGGTGGTGAAGATCTAGTCGATGGAGGCCGTGCCGGCGATTGGGAGCAGGAGGAGGGAGATCGACGCCCTTGCCCTCGTCCGGTTGCGGAACCCCATCGGCTACCTCCTCCCAGCCGTTATTAATAGTTATGAAATATATCTTGGAACCCACTGCAGATGAAGCAATATAAAAGGATAAAACAAAGTCAGACCTTAATTGAATTGTTAGGAATTGTGGTGCAGACCCAAACTGAAGTTTTATTTATTATAAAAGTATTTTCTCACAAAGACATATAGCAACGAGACTCGTGCTTCAAATCAAAATTCTTTCAAACTTAAGGACATGAATTTCAAAGGAAAGATTGACCCATTTGCAGATGGGCTATCCGTCCAATTACAATTTACATAGTAGCACATATCTAATTTTCTCCTTATATTACATCATTCCTTGCAGTCTGAGGTAATTGTTTGTCTCAAACTAAGCACATACTACTGAGAAACTAAGAGTACACTGCGGATTTAGAGTAATAGAAAAAAGATGATGAAGAACAAAACTTACTTGAAAGTACCTACATATAGTAAAATTTTGTACTACTCCTGTCCGCGTAGATTCATGAGCCACAAGCCGGAGTAATATCTAGGCTTGAAAAGATTTGATAATAACTAAGAGGATGTGATCGTTGACTGAATTTTGTAATTAAGAGCCGTCAACTTGCGCTGCAGCCAACTGAAAATGCAACAAACTCACGATTCAGCCAAATGAAAGCTAGCTGAACAGGGAGTAATGGAGAATCGAAGGAGGAGAGCTAAGCATGGCGACTGCTACGGGGCCAAGCAGCACTACATGCTTCTTTTCTCCGGCTTGTGGCTCTTGTGTTGCGCCACACTGTCCAATACCGAGGTTGCGGTGCTGCCGGCCATCAGGGCCTCGCTCGTCGACCCCTGGGGAAGCTCCGGGGCTGGAGCTGTGGC
This sequence comes from Aegilops umbellulata, assembly GCA_032464435.1. NCBI lineage: Eukaryota > Viridiplantae > Streptophyta > Magnoliopsida > Poales > Poaceae > Aegilops > Aegilops umbellulata. The sequence goes on from CP136060.1 coordinate 249,905,381, forward strand.
TGGAAGGGTGTGCGCTGCAACACGCAGGGTGCGGTCACCGCTCTCGACCTCGCTGCTATGAACCTGAGCGGCGCCGTCCCGGACGACGTCCTCGACCTCAGGGCTCACCTCGTTCTCGGCCGTCCTCCAGGGCGACGCTTTCGCGGGCGTGCTGCCGACGATGCTGTTGTCGATCCCGGCGCTTCAGGAGCGCGACAACGGATTCAGCGCCGGTTCCGGGCCGGCCTCGGTTCGTGCGCCTTCCTGCCGCACAGTCAAAGTAGTAGCCATCAGAGAAAGCATCAAGATTGCGGCAGCAGAAGGCAAACAAGAACGGCCTGTTGATCGTACTTACCTACCGATGCACTTGCGAAGTTCTGGTGGAGCCGGCCGTCGGCGCTCATCTCGTCGAAGAGCTTCTCGACGGACTTCTAGCTGTCCTTGCCGGCGGCCGTCTTGTCGAGGAAGCGGACGCCCTTGAGCGCAGGGTGCGAGCATATGAGAACGAACAATAATCAAAAACAAGGAGGGGCAGTAGATCCAGAGGAAGGCGAGGCAGATGGGCGTACCTGGCCGCGGCGGATCCCACACCAGTGCTCCTCCTGGATCCAACCGACGCTGCTCCCCTGGCCTGCTGCAAGGAGTGTCGAGGAGGCCCGGACGACATCCTCCACCGACAGGGAGGCAGCTGGAAGTCCTCCCCGTCGTCCACGGCTGTTGGCCCCACCGCCACAGCAGCCGCCGGTAACTATTCGCCCAGACGTCCGGTGTCACAACCAAGAAGATCTGTGTTCCCTTTGTGCTGCGGTGAGGACGCCCGCGGCAGCTCGCTCTCTCTTCCCTGGCCGGATCTCGAGCCGCATCTCGCCAGAATCGAGGAGCCTTCGTGGGGAAGGCAAGAGAAGTGGAAGAGAGAGGGGCGGGCGTATCTGAGGGGACTGGGAAACGAACCGTGGGTTGTCTTCGTGGGTACTCAATCCCTGTGACGACGTGGAGGAAGAAAAAAGACGCGCCCAGGAAATCTCGTCGACGTAACTCGCCAGTCCATCCTGCCCACGTGGACGTCGCGAGCGAGCGCCCTTCGTGCGCAGCTGAATGTGTTTAATACCTGCCACAATGCTACGCCATGTGAAAGAGGAACACTACTGCACAAAGAGATTCACGCTCATCAATTATGCGCCAAATTAGCTTAGCCAACGTTGCCAAGTTAAAGGAGTGGAAATCTCAAAAAACCTTCCCTCCATCCTTCCTAGCTAGTCATGTCCCTTCAAAACTCTATGTTACTTATTTTTTTGCGGGTTAATAGGATGTTGTTTTTCATTCCAACACTTAGTTCGGACTTCGGAAGCATACCCACTCAACAGAATGTTTAAAACAGTCACTTATGTCTGCTCCCACCAAATCCGGCAGACTAAGATATTTATCAAACAACTATCAATGTTTAGCCAGTTACATATTTTTGTCTTCACATTTACATATGTATATGCGCACTACCTTAATCAAGCATTCATTCCATTTTTCTTTAGAGGCAGTCGTAGTCGAGTATTGCGCCCAAAAGACTTCTACTCTCGTTTAAGGTGTACCAGCTGAAGATGCCAACTGGTAGTTTCTTCCATGCCATCTTTTTCAGAAGAAATGTCAGGATTCACGGCTCGGGGCTTCACAACCTGAAGAGAGAGCACCTCTCTTTTGAATATTCATCGCGAACATGACAAAACGACCTATTTTTGCAGTTTTATCTCAAGTGAACCACGACATTGATGTTGTAAAGAAGAAATACCAGAATATGGAATTGCGCTTCTATAAGTATGGAATTGCGTATCCATCGGATCTCCAACACGAATAGCATGGGAAATGACCAAATAAACACACTTGAGGTATGCCAGGAGTCACTCAACCCTTCTGCGACAACCCTCACAGATATTCCTATTTCAGACCCAACATCAACTCAATTAGATGCAGGCTGCACTTTGCATTTGAAAAGGCTGTAGAACTTGTAACAGGTGCATTTGCAATCGCCTTCTTCCTTGCTAAATGCAGAAATGGTAAAGCTTTAGCAATTCAATAAACCGAACAAGAATGGGCGACTATATCCATGATACACTAGCCGGTACGCCAATAAACCAAGTACATGTCAGAACAAGAATCAAGATCCAGTGGTCATTTCTTTGCCTACAACTTACATCATAATTGTACAATCACATAATATCCTCCCCACGCACACTATAACGCCAGATCATTCTTTACACATCAGCAGAATTGGCGCCGATGAATGCGCCTTTCTTTTCTTTTTACAGAATGAATGCACGTTAGTTTTGCAATCCATCCAACTTAGGCTGTCCAACTTACATTCATCAGTCTCCGATGCTGGGAATCAGCTGCCATTTTGCAGCTTTGACTCTTTACGAAGATGGCTCCAAGCTAGCAACGCCGCACCAATTGCAGGTTCCACCTAGAAATACATGATACAACCATATTAGCCCAGCCATGCATGCTGCCTAACAACAACAACAACAAAGCCTTTCAGTCCCAAACAAGTTGGGGCAGGCTCCATGCATGCTGCCTAAACAGTGGATAATTTACTCGTACTTTTAGGCTTTAGTGTTCTTGGTGACAGAGATTTAACTATTGTTTATCTAAAGGCGTCATTCATCATCTAGAACTACTAAAACAAAAGCTTGGACATCAATATCATAACTGAACGCATACCAAACTGTCCAAAGCCTCAGAATGTTCAATCTCCAGAGAATTGCAATGGCTAATAAGATAGACTTCATAACAGCGTACATTAGTTCTCATACTGACCTCGGGCCGAATAGGACAGACACCTGGGAAGACTTTGGAAATGCATTTTATGACCTCACCACTGATGTCCCATTTCTTATTTCCTTCGAGGACACCTCCAACCAATACAAGTGGAAATTGGTCTTTCCCATCTGTACAGTGAAAAAGGCCCGCCAGTTATACACAATAATGTTTTCCTTTCAATTCTAATCTACCAGTCAAACAGTTAACAACATAATATTGCAAAGCAATAAGCCTCTAACAACCCGCACTTTGTGCCAAATTTGGTGCATCTCGGAAATATTAAATCATCATGCATGCAGCACCATATCTTGAAATGACAGTACAGTAATTATCCAACAAAGAATATATATCCAAGGCATAAGACAATTCACTGGTTGGATCCAGCAGTGTGCTGAATAATCTTCTAGAGCAACAGGACTGCTAATGATTTACCATGGGAATCCCAATACTGCGACTTGCGACGATGCAATTTCCACATTCATTTCATGAATAATCAGCATAGAGCTGGTGGAAAAATGGTAGATGGTGCTAAAAAATTAATGTAATAATTACCTTCACCACACAATGTAAGGCGCCGAACAACAGCTACAACGCTTTCAGCCAACTCTTGCACTGCATCATGCAGTATCGTGTTTGCTACTTTGTCACCATCTTCAGCAGCAGATACCACAACAGGTACAAGAGCTGCAATACGGGCCCAAGATGGATCCGCATATGCCCACCTGTGCCAGACACTTAAATGAGTTGAATGACAACCAAGTATATATAGTATTCCAGATCCCGGTAGTTCTATCAGCTAAAGCATTGGACAATTCTCATAATTTTTTTTGAAGTTCACAGTAAAATATTACTTTGTCCTTGTACAATTCGGTGCCATCTTTCTAACTGTTTCAAAACATTTGTTGGATGCGGCAAGCTCAGAGCAACCACAGAGTAAACTTTAAATTGAGAAAAACAATTATACTAGTCAAAATGAGAATGCTCAACACTCTAATAGCATGCAAGCCTGGAAAGGTTTATGTATACACTGATGCAATATATCACACCATCTTCAGTTGTCACATTTACCCCATTGCAGCTGTCATCATACTGCACACATTTTCAGTTTTTCACACAAATGATCTGTAGTAAATTTTATTGTGGTTATATAGTTGTTAGCAATTAAGCTAGCATTCCAGCTGGCAAGAAGTAACACATGACCACACAATGTAAGATGCAGAACAACAGCTACAACACTATCAGCCAAAAGTTCAAAGAAGTTCCTAAAAAGAAAAAAATGGTGCCTATAGAATATTGTACATATAGAGTATGTGTGAGAGGACTTACCCAATCAACTCATCTGGTGAAGAAATTTCAAGCTTCCTAATGATATCTCTTGTAAGATTAGTTTGTGGTCCACGGCCATCATGTGCTTTTATTACTGCTGTGAGGGCCTGTGCAGCAATGCCATAGCCACTGCATTAATGTACACATGAAGTCAACTATGTTTTCCTTTGTGACATGTTATAGTATGGGGATCAAATTAATAGGTTTCTCAGTCATAATTCAAAATTTTCAAACTGCATCCATTCATTACTGAAGGGTTTCACAATGTTCGGAATGTGGAAAATATAGAGTACAATATTTGTGCATTTCGCAGATTAACAATTTCTCCGGCTGTTCACTCTAAGTCTTACATGTCATGCTCGATTTATAACTATGGATTCCTACATAGATAACGATCAATACTTCCAAGAAATGAATAACATATCATCCCATCCTCATTAGAAATCATATATTAACTTCCTGAGGAAAGAGTAAAGGGCAACTGAAGTTAGTTTTTATAGTTATATCTGTTCCAACAGTCAAAACCCTACAGAATGAATGATGGTTCAAAAGCACTTGATTAAATTACTTTTTGAGTGAAAAACAGTAGCTTGCAGGGGATTGCACTAGATTGATCTTACGAGTTAGTTACATTATTACTCTGTTTTCATGAAAAATGCAACTCACCTACCCCAGTCGCCTAAGACAGGACCGGCACCAGCTGCTCTCGCTACTTTTCCATCTTCGGTGACCCCATAAGCAATGCTTCCTGTGCCAGCAATCAATACACAGCCATGTAGCTTTCCCATTGTACCACTGGCTAAAGCTGCCACCGCATCATTTTCCACATAAAACTTGGCATTGCCAGGGAATAGGTTGCTGGATAACAAAAGGGCATACTTAACAATGACAGGAGTAATTTGGCACATGCCTTGTTTGCCTGGTGGCATTCAGAAATTATGTGCCAATGAACAAATGGCGAGTTAAAATTCACTGGTAGTCATAAATCATAACGGCATTTGTAGAAAAATATCAGGAATGCACATAAGAATTGGTTAGACCATTTGAGCATTCTGTAAGCATTCAGAAAATATTATAATCTCCCTGAACTGAAATCAAGTAGTTGCAGTGGACAAAAATATATATCAGTTTCTTCGGGGGGAATACATTTTAAGAAATGTATACAAAGAACTGTACCAGATCCAGTCCAGCATCCTCTGCTGATCTGAAGGATGGTTCACCCCAGATACAGATAAGCAAACTGCAACAACAGCAGAACGATCTGTGTTGGCCATTGTGAGGGCCTGCATCATGACCTGCTCTAGAGTTTCCAGTGCAGCGTTTTCTGGAAGATGGAAAAACAAAGAGATCAGTATGTTTTGAGCAAAGACTTAGTCACTTAGACCATACGATGCTACACATATTATAATACAAAGAGAAAAATATTAAGCATCACTCAGAAGACAATCCCAAGATCGAACAACATATTTTACACTGCAGGATGGTTGTATACAACTTACGTATGATTCTATGATTTACAAGTCCAAATACCGTACATAATATGTATGTGTTCACCATCAGTAAAAATAACAACACTACTCTATAGATACCATTTTTTTCCGAACTTCCGTACACATCATCATTAGCACAGGTAACAACTTCATCAGATGATTGACAAGTAAAAAAGCGTATAACTGATAAACAAACATGATTTACAATTGAACAGTAGAATGAAAATAGGCAAGCCCAAGTTCGCATAATAAAACCAAACATCCAGAAGGACAATTATGGGAATAATTCAACTACATCTCTGAAGCTCTCGCCAATTTAAGCACTAATTCGCCGCAGTTACGCAGGACTAGCGGCACGACATCCCAAATCACCAGGATTCAAACCGGAGACCAATCATCAAGCCCCAGGATCCAATTATTAAGACGGGGCATGATCCAAGCGCCCCCGAATTGTGCGAACCAAGGGCAACGATTACTACGCACCTCCGACGGAATTACGGTTGGAGCAGCCGGCGATGGCGCGGGAGAGCACGGCGACGGAGCCGGGCGCCTCCGGTGGTGGCATTGCGGCCGGCAGGCAGACGCAGACGGTGCTGGTGGTGCCTCCGTCCACGCCCAGGATCACGCCGCCCTCCCAGGCGGCGGCCGCCGGCGAGTCACCGTTCTCGTAGCCGCCCATCTCCCTTCGGCCGTTCCTCTCTTCCCCGGGTGTGAGAGACAGAGGATGAGTCAAAGCTCAGAGAGGAGATCTTTTTCTTTTTTCTGTTCAGAAAGGGACCTCTATTCTGTTGGAGTGTTGCGTTTAGGAGGAATCGATGTCTTCGCGCTTGTGAGTTTCCTAATGGATTGGCAACTAATCCATAATTAGCCCATATGGAAAACGATGGCTGGTTTTTTTTAGGGAACGATGGCTGGTTTTCTTATCAGGCCAACTCTAACCGATCCCTACCCGGCGGTACTAGTCAATGTGTACGTGCAATGCATGTTAATTTGGAAATACATTAAGTGCATGCGGATATTAAGTAAGATATTATTTGCATTATGTGATTAGCATTATTTTTGGCATGAAATTAACTGCACGCTAAACGTGTTGAGCGCTCGACATTAAAGCAGTCTAGGTCGTTGGATTGACATGATTTGACGGCCGAGATTAATTGGATCTGCCCCTTTGGATCTTTAAGATTAAATTTTTGGTTTTACTCCTCCGACCATCACCTATCCGATCCACAAAACCGAATAGAGAAGATTAAATTTTACTCCGCCTCCTATCTGAGGAGTACATTTACTCCATCTGGAGGTGGCCGAGTACAAGTTTCTTCGCGCAGAGGCCTTCTCGTGGCCGACCGGCCTCGTCCGCCATTGCATCAACTAACCGGTGCTTCCCTGGCTCCAGCCTGCCGCCGGGACGATCGTCTCCCTCGCCTCACGCCGTTGGATCATGCTCTTCCGAGCCTCCACGTCCCACCCTCACCCTTCGGCGGGCCGGTCGTCTCCTTCGTCTCTAGCTGATGGATCTGCTGCAGGAGGTGTTCCGCCTACTCCCACCCGCCGTCGGGCCTGCCGTCTCCCTCGTCTCAGCTCTCTCTCTCTCTCTCTCTCTCTCTCTCTCTCTCTCTCTCCTTAATAATACGGATAAGCATTAAGCATCACATGAAGCATATTATGATCAATCACACACATAGTATCTCACAAGCATATCATAAACCAAATAGTAGCAGAAGAACACAAGAAAACCAACGAGCAAAAGCAAGACACTCTCTCTCGAAGCCTAATGATCTATGCAAATTCTCCGGCTTTGGCAATAAGTACCAACAAGTTCGAATAGGTATAGAGCTACACGTCTCTCTAGGCATGATCCTCGACAGCTCCTGATGGCGATTGCTGGCTGGCAGCTCCGGTGTGCGTAGATGGCATTGAGAGAAGTGCATCTGTGAAGGCTTCAGCTGATGTCTGCTGGGCTGGTGGAGTAGAAATTGGAGGTGGCACTATAGAAGCCACATCAGCAGGTGCAGAAATTGTAGTCCTCGTATATGCATCAGGCACTGTAGTAGACCTGGGTGCCCTAGGCACTGTCTGGAACCTGTCAATTGTCGGTCTATCATCTCCACTGTCATCAGCAGTAGCTCTGGTTGTATAAACATCATCTCATAGCTTCTCCACTGTAGTTTGTACCTCTGTGACCTTCACATCAAGATCATGAATCTTAGTCTCGACTATCCGCTCTAGGCTCTCCTGGTTCTTGGTGAGGTTGACCAGACTTCGCTCAATCCTCTGGGTTACTTCTAGTAGATACGTCATTTGTTCGTTCTTAGACTTGAGGTTAGCAATGGGAGCATTGGGAGCGGATGCCTTCTTGGCTGCTTTAGCTACATCAGCTGCCTGGATCTTCTCTTGAGCTTGAGCAGATGTAGGGTGTGAAGGATCCATCACCACTACATTGTCCTCGAACTCTGGATATAATGGGAGATGCTCACGATCAAGTAGATATGTGCTCGTGCCAACCTTGGAGTTGATGAGCAACTGAATGTGCAGAGCAAATCCACATGATCTTCTGGTCAGCTGTGGTTCTCTTAATTGTTTCAACAACGAGGTTCATCACTTTGAACTTCTGAGGTGTATCAAATAAGTGCAGCAGGTTGATGGAATGGCGACGGATCATCTTGTCATCTCCAGACTTGGGAAAAAGAGTGTACCTTAATATAGTATTGATGGTGGCCAAACCAACTAGCAAGTGCTCTATCGAACCAAACTTGTGAGTCTCAACATCATCCTCAGGAATAGGCTTGTACATATTCTGCATGGAATTGTGGTCCGTCTTAGGCTTTGCATATACATCAATGTCATTCTCCTCTTCTTCTGGAGCACCAAGAAGATCAACCCATTCTGAGATGGTTGACTGGTACCTGTTTCCCACAGTCATCCACACTATCTTGCCATCTTGATAGAAGTGAGTAGTAGAGTAGAACTGCATGATCATCTCATCATTCCACTTGGTAAGCTTCTTCCCAACAAAATCATCAACACCTGCAAGCTGGAAGCTTTCATGAACACGGGGGAAGTTGTCTTCATTTGCATCAATATACTTCCAATCCACCCACTTCATATCACTGACAATTGGATTCTTGTCAAGAAACACAGTATCATAGAAATCTTGTTGCTCTGGTGTGGAAACGGCAATCACAAGCAGCCCTTCTCCTTGCAGCATATGGATCGGACAGTCTCCATTGATGCAAACCTTTGTCCTTCCTCAGCATCATGTTTTCTGCAATTGGATGTGTGTTGTCATGATCTGGGATCTTGGGTCTCAATCTCATGAGCACTAGTGGCTCATCATCAATCTCAACTTCAGGCACTGGGGCCTTGTTCTTCTCACTGGTAGATATATTCCTTGTAGACCTCTTAGGTGCTGGAGCTTGGGCTTTGACTTGCAGGGGGCAACAGACTTCATAGCATCATACATAAGCTTCTGAGTCTTGGTAGGAGGTGCATTAGCTGCTGGTTCCTCATCATCATCATCATCAACCATCATGGAGGGTCTGCCAACAACATAAGTAGTTGTCTTCCTTGCCCTTTTCTTCTTCTTTCCTGCAGCTGTTATCTCTGAGTCACTTGGCTCCTCAAGTGTAAATGTCATGGTCTTCTTAGGACCAGTGGATTTGTATGCCTTAGAGAATGGGACTTTCCTTACTGTTGTTCTCTCCTTGGCACTATCAGAAGGTCTAGAGCTAGCTGTTGTGCCATACTCCTTAGCAAGAACAACCTTCTTCTTCTTTGAAGTTGCCTCACTAGCCACAAAATCCTCATCATCATCATCATCTAAGGTTCTCTTCTTTATAGTTTTGGTGGCTGCCTTTGGAAGATCCGGAGAACTTATTTCTCCCTCATAAAAACTTGCTTCATGACTTGATCCTTCACTGAGATCTGCATGTTGTTCTGAAAAAATCTGACTATCACTTGCTTCTGACATCCTGCAAACTGACCATGTGAATAGGTAGGTATGGGGAGAGTAGATGAGTCATCACAAAAAGCAGATGTTTAAAAAAAATAAGTTCAAATTTTAGTTTCAAGTTATGATCGACTGAGTTGAACATTTCGGTGAAGCCAAAGCATGAGATAGAGACTTGACACACCACTTTGGTCGGACCGAGATGGGTTTCGGTCTTGCTGAGATGCTAGGGTTTCACAGAAACTGCTTTTCGGTCTCAGTGATTAGTACAACTCGGTGGAACCGGGACGTACTAGTGCAATGGCCTAAACCAAATCGATGACGCCGAAAATTCCAAATCGGTGGGTCCGAGTTTCATTCTGCAGAAACTTAACCCTAAATTTTTTGCTCGATTCTATTCTACGGAATTGATCTTGTGAACAGGAGAATCAAATCAACAATCATCCACACTATCCCAAAGGCTTTAATTGTCACTTTATTGAAACAAAAGCTATAAAACATGATTACTTCATTAGCTTAATCATGTGAACACACAAAAATAGTAGGGGTAAATTTTGGGTTGTCTCCCAACAAGCGCTTTTCTTAATGCCTTTTTACCAAGGCATGATGATTTCAATGATGCTCACATAAAAGATAAGAATTGAAACATAAAGAGAGCATCATGAAGCACGTGACTAGGACATTTAAGCCTAACCCAATTCCTATGCATAGGGATTTTGTGAGCAAACAATACATGGGAACAAGAATCAACTAGCATAGTGCTGTAGGGTGAAACCCTAGAGGGGATCTTTTCACAATTGGAGGGGGAAAAGAGCAAGAACACACAAGAACACAAGAGGAAATCACTCCAACAATTCCCAATGACACATCCACTAGAATAGCATCACAAGATCCACAAGTTCACAAACACAATCAAAGGAAAGATACAATGATAATGTTCATCCCACTCCTTAGAGATGAGGTCTTGATGGTGGTAGTCTACTCCAAGGTGGAGGTCTTGATTCCACAAATGGATCCTCTCCTAGGAGGCCTTGATCTCCAAAGGAGGTGGGGAGAAGAGCAAAGCTCACAAATGTCTCATCTAAATCTTTTCTATCCTTCTAATGAGCTAGGTGGGGGGGGTACTTATAGTTTAGAGACGAAATAAGAGGGGGAGAGGGATACAAGGGCAAAAGCCCAAAAAGGCACATAGGCCCTCGGAGGGGTCCGGGCACCCGGACCGGTCAGAGCCACACTCTCAAGAAGGACCGGGCACCCGGCCTAGTCAGGGGGCCGACAGGGGAGTGGCCGGGCACCCGGGGCTCAAGGCCGGGCACCTGGGGGTGGCTGGGAGCAACGTCCAGGGGGTGCGGGCACCCGGGACCTCCATGGCCGGGCACCCGGGGCTGGCAGGGGCCATGCACAGGTTGTGGCCGGGCACTCGGAGTGTCCAGAGCCTCCCCTCCTTCATCCTTCTCGCTCCTTTCCTCCTTCTTCTCATCCGTAGGTGCTCGGGTCCTCGTGCTAGCCTCTTCATGATCAACACCTTGATACCTAATCATGCATAACTCTTCCGTTTGAGGTAGGACCCAACTCTCATGTGAATTTGAGCAGAGCTCGAAGAAGAAGGAGTTCACCTCATTCTCGATGGCGCGTGCACGTGCTCTTGTCATTGGTCCTCTCGGTGCTTGCGGTGGTGATGGAGTGTCGTTGCGAATGGACTCGGGATGCTCCGCATCATTGATACGTCCATTTTGCATCATGCTTTTATATCGATATTTATTGCATTATGGGTTGTTATTTCACGTTATGTCACAATACTTATGGCTATTCTCTATTATTTTACAAGGTTTACATAAGGAGGGAGAATGCCGGCAGCTGGAATTCTGGGCTGGAAAAGGAGCAAATATTAGAGGCCTATTATGCACAACTCCAAAAGTCTTGAAACTCCACGGAATATCTTACAATAAATAATAAAAAAATCCTCGCCAAAGATGAAGGCCAGGGGGCCCACACCCTGTCCACGAGGGTGGGGGGCGCCCCCCCTCTAGGGCGCGCCCCTACCTCGTGGGACCCTTGGTGGCTCTCCGACGTCCATCTTCTGCTATATGAAGTCTTTCTTCGAGAAAAAATAAACAAGCAACCTTTCGGGACGAAACTCCGCCGCCACGAGGCGGAACCTTGGCGGGACCAATCTAGGGCTCCGGCAGAGCTGTTCTGCCGGGGACACTTCCCTCCGGGAGGGGGAAATCATCACCAGCGTCATCACCAACGCTCCTCTCATCAGGAGAGGGCAATCTCCATCAACATATTCACCAGCACCATCTCATCTCCAAACCCTAGTTCATCTCTTGTATCCAATTCTTGTCTCCAAGTCCAGGATTGGTACTAGTAGGTTGCTAGTAGTGTTGATTACTCCTTGTAGTTGATGCTAGTTGGTTTACTAAGTGGAAGATCATATGTTCAGATCATTTATGCATATTATTACCCCTCTGATTATGAACATGAATATGCTTTGTGACTAGTTACGTTTGTTCCTGAGGACAAGGGAGAAGTCTTGCTGTTAGTAGTCATGTGAATTTGGTATTCGTTTGATATTTTGATAAGATGTATGTTGTCTAGCCTCTTGTGGTGTTATGTGAACGTCGACTACATAACACTTCACCATTATTTGGGCCTAGAGGAAGGAATTGGGAAGTAATAAGTAGATGATGGGTTGCTAGAGTGACAGAAGCTTAAACCCTAGTTTATGTGTTGCTTCGTAAGGGGCTGATTTGGATCCACATGTTTCATGCTATTATTAGGTTTACCTTAATACTTTTGTTGTAGTTGCGGATGCTTGAAATAGAGGTTAATCATAAGTGGGATGCTTGTTCAAGTAAGAACAGCACACAAGCACCGGTCCACCCACATATCAAATTATCAAAGTACCGAACGCGAATCATATGAGCGTGATGAAAGCTAGCTTGACGATAATTCCCATGTGTCCTCGGGAGCGCTTTTCCTTATATAAGAGTTTGTTCCGGCTTGTCCTTTGCTACAAAAAGGATTGGGCCACCTTGCTGCACTTTATTTACTTTTGTTACTTGTTGCTCGTTACAAATTATCTTATCTCAAAACTATCTGTTACCACTTATTTCAGTACTTGCAGAGAATACCTTGCTGAAAACCGCTTATCATTTCCTTTTGCTCCTCGTTGGGTTCGACACTCTTACTTATCGAAAGGACTACGATGGATCCGCTATACTTGTGGGTCATCAATACTCTTTTCTAGTGCCGTTGCCGGGGAGTGTAGCGCCTTTGGTAGGTGGAATTTGGTAAGGAAAAATTTATATATTGTGCTGAAATTTACTGTCACTTGTTACTATGGAAAGTAATCCTCTGAGGGGCTTGTTCGGGGTATCTTCACCCCGTCCAGTAGAGCAAAGAGTTGCTCCTCAACCTACTGAACCTATTGAAAATGGAGTTCCTTTTGAATTTCCTTCGGGTATGGTAGAAAAACTGCGAGCTAATCCTTTTACAGGAGATGGAACAAAGCATCCTGATGAACACCTAATATATGTGGATAAAGTTTGTGGATTATTTAAGCTTGCAGGTATTCCCGATGATGTTGCTAAGAAGAAGGTATTCCCTTTATCTTTGATGGGAGACGCATTGACATGGTATAGGCTATGTGATGATACGAGATCATGGAACTATAAAAGATTGAAATTGGAATTTCATCAAAAGTATTACCCTATGCATCTTGTTCATCATGATCACAATTATATATATAATTTTTGGCCTCGCGAAGGAGAAAGCATCGCTCAAGCTTGGGGGAGGATTAAATCAATGTTATATTCATGCCCCAATCATGAGCTCTCAAGAGTGACAATTATTCAAAAAAATTATGCTCGACTTTCTGAAAATAATCGCACCATGCTCGATACTTCTTGAGCTGGCTCTTTTATGATGAAGACTATTGAATTTAGATGGGATTTATTGGATAGAATTAAACGCAACTCTGAAGATTGGGATCTCGACGAAGGTAAGGAGTCAGGTATGACACCTAAGTTTGATTGTGTTAAATCTTTTATGGATACCGATATTTTCCGTAAGTTTAGCACTAAATATGGACTTGTCTCTGAGATAGTAGCTTCGTTCTGTGAATCTTTTGCTACTTATGTTGATCTCCCCAAGGATAAGTGGTTTAAATATCATCCTCCCATAGAAGTAAAAGTAGTTGTACCTATTAAAGTCGAAGAAAAGACCGACACTTATAATGATCCTATTGTTCCTACTTCTTATGTTGAGAAACCACCTTTCCTGTTAGAATAAAGGATCATGCTAAAGCTTCAACTATGGTTCGTAAAAGCAATATTAGAACTTATACACCTCCTGAGCAAGTTAAAGTAGAACCCAATATTGCTATTGTTAAAGATCTCTTGTCTGATAATATTGATGGGCATGTTATTCAGTTCAACGGTGAAACTGCTAGAATTGCTAAACCTTGTGCTAAAGATAAACATAGACCTGTGGTAGGCGTGCCTGTTATTTCTGTTAAAATAGGAGATCATTGTTATCATGGCTTATGTGATATGGGTGATAGTGCTAGTGTTATACCGCATACCTTGTACGAAGAAATTAAGCATGAAATTGCACCTGCTGAGTTAGAAGGCATTGATGTCACAATTAAACTTGCCGATAGGGATACTATATCACTAGTGGGACTTGTTAGAGATGTTGAAGTCTTGTGTGGGAAAACTAAATATCCTGCTGATTTTCTTGTTCTCAGTTCTCCACAAGATAGCTTTTGTCCCATTATATTTGGTAGACCCTTCTTGAACACTGTTAATGCTAGGATAGATTGCGAAAAGAATGTTGTTACTATTGGCTTGGATGACATGATTCATGAGTTTAATTTCTCTAAATTCAGTAAACAACATCGTGAGGAAGAATTGCCTAGTAAGGATGATATTATTAGTCTTGCTTCTATTGCCGTACCTCCTAGTGATCCTTTAGAACATTATTTGCTAGACCATGAAAATGATATGTTCATGAATGAAAGAAGGGAAATAGATGAAGTATTCTTTAAACAGGAACCTATTCTGAAACACAATTTGCCTGTTGAAATCCTAGGGGATCCTCCTCCACCCAAGGGTGATCCCGTGTTTGAGCTTAAACCGTTGCCTGATAACCTTAAATATGCTTATCTTGATGAAAAGAAGATATATCCTGTTATTATTAGTGCTAACCTTTCAGAGCATGAAGAAGAAAGATTATTGAAAACTCTGAAGAAGCACCGTGCTGCTATTGGATATACTCTTGATGATCTTAAGGGCATTAGTCCCACTCTATGTCAACATAAAATAAATTTGGAAGCAGATGCCAAACCAGTTCGTGATCCTCAAAGACGTCTGAATCCTAAGATGAAAGAAGTGGTAAGAAAAGAAATACTAAAGCTTCTGGAGGCAGGTATAATTTATCCCGTTGCTGATAGTCAGTGGGTAAGTCCTGTCCATTGTGTCCTTAAGAAGGGAGGTATTACTGTTGTCCCTAATGATAAAGATGAATTGATCCCACAAAGAATTATTACAGGTTATAGGATGGTAATTGATTTCCACAAATTAAATAAGGCTACTAAGAAAGACCATTACCCCTTACCTTTTATTGATCAAATGCTAGAAAGATTATGCAAACATACACACTACTGCTTTCTAGATGGTTATTCTGGTTTCTCTCAAATACCTGTGTCGGCTAAAGATCAATCAAAGACTACTTTTACATGCCCTTTTGGTACTTTTGCTTATAGACGTATGCCTTTTGGTTTATGTAATGCACCTGCTACCTTTCAAACATGCATGATGGCTATATTCTCTGACTTTTGTGAAAGGATTTGTGAGGTTTTCATGGACGACTTTTCCGTCTATGGATCTTCTTTTGATGATTGCTTAAGCAATCTTGATCGAGTTTTGTAGAGATGTGAAGAAACTAATCTTGTCTTGAATTGGGAAAAGTGTCACTTTATGGTAAATGGAGGTATTGTCTTGGGGCATAAAGTTTCTGAAAGAGGTATTGAAGTTGACAAAGCCAAGGTTGATGCTATTGAAAAGATGCCATGTCCTAAGGACATCAAAGGTATAAGAAGTTTCCTTGGTCACGCCGGATTTTATAGGAGGTTCATTAAGGACTTCTCAAAAATTTCTCGGCCTCTGACTAATTTATTACAAAAAGATGTACCATTTGTCTTTGATGATGATTGTGTAGAAACATTTGAAATACTTAAGAAAGCATTAGTCTTTGCACCTGTTGTTCAGCCACCTGATTGGAATTTACCCTTTGAATTATGTGTGATGCTAGCGATTATGCTGTAGGTGCTGTTCTAGGGCAAAGAGTTGATAAGAAATTAAATGTTATCCATTATGCTAGTAAGACTCTAGACAATGCTCAAAGAAATTATGCTACTACTGAAAAGGAACTTTTAGCAGTTGTATTTGCTTGTGATAAGTTTAGACCTTATATTGTTGATTCTAAAGTAACTATTCACACTGATCATGCTGCTATTAAATATCTTATGGAAAAGAAAGATGCTAAACCTAGGCTTATTAGATGGGTTCTCTTGCTACAAGAATTTGATTTGCATATTGTTGATAGAAAAGGAGCCGAGAACCCCGTTGTAGACAACTTATCTAGGTTAGAGAATGTTCTTGATGACCCACTACCTATTGATGATAGCTTTCCTGATGAACAATTAAATGTCATAAGCACTTCTCGTAGCACTCCATGGTATGCTGATTATGCTAATTATATTGTTGCTAAATTTATACCACCTAGCTTCACATACCAACAAAAGAAAAAGTTCTTCTATGATTTGAGACATTACTTTTGGGATGACCCACATATTTATAAAGGAGTAGATGGTGTTATTAGACGTTGTGTACCTGAGCATGAATAGGAATAGATCCTACGCAAGTGTCATTCCGAAGTTTATGGAGGACACCACGCTGGAGATAGAACTGCACATAAGGTATTGCAATCCGGTTTTTATTGGCCTACTCTCTTCAAGGATGCTCGTAAGTTTGTCTTGTCTTGTGATGAATGCCAAAGAATTGGTAATATTAGTAGACGTCAAGAAATGCCTATGTACTATTCACTTGTTATTGAACCATTTGATGATTGGGGCTTTGATTATATGGGACCTTTTCCTGCCTCTAATGGATATACACATATTTTAGTTGTTGTTGATTATGTTACTAAGTGGGTAGAAGCTATTCCAACTAGTAGTGCTGATCATAACACTTCTATTAAAACGCTTAAGGAAGTTATTTTTCCGAGGTTTGGAGTCCCTAGATATTTAATGACTGATGGTGGTTCACACTTTATTCATGGTGCTTTCCGTAAAATGCTTGCTAAATATGACGTTAATCATAGAATCGCATCACCTTATCACCCACAGTCTAGTGGTCAAGTAGAATTGAGGAATAGAGAACTCAAATTAATTTTGCAAAAGACTGTCAATAGGTCTAGAAAGAATTGGTCTAAGAAACTTGATGATGCATTGTGGGCTTATAGAACTGCATATAAAAGTCCAATGGGTATGTCTCCGTATAATATGGTTTATGGAAAAGCATGTCACTTCCCTCTCGAACTAGAACATAAGGCATATTGGGCTATTAAAGAGCTCAACTATGATTTCAAACTTGCCGCTGAAAACAGGTTATTTGATATTAGCTCACTTAATGAATGGAGAACCCAAGCTTACGAAAATGCCAAGTTGTTTAAAGAAAAAGTTAAAAGATGGCATGACAAAAGGATACAAAAGCGTGAGTTTAATGTAGGTGATTATGTATTGCTATACAACTCTCGTTTAAGATTTTTTGCAGGAAAACTTCTCTCTAAATGGGAAGGTCCCTACGTCATCGAGGAGGTCTATCGTTCTGGTGCCATAAAAATCAACAACTTCGAAGGTACGAATCTGAAGGTGGTGAACGGTCAAAGAATTAAACATTATATCTGAGGTAATCCCATAAATGTTGAAACCAATATTATTGAAACCGTAACCCCGGAGGAATACATAAGAGACACTTTCCAGAATGTTTTAGACTCCGAAAAGGAATAGGTATGTGGTACGGTAAGTAAACCGACTCCAAAAAAATTTTAAGGCAATATTTCTCTGTTTTGGAATATTTAGAAAAATAGAAAAATAAGTTGCAGTCCGGGAAGGACACGAGGGCCCCACGAGGGTGGTGGGCGCGCCCTACCCCCTGGGCGCGCCCCCCTACCTCGTGACCACCTCGTGTGCCTTTCGGACTCCTTTTTCTTGCACGATACATATTTTGGTCGGTAAAAATTCACTATATATACTCCCGAAGGTTTTGACCACCGTATCACGCAATTATCCTCTGTTTTCGTTTCGAGTTGTCCCACTGCAGATTAGATCATCATGACGTCCCCAAGTGCCTCCAAGGACAAGTTCTTCGAGAAGGTCATCAACCCTTACCTCGCGGAGGTGCTGCGACACCCTCAAACCATTGAGATGCGTGATGGATTGCTGCACATCCGCGATGCTGAGGGACCAAGGGGAACCGGAAGCATGGAGGTGAGGCTCGAAGCAATGGAGCAACAAGTTTTTAAGTGCCTGGGGGTGGTGGAGCATGGAATCAACGCTAGCCACACGATGCTCGCGGAGTTCACTAACAACTACAAGCCGGATGCCAAGAACATCGAGGAGGCCATCTTCAAGCTACATGAGAAGATCGAGCACCTCCAAGCCCAAATCTAAGATCCTGCAAAACCAGAATTGTGATTATGAATATAGATTCAAAAGGATGAGTTTGGATGCAGATTTGAGGATTCCGGAGACTCGATCATCCTTCTATGATGGTGAGCCTATGCCGTGGAAGATGGACGACAAGCCCGCATCATCAACAGCACCTCCACCTTCTTCACCAACAAAGAAGGAGATATAATCACATGGGTATGGGCACTCCCCTTGGCACCCCTTGGCAACTGCCAAGCTTGGGGGAGGTGCCCCGGTATTGTATCACCATCACACTCCTATCTTTACTGTTTTTCTTAGTTCGATCATATTAGTAGTATCTTGATCTAGTAGAATAAAGTTGATGGCATGATTCAGTTTTGAGTTTTGCTTTATGATCTCTCTATGTAATCGAGTCCGTGAGCTATATAATAAAGATTAGTGTTGAGTCGAGGGCTTGATTATTTTGCCATGATCTTGGGTGAATAAAAGAAAAGAAAGAAAGAGAAAAGGAATAAAAAGAAACAAAAGAGTTCATATTGATCTTATTGGGAGTGATGCCTTCACATAGGAAGAGTATGATGATTTAAAATTGTTGGGGGTTGGCAGACAAAGCCTTGGTCATCGTTGCAATTAATAGGAAGTAATAAGGAAAGAGAGGTTTCACATATAGATATATTATCATTGACATCTTTTATGATTGGGAGCACTCATTAAAATATGACATGCTAAAAGAGTTGATGTTGGACAAGGAAGACAACGTGATGAGTTAAGTTTTCTTATATCTGAGATAAAGTATGTTGTTAGGGATCCTCCAACATGTTGAGCTTGCTTTTTACTCCTCTTGCTAGCCAAATTCTCAGCACCAAGTAGAGATACTACTTGTGCTTCCAAATACCCTTAAACTAGTTTTGCCACGAGAGTCCACCATATCTACCTATGGATTGAGTAAGATCCTTCAAGTAAGTTGTCATCGGTGCAAAGCAATAAAAATTGCTCTAAATATGTATGATTGATTGGTGTGGGAGAAATAAGCTTTATACGATCTTGTGATGTGGAAGTAATAAAAGCGACGGACTGCATAATAAAGGTTCATATCACAAGGGGCAATATAAATTGACGTTCTTTCGCATTGAGATTTTGTGCATTCAACCATAAAAGTGCATGGCAACCTCTGCTTCCCTCTGCGAAGGGCCTATCTGTTACTATTATCTTCTACCTTATGCAAGAGTCATGGTGATTTTCACCTTTCCTTTTTCATTTTATCCTTTGGCAAGCACAACATGTTGGAAAGAGTCTGATATATGTACCTAATTGGATGTAGGGGAGCATGAATTATTATTGTTGACATTACCTTCGAGGTAAAAGGTTGTGGGGCAAAACTATAAGCCCCTATCTTTCTCTGTTTCCGATTAAAACTCCATAACCACAAGTATTGCGTGAGTGTTAGCAATTATGAAGGACTAGATGATGGTTGAGTATGTGGACTTGCTTTTTAGCTCTGACATAGACTCTTTCTGATGTTATGATAAATTGCAATTGCTTCAATGGCTGAGATTATAGTTTGTTGGTTCTCAATGAAGTTTCTGATTCATACTTTTGCATTGTGAATAAATCATCACTTGAACATAAGTAATCATATGACAATATCTATATATGTTGCTGTTATGAGAATAATCATGATGCCTTCATGTCCGTATTTTATTTTTATCGACACCTCTAGCTCTAAACATGGGGACATATTTATCATTATCGGCTTCCGCTTGAGGACAAGCGAGGTCTAAGCTTGGGGGAGTTGATACGTCCATTTTGCATCATGCTTTTATATCGATATTTATTGCATTATGGGCTGTTATTCCACGTTATGTCACAATACTTATGGTTATTCTCTCTTATTTTACAAGGTTGACATAAGGAGGGAGAATGCCGACAGTTGGAATTCTAGGATGGAAAAGGAGCAAATATTAGAGGCCTATTCTGCACAACTCCAAAAGTCCTGAAACTCCACGAAATATCTTACAATAAATAATAAAAAATCATCGCCAAAGATGAAGGCCAGGGGGCCCACACCCTGTCCACGAGGGTGGGGGCGCGCCCCCTACCTCGTGGGCCCCCTGGTGGCTCTCCGACGTCCATCTTCTGCTATATGAAGTCTTTCTTCGAGAAAAAAATAAACAAGCAACCTTTCGGGACGAAACTCCGCCGCCACGAGGCGGAACCAATCTAGGGCTCCGGCAGAGCTGTTCTGCCGGGGACACTTCCCTCCGGGAGGGGGAAATCATCGCCATCGTCATCACCAACGCTCCTCTCATCGGGAGAGGGAAATCTCCATCAACATCTTCACCAGCACCATCTCATCTCCAAACCCTAGTTCATCTCTTGTATCCAATTCTTGTCTCCAAGTCCGGGATTGGTACTAGTAGGTTGCTAGTAGTGTTGATTACTCCTTGTAGTTGATGCTAGTTGGTTTACTTGGTGGAAGATCATATGGTCAGATCCTTTATGCATATTATTACCCCTCTGATTATGAATATGAATATGCTTTGTGAGTAGTTATGTTTGTTCCTGAGGACAAGGGAGAAGTCTTGCTGTTAGTAGTCATGTGAATTTGGTATTCATTCGATATTTTGATAAGATGTATGTTGTCTAGCCTCTAGTGGTGTTATGTGAACGTCGACTACATAACACTTCGCCATTATTTGGGCCTAGAGGAAGGCATTGGGAAGTAATAAGTAGATGATGGGTTGCTAGAGTGACAGAAGCTTAAACCCTAGTTTATGCGTTGCTTCGTAAGGGGCTGATTTGGATCCACATGTTTCATGCTATGGTTAGGTTTACCTTAATACTTTTGTTGTAGTTGCAGATGCTTGCAATAGAGGTTAATCATAAGTGGGATGCTTGTTCAAGTAATAACAGTACCCAAGCACCGGTCCACCCACATATCAAATTATCAAAGTACCGAACACGAATCATATGAGCGTGATGAAAGCTAGCTTGACGATAATTCCCATGTGTCCTCGGGAGCGCTTTTCCTTATATAAGAGTTTGTTATAGCTTGTCCTTTGCTACAAAAAGGATTGGGCCACCTTGCTGCACTTTATTTACTTTTGTTACTTGTTGCTTGTTACGAATTATCTTATCTCAAAACTATCTGTTACCACTTATTTCAGTACTTGCAGAGAATACCTTGCTGAAAACCGCTTATCATTTCCTTCTGCTCCTCGTTGGGTTCGACACTCTTACTTATGGAAAGGACTACGATAGATCCCCTATACTTGTGGGTCATCAATCATCTCCCCCCGCTTGGGAGAGATCCGTCCATGGATCGTGATCATCATCACCATGGTACTTGGCCAAGTCTTTGACGTTAAAGATGTCGCTTACGTTGTACTTGTCACGTGGAATGTCGATCTTGTAGGCGTTGTCGTTGTAGCATGCGAGCACCTTGAGTGGTCCATCAACTCTCGGAAGTAGCTTTGACATGCACTCCTTGGGGAAGCAGTCCTTGCGTAGATGTAACCATACTAGATCACCCGGTTGGAACACCGTAGGTGACTTGGTGATTTTGAGCTTGGAGGCGAGTCGTTGTACTTGGCGCTCGATCGTGCAACGTGTTTCTTCGTGCATCTTCTTGAGGTAGGTGGCTCTTGCGCTAGCATCCATGTTTGCTCATTCTTGAAGCGGTAGAGGAAGGATGTCCAACGGCAATAAAGGGTTGAAGCCGTAGACAACCTCAAAGGGGGACTTGCCGGTGGTAGAGTGTCTTGCTCGGTTGTAGGCGTACTCGGCGATGGGTAAGCACTCCTCCCACTCCTTTGATGTTCTTCTTGATCAACACATGTAGGAGAGTGGTGAGCGTCCGGTTGGTGGCTTCCGTTTGTCCATCGGTTTGAGGATGATATGTTGTTGAGAAGAGTAGCTTGATTCCGAGCTTGGCGCATAACGTCTTCCAAAAGTAGCTTAAAAACTTGACGTCTTGGTCCGACACAATTGTCTTTGGCACGCCATGTAACCTCAAGATTTCCCTACAAAAAAGATTTGCAACATGTGAAGCATCGTCTATCTTATTGCATGAGATAAAATGATCCATTTTAGAGAATCAGTTCACAACAATAAATACGGAGTCCTTGCCATTTTGAGTCCTAGGTAATCCAAGCACAAAATCCATGCTAATATCTTCCCAAGGTTGATGCGGAATAGGTAGTGGCATATGTAAACCATGGGATTGAGATTGTAACTTAGCTTTGCGGCATGTAGAGCACCGGTTGGTGAAGCATGAGACATCGTGAAACATCTTGGGCCAAAAATAGTTCTTGGAGAGCATGGCAAAAGTCTTGTCGCGTCCAAAGTGTCCCATGAGTCCACCTCCATGAGCTTCTTACAAAAGTAACAAACGAAGAGAAGATCGGGGATGAATAGTTTGTTAGCTCTCATTAGATAACCATCTTTGATATAGTATCGTTCCCCAAGAAGTATGTGTCACACACTTAGCAAAAGTCACATCATGCTCATACAAATCTTTGATATGATCAAATCCAACAACATTCAATTCAAGTTGAGTAATTAACATGCATTCGCGAGAAAGAGCATTCGCCACAACATTCTCTTTGCCCTTAATGTACTTGATCACATAGGGGAAAGATTCAATAAATTCACTCCATTTAGCATGCCGTTTATTCAACTCGGTTTGACCTTTAAGGTACTTAAGTGTCTCATGATCGGTATGTATGACAAACTCATGTGGCCTAAGATAATGCTCCCAAACATGCAAGACACGCACTAAAGCATACAATTCTTTGTCATAGATGGGATAATTAAGTTGAGCACCGGAAAGTTTTTCACTAAAATATGCAATGGCTCGCTTTTCTTGCATCAAAACTCCACCAATTCCATTACCACTAGCATCGCAATGAACCTCAAAAGTTTTGTCAAAGTTAGGCAAAGCAAGAACCAGAGCATGAGTAAGCAAGGATTTGAGCTCATTAAATGTGGTAGATTGCAAAGGTCCCCAAACAAAAGGAGCCTTTTTCTTACTCAAGGCATGCAATGGTGCAACAATAGTGCTAAAGTCTTTCACAAAGCGGCGATAGAAACCCGCAAGGCCAAGAAAACTACACACTTGTTGCAAATTTGTGGGTTGTGGCCAAGTTTTAATTGCTTCAATTTTAGACTCATCAACATGGACACCCTTTGAGGAAACAACGAAACCCAAGAAAACAAGCTTGTCAACGCCAAAAGTGCATTTTTTTCATGTTGGCATAAAGACGTTCCTTGCGAAGAGTTTGCAAAATGGCCCTAACATGATTTACATGATCTTTGATGGATTTGCTAAAAACAAGTATGTCGTCAAAGTAAACAACAAACACTCCAATGTAAGGCCGAACCACAAAATGCATAAGACGCATGAAAGTACCGGGAGCCTCTGATAAACCCATAGGCATAACTAACCACTCGTACAAGACAAATTTAGTTTTGAAAGCGGTTTTACATTCATCACCTTCTTGTATGCGGATTTGATAGTAACCACTCTTGAGATCAATTTTTGAGAAAATAGTGGCACCGCTAAGCTCATCTAGCATATCATCAAGGCGAGGTATGGGATGCCTATATAAAACGGTGATAGCATTGGTGGGTCTACAATCGGAGCACATGCAAAACTACAATCTTGCTTAGGCACAAGGATAACTGGAACGGCACAAGGGCTTAAGCTTTCACGTACATGACCGTTGTCAATGAGTTGTTGTACTTGCTGTTGGATCTCCTTAGTTTCTTCGGGATTGACGCAGTATGGGGCCTTGTTAGGAAGATGTGCGCCGGGGATGAGGTCGATCCGATGTTCAATGCCACGTAGAGGAGGAAGACCGGGGGTAGCTGATGACCCACAAGTATAGGGGATCTATCGTAGTCCTTTCGATAAGTAAGAGTGTCGAACCCAACGAGGAGCAGAAGGAAATGATAAGCGGGTTTCAGCAAGGTATTCTCTACAAGCATTGAAATTATAAGAAAAAGGGTTTCCCCCCGCTTTGTATTCCAAAGCAACCATCCGATACAGCCAATGACAGGTGCTGGGGCGGAAGCAGCACAAGCACGCCAGAAGAAAGAAAGAGAAAAAGAAAAGAAACAAATGCCGATAACGGCGAATCGACAAAAACGACGAAGCCTCGCGACCGCTGCGTCCACCGGAGTCGCCCACCAAGCTCCGAGACTCCGAAGCGTCGGTACCAATCAACACCTCCAAGAAGGGACGCGACGATGGCAATGCTGCTGCTAAGGGTTTCCCCCGGTACACGGTGAGGAGAGAGGAAGGGTAGCCCCGACGCCCTCCAGGAAGGTCCGGTGGCACCCTCAGGCGCCGCCGCGTCAATGTCGGCCAAGCCAACAGGGATTTCTCCCAATCCCATCCTCCACCTCAGGCACTCCTGAGCTCGCCACCAAATCGACCACCACCCTGCGCCAGCACGGACACGAAGCTTCCCACGTTGTCTCACCATGGCACCGCGAAGATGGTCTGCACAACGAAGAAGAGGAGCCGGGACTAGGGCAGCAACACCGTCAGCATACGGGAGGGCCCCACCTCCACCGTCCATGACGGTAGCCGACCGGACGCCAAAGAAGGAGCCTACCGGGCCCGTGGCCCCACAGGCCTGGTCGGGCCCTTAGAGGCCCGGACAGCTCCCACCACCGCGCAGCAGCTGGCACGCTGTCGACGCCGCTGCCCCAATCCAAGCCGCTCCCCAGCCACCCCATACAGAGAGCGTCGCGGTTGCGCCGGAGCCGACCTGCAAGGACCCAGATGGGGCCCTACGGGCCCAGATCTGGGCCAGGGACGCGCCAGCGGCCATCCAGCACCACCGGAGCGCCCCGCCGCCAAGAGGCGGCACCACCGCGACGAGCGCCGCCGGCCCCCACCACCAGGACGCCGGGCCGCCACCAGCCGAGCACCACCGCCGCCTCCCCCACCCCGGGAAGGAGGAGAGCGCGTGGGTAAGGGACGACCCGCCGCCACCGACACCACCCGGCCGGACCCGGGGCGACCACCGGCGGTGGCGGGGGGAAAGGGCGGAGGAGGACGGACGAGAAGGAAGGAAGGGCGCGCGCTGCCTCGACTGCCTCCCGGGGAGACGACGGAGGCGGCAAGGTGGGGAGGAGGGGATGGGGGGCAGGAAGGGGAGGGGGAAGGGGGGCCTGCACCGGGCGGCCGGCGGCGGCAGCGGCGGTGGTGGGAAACCCTAGGGGGGAGCGGGGGGAGCGGGCCTCACCGTCCCGTATCTCTAGTCCTGCTACTTACTGCAAAATCTGCAACTCAACTGGCCGGCCATCAACATTTGGTTCCAAAAGTGACTATGTTGAGCCATAAGCACTGAAATTAGCGGTAACAGATAGTTTTGTGATAAGGTAATTTGTAACGGGTAATAAGTAATGAAAGTAAACAAGGTGCGGCAAGATGGCGCAATCCTTTTTGTAGCAAAGGGCAAGCCTGGACAAACTCTTATATAGAGAAAAGCGCTCCCGAGGACACATGGGAATTATCGTCAAGCTAGTTTTCATCACGCTCATATGATTCGCGTTCGTTACTTTGATAATTTGGTATGTGGGTGGACCGGTGCTTGGGTGTTGTCCTTTCTTGAACAAGCATCCCACTTATGATTAACCCCTATTGCAGGCATCCACAAGTACAAAAGAAGTATTAAGGTAAACCTAACCACATCATGAAACATATGGATCCAAATCAACCCTTACGATGCAACTCATAAACTAGGGTTTAAGCTTCCGTCACTCTAGCAACCCATCATCTACTTATTACTTCCCAATGCCTTCCTCTAGGCCCAAACAATGGTGAAGTGTCATGTAGTGGACGTTCACATAACACCACTAGAGGAAAGACAACATACATCTCATCAAAATATCAAACGAATACCAAATTCACATGATTACTTATAGCAAGACTTCTCCCATGTCCTCAGGAACAAACGTAACTACTCACAAATCATATTCGTGTTCATAATCAGAGGGGTATTAATATGCATTAAGGATCTGGACATGTGATCTTCCACCAAATAAACCAACTAGCATCAACTGCAAGGAGTAATCAACACTACTAGCAACCCACAGGTACCAATCTAAGGCTTTGGGACAAAGATTGGATACAAGAGATGAACTAGGGTTTGATAGGAGATGGTGCTAGTGAAGATGTTGATGGAGATTGACCCTCTCCCGATGAGAGGATTGTTGGTGATGACGATGGCGATGATTTCCCCCTCCCGAAGGGAAGTTTCCCCGGCAGAACAGCTCTGCCGGAGCCCTAGATTGGTTCCGCCAAGATTCCGCCTCGTGGCGGCGGAGTTTCTTCTCGAAAGCTTGCTTATGATTTTTCCTCGGACGAAAGACTTCATATAGAAGAAGATGGGCACCAGAGGCCTGCCAGGGGGCCCACGAGGTAGGGGGCGCGCCCAGGGGGGTAGGGCGCGCCCCCACCCTCGTGGCCAAGGTGTGGGCCCCCTCTGATACTTTCTTTCGCCAATTTTTTTTATTAATTCCAAAAATAACTTTTGTGAAGTTTTAGGACTTTTGGAGCTGTGCAAAATAGGTCTATAATATTTGCTCCTTTTCCAGCCCAGAATTCCAGCTGCCGGCATTCTCGCTCTTCATGTAAACCTTGTAAAATAAGGGAGAATAGGCATAAGTATTGTGACATAACATGTAATAACATCCCATAATGCAATAAATATCGATATAAAAGCATGATGCAAAATGGACGTATCAACTCCCCCAAGCTTAGACCTCGCTTGTCCTCAAGCGGAAGCTGATAACGATAAATATGTCCACATGTTTAGAGGTAGAGGTGTCGATAAAATAAAATACGGGCATGAGGGCATCATGATCATTCTTATAACAGCAACATATATGGATATTGTCATATGATTTCTTATGCTCAAGTAATAATCTATTCACAATGTCAAGTATGAATCAGAAACTTCATTGAGAACTAACAAACTATAATCTCGGTCACTGAAACAATTACAATTTATCATAACATCGGAAAGAGTCAATATAATAGCTTTTCAGCAAGTCCACATACCCAACTATCATTTAGTCTTTCACAGTTGCTAACACTCATGCAATACTTATGGGTATGGAGTTTTAATCGGACACAGAGAAAGATAGGGGCTTATAGTGTTGCCTCCCAACCTTTACCTCAAGGGTAATGTCAACAATAATAATTCATGCTAACTTACATCCAATTGGATATATATATATCAGGATCTTTCCAACACGATGTGCTTGCCAAAGGATAAAATGTAAAAGAGGAAAGGTGAAGCTCACCATGACTCTTGCATAATGTATAAGACAAAAGTAAAAGATAGGCCCTTCGCAGAGGGAAGCAAAGGTTGTCATGTGCTTTTAGGGTTGGACGCACGAAATCTTAATGCAAAAGAACGTCACTTTATATTGCCACTTGTGATATGAACCTTTATTATGCAGTCTGTCACTTTTATTGCTTCCATATCACAAGATCGTATAAACTTTATTTTCTCCACACTAATAGATCATACATATTTAGAAAGCAATTTTTATTGCAAGCAACATGATAACTTACTTGAAGGATCTTACTCAATCCATAGGTAGATATGGTGGACTCTCATGGCAAAACTAGGTTTAAGGATATTCGGAAGCACAAGTAGTATCTCTACTTGGTGCAAAGAATTTGGCTAGCATGAGGGGGAAAGGCAAAGTCAACATGTTGGATGATCCATGACAATATACTTTATTTCGGATATAAGAAAACATAACCCATTACGTTGTCTTCCTTGTCCAACATCAACTCTTTAACATGTCATACTTTAATGAGTGCTCACAATCATAAAAGATGTCCAAGATAGTATATTTATATGTGAAAACCTCTCTTTCTTTATTACTTCCTATTAATTGCAACGATGACCAAAACTATGTTTGTCACCTTTCAACAAATTTTATTCATCATACTCTTTATATGTGAAGTCATTACTCTCCAGAAGATCAATATGATCTCTTTAATTTCTTTTTATTCTTTCCTTTTCTTTTATTCCCTCACGATCATAGCAAATTAATCAAGCCCTTGACTCAACACTAATCTTTATTATATATAGCTCACGGACTCGATTACATAGAAGGATCATAAAGCAAAACTCAAAACTAAATCATACTAAAACTTTATTCTCCTAGATCAAGATATTACCAAAAGGATCAAACTAAGAAAAATGGTAAAGATAGGAGTGTGATGGTGATACGATACCGGGGCACCTCCCCCAAGCTTGGCAGTTGCCAAGGGGAGTGCCCATACCCATGTGATTATATCTCCTTCTTCGGGGGTGGTGATGATGGAGTTAATTGTGCCTTCAGCTTTTTCATATTGTATTTGAGAAGAGCAATTTCCTCCTTTAAATCATCGACTTCCATTTCCAGCTTCAAGATCTTGTCACATAAATCTCCTTTGCTTTCCTGCTGAAAGCGAGAAGGAATAGATCGGTTGTTAGACAGTTTAGCCCTCTTAGGAAGACTAGACTTCTTGAACTTCACGTGCATATCCCCAGGTTGAGGTAGAGGGACATCCTCCTCCTCTGAACTTGAATCATTGATGCTCCTCGAATGAGCATCCTCTTCATCATCCGTAGTTCGACCACAAGGAGATAGATCCCCATAGGTCTTTGGGTCAGCAATGAGATGTGAGACATAGCTCTCTCCGTCAGAGTCCTAAGATGACATCTTGCTCTAAGTCTACAACAGAAATAGCTCGAAACAAAAACAAAGGATATTTGCATGGTACGGTGGTCAAAACCTTCGGAAAATATCCTTCATGGTACCATATCGGTGCAAGAAAACGGAGTCCGGAGAGCACACGAGGTGCCCACGAGGCAGGGGGCGCGCCCAGGGGGTAGGGCGCGCCCTCCACCTTCGTGGGAGCCTCGTGTCCTTCTCGGACTACTTCTTATTTTCCTATTTTCTTAAATATTCCAAAACAGAGAAAAATTGCCATTAGAACTGTTTTGGAGTCGGTTTACTTACCGTACCACATACCTATTCCTTTTCGGAGTCTGAAATGTTCTGGAAAGTGTCCCTTATGTATTCCTACGGGGTTACGGTTTCAATAACATTGGTTTCAACATTTATAGGATTACCTAAGATATAATGTTTGATTGTTTGACCGTTCACCACCTTCGGATTTGTGCCTTCGAAGTTGTTGATTTTTATGACACCGGAACGATAGACCTCCTCGATAACGTAAGGACCTTCCCATTTAGAGAGAAGTTTGCCAGCAAAAAATCTTAAACGAGAGTTGAATAGCAACACATAATCACCTACATTAAACTCACGCTTTTGTATCCTTTTGTCATGCCATCTTTTAACTTTTTCTTTAAATAGTTTGGCATTCTCATAGGCTTGAGTTCTCCATTCATCAAGTGAGCTAATGTCAAATAGCCTCTTCTCACCGGCAAGTTTGAAATTATAATTGAGCTCTTTGATGGCCCAATATGCCTTATGTTCTAGTTCGAGAGGTAAGTGACATGCTTTTCCATAAACCATTTTATATGGAGACATACCCATAGGGTTTTTATATGCAGTTCTATAGGCCCATAATGCATCATCAAGTTTCTTAGACCAATTCTTTCTAGATCTATTAATAGTATTTTGCAAAATTAATTTGAGCTCTCTGTTACTCAATTCTACTTGACCACTAGACCGCGGGTGATACGGAGATGCAATTCTATGATTAACATCATACTTAGCAAGCATTTTACGAACAGCACCATGAATAAAATGTGAACCACCATCAGTCATTAAATATCTAGGGACTCCAAACCTCGGAAAAATAACTTCTTTAAGCATCTTAATAGAGGTGTTATGATCAACACTACTAGTTGGAATAGCTTCTACCCACTTAGTAACGTAATCAACAGCAACTAAAATATGTGTATACCCATTAGAGGAAGGAAACAATCCCATATAATCAAAGCCCCAAACATCAAATGGTTCAATAACAAGTGAATAATTCATAGGAATTTCTTGACATCTGCTAGTATTACCAATTCTTTGACATTCATCACAAGATAGAACAAATTTACGGGCATCTTTGAAGAGAGTAGGACAATACAAACCGGATTGCAATACCTTATGTGCAGTTCTATCTCCAGCGTGGTGTCCTCCATAAGCTTCGGAGTGACACTTGTGTAGGATCTGTTCCTGTTCATGCTCAGGTATACAACGTTTAATAACACCATCTACTCCTTCTTTATAAAGGTGTGGGTCATCCCAGAAGTAATGTCTTAAATCATAGAAAAACTTTTTATTTTGCTAGTATGTGAAACTAGGTGGTATAAATTTAGCAACAATGTAATTAGCATGATCAACATACCATGGAGCAGTACGAGAAGCATTTATGACAACTAATTGTTCATCAGGAAAGCTATCATCAATAGGTAGTGGGTCACCAAGAACATTCTCTAACCTAGACAAGTCGTCTGCAACGGTGTTCTCAGCTCCCTTTCCATCAATAATATGCAAATCAAATTCTTTTAGCAAGAAAACCCATCTAATAAGTCTAGGTTTAGCATCTTTCTTTTCCATAAGATATTTAATAGCAGCATGATCAGTGTGAACAGTTACTTTAGAATCAACAATATAAGGTTTGAACTTATCACAAGCAAATACAACTGCTAAAAATTCTTTTTCAGTAGTAGCATAATTTCTTTGGGCATTGTCTAGAGTTTTAGTAGCATATTGAGTAACATTTAATTCCTTATCAACTCCTTGTCCTAGAACAGCACCTACAACATATTCACTAGCATCACACATAATTTCAAAGGTGCAGAAATCAATGCCTTCTTAAGTATTTCAAATGCTTCTACACAATCATCATCAAAGACAAAAGGAATATCTTTTTGTAAGACATTATTCAGAGGCCTGGAGATTTTAGAGAAGTCCTTAATGAACCTCCTATAAAAACTGGCATGAACAAGGAAACTTCTTATACCTTTACTGTCCTTGGGACACGACATCTTTTCAATAGCATCAACTTTAGCTTTGTCAACTTCAATACCTCTTTCAGAAATTTTATGCCCAAAGACAATACCTTCATTAACCATAAAGTGGCACTTCTCCCAATTCAAGACAAGGTTAGTTTCTTCACATCTCTACAAAACTCGATCAAGGTTGCTCAAGAAATCATCAAAAGAAGTTCCATATACGGAGAAATCATCCATGAAAACCTCAACAATCTTTTCACAAAAATAAGAGAATATAGCCACCATGCATCTTTGAAAGGTAGCAGGTGCATTACATAAACCAAAAGGCATACATCTATAAGAAAAGGTGCCAAAAGGACAAGTAAAAGTGGTCTTTTCTTGATCCTCTTTTGACACAGGTATTTGAGAGAAACCAGAATAACCATCTAGAAAGCAAAAATGTGTATGTTTGGATAGTCTTTCTAGCATTTGATCAATAAAAGGTAAAGGGTAATGATCCTTTTTAGTAGATTTATTTAATTTGCAGAAATCAATTACCATTTTATGACCTGTAATAATTCTTTGTGGGATCAATTCATCTTTATCATTAGGAACAACAATAATACCTCCCTTTTTAGGGACACAATGGACAGGACTTACCCACTGACTATCAGCAATGGGATAAATTGTACCTGCCTCCAGAAGCTTTAGTATTTCTTTCCATACCACTTCTTTCATCTTAGGATTTAACCGTCGTCGGTGATCAACAACTGGTTTAGCGTCTTTCTCCAATTTTATTTTGTGTTGGCACAGAGTGGGACTAATGCCCTTAAGATCATCAAGAGTATATCCAATAGCAGCACGGTGCTTCGTCAGAGTTTTCAATAATTTCTTTTCTTCATGCTCTGAAAGGTTAGCACTAATAATAACAGGATATATCTTCTTTTCATCTAGATAAGCATATTTAAGAGTATCAGGTAACAGTTTAAGTTCAAACACGGGATCACCCTTGGGTGGAGGAGGATCCCCTAGGACTTCAATATGCAAGTTGTGTTTCAAAATAGGTCCCTTTTTAAAGAATACTTCATCTATTTCCCTTCTTTCATTCATAAACATATCATTTTCATGGTCAAGCAAATATTGTTCTAAAGGATCATTAGGAGGCACGACAATAGAAGCAAGACCAACAATTTCATCTTTACTAGGAAATTCCTCGTCATGGGATTGTCTACGAAATTTAGCAAAGTTAAACTCATGAGACATATCCCCCATACCAATAGTAACAACATCCTTTTCGCAATCTATCCTAGCATTAACAGTATTCAAGAAGGGTCTACCAAATATAATGGGACAAAAGTTATCTTGTGGGGAACCAAGAACAAGAAAACCAACAAGATATTTAACTTCCCCACACAAGACTTCAACATCTCTAACAATCCCAACTGGTGAAATATTGTCTATATTGGCAAGCTTAATTGTAACATCAATTTCTTCTATCTCAGGAGGTGCAATATCATGCATAATTTCTTTGTATAAGGAATGAGGTATTGCACTTGCACTAGCACCCATATCACATAAGCCATGATAACAATGATATCCTATCTTAACAGAAATAACAGGCATGCCTACAACAGGTCTATGTTTATTTTTAGTATCAGGTCTAGCAATTCTAGCAGCTTCATTGCAGAAGTAAATAACATGCCCATCAATATTATCATCCAAGAGATCTTTAACCATAGCAACACTAGGTTAAACTTTAATTTGCTCAGGGGGGTTTGGGTGTCTTAATGTTACTTTTATTGACCACAGTTGAAGCTTTAGCATGATCCTTTATTCTAACTGGGAAAGGTGGTTTCTCAATATAAGCAGTAGGAACAACAGGATCATTATAAGTGATAGTCTTTTCTTGAACTTTAATAGGTGCAACTACTTTTACTTCAATGGGAGGATTCTATTTAAACCACTTCTCCTTAGAGAGATCAACATGAGTAGCAAAGGATTCACAGAAAGAAGCTACTATCTCGGAGTCAAGTCCATATTTAGTGCTAAATTCACGAAAAACATCGGTATCCATAAAAGATTTAACACAATCAACCTTAGGTGTTATACCTGACTCCTTACCTTCATCGAGGTCCCAATTTTCAGAGTTGTGTTTAATTCTTTCCAATAAATCCCATTTGAATTCAATAGTCTTCATCATAAAAGAGCCAGTACAAGAAGTATCGAGCATGGAGCGATTATTGAGAGAAAGCCGAGCATAATTTTTTTGAATAATCAGTTCTCTTGAGAGCTCATGATTGGGGCCTGAATATAACATTGACTTAAGCCTCCCCCCAGCTTGAGCGATGCTTTCTCCTTCGCGAGGCAAAAAATTATATATATAATTACGATCACGATGAACAAGATTCATAGGATAAAACTTCTGATGAAATTCCAATTTCAATAGGTTGTAGTTCCATGATCCCATATCATCACATAGCCTAAACCATGTCAATGCATCTCTCTTCAAAGATAAAGGGAAGACCTTCTTCTTGATAACATCCTCGGGCATACCTGCAAGCTTAAATAATCCACAAACTTCATCCACATGGATTAGGTGCAAATCGGGATGTAATGTTCCATCTCCTGTAAAAGGATTAGCTAGCAGTTTCTCTATCATACCCGAAGGAATTTCAAAATAAACATTTTCAGTAGGTTCAGTAGGTTGAGGAGCAACTCTTTGCTCTACTGGTCGGGGTGAAGATACCCCGAACAAGCCCCTCAGAGGATTACTTTCCATAGTAACAAGTGACAATAAATTTCAGCACATTATATAAATTTTTCCTTACCAAATTCCACCTACCAAAGGTGCTTCACTCCCCGGCAACGGCGCCAGAAAAGAGTCTTGATGACCCACAAGTATAGGGGATCTATCGTAGTCCTTTCGATAAGTAAGAGTGTCGAACCCAACGAGGAGCAGAAGGAAATGATAAGCGGTTTTCAGCATGGTATTCTCTACAAGCACTAAAATTATCGGTAACAGATAGTTTTGTGATAAGGTAATTTGTAACGGGTAACAAGTAATGAAAGTAAACAAGGTGCAGCAAGATGGCCCAATCCCTTTTGTAGCAAAGGACAATCCTGGACAAACTCTTATATGGAGAAAAGTGCTCCCGAGGACACATGGGAATTATCGTCAAGCTAGTTTTCATCACGCTCATATGATTCACGTTCGTTACTTTGATAATTCGGTATGTGGGTGGACCGGTGCTTGGGTGCTGTCCTTTCTTGGACAAGCAACCCACTTATGATTAACCCCTATTGCAAGCATCCGCAGGTACAAAAGAAGTATTAAGGTAAACCTAACCATATCATGAAACATATGGATCCAAATCAGCCCCTTACGAAGCAACTCATAAACTAGGGTTTAAGCTTCTATCAATCTAGCAACCCATCATCTACTTATTACTTCCCAATGCCTTCCTCTAGGCCCGAACAATAGTGAAGTGTCATGCAGTCGACGTTCACATAACACCACTAGAGGAAAGACAACATACATCTCATCAAAATATCGAACGAATACCAAATTCACATGACTACTTATAGCAAGACTTCTCCCATGTCCTCAGGAACAAACATAACTACTCACAAATCATATTCATGTTCATAATCAGAGGGGTATTAATATGCATTAAGGATCTAAACATATGATCTTCCACCAAATAAACCAACTAGCATGAACTACAAGGAGTAATCAACACTACTAGCAACCCACAGGTACCAATCTGAGGCTTTGGGACAAAGATTGGATACAAGAGATGAACTAGGGTTTGAGAGGAGATGGTGCTGGTGAATATGTTGATGGAGATTGACCCCCTCCCGATGAGAGGATCGTTGGTGATGACGATGGCGATGATTTCCCCCTCCCGGAGGGAAGTTTCCCTGGCAGAACAGCTCTGCCGGAGCCCTAGATTGGTTCCGCCAAGGTTCCGCCTCGTGGCGGCGGAGTTTCTTCCCGAAAGCTTTCTTATGATTTTTCCTCGAACGAAAGACTTCATATAGCAGAAGATGGGCACCGGAGGCCTGCCAGGGGGCCCACGAGGCAGGGGGCGCGCCCAGGGGGGTAGGGCGCACCCGCACCCTCGTGGCCAGGGTCTGGGCCCCCTCTGGTAATTTTTTGCCAATATTTTTTATTAATTCCAAAAATAACTTCCGTGAAGTTTCAGGACTTTTGGAGCTATGCAGAATAGGTCTCTAATATTTGCTCCTTTTCCAGCCCAGAATTCCAGCTGTCGGCATTCTCCCTCTTCATGTAAACCTTGTAAAATAAGGGAGAATAGGCATAAGTATTGTGACATAACGTGTATAACAGCCCATAATGCTATAAATATCGATAGAAAAGCATGATGCAAAATGGACGTATCAGTAGCTCATCGGGGAAAACATCCTTGAATTCCTGCAACAAGTTAGAGAACACTAGAGGAAGAGGATTAGAATTGTTAGTTTGTGCCACCTCATCTTTGCATAGGAGGACATAGTGGATGACACTCGATGGGTTCTCACACACTTCTCTCATCTCTCTTTTTGTGGCTACGAGGACTAAGTTTTTCTCTCTTGGCGAAGAGTCACTCAATTTGGGCTTGTGGCACTCACTTTCTTTGTGGTGGTTCACTCTCTCACTAGTATGTCCATGATGGGTGGAAGCTTGCTTGTCGGCGATCACTTGGCTTGGTGACATTGGTCATAGTACATACTCCGTGCCGTTCATCTTGAAGCTATAGTGATTAGTTCATCCGTTGTGGATGACGTCGCGGTCTAATTGCCAAGGTCTTCCCAAAAGAAGATGGCACACGGACATAGGAACCCCATCGCACTCCAAGGTGTCCTCGTAGGCGCCGATCTTGAAAGAAACTTTCACCGTATGCTCCACTTGAATAGTGCCGGAGTCTCTTAGCCATTGCACCTTGTAGGGACGAGGATGCTTTTTCTTGACCAATCGCAGCTTGGAACATAGCTCTTCACTTGCCAAGTTGTGACACCTTCCTTCGTCGATGATGACTTTCACGGAACCCCCGTTGATGCCGACCTTAGTGTGGAATATGTGGCATCGTTGGTCTTCTTCTTGGTGATGTTGGAGCATCAAGACCTTGGAGACCACTCTTGGTGTCAAAATCGGCGGATCTCGGGTAGGGGGTCCCGAACTGTGCGTCTAAGGCGGATGGTAATAGGAGGCGGGGGACACGATGTTTACCCAGGTTCGGGCCCTCTCGATGGAGGTAATACCCTACTTCCTGCTTGATTGATCTTGATGATATGAGTATTACAAGAGTTGATCTACCACGAGATCGTAGAGGCTAAACCCTAGAAGCTAGCCTATGGTATGATTGTTCTTCTCCTACGGACTAAACCCTCCGGTTTATATAGACACCGGAGGGGACTAGGGTTACACAGAGTCAGTTACAAGGGAGGAGATCTACATATCTGTATTGCCAAGCTTGCCTTCCACGCCAAGGAGAGTCCCATCTGGACACGGGACGAAGTCTTCAATCTTGTATCTTCATAGTCCAATAATCCGGCCAAAGTATATAGTCCGGTTGTCCGAAGACCCCCTAATCCAGGACTCCCTCAGTAGCCCCTGAACCAGGCTTCAATGACGATGAGTCCGGCGCGCAGATTGTCTTCGTCATTGCAAGGCGGGTTCTTCAAATTCTGAGAACTTGCTGAGTAGTGTCCGGCTTCCCATAAATGTTGCACTCCTTGGCTTCCGCGCCTAATAATGGCTATCTTCCACGTGTCGAGCGAATGCAAGAAGCCATGACATTTTTACATTTGCCACCCTAGCCATGTGAGTAAACGGTCTATTAAAGAGATGGGGATTCTCAGATCCAGATCACACCATCCTCCCACAACGAGTATCCATCGGAGTGTGCCCGAAAAAATCCATTCCAACATGGCCGGCCATCGCAGCTCCTCCTCTCGCTCCCGTAGCCCTAAGCCCGACGATTGGAAGAAGTGTTCCGTCCCTCACATCCAATTAGTAGAGTTACAGACCCAGGGATTTCTCCCTCCAGCGTATATGGTCCCCGTTCGAGCCGGGCTCGCCACCTACAATGGCGGGGAGCAAGCAGAGAGCTTCCCCAACCCCTTCAAGGGGGAGCGGGTATGCCTTGTCCCTTATTTATTAAGGGGACTTGGATTTCCAATTCATCCGTTCCTCCGCGGGCTCCTGGAGTTCTACGGCCTCCAGTTGCATAATTTTACCCCTGCTTCCATATTACACATCGCTGGCTACGTCGCTCTTTGTGAGCTGTTTCTAGGCTGCAAAGCCCATTTCGAGCTATGGCAGAGGCTATTCTGCCTCGTGCCCCGTACACAGAAGGGGTCGATATATCAAGTGGGCGGAGCCGAAATATGGCGCCTCGCCGGGACCGGATCACTACTAGGGAAAAGCCTATACACAGAATCTTACCAGTGGCGCTGTACAAAATCAAGCGCTACTGCTACCTAGTAGCAGCGCACTTAAATAAACAGCGCTACTGCTATGACTTTAGCAGTAGCGCGTACTACCAAAAAGCGCTGCTGCTATGTTTGAACTGGGCGCACATCGCTAGCCCAACATAGCAGTAGCGCGTATACAGGCCAGCGCTGCTGCTAATATCCTTAGCTGTAGCGCGCTTACGTGTAAGGCGCTGCTGCTAACGGAAATAAAATAAAGTGAAAAAAAGTAAAAACAGAATGGAATAGCAGTAGCGCGTTTTATCGGAACGCGCTATAGCTACCTTAGCTATAGCGCGTTTCGGCGAAACGCGCTACTGCTAGTTTGACTCAAATCCGGGCTCAAAATTTTGCTAAGTCCTTTCCCCCCTCTCTCTACTCCCGGCCCCCTGTCCCCCAACTGATCCATCGCCGTTGTCGCCCTGCCGCCTTCGACCACATCACCACCGCCCGAGGCCGCCTTCGACCACACTGCCGCCGCCCGCCACCTTCGACCACACCCCCGCCGCCCGAGGCCGCCCTCGACCTCACAGCCGCCGCCCGAGGCCATCGTCGACCTCACCGTCGCCTCCCTCGAGCTCACCGCCGCTGCCCGAGCCAGAGCCTGCCCTTGCCGCCGACCGTAAGGCTCTGCCTCTACTGTCCCCTACCCTCCTCTCTCTCTCTGCTAGGGCAATTTCATATATATGTTGATACTGTGTTGATGTTCATATGAACCCTAGGTGTTCATATGAACCCTAGATTTTTTTAGGGCAGTAGGCATTTTATAGCATTTAGGAAAAATGATTAGCAATTTTTTTAGGACCTGAATTTGTTCCAAATTTCATTCAAATGAAATTTGAATTATTTGGACTATGGACCTGAATATTTTTAGCTAAATACTTTTAGCTTTAGACAAAAAACATATCTGTTTCCGGCTGAGTGGCTTGGTCAAAACTATATACGACTTGTGCTGGAATGATTCTGAGTGGCCTATGTTTTGCCGGAATGTTGATTCATTTCTGTTCCGGCAAATTTCAGGTTCTCGATTTGTCCACTTTTTAGCAAAGGTCATGCCGAAATTTTCCGTGAATTTCGGCATGACTTGTGCTATAAACTAGGACATATCGAGTGCCCGGGATTTGCCGCACCTGGAAGGAGTCAACATTCCTGCAAAACAATAGGCCTTTTTATGTCATTATTCATTTTATTAGGTCTAGAATTAATTGACTAGCTTTAATCATAGAAAACATGGCTAGCAACGATGAAGGGCAGGGTTCTGGTGATTGCTACGACGCCTACCGGGCGGCAGACGAATTTTTTAGCCTTACCGACGATCAACCAATGTTATTGTTGGGCCCACCGGTGGCATCGGGGACTGAGACCGACACGCAGACCGGTGCTGAGACTGAGACCGGCGCTGAGACTCAGACCGGCATCGAGACCGGTGCCGAGACTGAGACCGACGCTGCCTCGGGGAGCGGAGCCGGTGTAGAACCGAAAGCAAAGAGGCAACGGGTTCCTAACAAACTCAAGACTACTAGAGTGGTGGTCACGGAGGTGGACGACGACAATTTTGAGCCAACGGCGCCCGAGGAAGCACGTCGATGCTACGGCAATCAAATAGGCTGCATCGTATGGACAACCGCCACCATCAACGATGAGAAACTACAGAAGATAGAAAATATGAGGAGCTCCCTCCTAAAGAAGTTTCACCAGATATTCTTGTTCCCGGGCCGGAATGAGAAGGATTATAAAGATCCAGATGAGGACCTGGCAATGAAGAAGATAAACAAACACGCCATGACCAAGTTTAGCGACGTGTTGGCCGCCTGGAAAAATCGAGTGAAAGCAAGGATCATCGATAAGAAGGAACCCTACTCCGAGATTGTAAAGGATAATCCGACAATCACGGAAGAGCAGTTTCAAATATTCAAGGAGGCTTGCGAGGCCGAAGATGCCAAAAAAAAGTCTAAGTACATGAAGGGGCTTCAAGAGAGGAACTTTGGGAGCCACCACCTCGGAAGCCATGGTTACGGCGGAAAGAGGTCCAAATGGGCCAAGGAGGACGCGGAAGCCGCGAGTCTGGGCATCCCAGACCCCTTGGCGGAGTTCACCGTCCCGCAGGAGCATGACGTCCTCAGGGCCCGGCACCGTTGGGACCCAGTGAACAAGGTTTACGAGACAACACCGGTCATTAAGGAGTTCATGAGACTGTTGGTAATTTTAGTTTCTGATCAATTCGACTGCACACGTTAGTCATATTTGTAAACGATCGTTGTGCCTTTTGCAGAGAGAGCAACACAGGATTGCGGCCGAAAGCGACTCGCCGTCCGAGGCATTGGCGAGGCCCAAGTGGGACACTCCATTCAACCAGGCGTTGAACATATTGAAACGACAACCGCTGGATACTCGACCGTCGTATGGACGCGTGCACGGTGTCAGAGACGGCGCCACGTGGAAGAAGTACTATCGTGAGACCACAGAGGAGAGAAAGGAAAGATGGAGGTTAAATGAAGAAAACATCGACAAGAGGGTTGAGATTGCGGTTGAGAAAAGATCAACTGAGACAGTCGCAACAGCAGTAGCTGCCGCAAAACAGGTGGCTGTAGATATTTCTACTACCTTGGTTCCGGCCGTTTTCAATTGGAGCAGGCAAAATCCAGAAAAAGATGTAGCGGACTTTCCCCTTGCTGACTTCTTGGCGGGGAGCAGCTCGACTAGCGTTGCACCAGCACCTGCAGCTGCACCTGCTCCCGCACCGGCTCCCGCACCGAACGTGCTCGGCGGTGCTTTGTCTTTGGCTGAGCTCGACGCCCTCACGGTAGCTGTCACACCGGCCCCCTTCAATATAAATGTATAATCTCCCTTTTTCGTTGCCTTTCGGATGTCTCACGTCGCAGACTTTTCTTTGCAGGCCGAAGAAACCCCGTGCACCATATTGTACACCATCGGCGACCAGAAGGTGGACGTGGGGAAGGCGACGATAATGGAGCTGAAGGAACCATTGTTCCACAGCCGGCCGATCCCCCTGAACGTCTTCAAGGTTTCCGTGGCCAGTGTCAAACCGGGACACGAGAATTTGCCTCCTCCAGTACTACTGGGGGATGACGACGAGACACCGCGGCGGCTTGGTGATTGTTGCAATGCTGGGTGGGTCCTGTTGAGGCCAAAGAGTCTGCTTCGTCTGGAGGCGGCCGGGAGCACACCCACAGGCACGCAGCCTCAGCAAGGTATGAACATCAACACCCCACCTACCCAATTAGCGTCGGGTGTCGGGTTGGGTGATAGCGGTCGGGGTAAGGAGGAGGCTCCATTAGTCGCTGATGACGTCGCCATGGATGAGGATGAGGACGACGATGGCGCTGCTGAACAGTATGTCTATACTGGCGCCTCCTCAGGGTTTGAGCGTCATGAGTCGGCGCCTGAATTGCCGTCTCAACATATTATGGACGACCTTCTGGTAGTAAAGAAGTCTAGGAAGAGAGTGAGGAAAGGCAAAAAAGCTATTTCTATGATCCAGCCTCCTCAGCAGCCTCGGCTTCAGGACCGTATAGATATCCTCGATGCGGATAAATGGCATATCCCCGGTCAACCAATCCTACCTGCAACAGCGCTACGGGCCAGATTCGGCGATCTAAAGAGACTTCATGACGATGTGCTGCGGGTAGAGAAAGACCTCATCACCTCGAAAGATCCAGGATACCCACTCTACGTGGTTAACGTTCCGCGGCAAATGTCGTAC
This sequence comes from Aegilops umbellulata, assembly GCA_032464435.1. NCBI lineage: Eukaryota > Viridiplantae > Streptophyta > Magnoliopsida > Poales > Poaceae > Aegilops > Aegilops umbellulata. The sequence goes on from CP136060.1 coordinate 249,946,824, forward strand.
GTCGACAGCTTCCCCGCGGATAAGTTCTTCCTCCGATTCGATTACATATTCGACATGTTTCACGTGAAGAATCTGGATTTTACGTTTGTCCGCCTTTATGCCTTGCACATGAACTACATCATCGGGGTTGAGCAGATACCTCATATCTGTGTCGCTGACCCGTACTACATGCATGAGGGCTTCTTGGGAGTCTGCTCAAATCACCGTGAATACGCGAGGGATTACATCGTCAGTTTCATGCTCACCAATAAGGACAAGGGGGCGATTCTCGTGCCTTATCATCCTGTGTAAGTCATCCGCGCTGCTATCCTTCCTTCGATTTCAATCATTCATTTGCACGGTGGAGGCTAATTAATTTGAGGACTTATTTTGCGCAGCGGCGGGCGCGCCGTCCTCATCATCCTCTACCCTCGATTCTCCCACGCTCTTTACTTGGACTCATCGTAGAACATTCACAAAAAGGATTACACCCACATCAAGGATGTTCTCGACAGTGCTATGTTTCGCTACCAATCACTGGGTGGAGAGGTCAGGGACAAGAAGAAGAGGGGCGGCAGGGTCGCCTTCGGCCATAAGACCGACTTCTGCTGCATCCAGCAACCCGACGATTCTCTTAATGATGGATTCTATGTCCTACACCACATGCTGGAGTACAGACGGGATCACCAGAACCTTCGCATGGCACCTTCTTCCGACGATGCCCATATTCTGCAATGGGCAAAGGACATAGGAGATATCGAGGATCATCGACTTCGAGCTGAGTTCTATAACATCTAGCACGAACTTGCCCAAATCATCATGAAGGAGGTCGTCGGAAAAACAGGGATGTTCTACGGAGAAGGACAAATGTCGCGGGAAGACGTCCGAACATGGATATCCTCTCAGCGTCTCGATCTGAAGCCTTTCACTAGGCTCGGGGACTATCTCCCTGACTTGGATGGATGGAACGACATGTTGGAGTGATTGTTGATATATGACAATGTGTCCGTTTAGTCCATACTTTCTGTATGACAAAACTTTGAGTTATGCACGGTGAAACTTTATTTTTGATGTAATTAAACCGTCCTCCTCCTAGACTAGCGAAAATCACTCTAGTTAGGGCATTTTGGGGTATGATGAACTTTGTTATTTATGCTTATGATATGTTGTTTTTATTTTTGCCAAGTCTGTCTCTTTCTGTTGCTCAACTATATATGTTGCATATCATCGACTCATGTGATGATGCAGGTGCATAGATCATAGATGGCGAAGAAGTGCTATGCCAGGAGTATATATATATACGACAAGTGGCCGGAGTGCCAGGCCCTTCCGGTTTTCGAGCGACAGGCAGTAGTTAGTTTAGAGACCATGCTAATGCGAAAGAGGGATACGAACTCATGTTCTCAAAGTGATAGCTCTTCTCACGTATATCATTGTTTAGATGGATGACGATGTATTTGCATATCATTCGAGACTTGTATCGCTATTTTCAAGATGATGACGAGAGACCACTTTGTGTTGGATGATGATTATGATGATGACATGATTTGATGAGACTGATTGTATGTATATGCTATGATTACATTTGTATGTGTATGATATGCTAAACATTATTGTATAAAGCCTATTCAAATACAAAACAAATACAAAACAAATATGCAGGAAAAAAACTAATAAATAAACTAGTAGTAGCGAGGGGGGAAATTTAGCAGTAGCGCCGCATTGTCAGTAGCGCGTCCCAGCAAACAGCGTTGTAGATAATATCAGTAGCGCCCTTTCCCAAAGAGCGCTATAGCTATTCATGTATAGCACTAGCGTGGGTCAACCGGCGCTACTGCTATACGTTAGCTGTAGCGCCTTATTAGTAGCACCGGTGCCCGCGCTATTGAGAGGCCCAAAACCCTCGCTGCTGCTAGGCTTTTCCCTAGTAGTGGATACCTATCCGGTACCCCAAAGAAGATGTCCAAAGACTGGCCTTCGGAGTGATTTTATATGGAGGACGTCCCCCTCCCGGACCCTATTCGGATGGGCCTTCCTGAGTTCGACAACGCTCCCTTGAAGAAACACCGCAGCTGGCGCCCTCGGGGCCCTCAGGAGGAAGATAACGGGGAAGTCCTTTACCTGATGGGTCGGATACAGACGTTAGCCCAGTCAGGATTGACAGTAATCGAAGTTATGTCAATATGCATAATGTGGGGGGTGTAGCCACTTCAATATCGGGGGCAACCCATGTGGCACTTTAACGGAGAAGATGATGCCACCCGCTGCTTCCGTAAGGGACCGGACTCAGTCACTGCTCTAGCAGAGATTCTGTCTGATTTGTACAAAGGAGAGGAATAGGAGTTCCTCCGCATCAAGCCACGGGATGGATTCTCCATGTACAACCCTCCAAGCTGGGTGAGTTGCTACTTTTTACTCCCAACCTTCCCACATTCTTTGTCATAAGTATTTACCTTGCCATTTCATAGCGGGAACTGCGAAAAGCTGTAAGGGAGGTCCACAACCCGCCTCCACAACCAGAGGACCCTGACCGGGCCCTCGACCCCGGACTTGAAGAAGATCCGGACACATTTGTGGAGCTTATTGACAGAACGTTCTATCAATTAAGCTGCGACGGTGCCATGGTGGCCATCATAGCCGATTATCCAGGACTGCTCCCTGCATCGCATGTAAGTAAAACTGGAGTCCTAAGTTCCAAGAAGGATCCCTTTTTCCACACTTAACCTACCACACACATATGGTGCTTTACAGGGAAGGCTCTCGGGACGCCATGCCGAACCCGCAGTGACTCACCAACGAGGGGCACCGAAGCCGGGTAGGCTTAAAAGGAAAGCGGTCAGGACTGAGACGCCGTCGCAGAGGTATGAAAGAGAACCCCGCTCCGTGGTGGTCGTCTTTTAAAATATAATTAAGCCCATGTTTCCTAGTAGGAAAAACGCTCACCGGACCATATCCGGAGAGGTTGCCGGTCATGCCTCCACCAGTCGGGCTCCAGGGCCGGGCTTAGGGGCGGACGCTAACATGGGGCCAATGCCGGATGTTCCTCCTACAGAGGATGCAGATAGACTATCCGCTACAAATTCTGAGGTGGAGAGCTCCATGAATCACAGGCGTCGCCGGGCCGTACTCGGTGACGCTTGTTTCTCCCAAGAGGCGTTTGATGCCTTCAACTCAGGAGACGCGTACATCTGAGCTACTCAGAATGGTCTTGCCAGAGCCACGGACCAGTATGTAAAGGATATACGGGTAAGAAAAAATCTAATAATTATGTATATCAGTAGCCCCTGAGACTTGAAATAGTTGGTACAACTGATTTAAGGATCATTGTTTGCATAGGCTCTTATGGAGAAGAATACCCAGTTGTCTCGAGAGCTGGAGGAATGTAAAGCCCAACTTCAGGCCGCAGTTGCCGTAGTGAAGGAGTCCGAGAAGGCCCCATTGGGTAAGACTTGCTTTTATTGCAAAGAATGTCATGTACCAGGTAGTATGCGGCATGCGTGCAAATCTAATAATAGATTATGCAGGTAGTCCCGGAGTGAATCTGGATGAGCAACATGCCCAACGATAGCTAAAGGCTGGCGAGCGCGTGCTTACGCAAGTTAGGCGGGACAGAAACGATCTCCAAGACGCCAATACCCAGCTGAGCATTGAACTAAAAGATGTTCGGGCCCAGCTTGCTGACTCCGTAAAGGAGAATAAGAGGCTTCAACGCGGCATTTTCAGTAAGTGCTGTAACGAACTTTTATAGAGTTCGGCGAAGAAACCGTCTGACAGAGTTATATCTGTAGGTATGTTGACGGGTCGTCCCGCGGAGGAGATGCCCGGGTCTACGGGCGATCTTTTGCCAGAGCTCGCACAACTGCACGAACAAGTGCGCAGGTGATGCAGGGCATTGCCCAAGCCTTGTGGCCGTCCGCCTCCCTGCCAGGAGGCATGAGAGGGCTTGTAGAAAAGCTGAAGGGAGCGCGGCGGCGCTTCCGACTATGGAACATGTCAGCCTGCCGACATGGTGCAAGGGAAGCCTGGGCCATGGTGAAGACGCGGTATACCAAGGCTGACCCGAACCACATGGCCGAGGTCGGACCTGTGGGGCCTGACGGGAAAGAGATCCCCGTCAGTTTGGTTTATGACCAGGTAGAATTAGCCGCAAAGTATTCTCAATAGGACTGTAGGCTAGACAACTTGTTGGATGGTATAGAAGAAGTTTAGTCAGTCTAAGTGACTGTGTACTTCAAATGACATATATTGTCCCTAGCCGGATTGTAAATCATTTGTCATGGCGGACCTTTTCGCTTCAACCTCCGGACCCGATAGTCCGGAGTGTATCCGAATACCTGCTCAGTTATGTAAAAAACCGGGATATGCGTGGAAACCAGGTGTAGGGGTCATAAGTGCTTGAACAGACAAGTACCCAACTAGCTATGTTATATTACATGGATAGTAAGAAACATCTTCCAGGGAGAATAGTTCCGTTAAGGGTTCCTTTCCCTGGGTACGCATGCCCTAACGTGCATGTCCGGACTGCGAAAAGAGACGCAGGATATAAACTTATGGGGGCATGTAGTACAATAAATAGAAATCGTCTTTTGTTCACCGACCGAATATTCCCTTAAGAACGCTAGCTTTCAGCTTCACCCAGTCTGAGGTACACATCCGGCTGACCCGGCAGTAACAATCGTAGAGGTGCTCCCCTTATGCCCTAGTCGAATTAAAGGGAACGTAGGGCATAAACACAAGAGCAAGGCAACCTGGCTTGGCCAAAACTTAAGTCATATCGATGCATATAATGGCGAAAAAAAGGAACAAGTGAAAAGTAACACATGTGTTGGGCCAAAAGCCCGAAACATAGCTATATTAAGCTTCTGTATAAGAAGCCCCCAGGTATAATGAGCGCGGCTAGCGCGTCAAGATTGTGTAGTGAAGACACATTGCAGCCTTATAAGGCCTTGACGAAAAAAGAGGAGAAAGAAAGAAAAGATAGATAATGAATATGTAAAAAATTGACAAAGGTAAGGAGACGAACCACCGAGTCCGGCGCTAGGCGTAGAACCTTCGGAGCTTGGCTGCATTCCATGTTGGAGAACGTAGCAGGAATTTAAAATTTTCCTACGTGTCACCAAGATCTATCTATGGAGAAACTAGCAACGAGGGGAAAGAGAGTGCATCTACATACCCTTGTAGATCACTAAGCGGAAGCGTTCAAGTGAACGGGGTTGATGGAGTCGTACTCGCCGTGATCCAAATCACCGATGATCCTAGTGCCGAACGGACAGCACCTCCGCGTTCAACACACGTACAGCCCGGTGACGTCTCCCATGCCTTGATCCAGCAAGGGGAGAGGGAGAGGTTGAGGAAGACTCCATCCAGCAGCAGCACAACGGCGTGGTGATGATGGAGGAGCGTGGCAATCCTGCAGGGCTTCGCCAAGCACCGCGGGAGAGGAGAAGGACTTGGGAGAGGGGGAGGGCTGCGCCAGCACATTGGTGCTGTTGCCCTCCCACCCCCACATATATATAGGGGCAAGGGAGAGGGGGGCCGGCCCCCTCAGATCCCATCTGAGGAGGGGGCGGCGGCCAGGAGGGGTGGCTTGCCCCCCAAGGCAAGGGGGGGCGCCCCCTTCTAGGGTTCCCCCAAACCCTAGGCGCCTTGGGCCCTTGTGGGGGGCGCACTAGCCCACTTGGGGCTGGTCCCCTCCCACATGTGGCCCATGCAGCCCTCCGGGGCCGGTGGTCCCACTTGGTGGACCCCCGGGACCCTCCTGGTGGTCCCGGTACGTTACCGATAAAACCCGAAACCCTTTCGGTGACCAAAACAGGACTTCCCATATATAAATCTTTACCTCCGGACCATTCCGGAACTCCTCGTGATGTCCGGGATCTCATCCGGGACTCCGAACAACATTCGGTAACCACATATGAACTTCCTTAATAACCCTAGCGTCATCGAACCTTAAGTGTGTAGACCCTACGGGTTCGGGAGACATGCAGACATGACCGAGACGTTCTCCGGTCAATAACCAACAGCGGGATCTGGATACCCATGTTGGCTCCCACATGTTCCATGATGATCTCATCGGATGAACCACGATGTCAAGGACTTAATCAATCCCGTATACAATTCCCTTTGTCTATCGGTACGATACTTGCCTGAGATTCGATCGTCGGTATCCCGATACCTTGTTCAATCTCATTACCGGCAAGTCTCTTTTACTCGTTCCGCAACACATCATCCCGTGATCAACTCCTTGATCACATTGTGCACATTATGATGATGTCCTACCGAGTGGGCCCAGATATACCTCTCCGTCACACGGAGTGACAAATCCCAGTCTCGATTCGTGCCAACCCAACGGACACTTTCGGAGATACCTGTAGTGTACCTTTATAGCCACCCAGTTACGTTGTGACGTTTGGCACACCCAAAGCACTCCTACGGTATCCGGGAGTTGCACAATCTCATGGTCTAAGGAAACGATACTTGACATTAGAAAAGCTTTAGCATACGAACTACATGATCTTGTGCTAGGCTTAGGATTGGGTCTTGTCCATCACATCATTCTTCTAATGATGTGATCCCGTTATCAATGACATCCAATGTCCATGGTCAGGAAACCGTAACCATCTATTGATCAACGAGCTAGTCAACTAGAGGCTTACTAGGGACATGGTGTTGTCTATGTATCCACACATGTATCTGAGTTTCCTATCAATACAATTCTAGCATGGATAATAAACGATTATCATGAACAAGGAAATATAATAATAACCTATTTATTATTGCCTCTAGGGCATATTTCCAATAGTCTCCCACTTGCACTAGAGTCAATAATCTAGTTCACATCGATATGTGATTAACACTCAAAGTCACATCCCTATGTGACTAACACCCAAGAGTTCTGAGTTTGATCATGTTATGCTTGTGAGAGAGGTTATAGTCAACGGGTCTGAAATATTCAGATCCGTATGTACTTTGCAAATTTCTAAGTCATCTCCTAGATGCAGTTACCACGCTCCATTTGGAGCTATTCCAAATAACTGTTCTACTATACAAATCCAGTTTACTACTCAGAATAATCTGGATTAGTGTCAAAGGTTGCATCGGCGTAACCCTTTACGACGAAACCTTTTACCACCTCCATAATCGAGAAAATTCCTTAGTCCACTAGTTACTAAGGATTACTTTGACCGCTGTCTTGTGATCCATTCTTGGATCACTCTTGTACCCCTTGACTGACTCATGGTTTGGCACACTTCAGGTGCGGTACATAACATAGCATACTTTAGAGCCTACGACTAAAGGATAGGGGACGACCTTCGTCCTTTCTCTCTATTCTGCCGTGGTCATGTCTTGAGTCTTTCTCAATACTCACACCTTGTAACACAGCCGAGAACTCCTTCTTTGCTGATCTATTTTGAACTCCTTCAAAATCTTGTCGTGGTATGTGTTTGTTTGAAAGTACTATTAAGCGATTTTGATCTATCCTTATAGATCTTGATGCTCAATGTTGAAGTAGCTTAATCCAGGTTTTCCATTGAAAACACTTTTCAAATAACCCTATATGCTTTCCAGAAATTCTACATCATTTCTGATAAACAATATGTCAACAACATATACTCATCAGAAATTCTATAGTGCTCCCACTCACTTCTTTGGAAATACAAGTTTCTCATAAACTTTGTATAAACCCAAATCTTTGATCATCTCATCAAAGCGTACATTCCAACTCCGAGATGCTTACTCCAGTCCTTAGAAGGATTGATGGAGCTTTGCATACTTGTTAGCATCTTTCAGGATTGACAAAAATCTTCTGGTTGTATCACATACAACCTTTCCTCAAGAAAATCGTCGAGGAAACAATGTTTTGACATCCTATCTGCACAATTTCATAAATAATGCAGTAATCGCTAACATAATTCCAACAGACTCTTAGCATCGCTACGAGTGAGAAAGTCTCATCGCAGTCAACTCCTTGAACTTGTCGGAAAACATCTTAATGACAAGTCGAGCTTTCTTAATGGTGACATTTACCATCATTGTCCGTCTTCCTTTTAAAATCCATCTGTACTCAACAGCCTTACGACCATCGGGCCGTTCTGCCAAAGTCTACACTTTGTTTTCATACATGGATCCTCTCTCGGATTTTATGGCCTCGAGCCATTCATCGGAATCTGGGCCCACCATCGCTTCTCCATAGCTCGTAGGTTCATTGTTGTCTAGCAACATGACTTCCAAGACAGGATTACGTACCACTCTGAAGTAGTACGCATCCTTGTCATCCTACGAGGTTTGGGAGTGACTTGATCCGAAGTTTCATGATCACTATCATAAGCTTCTACTTCAATTGATGTAGGTGCTACAGGAACAACTTCCTGTGCCCTGCTACACACTAGTTGAAGTGACGGTTCAACAACCTCATCAAGTCTCCACCATCCTCCCACTCAATTCTTTCGAGAGAAACTTTTCCTCGAGAAAGGACCTGATTCTAGAAACAATCCCTATTGCTTTCGGATCTGAGACAGGAGGTATACCCAACTGTTTTGGGTGTCCTATGAAGATGCATTTATCAGCTTTGGGTTCGAGCTTATCAGCCTGAAACTTTTTCACATAAGCGTCGTAGCCCCAAACTTTTAAGAAACAACAACTTAGGTTTCACTAAACCATAGTTCATACGGTGTCGTCTCAACGGATTTGTGTGGTTCCCTATTTAAAGTGAATGCGGTTGTCTCTAATGCCTAACCCATGAACGATAGTGGTAATTCGATAAGAGACATCATGGTACGCACCATATCCAATAGGGTGCAACTATGATGTTCGGACACACCATCACACTAGGGTGTTCCAGGCGGTATTAGTTGTGAAACAATTTCCACAGTGCCAAACTCGTAACTCAGATATTCATTTCTATGATCATATCATAGATATTTTATCCTCTTGTCACGACGATATTCAACTTCACTCTGAAATTACTTGAACCATTCAATAATTCAGACTTGTGTTTCATCAAGTAAATATGCTCAGTATCTACTCAAATCATCTGTGAAGTAAGAGCATAACGATATCCACTGCGTGCCTCAGCACTCATTGGACTGCACACATCAAAATGTGTTACTTCCAACAAGTTGCTTTCTTGTTCCATTTTACTGAAACCGAAGCTTTCAGTCATCTTGCCCATGTGGTATGATCTGCATGTCTCAAGCGATTCAAAATCAAGTGAGTCCAAACGGTCGATCTGCATGGAGTTTCTTCATGCGTATATACCAATAGACATGGTTCACATGTCTCAATCCTTTTCAAAAATGAGTGAGTCCAAAGATCCATCAACATGGAGCTTCTTCATGCGTTTTATACCAATATGACTTACATGGCAGTGCCACAAGTAGGTGGTACTATCATTACTATCTTATATCTTTTGGCATGAACATGTGTATCACTATGATCGAGATTCAATAAACCATTTATTTTAGGTGCAAGACCATTAAAGGTATTATTCAAATAAATAGAGTAACCATTATTCTCCTTAAATGAATAACCGTATTGCGATAGACATAATCCAATCATGTCTATGCTCAACGCAAACACCAAAAAACAATTATTTAGGTTTAACACCAATCTCGATGGTAGAGGGAGCGTGTGATGCTTGATCATATCAACCTTGGAAACACTTCCAACACATCTCGTCAGCTCACCTTTAGCTAGTCTCCGTTTATTCCGTAGCTTTTATTTCGAGTTACTAACACTTAGCAACCGAACTGGTATCTAATACCCTGATGCTACTAGGAGTACTAGTAAAGTACACATTTACATAATGTATATCCAATATACTTCTATCGACAGCCTTCTCATCTACCAAGTATCTAGGGTAATTCTGCTCCAGTAGCTGTTCTCCTCATTACAAAAGCACTTAGTCTCGGGTTTGGGTTCAACCTTGGGTTTCTCCACTAGAGCAGCAGCTGATTTGCCGTTTCATGAAGGATCCCTTCTTGCCCTTGCCCTTCTTGAAACTAGTGGTTTCACTAACCATCAATAATTGATGCTCCTTCTTGATTTCTACTTTCGCGGTGTCAAACATCGCGAATATTTCAAGGATCATCATATCCATCCCTGATATAGTTCATCACAAAGCTGTAGCAGCTTGGTGGCAATGACTTTGGAAAAACATCACTATCTTATCTGGAAGATCAACTCCCACTCGATTCAAGTGATTGTTGTACTCAGACAATCTGAGCACAAGCTCAACGATTGAGCTTTTCTCCCTTAGTTTGCAGGCCAAGAAAATCGTCGGAGGTCTCATACCTCTTGACGTGGGCACGAGCCTGAAATCCCAATTTCAGCCCTCGAAACATCTCATATGTTCCGCGACATTTCAAAATGTCTTCGGTGCCTCAATTCTAAACCATTTATCATTACCGAACTATCATGTAGTCATCAAAACGTGTATGTCAGATGTTCGTAACATCCACAGACCACGTTCGAGGTCCAGCACACCGAGTGGTGCATTAAGGACACAAGCCTTCTACTGTCCGCATAATTGCTACTATCAACTTTCAACTATATTTTCTCTAGGAACATATCTAAAACAATAGAACTAAAGCGCGAGCTTACAACATAATTTGCAAAGATCTTTTGACTATGTTCAGGATAATTAAGTTCATATTATGAACTCCCACTCAGATAGACATCCCTCTAGTCATCCAAGTGATTACATGATCCGAGTCAACTAGGCCGTGTCCGATCATCACGTGAGACGGACTAGTCATCATCGGTGAACATCTTCATGTTGATCATATCTACCATACGACTCATGCTCGACCTTTCGGTCTCTTGTGTTCTGAGGCCATGTCTGTACATGCTAGGCTCGTCAAGTCAACCTAAGTGTTTCACGTGTGTAAATCTGGCTTACACCCGTTGTATGTGAACGTAAGAATCTATCACACCCGATCATCACGTGGTGCTTCGAAACGACGAACTTTCGCAACGGTGCACAGTTAGGGGGAACACTTTCTTGAAATTTTAATGAGGGATCATCTTATTTACTACCGTCGTTCTAAGAAAATAAGATGTATAAACATGATAAACATCACATGCAATCAAATAGTGACATGATATGGCCATCATCACTTTGCTCCTTTTGATCTCCATCTTCGGGGCTCCATGATCATCGTCGTCACCGGCATGACACCATGATCTCCATCATCATGATCTCCATCATCGTGTCTTCATGAAGTTTGCACGTCAACTATTACTTCTACTACTATGGCTAACGGTTAGCAATAAAGTAAAGTAATTACATGACGTTTATGTTGACACGCAGGTCATAAATAAATTAAAGACAACTCCTATGGCTCCTGCCGGTTGTCATACTCATCGACATGCAAGTCGTGATTCCTATTACAAGAACATGATCAATCTCATACATCACATATATCATTCATCACATCCTTTTGGCCATATCACATCACATGGCATACCCTGCAAAAACAAGTTAGACGTCCTCTAATTGTTGTTTGCATGTTTTACGTGGTTGCTATGGGTTTCTAGCAAGAACGTTTCTTACCTACGCAAAACCACAACGTGATATGTCAATTGCTATTTACCCTTCATAAGGACCCTTTTCATCGAATCCGATCCGACTAAAGTGGGAGAGACTGGCACCCGCTAGCCACCTTATGCAACTAGTGCATGTCAGTCGGTGGAACCTGTATCACGTAAGTGTACTGTAAGGTCGGTCCGGGCCGCTTCATCCCATAATGCCGCCGAATCAAGATTGACTAGTAACGGTAAGCATATTGAACAAAATCAATGCCCACAACTACTTTGTGTTCTACTCGTGCAAAGAATCTACGCAATAGACCTAGCTCATGATGCCACTGTTGGAGAACGTAGCAGAAATTTAAAATTTTCCTACGTGTCACCAAGATCTATCTATGGAGAAACCAGCAACGAGGGGAAAGAGAGTGCATCTACATACCCTTGTAGATCGCTAAGCGGAAGCGTTCAAGTGAACGGGGTTGATGGAGTCGTACTCGCCGTGATCCAAATCATCGATGATCCTAGTGCCGAACGGACAGCACCTCCGCGTTCAACACACGTACAGCCCGGTGACGTCTCCCATGCCTTGATCCAGCAAGGGGAGAGGGAGAGGTTGAGGAAGACTCCATCCAGCAGCAGCACAACGGCGTGGTGATGATGGAGGAGCGTGGCAATCCTGCAGGGCTTCGCCAAGCACCGCGGGAGAGGAGAAGGACTTGGGAGAGGGGGAGGGCTGCGCGAGCACATTGGTGTTGTTGCCCTCCCACCCCCCACATATATATAGGGGCAAGGGAGAGGGGGGCCGGCCCCCTCAGATCCCATCTGAGGAGGGGGCGGCGGCCAGGAGGGGTGGCTTGCCCCCCAAGGCAAGGGGGCGCCCCCTTCTAGGGTTCCCCCAAACCCTAGGTGCCTTGGGCCCTTGTGGGGGGGCGCACCAGCCCACCTGGGGCTGGTCCCCTCCCACATGTGGCCCATGCAGCCCTCCGGGGCCGGTGGTCCCACTTGGTGGACCCCCGGGACCCTCCTGGTGGTCCCGGTACGTTACCGATAAAACCCGAAACCCTTTCGGTGACCAAAACAGGACTTCCCATATATAAATCTTTACCTCCGGACCATTCCGGAACTCCTCGTGATGTCCGGGATCTCATCCGGGACTCCGAACAACATTCGGTAACCACATACGAACTTCCTTAATAACCCTAGCGTCATCGAACCTTAAGTGTGTAGACCCTACGGGTTCGGGAGACATGCAGACATGACCGAGACGTTCTCCGGTCAATAACCAACAGCGGGATCTGGATACCCATGTTGGCTCCCACATGTTCCACAATGATCTCATCGGATGAACCACGATGTCAAGGACTTAATCAATCCCGTATACAATTCCCTTTGTCTATCGGTACGATACTTGCCCGAGATTCGATCGTCGGTATCCCGATACCTTGTTCAATCTTGTTACCGGCAAGTCTCTTTTACTCATTCCGCAACACATCATCCGGGGATCAACTCCTTGATCACATTGTGCACATTATGATGATGTCCTACCGAGTGGGCCCAGAGATACCTCTCCGTCACACGGAGTGACAAATCCCAGTCTCGATTCGTGCCAACCCAACGGACACTTTTGGAGATACCTGTAGTGTACCTTTATAGCCACCCAGTTACGTTGTGACGTTTGGCACACCCAAAGCACTCCTACGGTATCCGGGAGTTGCACAATCTCATGGTCTAAGGAAACGATACTTGACATTAGAAAAGCTTTAGCATACGAACTACATGATCTTGTGCTAGGCTTAGGATTGGGTCTTGTCCATCACATCATTCTTCTAATGATGTGATCCCGTTATCAATGACATCCAATGTCCATGGTCAGGAAACCGTAACCATCTATTGATCAACGAGCTAGTCAACTAGAGGCTTACTAGGGACATGGTGTTGTCTATGTATCCACACATGTATCTGAGTTTCCTATAAATACAATTCTAGCATGGATAATAAACGATTATCATGAACAAGGAAATATAATAATAACCTATTTATTATTGCCTCTAGGGCATATTTCCAACATTCCATGGGTTTGGCTCGAGTCGATTGTCCGATGCATCCCGCAGACGGTACGCTCCACCGGTCAGAACTTGGTCAATAACGGAGGGACCTTCCCATTTGTGCTTGAGCTTGTTCTTTTTCTTCTCCGGTAGGCGCAGAACGAGCTCGCCAACATTATAAGTTTTGGCCCGTACTTCTCTGCTTTGATACCTTCGAGCCTGTTGCTGATAGAATGCGGAACGGGCTTTTGCCATGTCACACTCCTCCTTCGGGGCGTCCAAACTGTCCTGCCAATCAAGCTCAGCTTATTTCTCTTCGTACATGGGCACTCGAGGTGAGTCATGAATTATGTCGCAGGGTAGTACCGCCTCTGCGCCGTACACCATAAAAATGGTGTGTATCCGGTAGTGCGATTCGGCGTGGTTCGCAACCCCCATAGTACGGAGTCGAGCTCCTCTACCCATTGCGTATTGGATTCCTTCAAGGATCGCACTAATCTGGGTTTGATGCAGCTCATGATAAGATCGTTTGCTTGTTCGACTTGACCGTTAGTTTGCGGGTGATATACATAAGCATAATCGAGCTTGATGCCCATGTTGCTGCACCAAAGTTTTACCTCGTCGGCTGTAAAGTTCGAGCCATTATCGTCGGCTGTATTTGTTCGATATCATAGTAACTATAAACACCCTTTGCATAAGAAGATAATATTTCATTATCATTGAACTCACATAGGTAGGGAAGGTGTTTTTAGGGTTCTTAGAGCAACAAGTAAAATCACACATTTCACAAAGATTCCAAGCATAGCATAACAAACTATTTATATGATGCCATAAGAGTCTCCCTTTTTCAGACAAACGATGACGCACAAAATGAGCATGCTCATCTAAAGATTTCCCATCAACTAGGCTAGTTGGGGTTTCAGCACGAGCGCATAAGGATTAAAGATGATCCAAGTAGAACACTTTAAGTGGATCCATATCAATAGAATTTTAGCAAGCAAAGATGCAAGCAAATAGAAGGCACGTGGAAACACGAACAAAGATACATACGGGAGGAAGTCGCACGGAAAAGAGAGGGCGAATAAAATGGCAAGGGTGAAGTGGGGGAGAGGAAAATGAGAGGCAAATGGCAAATAATGTAGTGCGAGAGATAAGGAATTGTGATGGGTACTTGGTATGTTGACTTTTGCATAGACTCCCCGGCAACGGCGCCAGAAATTCTTCTTGCTACCTCTTGAGCACTGCGTTGGATTTCCCCGAAGAGGAAGGGATGATGCAGCAAAGTAGCGTAAGTATTTCCCTCAGTTTTTGAGAACCAAGGTATCAATCCAGTAGGAGGCTACGCGCGAGTCTCTCGTACCTACACAAAACAAATAGCTCAACGCAACCAACGCGATTAGGGGTTGTCAATCCCTTCACGTCACTTACGGGAGTGAGATCTGATAGAGATGATAGATAATATTTTTGGTATTTTTGGTATAGAGATGCAAGGTAAAAAGTAAAACACAAAGTAAAAAGCAAAGCAATAATAAAGTGATGGAGATTGATATGATGAGAATAGACCAGGGGGCCATATGTTTCACTAGTGGCTTCTCTCAAGAGCATAAGTATTCTACGGTGGGTGAACAAATTACCGTTGAGCAATTGACAGAATTGAGCATAGTTATGAGAATATCTAGGCATGATCATGTATATAGGCATCACGTCCAATACAAGTAGACCGACTCCTGCCTGCATTACTACTATTACTCCACTCATCGACCGCTATCCAGCATGCATCTAGAGTATTAAGTTAAAAACAGAGTAACGCCTTAAGCAAGATGACATGATGTAGAGGCATAGTTTCATGCAATATGATAAAAACCCCATCTTGTTATCCTCGATGGCAACAATACAATACGTGCCTTGCTGCCCCTACTGTCACTGGGAAAGGACACCGCAAGATTGAACCCAAAGCTAAGCACTTCCCCCATTGCAAGAAAGACCAATCTAGTAGGCCAAACCAAATTGATAATTCAAAGAGACTTGCAAAGATAACCAATCATACATAAAAGAATTCAGAGAAGATTCAAATATTATTCATAGATAGACTTGATCATAAACCCAAAATTCATCAGTCTCAACAAACACACCGCGAAAAGAAGATTACATCGAATAGATCTCCACGAGAGAGGGGGAGAACATTGTATTGAGATCCAAAAAGAGAGAAGAAGCCATCTAGCTACTAACTATGGACCCAAAGGTCTGAGGTAAACTACTCACACTTCAACGGAGGGGCTAGGATGATATAGAAGCCCTCCGTGATGATGGCCCTCTCCGGCGGAGCTCCGGAACATGCCCCAAGATGGGATCTCGTGGGTACAAAAGGTTGCGGCGGTGGAATTAGGTTTTTGGCTCCGTCTCTGATCATTTGGGGGTACGTAGGTATATATAGGAGGAAGGAGTACGTTGGTGGAGCTTCGAGGGGCCCACGAGGCAGGGGGCGCGCCCTAGGAGGGGGCGCCCTCCACCCTCGTGACTGCCTCGTGGCTTTCTTGACGGAGGGTGCAAGTCTCCTGGGTCTTATCTGATGAGAAAATCATGTTCCCGAAGGTTTTATTCCGTTTGGACTCCGTTTGATATTTTGTTTCTCCGAAACTCTGAAATAGGAAAAAAACAGCAATTCTGGGCTAGGCCTCCGGTTAATAGGTTAGTCCCAAAAGTAATAAAAAAGTGGAAAATAAAGCCCAATATAGTCCAAAACAGAAGATAATATAGCATGGAGCAATAAAAAATTATAGATACGTTGGAGACGTATCAGGCATCCCGAAGCTTAATTCCTGCTCGCCCTCGAGTAGGTAAATGATAAAAAGAGAATTTTTTATGCGGAGTGCTACTTGGCATAATTTCAATGTAAATCTTCTCAATTGTGGTATGAATATTCAGATTCGAAAGATTCAAGACAAAAGTTCATATTGACATAAAAATAATAATACTTCAAGCATACTAACTAAGCAATTATGTCTTCTCAAAATAACATGGCCAAAGAAAGTTCATCCCTACAAAATCATATAGTTTAGTCATGCTCCATTTTCGTCACACAAGAATGCTCTCATCATGCACAACCCCGATGACAAGCCAAGCAATTGTTTCATACTTTAATAATCTCAAACTTATAAACCTTCACGCAATACATGAGCACGAGCCATGGATATAGCACTATGGGTGGAATAGAATATGATGATGGAGGTTATGTGGAGAAGACAAAAAAGGAGAAAGTCTCACATCAACGAGGATAATCAATGGGATATGGAGATGCCCACTGATTGATGTTAATGCAATGAGTAGGGATTGCCATGCAACGGATGCACTAGAGCTATACATGTATGCAAGCTCAACAAAAGAAACTAAGTGGGTGTGCATCCAACTTGCTTGCTCATGAAGACCTAGGGAATTTGAGGAAGCCCATCGTTGGAATATACAAGCCAAGTTCTATAATGAAAAGTTCCCACTAGTATATCAAAATGACAAAACAAGAGACTCTCTATTATGAAGATTATGGTGCTACTTTGAAGCACAAGCGTGAAAAAAAAGGATAGTAGTATTGCCCCTATTTATTTTATATATTTTTTCTTTTTTTCTTTTTTTGGGCCTTTTTTTTCTTTGGCCTTTCTTTTTTTATTTTTTTATTTGGGACAATACTCTATTAAATGATGATCATCACACTTCTATTTATTTACAACTCAACGATTACAACTCGATACTAGAACTAAGTATGACTCTATATGAATGCCTCCGGCGGTGTACCGGGATATGCAATGAATCAAGAGTGACATGTATGAAAGAATTATGAACGGTGGCTTTGCCATGAATATTATGTCAACTACATGATCATGCTAAGCAATATGACAATAATGAATGTGTCATGATGAACGGAATGGTGGAAAGTTGCATGGCAATATATCTCGGAATGGCTATGGAAATGCCATAATAGGTAGGTATGGTGGCTGTTTTGAGGAAGATATAAGGAGGTTTATGTGTGAAAGAGCTTATCATATCATGGGGTTTGGATGCATCGGCGAAGTTTGCACCAACTCTCAATGTGAGAAAGGGCAATGCACGGTACCGAAGAGGCTAGCAATGATGGAAGGGTGAGAGTGCGTATAATCCATGGACTCAACATTAGTCATAAAGAACTCACATACTTATTGCAAAAATCTAGAAGCCATCAAAAACCAAAGCATTACGCGCATGCTCCTAGGAGGATAGATTGGTAGGAAAAGACCATCGCTCGTCCCCGACCGTCACTCATAAGGAGGACAATCAAATAACACCTCATGTTTCAAATTTGTTACATAACGTTTACCATACGTGCATGCTACGGGACTTGCAAACTTCAACTCAAGCATTTCTCAAATTCACAACTACTCAACTAGCACTACTTTGATATTATCACCTCCATATATCAAAACAATTATTAAGCATCAAACTTTTCTTAGTATTCAACGCACTCAAAAGAAAGTTTTACAAATCTTAAATACCAAGCATATTATTATTATTATTATTAAGCAAATTACCATGATATTTAAGACTCTCAAAATAATCCAAGTGAAGCATGAGAGTCAATAGTTTCTATAAAACAAATCCACCACCGTGCTCTAAAAGATATAAGTGAAGCACTAGAGCAAAACTATAAAGCTCAAAAGATATAAGTGAAGCACATAGAGTATTCTATCAAATTCCAATTCATGTATGGCTCTCTCAAAAGGTGTGTACATCAAGGATGATTGTGGTACACTAACAAAAAAAGACACAAATAATACAAGACGCTCCAAGCAAAACACATATCATGTGGTGAATAAAAATATAGCTCAAAGTAAAATTACCGATGGAAGTAGACGAAAGAGAGGATGCCTTCCGGGGCATCCCCAAGATTTGACTTTTTGGTGTCCTTGGATTATCTTGGGGGTGCCATGGGCATCCCCAAGCTTAGGCTCTTGCCACTCCTTGTTCCATATTCCATCAAAAGATTTCACCTAAAACTTGAAAACTTCACAACACAAAACTCAACAGAAATCTCGTGAGCTCCGTTAGCGAAAGAAAACAAAAGACCACTTCAAGGTACTGTAATGAACTCATTATTTATTTATATTGGTGTTAAACCTACTGTATTCCAACTTCTCTATGGATTATAAACTATTTTACTAGCCATAGATTCATCAAAATAAGCAAACAACACACAAAAAACAGAATCTGTCAAAAACAAAACAGTCTGTAGTAATCTGTAACTAACGAAAACTTGTGGAACTCCAAAAAATCTAAAAAAATAGGAAGACCTAGAAAATTTGTTTATTGATCAGCAGCAATTGGAATCAGTATTTTATCACGTTCTGGTGATTTTTAACAATTGTTTTCGTGAACAAAAAGATTCTGGAAATTACAGCAAGATCAAATAACTATCATCCAAGAATATCCTATAGGTCTAACTTGGCACAAACACTAATTAAAACACAAAACCACATCTAAACATAAGGTATATGGATTATTTATTCCTAAACAGAAGCAAAAACAAAAAAACAAAAATATAATTGGGTTGCCTCCCAACAAGCGCTATCGTTTAACACCCCTAGCTAGGCCTTGATAATTTTAATGATGCTCACAAGAAAGACAAGAATTGAAGCACAAAGAGAGCATCAAAAAGCATGTGACAAACACATATAAGTCTAACATACTTCCTATGCATAGGCATTTTATAAGCAAACAAATTATCAATGCAAGCAAAAACTAGCATATGCAAGGAAGCGGAAAGAAACAATAGCAATCTCAACATAACGAGAGGTAATTTAGTAACATGAAAATTTCTAAAACCATATTTTCCTCTCTCATAATAATTACATGTAGGATCATAAGAAAATTCAACAATATAGCTATCACAAAACATATTCTTAACACGATCCACATGCATGCAAAGTTGACACTCTTCCAAAATAGTGGGATTAACATTAACTAAAGTCATGACCTCTCCAAACCCACTTTTATCAAAAATTTCATAAGATTGAATATTCTCCAAATATGTGGGATCTAAAGTTGACACTCTTCCAAACCCACTTTCAATATTATCTCAAACAATATTATCAATCTCATATTCATCATGGGGATTAAATAAATTTTCAATATCATAAGAAGAATCACCCCAATAATGATCATTGCAACGAGTAGTAGACATAGCAAAACTAGCATCCCCAAGCTTAGGGTTTTGCATATTATTAGCACAACTGACATCAAGAGAATTTATAGTAAAATCATTGAAATCATGCTTTTCATCGAGGGAATTATCAAGCATGGGTGCAATAGGAACGATCTCATTTTTAACATAAGGAACTATAGCAAATTCATCTTCATAAATTTTGGCATCATGGCCACAAGAATAGCAAGCATCAGGTTCATCAAGGGATATTTCAACCAAATCATCGGAATCATCATTATCTATGGATTCATGCATATCATTATTTTATTCCAAAGCAACGGTCATTCTTTCAATAAATTCTTGGACATAGATATTATGAGCAAAGTTTTCATTGCAATATTTAAGTATGACGGAATTTTCAGATATGTTGAGAGAAAAATCATACTTTTTTATCAAAGAAGCAACTTCATGAGCACCCTTAAAAACGACAAATTCTTCAATTTGTTCGATATCATAGTAACTATAAACACCCTTTGCATAAGAAGATAAAATTTCATTATCATTGAACTCACATAGGTAGGGAAGGTGTTTTTTAGGGTTCTTAGAGCAACAAGTAAAATCACAGATTTCACAAAGATTCCAAGCATAGCATAGCAAACTATTTATATGATGCCATAAGAGTCTCCCTTTGTCAGACAAACGATGACGCACAAAATGAGCATGCTCATCTAAAGATCTCCCATCAACTAGGCTAGTTGGGGTTTCAGCACGAGCGCATAAGGATCGAAGATGGTCCAAGTAGAACACTTTAAGTGGATCCATATCAATAGATTTTTAGCAAGCAAAGATGCAAGCAAATAGAAGGCACGTGGAAACATAAACAAAGATACATACGGGAAGAAGGCGAACGGAAAAGAGAGGGCGAATAAAATGGCAAGGGTGAAGTGGGGGAGAGGAAAACGAGAGGCAAATGGCAAATAATGTAGTGCGAGAGATAAGGAATTGTGATGGGTACTTGGTATGTTGACTTTTGCATAGACTCCCCAGCAACGATGCCAGAAATTCTTCTTGCTACCTCTTGAGCACTGCGTTGGATTTCCTCGAAGAGGAAGGGATGATGCAGCAAAGTAGCATAAGTATTTCCCTCAGTTTTTGAGAACCAAGGTATCAATCCAGTAGGAGGCTACGTGCGAGTCTCTCGTACCTACACAAAACAAATAGCTCAACGCAACCAACACGATTAGGGGTTGTCAATCCCTTCACGGTCACTTACGGGAGCGAGATCTGATAGAGATGATAGATAATATTTTTGGTATAGAGAGGCAAGGTAAAAAGTAAAAGGCAAAGTAAAAAGCAAAGCAATAATAAAGTGATGGAGATTGATATGATGAGAATAGACCCGGGGGCCATAGGTTTCACTAGTGGCTTCTCTCAAGAGCATAAGTATTCTACGGTGGGTGAACAAATTACTGTTGAGCAATTGACAGAATTGAGCATAGTTATGAGAATATCTAGGCATGATCATGTATATAGGCATCACGTCCGAGACAAGTAGACCGACTCCTGCCTGCATCTACTACTATTACTCCACTCATCGACCGCTATCCAGCATGCATCTAGAGTATTAAGTTAAAAACAGAGTAACGCCTTAAGCAAGATGACATGATGTAGAGGGATAGTTTCTTGCAATATAATAAAAACCCTATCTTGTTATCCTCGATGGCAACAATACAATACGTGCCTTGCTGCCCCTACTGTCACTGGGAAAGGACACCGCAAGATTGAACCCAAAGCTAAGCACTTCTCCCATTGCAAGAAAGACCAATCTAGTAGGCCAAACCAAATTGATAATTTGAAGAGACTTGCAAAGATAACCAATCATACATAAAAGAATTCAGAGAAGATTCAAATATTATTCATAGATAGACTTGATCATAAACCCACAATTCATCGGTCTCAACAATCACACCGCAAAAAGAAGATTACATCGAATAGATCTCCACGAGAGAGGGGGAGAACATTGTATTGAGATCCAAAAAGAGAGAAGAAGCCATCTAGCTACTAACTATGGACCCGAAGGTCTGAGGTAAACTACTCACACTTCATCGGAGGGGCTAGGATGATGTAGAAGCCCTCCGTAATGATGGCCCTCTCCGGCGGAGCTCCGGAACAGGCTCCAAGATGGGATCTCGTGGGTACAAAAGGTTGCGGCGGTGGAATTAGGTTTTTGGCTCCGTCTCTGATCGTTTGGGGGTACGTAGGTATATATAGGAGGAAGGAGTACGTCGGTGGAGCTTCGAGGGGCCCACGAGGCAGGGGGCGCGCCCTCCACCCTCGTGACCGCCTCGTGGCTTTCTTGACGGAGGGTCTAAGTCTCCTGAGTCTTATTTGATGAGAAAATCACGTTCCCGAAGGTTTCATTCTGTTTGGACTCCGTTTGATATTCTGTTTCTCCAAAACTCTGAAATAGGCAAAAAAACAGCAATTCTGGGCTGGGCCTCCGGTTAATAGGTTAGTCCCAAAAGTAATATAAAAGTGGAAAATAAAGCCCAATATAGTCCAAAACAGTAGATAATATAGCATGGAGCAATAAAAAATTATAGATACATTGGAGACGTATCAATTGTCGAACATGAGCCTCAATTCGTCTATAAAGGATTCGACGTGTTTGGTTTTAATGACCACATCATCTACATATGCCTCCACTATTTTGCCAATTTGTGTCTCCAAGCATGTCTGAATCATGCGTTGATAGGTTGCACTGGCGTTTTTAAGCCCGAAAGGCATGGTGTTGAAACAGAATGGGCCGTATGGAGTGATGAATGTCGTTGCGGCTTGATCAGACTCCGCCATCTTAATTTGATGGTATCCGGAGTATGCGTCGAGGAAACATAATGAGTCGTGTCCTGCGGTAGCGTCGATAATTTGATCGATGCGAGGGAGGGGGAAGGGATCCTTTGGGCAAGCCTTGTTAAGGTCCTTGAAGTCGACACATAGGCGCAAGGATTTTTCCTTCTTTAGTACCATCACTAGGTTTGCTAGCCAGTCCAGATGTTTTATTTCTCGAATGAATCCAGCCTCCAGTAACTTGGCTAGCTCCTCTCCCATAGCTTGTCGCTTAGGCTTAGAGAAGCGCCGAAGAGTTTGCTTGACTAGCTTAAATCCCTTTAGGATGTTAAGGCTATGCTCGGCCAGCCTGCGTGGGTTTTCCTGGCATGTCTGAAGGATGCCAGGCGAAGATGTCCCAGTTTGCGCGCAAGAACTCCCGTAGTGCGGCGTCTATTGTGGGGTTTAACTGTGCCCCGATGGATGCTGTTTTTGTAGGGTCCGTTGGATGGACTTGGAATTTGATTATTTCATCCGCTCGTTTAAAAGAGGTGGACTTGGATCTTTTGTCGAGTATCAAGTCATCCCTTTCCACTGTGGAGCGTAGCGCAGTTAATTCCTCGGCCGCGAGGGCTTCAGATAACGCTTCGAGGGCCAGTGCGGCTGTTTTATTTTCGGCGCGGAGTGCTATGTCCGGATCACTAGCTAGAGTGATGATTCCATTGGGTCCGGGAATTTTGAGCTTCATGTACCCGTAATGGGGTATAGCTTGGAAGATCGTGAATGCCTCCCGCCCTAGAAGGGCGTGGTATCCACTATTGAACGGAGCCACTAGGAATGTGATTTCTTCGGACCTATAGTTCTCCGGCGTGCCGAATACCACATCTAGTGTGATTTTGCCAGCAAATCGTGCCTCCCGACTAGGGATGATTCCTCTGAAGGCCGTGCTGCTTTGTTCAATGCGGCTTCTGTCTATTTCCATTTTTCAAAGGGTCTCCTCATAGATGAGGTTTAGTCCGTTGCCGCCATCCATGAGCACTTTAGTAAGCCGGAATCCGTCCACAATTGGACTAAGGACCAAGGCGGCCGGTGCTCGGGTTGTTCGGAATTTAGGTTCGTCACTGGCGTTGAAGGTGATAGCCGTGTCGCTCCATGGATTTATTGCTGCTATGTGGCAGACTTCGGCACGGCTGCGGAGTGCTTGCTTACGCCTATTATTTGAGGCGAAGGTCTCGAAGACTGTCAGTACTGTATTGTTGTTCTCCACGGGATGGTGCTCTGCGCTATTGTTAATGAGGATATCCTCACCACTCTTGGCCACCTGCCGGAGTACCCAACATGCTCTAAGGCTATGTGTTGGTATGGTATCCGCTGCGTTGTGAATTTTGCATGGCCCGCTGAGCCATCCCACCAATACGGTTCCACACCCTATAGTGGGCTTTTGTTTCTTTGTAATTGGATCAGGTGATTTATGAGAGTAAATCCTTTTAGTTTAGACGGGAGGTTTAATGAGAGCCGGAGGATCTTAGAATTGTGTTTGGGTTTTTTAGGCGCTTTCCATCCCACAGTACTTCTGTACTATGACCGCCAAGTCAGCGAAGTGTGCTATGTCACGGCGACTTATGGCATTGAGGATTCCCGTGTCCGTGCAGTTTTTGCAAAAGAATGAAATTGCATCTCCCTCGCGACAGTCCTTGACCTTGCTCATTACAAGGAGGAATCTGTCCCAATAGTGATGTACTGTCTCTTGGGGCTCTTGTCTAATGTGGGAAAGATCACTTATATCTGGGTGAGTGGGTAGATTTAGGTCCGAACCCTGACCCGATCTGAGACCCAGGAGCGGCGGAGTTTCCGATTTTGAAAGTTCGGGCTCCGGTTTGTTGCCCAATAGGTCTAGCCCGCTGTCTGGTTCTAGGTTCAGAGCTTGGGCCATGTCCTCCCGTAGATGGGTATCCGGCTTAGAGAGCTCGGGAATCCGGGACGTAGCTTGTCCTCAAGATAGAGGAAGAATCACGGTGTTGCTCCTCCACCACCACTATCTGATGGGTAACTGGCGGAGAGTTAATCTCCCTTTGGTCGGGTTTAAGACCGATCCGATCATAGTCCCTAGCGACTCCCAAGGTGGCGATGCGATCCAAGAGCTCGTTCAAATAAGAGAGCTCCATTGGATCCATCTGGTCGGCGAGTTTCGAGCCGACGTGGAGACTGTTTTTGACGACCCGAGAAGTCATCATCGGCGTAGCGGCCGAACGGGCGGCCATGATGAAGCCGCCTAGTCGGAGAGTTTGGCCTACAGCCAGGGCTCCCCCAGAGGTGATGTTGTTCTTGACAACGAGACGAGCCATCTAGCCTTATGATGACGGCACAGTGGAACTCTCAATGAAAGCACCAATGTCGGTGTCAAAACCGGCGGATCTCGGGTAGGGGGTCCCGAACTGTGCGTCTAAGGCAGATGGTAATAGGAGGCGGGGGACACGATGTTTACCCAGGTTCGGGCCCTCTCGATGGAGGTAATACCCTACTTCCTTCTTGATTGATCTTGATGATATGAGTATTCCAAGAGTTGATCTACCACGAGCTCGTAGAGGCTAAACCCTAGAAGCTAGCCTATGGTATGATTGTTCTTGTCCTACGGACTAAACCCTCCGGTTTATATAGACATCGGAGGGGGCTAGGGTTACACAGAGTCAATTACAATGGAGGAGATCTACATATCCGTATTGCCAAGCTTGCCTTCCACGCCAAGGAGAGTCCCATCCGGACACGGGCGAAGTCTTCAATTTTGTATCTTCATAGTCCAACAGTCCGGCCAAAGTATATAGTCCGGCTGTCCGAAGACCCCCTAATCCAGGTGTCGGTGTACTAAAGTAGGGGGTACCTTAGTACCCCGAACTTGTGCACGGGCGGTCGTAGCACCCCGCGGCAAGGCCTGCCAGGCGATCGCCAAGACCCTCAATGGTTCCCTCTTGGGCCATTCAAGAACAAACTATTTGAGCCAAGGCCCCGGCAAGAGGAGCTTGCCGGGAAGGCCACCCGAAGAGAGCAATGCCCC
The DNA here is from genome assembly GCA_032464435.1 of Aegilops umbellulata. NCBI lineage: Eukaryota > Viridiplantae > Streptophyta > Magnoliopsida > Poales > Poaceae > Aegilops > Aegilops umbellulata. The sequence goes on from CP136060.1 coordinate 249,972,421, forward strand.
GGCAGGAGGAGTTTGCCGGGACTGTCGCTCGAAGCACAAGACCCCGACAAGAGGAGCTTGCCGGGGAGGCCATCCACGGCACGACAAGGACCCTGCCACGACGCGCCCCGCGCCCCGGCAAGGCCCGGTGAGCAACAAGCTCCCGGGCACGACAAGACATCCCCCGCGGCAAGGCGCTTGCCGCGGCAAGTTACCACCTCGTGCCTGCGCTCCAGCTCACCCACCAACGTGTCGCTCTGGGGGGCATCCCAGGCGCACGTGGCGGGAGGCTGAGCGGCGAGGGGCATGCGCTGGCGAAGCGAAGCTGACAGAGTAGCCATCGTGGCAAACGGTGGCGCTCCTGACGGTCCACTCCCCTGCTCCGTCTGAGCGACGCGGACGGGCATTTAATGCCCTTGTCCCCCGCCGTCAGAGTTAGGTATGATAGCACTATACAGCCACTGTGCAGGCAGCTATACCCACTACAGCATTCTACCATTTTTGCCCTCACCTACGCTGCCACCTATGGGTAACCCCTTGAGCATATAAAAGGAGGCCCCCATGCGCACGTAGGGGGGGACCAATCTCCGCGCCCAGCCTCTCGAGCAGCTCGAGTGTACTGTAAGCATCTCGCGCTTTCGAGCAAGAACCCAAATCAACCAGACAAGCAGCAGTAGGGTTTTACGCACCAGTGCGGCCCGAAGCTGGGTAAAATCGTTGTGTGTGTGTGTGTCGCCTCGATCCGCTCTTTGCGCAGCCTCCGCTCCCCGCCGAACCGAGAAGGGGCTCCGTCCCCATAGGTGTTCGAGGAAGCCGATTCCCCCCGACATCTTTGGCGCGCCAGGTAGGGGGCGTCGAGGTTGTGCGAACCTGATCCGGCGTCTGCACCAGCTAGATATCCTTCATCCTCAGCGACATGCCACCGAAGAAGAAGGCTCCGGAGGTGGCCGGTCCGTCCGCGTCGAACCCGCCGCCCTTGGAGCAAACGGGTGGCGGGGACGGCGCCGACAGCGGAACGGGCGTCGTCGAGCCAGCTCACAGCGCCACGGCGTCCGAACATGCTCCGTGCTCCTCCCAGGAGGTGCGGAATCAGTAGCGTCTTGGTACCCACGGTGCCATACGCTCGCTGGACCCGGATCGAGCTGGCAAAACCCAGGACGCTCAGGGCCAGCAAGCGCACCGGTGCGCTGGCACGAGCGTGGCACGGCTGCCTGGACCGGGTGCTGCTCCTTCTAACGAGGTTAGGAGTTCGAGCACATCCCGCTCCACGCGCCGTTCACCGCCACTGCCCGCCACTCCAGCGGAAGCTCTCGCACGAGCCCAATTGCTCCTGGATTACCCTCCAGCGTCGGACAAGCTCGATGATTGGAGGGCCACCATCCAGAGTCTCATCGGTTTTGCCAACGGCGACACGCCGCGGCAGCCTGGTGCGTCGCAGCCGCGGCAGGTCGCCCAGGCGAGAACCGATGGCGCCAAGACTGGTGGGGGTGCGACCACCGTGCACTCCCCACACCAGAGGCAACGGACGCCGACCCGCTGGACCCACCACGACGACGCGTCTACCGCGTCGTCGAATCCGCGGACTCGTCGCGACCAGCGCCAAGTCCTCCACGAGCGAAAGGAGGAAGACGCTCGAACTCGCATCGAGCGCAGAAGAGAAGCGCGGCGTCAATCAGACCAGCGCGCTGAGCTCGCTGGCGACATGCACGCACCGGGGGAACCAGTCGACTTGCCGTATTCGGTAGGCTGCCCTGCGTTCACCCGCGAGCTGCGGCAAGTCCAGTGGCCCAGCGCAAAGAACTTCAAACCTGACGTACCCGAGAAGTACGACGGCAAGTTGCATCCGTCGGAGTTCCTCAGCATCTACACCATCGCGGTGCAAGCTGCCGGGGGACGAGACGACAAGATCCTAGCCAAATACTTCCTGCTGGTACTCAAACCCAACGTCAGATCCTGGCTCATGCACTTGCCGGACAACTCCATATCCTCCTGGCCAGACCTGTGCCATCAGTTTGTCGGCGCCTTCACGGGCGGCCACAAACCCCACGGCCAGGCGAGTGACCTTCACTTGCTCGTTCAGAAGGAAGGAGAGTCTCTGCGCAAGTTCATCCAAAGATTCAGCCGCGTGCACTACAACATCCCAGATGTCCACCCCGCTGCGGTCATTAGTGCGTTCCATCAGAACGTGCGAAACCGCAGAATGCGGGAGGAGATGGCGATGTGCAAAATCAAGGACGTCAGTGAGCTATACGCCCTGGCCGACAAGTGTGCGCGCGCTGAGGAGGGGAGGAAACTCCCCGGAGAAAGCATCGGAGCAGGAGGGTCTGACAGTGACGACACCGCCCCGGCGAGGAAAGGCCGGCGGCGGAATAACAAGAAGAAAAAGAGCCAAGAAGTGATGGTTGTTGAGCAGTCCGGCAGTGAAGGCACCGCCAAGAAAGCCCAGGCCGGTGGCTCCGGCAAGGAGGTTGCCGGGTGCCCCAGCTGCCAGGCAGTGGCGGTCACCGACAAGCGGGACGACACCGACAAGAAGTATTGCAAGATCCACCGCACCAAGGGCCATGACCTCCAGAATTGCAAGCAGGTCGAGTGGCTCGTCGAGTTCCAGAAGGCCGAGTACGAGCGGCGCGACAAGGAGAGAGCCCAAGCAGGCGGCGGAGGATCCGGCACGAAGCGTCCCAGCCAGGGGGAACGCCGCGGCAAGGACAAGCAGCGGCAAGCAGACAGACCTCCCAGAGGCCGCGACAAGGATGAAGACGACGATGAAGACACGGAAGACCCCGAGACCAGCGAGCAGGAGTTTTAGAAAGCCACAGAGGTCTTGTGTGTGGACGGCGGTGCCTCTCTGCACACTTCTTGCCGCCAGCTTAAACAGTGGGCGCGGGAAGTCAATGCAGCGGAACCGCCCGTCGAGTCACGCAAGCCTCTGAAGTGGTCCAGCACACCTATCATCTTTGATATTGAGGACCACCCTGATCGCACAACCGCGGTCGGGTGCTTGCCGATGTTGGTTTCCCCAACGGTCCGCAACCTCAAGGTCACTAAGATGCTAGTTGACGGCGGGGCCGACTTGAACCTGATCTCCTCCGCTGTTCTCCGAAGACTCCAAGTTCCCGGCAGCAAGCTCGAAGAGACCGGCACGTTCCAAGGAATCAACCCGGGAAGGAGCAAGCCGAAGGGGAAGATCACACTACCGGTGACGTTTGGCAGCGAGTTGAATTTCAGGACCGAGAGGATCACCTTTGATGTCGCCGATTTTCCATTACCTTACAATGGAATCCTCGGCCGTCCAGCGCTCGCCAAGTTCATGGCGGCCTCTCACTATGCGTACAACATGCTCAAGATGCCAGGCCCGATAAGCGTCATCTCTGTCCCTGGCGACAAGAAGGATGCCCTTATCTGTGCCGACAAGATCTACCGGGACGCAGCAGCAGCAACGCCCCACGGTCCACTTGCCGCTGAAGCTCCCGGGGGAAGGAAGAAGGCCAAGTCCGAAGAATGCTCTGGTGCCCACTCCAGCAAGTGCGCCTCCTCGGAGTGCTGCGCTACCATCGAGGACGCACCATCGAGCTCCACCAACAAGAAGACCAAACCCGGCAGGTGCTCTGATGCCCACTCCGGCAAGCACGCCTCTTCGGAGTGCTGCGCTGCCGTCGAGGACGCACCATCGAGCTCGGCCGGCAAGGGCAAGAGGACGATGGCAGCTCCACCAGCGACCAAGAAAGTGCCCGCCAAGGAGTACGGCACTGGTGGTACCTTCACCATCAGTGCCACGTTGGACCCCAAATAGGAAAGCGCGCTTGTCACTTTTCTGCGGGCAAATGTCGATGTGTTTGCCTGGCAACCATCTGACATCCCCGGTGTTCCCAGGAAAGTGATTGAGCACCACCTTGCCGTCTGTCCTCATGCGCGGCCCGTCAAGCAGAGGGTTAGGAAACAAGCGGTGGAGCGCCAGGAGTTCATCGCAGAAGAGATCAAGAAGCTGGAAGCGGCAGGCCTCGTCCGAGGCGTGCTCCATCCGACGTGGTTGGCCAATCCTGTTGTCGTGCGTAAAGCAAATGGGAAATGGAGGCTTTGCATTGATTTTACCGATGTCAATAAGGCTTGCCCCAAAGACCCATTTCCCTTGCCGCGCATTGACCAGATTGTCGACTCCACGGCCGGATGTGATCTGCTTTCATTCCTTGACGCCTACTCCGGATACCACCAGATCTTTATGGCTGAAGAAGACGAAGAGAAGACCGCATTCATCACTCCATGTGGCACGTACTGTTTTGTACGAATGCCTTTCGGACTGAAAAATGCTGGTTCAACATTTGCAAGGGTTGTCCATACCGCTTTTGGACCGCAGATCCACAGGAATGTGGAGGCCTACATGGATGATATAGTGGTCAAAAGCCGGGACAGGGCAACCCTGATCCAAGACTTAGAAGAGACCTTTGCAAATTTGTGCAAGACCAACCTCAAGCTCAACCCCGAGAAGTGCGTGTTTGGAGTCCCTTCCGGCAAGCTTCTCAGATTCTTCATGTCTCAGCGGGGAATCGAAGCCAACCCCGACAAGATCAAGGCCATTGAGCAGATTAAAGCACCAACGCGTGTCAAGGATGTGCGAAGGCTTGCCGGCTGCGTAGCGGCTCTCAGCAGGTTCATTTCCAAGTCCGCGGAACGCGCCCTGCCATTTTTCAAAATCTTGAAGAAGGCAGGTCCAGTAAAATGGACTCCGGAAGTGGAGGCTGCGTTGCAGGACCTGAAGAAATATCTGTCCTCTGCTCCAATACTTGTCGCGCCGAAGCCACAAGAGAGGCTGCTGCTGTACCTGGCGGCAACCAATCAAGTGGTTAGCGCTGCGTTAGTAGCGGAGAGGGAGGCAGATAGCGAGCCAGCGACCGCGGCGAGCACATCCGACGGCAAGCAGGGGGCTTCCTCGATAGGCTCCGGCCCCGGCAAAGATGGATTTGCGCAGATGCAAGGAGAGGTGCAAAAGAAGAAAATGGTGCAGCGCCCAGTTTACTTTGTCAGTTCCCTCTTGCAGGGGGCTAGGTCAAGGTACTCTGGAGTGCAGAAATTGCTTTTTGGTCTCCTTATGGCCTCGAGAAAGCTGCGCCACTACTTCCAAGCACACGAGATCACAGTTGTCACCCGCTTTCCGCTGAAGAGGATACTGCAGAATCCCGAAGCAACAGGCAGGATCGTCGAGTGGGCACTGGAACTGTCAAGCTTTGTCCTCAAGTTCGAGAGCACTTCAACGATCCAAAGCAGAGCATTGGCAGAGTTTATAGCAGAATGGACGCCGACACCCGATGAAGAAATTTCTGAGACGAGCATCCCCGGCGAGGAAACAAACAAAGAGTGGCTGATGTACTTCGATGGCGCTTTCTCGCTGCAAGGCGCCGGTGCTGGCGTACTGCTCGTCGCGCCCATCGGAGAGCACCTCAAGTACGTTGTCCAAATGCACTTTCCCAAGGAGCAGGCAACCAACAATACAACAGAGTATGAAGGTTTGCTTGCCGGTCTCAGGATCGCGGCAGAACTTGGGATCAAGAAGCTTATTGTCAGGGGTGACTCGCAACTCGTCGTCCGCCAAGTGAACAAGGATTACCAGAGTCCGTTGATGGAGGCTTACGTTGATGAAGTGAGTAAGCTTGAAGAGCGCTTTGACGGCCTACAAATGGAGCACGTTCCAAGAGCCGAGAACGACGTTGCCGACGGCCTGTCAAAGTGCGCCGCACTAAAGTTACCTGTGGAACCAGGAACCTTTGTGCTCAAGCTGACTCAGCCATCCGTGACACCGTCAACTGGACAGAACAAGAAGAGGAAGTTGGTCTCCGGCGACTATCTCCCGGCAGAGCTTCCCGAAGCCGTCGCCAAGAGAGTCCCCAAGATCGACGCCAAGAGTGCTGAGGAGCAACCCGCTCCGGCAAGCCCTAGGGTTTGTTCCGTTGAAGTAGGTGCTCCTGACAAGCTCTGCTCCGGCAAGCTTGCCGGGGAACGACAAGCTCCGGCCGAGCCCCAGACACTCGCCGTAGAAGCTAATGTTCCCACAGCCGCAGACATGCCTTTGGTCCTTGTCGTCGAGCCATGAGCTCCGACATGGGCGCAGCAGATCGTCCGTTTCCTTCAGACAGGAGAACTTCCCGAAGAGCAAGAGGAAGCGGAAAGAGTAGCCTGGCAGTCCAGTATGTACCATTTTGTTGACAGCACACTGTACAGAAGAGGACGCAATGGGGTGAAATTGAAGTGCATCCACCGGGAAGACGGACAGAAGCTGTTGGCGGAGATACATGAGGGCATATGCGGTCACCACATTGGCGCAAGAGCACTTGCCGGCAAAGCGTTCCGGCAGGGTTTCTTCTGGACGATAGCCCTCCAGGATGCAACTGCACAAGTAACCAAGTGTGAAGCGTGCCAGTTCCACTCCAAGCAGATACACCAACCAGCTCAAGCTCTCCAGACAATCCCTTTATCCTGGCCCTTTTCGGTCTGGGGGCTCGATATCCTCGGCCCCTTCCCCCGAGCTGTCGGGGGCTTTGAGTACTTGTACGTCGCCATCGACAAGTTCACAAAGTGGCCGGAAGTGGAACCAGTGAGGAAGGTGACGGCCCAGTCCGCGAGCAAACTCTTCAGGTCGATTGTTTGCCGTTTCGGAATCCCTGACAGGATCATCACCGACAACGGTACGGAATTCACGAGCCACGCCTTCATGCAGTACATTCAAGACCTCGGCGCCAAGGTCTGCTTCGCTTCTGTTGCTCATCCTAAGAGCAACGGTCAAGAGGAAAGGGCCAACGCTGAGGTGTTGCGCGGGCTGATGACCAGAAGTTTTGACAGGTTGCACAAGCGCGGACGGAACTAGATCGAGGAGCTGCCAGCGGTTCTTTGGTCGATCAGAACGATGCCAAATCGAGCCACTGGCCAGACACCATTTGCTCTAGTCTATGGAGCAGAAGCAGTTATCCCCACGGAACTCGTATACGGGTCACCTCGAGTGCTCGCTTATGACGAGCTTGAGCAAGAGCGGTCGCGTGAAGATGACGCGCTGCTCCTCGAGGAAGACCGTCTCCAGGCTGCTGTGCGAGCCGCTCGCTACCAGCAAGCTTTGCGTCGCTACCATAGCCGCAGAGTCAAAGCCAGGAGCTTCGAGGAAGGCGACCTTGTTCTTCGGCACGTTCAGTCGGCCAAGAATCACAACAAGTTGACGCCAAAGTGGGAAGGCCCTTACCGGGTGAAACGAGTCACGAGGCCCGGCGCTGTCCGCCTCGAGACCGAAGATGGAACTCCGGTGAGCAACTCCTGGAATATTGAGCATCTTCGTAAGTTTTACCCGTAAGGCGCGGTTGTCGGACCCCGTTCGGCAACCAACCCTTTGTACAAGTCTTGCCGCAGTTGCATGTGATCCTTTGTACAAAGCCAGGCGCAGACCCTGGCAGCAGATAATGAAGCGCTGGCGCCCTAAGTTTTAGCATGCATGCTGAGTCGAGTCTCGTCCTTGGTTAGGGTTGATAGTGCCTAACTGTCGCTAACCCCTAGCTTAGAGGTCGAGTCTGCGTCCCTTTTTCTTGTTCTTTCCTTTGGTTCGCAGGGATTACATGTCCCAGCCGGGCCGCTCAAGGATGAAGAGGGGGAGAAGGACGAACCAACGCCTACCCCCCGGCAAGCCAAAGTTGCCGGGGACTGCAAGTACGAGGATCCACCCGCGGCAGGCCTGAGGTGCCGGGGGCTGTAACCTCAGATAAGTTTCGGCATGCCTTATCATGCATTCTCTTATGGACTGTGGGATACGAAAACCTCGCTTCCTCCTAAGAGCTGCCGTGCTCTCTTAAACGACAAGCCCCAGAGTGCGTTCCTGGGGCCCGTTTTTGATAGTAGCCGCGGCGGCAAAAGAAGGAAACGAGGGGCCTGAACCCGCCTTCCCCCTGCCTCCGCCATGAGCGCGAGGAAGGTCGAGGGGCGCGGGAAGACGACAGGGCCTGTTGCCGGGCGAGGAAGTGTCTATCTTAACGATGTAAAGGATTCGCTCCTTGCCGCGGGTGGTACCCGCGAGGCAAATGATCCGGCAAACATCCCCTTTTCATTAAAAACATTCCGCCCAGGTACAGTTCAGAGAGAATGAAAAACATGAAAAGATGGGGTTACGAGATTTAAATGCAGCTAAGGCCCGAAGGCTTACAAGTTAAAAAGAGATAAGGTGCCCGTAATCCCTTTCTTCTCTCTCTCCTCAGGAGGTAGGACGAGGAGGCGAAAAGGGCAAAAGGGGCACCTAGGCGAGCTACGGGTGGCAGAAGACACCAAGAGAACGCCCCGGGGGCTCCGGAGGCTGGATGGTGGCAGTGGCGCCGGAGATGGAGCTCGAAGATGAGGCAGCGGGACATCAACACGATGTCGGGGGCACCTAGCCCTCGTACTCTGAGTTGACGGCCTTGCCGCCAGTCCTCCTCCTCTTCCGTAGCCTCGCCACTCCAGCCGCCCGGGAATACGGCCCCGAGAAGCTCAAGGAGCCGGCGACCCGGATGATGGGGTCGCCGGTGCCACACGGAGCTGCGACCGGCGCCTAGTCGGACCCGTCATCCCAACGACCGCTGCCCTCATCGTCGCTGTCGCTCCCCTCCTCATCGCTCTCGCTCGAGGAGGAGCTTTCGCTGTCGGAGGAGCTATCCACGCAGCACCTGGCCCGGGTCCCGAGGTCCCCGAAGGCCTTGACGGAGAAAAGGTCGCCCTCCATCAACTTGAAATGGAGGGTGAACCCCTCCGTCAAGGTGTGAATACGGGCGAATGTCTTCCACCCTCGGCCAAGATACACCACGCCGGGGGCTGGGAACTCGACGTGGACCCGCGTGCCGCTGATCCCGCAGCCCTTCATGCGCAACCTTAGCGTTTCGGGTTGCTCCATCTCCATCACGCTCGCAAAAGGGGCCGGAAGGCGGAGGCGGCGACGAGGCGCCCGGCGCAGCCTGACGAAGAACTCGCAAGGATCGCCCCCGAGATGGACCGCCGTGGGAAGAAGGGCCGCTGGCGGAGGCGAGGCTGGCGCGCCGCCCCGCCCGCCTCTTCCCTGAGCACCGCGGCCTCGTCCACGCCCTCGTCCACGACCTCGCCCCCTCCCCCTTCCCCTTGCGGCTGGCTCCGCCACCGCGGGTGCAAGGGGAGGAGGGGCGCGCTGCCTGGCGGCAACCCTCGCCGCCACCGATGAAGGACCCGAATTCCCTTTCTCCATGGCTAATGGAGAGAGGGGGGTCAGAGGAGGAAGAGATGGAGGAGTGTGGGTTCCCGTCGCGCCCCCCCTCTTCCTCCTTATAAAGGAACAGGGTGGGGACTCGACCGCCCCGCTCGACCAATCAGGGCGCAGGGAGGCCAGGCGACCGGGACCGGCCTGCGGCCTCGACCCGCGACGGCCCGGTTTCCCGCCTCCACCGTCCGCAACTCCAGGTGCATGGAGGCCGCGTGGCTGACGTGCAGGGCCGAGGCGACGGGTGAGGCGGCCTCTCCCCCACCCCGTGATCATGGGGAACGGGCGCCTCGGAAACCATGCCTCGGCCCCATCCAGCGAAAGAGCCACGCCTCCACACCTCCCTCTACTTATGAAGATGGCATGAACCGTCCCCATTTATTGCGACGTGACGCATGCCTGCAGGGCTCAGCCCCGCGCACGCCGCCCACGCCCCGCACGCCTCTCCCCCACAGCGCCGCGTTCGACGCATGCCATCTGGGGAAGGTGCGTGGGGCTCGGAGTTATGATGTAACCTGACCCAGGCCATGGGCGTCCGTGCACTGTCTTGGGCCTGGCCCAACAGCGCTCGGCACCGTGTATGGCCCAGGCCCGGGGGCTCCTGTCGGTGTACTAAAGTAGGGGGTACCTTAGTACCCCGAACTTGTGCACGGGCGGTCGTAGCACCCCGCGGCAAGGCCTGCCAGGCGATCGCCAAGACCCTCAATGGTTCCCTCTCTCGCCATTCAAGAACAAAGTATTTGGGCCAAGGCCCCGGCAAGAGGAGCTTGCCGGGAAGGCCACCCGAAGAGAGCAATGCCCCGGCAAGAGGAGTTTGCCGGGACTGTCGCTCGAAGCACAAGACCCCGGCAAGAGGAGCTTGCCCGGGAGGCCATCCACGGCACGACAAGGACCCTGCCACGGCGCGCCCCGCGCCCCGGCAAGGCCCGGTGAGCAACAAGCTCCCGGGCGCGACAAGACATCCCCCGCGGCAAGGCGCTTGCCGCGGCAAGTTACCACCTCGTGCCTGCGCTCCAGCTCACCCACCAACGTGTCGCTCTGGGGGGCATCCCAGGCGCACGTGGCAGGAGGCTGAGCGGCGAGGGGCATGCGGTGGCGAAGCGAAGCTGACAGAGTAGCCATCGTGGCAAACGGTGGCGCTCCTGACGGTCCACTCCCCTGCTCCGTCTGAGCGACGCGGACGGGCATTTAATGCCCTTGTCCCCCGCCGTCAGAGTTAGGTATGATAGTACTGTACAGCCACTGTGCAGGCAGCTGTACCCACTACAGCATTCTACCATTTTTGCCCTCACCTACGCTGCCACCTGTGGGTAACCCCTTGAGCATATAAAAGGAGGCCCCCATGCGCACGTAGGGGGGGACCAATCTTCGCGCCCAGCCTCTCGAGCAGCTCGAGTGTACTGTAAGCATCTCACGCTTTCGAGCAAGAACCCAAATCAACCAGACAAGCAGCAGTAGGGTTTTACGCACCAGTGCGGCCCGAAGCTGGGTAAAATCGTTGTGTGTGTGTGTCGCCTCGATCCGCTCTTTGCGCAGCCTCCGCTCCCCGCCGAACCGAGAAGGGGCTCCATCCCCATAGGTGTTCGAGGAAGCCGATTCCCCCCGACACCAGGACTCCCTCAACCACGAGAGAGGGACTTGAATCGTTGTCACAATAGACTTGATCATCGTCATCTTCGTTCACACGCCGGTGCATGGCCACGTGCTCAAGGGCTTCCATTTCTTCTTCACTCATCAAGTCATATGTGCCATCATTGTTGAAGATCATGGGGCGCTTGTTGGTGCATTCGAAAGACTTGTGGCCTCGGCCACCACATGTGAAGCACTTGATAGAAGTTTTCTTTATGGGGTCATTCGGTGGCGCCGAAGATGAGGGAGTCTTGTATTTGTAGGTGCTTGCCGGAGGACGAGTCGAGGAAGGCGTAACTTGCTTGGAACTTGACTTTTTGCCAGTACTTGGTGATGCTCTAGTTGAGGTAGGAGGTGCCAAAGTCGCGGGAGCTTGAGAGTAGGAGCCATAGGTCTTGGACGAGTACTTGGCGTATTTGAAGTCATCTTGCACTTGTCGCTCGGCCTTGGTTGCTTGACAAACTAGCTCGAGAAGGTTTGAGCATGGTTGGAAGTCAGCAATCCGCTTGATTGTGTGGTTGAGGCCGTTCGAGAAGCGTGCCATTGTTTGCTCGTTGTCTTCCTTGACATTGGCTCGTATCATGGAAATCTCCATTTCTTGGTAGTATTCTTCCACCGTCTTCGTGCCTTGCTTTAGGAGTTGCAACTTCTTGAAGAGATCACTGGTGTAGTGTGTAGGCACGAAGCAAGCTCTCATGACATCCTTCATTTCCGTCCAAGTTGTGGTTGGTTGTTTGCCTCTTGTTTGTTGTCTCTCGATCACTTGTTCCCACCAAATGAGGATGTAGTCTTGAAACTTGAGGGAGGCCATGGCGATCTTATTTTCCTCATCGTAGTTGTGAAGACAGAATATCTTGTCCACCTTCAAGGCCCATGAGAGATATTCTTCGGGATCATTGCTTCCGGAGAACTTGGGCATGGTGAACTTGAGCTTGCCGTAGCAGAGTTCTTCATCATAGTGGCGGTTTTGATGTCGCTTGTGCCATGGAGGAAGGTCCTCAATTGTTCGTTCCTCAAGATGTCGCTCTTGGCATGGAGGAGGGTCTTGAAGCAATTGTTCCACTTGGTGTTGTTCTTGTCGTGGAGGAGGGAGAGGAATATGCGCTTGGTTTCGCCTTCCTTGTTGTTCTTCGCGACGCGTGGCTTCTTCTTGTATCTCCTGACGAAGAGCTTCATCTTGCTCATGTGCTTGCCGACCGCATTGGGCAACGACACGAGTGGATTTCCGGAGTGCGTCTTGGGCCGCTTGAGCTTGAACTTCACGCCGTAGTTGTTGTTGTCGAAGTGCTTCGGCGTCTTGCTCCTCTTGGTGTTGGCGCGCCTGCTCTTCCTCTTGTAGACATTGGCGTTGCCTTTCTTGTGCTTCCACAAAGGTAGCTTGATTTTTGCGATGTCGATTTTCTTGTGCTCGAAGTTGCTCTTGAGGATCGATGCCATGAAGAGAATTGCGGTTTGCTTGACGGTCTTGGTGCGCAGCTCCTCGAAGAGTGTTTGATGTCAGAGTACTTGAGCCAGAGACGGTGTCGTCGGAGTGTCGACTCGAGTGACTCCGTCTTGAGCAGGATGGCGAGGTAGAAGAGCGGTTGACCAACAAAGCACGAATCTCGTCCATTCTTGCATTGCTCTCTTATTTTTGTTCGTCGAGCTTATTGTCGAAGTAGTCTCTTGTATGTTGCTCGGAGAGGCGTAAGTCGGTGGCGACTTGTCGATGCAGTCGCTCATTGCTAGTTGCTCTTGATGCAAAGCTCATTGTGTGCCAAATAGGTGAGTCTTGGTGACGTAGGAGGTCATGTCGCTATGTTGGTCGATGAAGAGTGGATTGGTAGAAGAACTCGACCTATCCATCATATGAAAGTGGAGGTGGGTAGGAAAATGAGAGAACAAAACCAAAGTTACCTTGTCCGAAGATTGTGAATGAAACAAGTACGATCCCACGTGATGCTATAATAGGAGAATTGGTACCAGGTATTGTTTCTCACACCTACAAGTAAAAGGCTTATGGAGTAGCTCGATTAGGATGGTGGAAAAATTTCAAGCAAATGTTAGTCAAGATATCGATAAGGTTGAGAAGGTTCACAAAATTGCAAGTAAAGCAAATAGATCAAAGCCAAGAATATCACTAGGAACGCACACGCACGTACGATAGATGGGATCCACACAACCAAGGAGTGAGATCAAAATGTGTAACCACGGAAAATGCTCTTGTTGTGCGAATGCTAGAGAGACCCTAGCTCGATTGCTCAAATGGGCAAGATACGCTTGTGCACCAACCTATTAGAGAAACGTGCGGTCTTCAATCCCAACTATGCTATGTATGCGGTGACCAAGATGATATGTCTATGCAAAATGGTTCAATGCTATTGCTTACAAGCTCTTTGTTTCTCCTCTTTTGCTTAAAAGCCTTTTTTCTCTATGCTTGATGCTTGAGCCAAATATGACATGAGACAAGTATGTAAGATATGCAAGGGAGATACTTAGGGCACAATGTGAAGGAAATATGCCCCATAGGCAATAATGAAGTTGTTATTTATATTTCCTTATATCATGATAAATGTTTATTATTCATGCTCGAATTGTATTAACCAGAAACTTAGTACATGTGTGAATACATAGACAAACAGAGTGTCCCTAGTATGCCTCTACTTGACTAGCTCGTTAATCAAAGATGGTTAATTTTCCTGACCATAGACAGGTGTTGTCATTTGATGAACGAGATCACATCATTAGAGAATGATGTGATGGACAAGACCCATCCATTAGCTTAGCATAAATGATCATTTAGTTCTATTGCTATTACTTTCATCATGACTTATACATGTTCATCTGACTATGAGACTATGCAACTCCCGAATACCGGAGGAACACCTTGTGTGCTATCAAACTTTACAACGTAACTGGGTGATTATAAATATGCTCTACAGGTGTCTCCAATGGTGTTTGTTGAGTTGGCATAGATTGAGATTAGGATTTGTCACTCCGTGTATCGGAGAGGTATCTCTGGGCCCTCTCGGTAATGCTCATCACTATAAGCCTTGCAAGCAATGTGACTAATGAGTTAGTTGTGGGATGATGCATTATGGAACGAGTAAAGAGACTTGCCGGTAACGACATTGAACTAGGTATGATGATACCGACGATCGAATCTCAGGCAAGTAACATACCGATGACAAAGGGAACAAAATATGTTGTTATGCGGTTTGACCGATAAAGGTCTTCGTAGAATATGTAGGAGCCAATATGAGCATCCAGGTTCCGCTATTGGTTATTAACCGGAGATGTGTCTCGGTCATGTCTACATAGTTCTTGAACTCGTAGGGTCCGCACGCTTAACGTTCGATGACGATTTGTATTATGAGTTATGTGATTTGATGACCGAAGTTTGTTCAGAGTCCCAGATGAGACCACGGACATGACGAGGAGTCTCGAAATGGTCGACACATAAAGATTGATATATTGGACGATGTTATTTGTACATCGGATGAGTTCTGAGAGGTATCAGATAACTATCGGAGTGCCGGAGGGTTATCGGAACCCCCCGGGGGAACTAATGGGCCTTCATGGGCCTTGGTGGGGAGAGAGAAGGGCCACAAGGGGCTGGCTGCGCGTCCCCCTCCTTGGGTCCGAATTGGACTAGGGGAACGGGGCGGCGCCCTCCTTTCCTTCCCTTCCCCTCCTCCCTTCCTTCTTCCCCTTCCTCCAGGTGGAATCCTACTAGGACTTGGAGTCCTAGTAGGACTCCTCTCTCCTGGTGCGCCCTACAGGGGCCGGCCTGCCTCCCCCTCCCCTTCTTTATATACGGGGGCAGGGGCACCCTAGAACACACCAAGTCTTCTCTTAGCCGTGTGCGGTGCCCCCCTCCACAGTTACACACCTCGGTCATATTGTCCTAGTGCTTAGGCGAAGCCCTGCATCGGTAACTTCATCACCACCATCGCCATGCCATCGTGCTGACGGAACTCTCCCTCGTCCTCAATTGGATCAAGGGCTCGAGGGGCGTCATCATGCTGAACGTGTGCTAAACACCGAGGTGCCGTACGTTCGGTGCTTGGATCGGTTGGATCGCGAAGACGTTCGACTACATCAACCGCGTTACTAAACGCTTCCATTTCTCGGTCTACGAGGGTACATGGACACACTCTCCCCGCTCGTTGCTATGGATCTCCTAGATAGATCTTGCGTGATCGTAGGAATCTTTTTAACTACTACGTTCCCCAACAGTGGCATCCGAGCCAGGTCTATGCATAGATGTTATATGCACGAGTAGAACACAATGAGTTGTGGGCGATAATAGTCATACTGCTTACCAGCAACGTCTTACTTTGATTCGGCGGTATTGTTGGATGAAGCGGCCCGGATCGACATTGCATGACCGTGTTCATGAGACTGGTTCTACCGACGTGCTTCGCACACAGGTGGCTGGCGGGTGTCTATTTCTCCAACTTTAGTTGAATCGAGTTTGACAACGCCCGATCCTTGTTGAAGATTAAAACAACACACTTGACAAAAAATCATTGTGGTTTTGATGCGTAGGTAAGAACGGTTCTTGCTAGAAGCCCGTAACAGCCACGTAAAACTTGCAACAACAAAGTAGAGGACGTCTAACTTGTTTTTGCAGGGCATGTTGTGATGTGATATGGTCAAGACGTGATGACATATAAATTTTTGTATGCGATGATCATGTTTTGTAATAGTTATTGGCAATTGGTAGGAGCCATATGGTTGTCGCTTTATTGTATGAAATGCAATCGCCATGTAATTGCTTTACTTTATCACTAAGCGATAGCGATAGTCGTAGAAGCCTTAGTTGGCGAGACGACAACGATGCTATGATGGAGATCAAGGTTTCAAGCCGGTGACGATGGAGATCATGACGGTGCTTTGGAGATGGAGATCAAAGGCACAAGATGATGATGGACATATCATATCACTTATTTGATTGCATGTGATGTTTATCCTTTATGCATCTTATTTTGCTTAGTACGGCGGTAGCATTATAAGATGATCTCTCACTAAATTTCGAGGTATAAGTGTTCTCCCTGAGTATGCACCGTTGCTACAGCTCGTTGTGCCGAGACACCACGTGATGATAGGGTGTGATAAGCTCTACGTTCACATACAACGGGCGCAAGCCAGTTTTGCACACGCAGAATACCCGGGTTAAACTTGAGAGCCTAGCATATACAGATATGGCCTCGGAACACTGAGACCGAAAGGTCGAGCGTGAATCATATAGTAGATATGATCAACATAGTGATGTTCACCATTG
Source organism: Aegilops umbellulata (assembly GCA_032464435.1). NCBI lineage: Eukaryota > Viridiplantae > Streptophyta > Magnoliopsida > Poales > Poaceae > Aegilops > Aegilops umbellulata. The sequence goes on from CP136060.1 coordinate 249,988,518, forward strand.
AAAACTACTCCATCTCACGTGATGATCGGACATGGTTTAGTTGATATGGATCACGTGATCATTTAGATGACTAGAGGGATATCTATCTAAGTGGGAGTTCTTTAGTAATATGATTAATTGAACTTTAACTTATCATGAACTTAGTACATGATAGTATTTTGCATGTCTATGTTGTTGTAGATCAATAGCCCGTGCTACCGCTCCTTTGAATTTTAATGCGTTCCAAGAGAAAGCTAAGTTGAAAGATGATGGCAACAATTACACGGACTAGGTCCGTAACTTGAGGATTATCCTCATTGGTGCACAGAAGAATTACGTCCCGGAAACACCGCTAGGTGCAAGACCCACTACAGGAGCACCTCCGGATGTTGTGAACGTATGGCAGAGCAAAGCTGATGACTACTCGATAGTTCAGTGTGCCATGCTTTACGGCTTAGAACCGGGACTTCAACGTTGTTTTGAACGTCATGGAGCATATGAGATGTTCTAGGAGTTGAAGTTAATGTTTCAAGCAAATGCCCGGATTGAGAGATATGAAGTCCCCAATAAGTTCTATGATACGTCTCCAACGTATCTATAATTTTTGATTGCTCCATGCTATATTATCTACTGTTTTAGGCAATATTGGGCTTTATTATCCACTTTTATATTATTTTTGGGACTAACCTATTAACCGGAGGAGCAGCCCAGATTTGTTGTTTTATGCCTATTTCAGTGTTTCGAGGAAAAGGAATATCAAACGGAGTCCAAACAGAAAAATCATTTTTGGAACGTGATTTTCTCACCGGATAAGACCCAGGAAACTTGGAGTGCACGTCAGAAGATATGGGAGCTGCCCACGAGGGTGAGGGGCACGCCCACCCCTCTGGGGCGCGCCCCCTGCCTCGTGGGGCCCCCGTGGCTCCACCGACGTACCCCTTGCACCCATATATACCTACGTATCATAAAACTTCCAAAACAGAGATTAGATCGGGAGTTCCGCCGCCGCAAGCCTCTGTAGCCACCAAAAACCTCTCGGGACCATGTTCCGGCACCCTGCCGGAGGGGGGATCCCTCACCGGTGGCCATCTTCATCATCCCGGCGCTCTCCATGACGAGGAGGGAGTAGTTCACCCTCGGGGCTGAGGGTATGTACCAGTAGCTATGTGTTTGATCTCTCTCTCTCTCTCGTGTTCTTGATTTGTCACGATCTTGATGTATCGCAAGCTTTGCTATTATATTTGGATCTTATGTTTCTTCTCCCCCTCTTCTCTCTTGCAATGGATTGAGTTTTCCCTTTGAAGTAATCTTATCAGATTGAGTCTTTAAGGATTTGAGAACACTTGATGTATGTCTTGCCGTGCGTATCTGTGGTGACAATGGGATATCACGTGCCACTTGATGTATGTTTTGGTGACCAACTTGCGGGTTCCGCCCATGAACCTATGCATAGGGGTTGGCACACGTTTTTGTCGTGATTCTCCGGTAGAAACTTTGGGCACTCTTTGAGGTTCTATGTGTTGGATTGAGTAGATGAATTGAGATTGTGTGATGCATATCGTATAATCATACCCACGGATACTTGAGGTGACATTGGAGTATCTAGGTGACATTAGGGTTTTGGTTGATTTGTGTCTTAAGGTGTTATTCTAGTACAAACTACATGGCTGTTTGTGACACTTATAGGAATAGCCCAACGGATTGATTGGAAAGAATAACTTTGAGGTGGTTTCGTACCCTACCATAATCTCTTCGTTTGTTCTCCGCTATTAGTGGCTTTGGAGTGACTCTTTGTTGCATGTTGAGGGATAGTTATATGATCCAATTATGTTATTATTGCTGAGAGGACTTACACTAGTGAAAGTATGAACCCTAGGCCTTGTTTCCTATCATTGCAATACCATTTACGCTCACTTTTACCGCTCGCTACCTTGCTGTTTTTATATTTTCAGTTGACAAAAACCTATATCTACCATCCATACTGCACTTGTATCACCATCTCTTCGCCGAACTAGTGCACCTATACAATTTACCATTGTATTGGGTGTGTTGGGGACACAAGAGACTCTTTGTTATTTGGTTGCAGGGTTGCTTGAGAGAGACCATCTTCATCCTACGCCTCCCACGGATTGATAAACCTTAGGTCATCCACTTGAGGGAAATTTGCTACTGTCCTACAAACCTGTGCACTTGCAGGCCCAACAACGTCTACAAGAAGAAGGTTGTGTAGTAGACATCATTCTACAGCTGCAAAATGGAGGAGAATAGTTATGTCAATGAATATATACTCAGAATGTCTGGGTACCACAACCACTTGACTCAACTGGGAGTTAATCTTCCTGTTGATAGTGTCATTGACAGAGTTCTTCAATCACTGCCACCAAGCTACAAAAGCTTCGTGATAAACTATAATATGTAAGGGATGGATAAGACAATTCCCGAGCTCTTCGCAATGCTAAAAGCTGCGGAGGTAGAAATCAAGAAGGAGCATTAAGTGTTGATGGTCAACAAGACCACTAGTTTCAAGAAAAAAGGGAAAAGGGAAGAAGGGAAACTTCAAGAAGAACGACAAGCAAGTTGCTGCTCAAGTGAAGAAGCCCAAGTCTGGACCTAAGCCTAAGACTGAGTGCTTCTACTGCAAAGGGACTGGTCACTGGAAGCGGAACTGCCCCAAGTATTTGGCGGATAAGAAGGATGACAAAGTGAAAGGTATATTTGATATACATGTTAGTGATGTGTACCTTAATAATGCTCGTAGTAGCGCCCGGATAATTGATACTAGTCTTGTTGCTCATATTTGCAACTCGAAACAGGGGCCACGGATTAAGCAAAGATTGGCTAAGGACGAGGTGACGTTGCGCGTGGGAAATGGTTCCAAATTTGATGTGATCGCCTTCGGCACGCTACCTCTACATCTACCGTCGGGATTAGTTTTAGACCTGAATAATTGTTATTTGGTGCCAGCGTTAAGCATGAACATTATATCTGGATCTTGTTTGATGCGAGACGATTAGTCATTTAAATCGGAGAATAAAGGTTGTTCTATTTATATGAGTAATATCTTTTATGGTCATGCACCCTTGATGAGTGGTATATTCTTATTGAATCTCGATTGTAGTGATACACGTATTCATAATATTGAAGCCAAAAGATGCAAGGTTAATAATGATAGTGCAACTTATTTGTGGCACTGTCGTTTAGGTCATATTTGTGTAAAGCGCATGAAGAAACTCCATGCTGATGGGCTTTTGGAATCACTTGATTATGAATCACTTGATGCTTGCGAACCATGCCTCATGGGCAAGATGACTAATACTCTGTTCTCCGGAATAATGGAGCGAGCAACAAACTTGTTGGAAATAATACATACTGATGTATGCGACCCGATGAGTGTTGAGGCTCGCGGCAAGTATCGTTATTTTCTGACCTTCATAGATGATTCGAGCAGATATGGGTATATCTACTTGATGAAACATAAGTCTGAAACATTTGAAAAGTTCAAAGAATTTCAGAGTGAAGTGGAAAATCATCGTAACAAGAAAATAAAGTTTCTACGATCTGATCATGGAGGTGAATATTTGAGTTACGAGTTTGGTCTTCATTTAAAACAATGCAGAATATTTTCGCAACTCACGCCACCTGGAACACCACAGCGTAATGGTGTGTGCGAACGTCGTAACCGTACTTTATTGGATATGGTGCGATCTATGATGTCTCTTACTGATTTACCGCTATCATTTTGGGGTTATGCTTTAGAGATGGCTGCATTCACGTTAAATAGGGCACCACCTAAATCGTTGAGATGACACCATACGAACCGTGGTTTGGCAAGAAACCGAAGTTGTCGTTTCTTAAAGTTTAGGGCTGCGATGCTTATGTGAAAAAGCTTCAACCTGATAAGCTCGAACCCAAATCGGAGAAATGTGGTTTCATAGGATACCTGAAGGAGACTGTTGGTAGGTGTCGGTGTCAAAACCGGCGGATCTCGGGTAGGGGGTCCCGAACTGTGCGTCTAGGCGGATGGTAACAGGAGACAAGGGACACGATGTTTTTACCCAGGTTCCGGTCCTCTCGATGGAGGTAAAACCCTACTCCTGCTTGATTAATATTGATGATATGGGTAGTACAAGAGTAGATCTACCACGAGATCAGAGAGGCTAAACCCTAGAAGCTAGCCTATGGTATGATTGTTGTTCGTCCTATGGACTAAAAACCCTCCGGTTTATATGGACACCGGAGAGGGTTAGGGTTACAGAGAGTCGGTTACAACGGAAGGAGATCTACATATCCGTATCGCCAAGCTTGCCCTCCACGCCAAGAAAAGTCCCATCCGGACACGGGACGAAGTCTTCAATCTTGTATCTTCATATTCCAGGAGTCCGGCCAAAGGTCATAGTCCGGCTACCCGAACACCCGCTAATCCAGGACTCCCTTAGTAGCCCCTGAACCAGGCTTCTATGACGACGAGTCCGGCGCGCAAATTGTCTTCGGCATTGCAAGGCGGGTTCCTCCTCCGAATACCTCATAGAAGATTTTTAACACAAGGATAGTGTCCGGCTCTGCAACATAAGTTCCACATATTGCCATAGAGAGAATAACATTTACACAAATCTAATCTGCCGACGTACCCCGCAGTGTGACATCACACCATGGCCAAGTCTTTATTCAAATCGTTTTGTTGTCCCACCTTAGCGTGTTTAGCGAGGCGGTTTCCTTGGCACGTCTTGTCAAAGCAGAGATCGTGTCCCCTTATTCTGGGATTATCATCAATACAGGCGTGGGTAACCCAACCGCGCCATTGATTACGGCGCTTGGGAGATAAGCGAGTTTTACCAGGCTGGTGGGGGCACACAGTTTCGTCCGCCCATATAAGGGTATAAGGATCCACCTTTTCACCTACGCCTTCTTCCTCCTTTGCTCATTCATTTTCGCATACTTGAGCTCCAGTGCCCAAGTTCGCACTCCCCACCTCAACCTTCTCCAGCCATGTCCGGCGCGGGAGGCAAGTGGATGGTCTCCTCCGTCATGGAGGGACACATCAAAAAGCTGAGGAAGGCCGGACACTTGTCTGACGACATCGCGCACCGGCTTCCCGAAGAGGGGCAACTCCTCCCCACCCCAAGGCCCCATGAGAGGGTGGTGTTCCTCACCCATTTCCTCCGCGGACTAGGTTTTCCTCTCCACCCATTTGTCCGGGGTCTCATGTTCTACTATGGCCTAGATTTCCACGATCTGGCCCCAAACTTTATCCTCAACATCTCGGCGTTCATCGTCGTGTGCGAGGCCTTCCTCTGCATCCCACCCCACTTCGTTCTATGGCTGAAGACCTTTAACGTCAAGCCGATGGTAGTGCGCAGCTGCCAGGAGGAGTGCGGAGGTGCCATGGTGGGCAAAATGCCCAACGTCCTATGGCTCGAGGGCTCTTTCGTGGAGACCCTAAAGGGGTGGCAATCGGGGTGGTTCTACATCACCGAGCCGCGTGACCCTGAATCGGTTGCAACCCCCGAGTTCCGATCCGGAGCTCCTACGCGGCTCACCTCCTGGAAGGAGACGGGCCTATCATGGGGTAAAAAGGGAGAGCTGACCAGACTCCAAACATGCATCCAAACCCTGGTGAACAAGAAGCTCAAGCTTGTCAATGTAGTCCAGGTCATGCTCATCCGCCGGATACTCCCGTGCCAACAACGGGCTTTCAGCTTGTGGGAGTTCAATCCGGCCTAGCACCGAACCCTGAGCAGGCTCTTCGACACAACGTACGAAGATGCCTGGAAGGTGTTATTCAAGGGTGCCGAAGCTCCCGCATCCGCTACCGAGAATCACGGTTTTAGCGCGCAGCGTCAAGCCAGCGGGGTAAGCTGTTTTTACCTTTTATAGGATATTTATTTTTCATAGTTTGACTCTATGCGGGATCTGAACTCCCTTACCTTTAGCAGGATTGGCAGGAGACGTCCGGACAGATCAACTGTCCGGCTCCTTTGCCCGAAGACCCAACGGACACTCGCTTGACGGGGCTGCTGGTTTCGGCACCCTACGTGGTGCCGGAGAAGAAGGCCAAGAAGAAGGCCACGGAAACTCTAAAGAGTTCCCGGCATCTGGTGGTGTCGGTGTCGTCGTCCGACGACTCCGAGATGCACTCCTCCCGTGAAGACGAGGAGGAGGAAGAAGAGGCCTCTCCCCCTCCAGCGGGGGGAGGAAAGAAAAGGAAGGCCGCCCCAACTGGGGAGGCCGGAGGGTCCAAGAAGGGGAAAAACCTTCCTTCGGACTATTCCACCAACGCCGACGACGGCGAAGAGGAGTGGCCGCACAGGGCCAAGCCCCTGGTGAAATCGTAAGTGTTCGGATACCAGAATGACTCATGGCGTTCCTTTATTGCATAGCTTTTCCTGATGCCGAATATATTTATGCAGTCCGCCCAAAGACGGGCTCGACACGTCGTCGGGCGGTTCACTAGATTCGTCGGATGTGAACAATACTTCACTTCTGGTTGCCTCCTCCCCTCACCCTACGGATAACGCTGAGGTGTTGTCCCAGGAGGCTCCAGGCCAGGAGGAGGTGGTCCTGGAGGCGCCGCAAGGCGACCTCCCAGACTCCAGGCGCCCAGGGGACAAAACCCCCAAGGGCTCCAAGTCCGGCCCTGGGCCGGAGACCGCTCCGGAACCTTCAAAGGTTCTGGAGTCCGACAGGCGCTCCCCCTAAGAAGAAGGGCAAGCCTACGATGCCGGCAACCTCCGCCCAACCAGAGGCATCGGATAACTTGCTGGAGGTGCTTAACGGCGCCTCCATCGACGAGGAGCACCGCACTATTATGAGTGCGGTCATTCAGAAGGTTCAGTCCGCTAAGGGCAGGCTGACCGAAGCCTATGCCAGCCTATTGACAGGCTTTGAGGTATGTAAAAAATATGTAAAAATATTACCGCATAGACAGTAGCCCCTGATGCTCTGTTTGGTGTTCGGAAAGAAAAGCCGAATAAAGGATTTAATAACATTCGCAGGAGTCTAACAAAAGTAAGTCAATATGCGTATGCAGGCTTCACTGCTGGCGTCCGCCGCATTGACTGCGGAGGTGGACACGCTGAAACAGAACCTCGAGCGGTCCGAGCAAGAGCTCGGCCTTGCCAAGAAGCAGTTTGAGGACAAAGAAGGTAAGAGATACCTTATTTAAATATATATAAAAGGTGCAATTGCAAGAAAATGACATGGTTAATGTGGCTATTGTAGGGGCCGTAACTGAGGTGGCAACCCTTAAGCAGGCGCTATCCGAGGCCGAGAAGAAGGCGGCCACGGAGCGCACCTCAGCTTTCGGCATCGCTATGCAGCCCCTTGTCTCTGTTTTCGGCATGTAACTTGCCTGTCTGCTTGAACACCCAACAGTCCCTGTTGGTGTGATTGGCTGGTTTTTCGGGGGTGCCGTGTATCTGGCACAAGCGATCGAGTATTCGGTCCAAACTGGACGGGCCTGGAGTATTTCTCTTGAATGGCTTTTCCGCTGACCTGGTTTAGAGCCTGTGAATCCGACATTAACTGCCGTATCCTCAGCGCTGTCGCCGTTAATGTGGCGTTTGTGCTTGTTGCGACGTGACCTGCCATTGCTGTCCTTGGTATCCGAATCACCAGGGCTCTTGGTCATGTTATTACTACGAGCTAGCCTGCTGTCTTCTCCCGTGCAAAAGCGGGTCATGAGTGTCGTAAGGGCTGCCATGGATTTCGGCTTTTCCTGTCCTAGGTGCCGGGCAAGCCACTCATCACGGATGTTATGTTTGAAGGCTGCTAGGGCCTCTGCGTCCGGACAGTCGATGATTTGATTTTTCTTTGTTAGGAACCGTGTCCAGAATTGTCTGGCCGATTCCTCTGGCTGCTGAATTATGTGGCTTAGGTCATCGGCGTCAGGTGGTCGCACATAGGTGCCCTGGAAATTGTCGAGGAATGCGGCTTCCAGGACCTCCCAACAACCAATTGATTCTGCTGGCAAGCTGTTAAGCCAATGCCGAGCTGGTCCTTTAAGCTAGAGTGGGAGGTATTTGATGGCGTGTAGAATATCGCCACGGGCCATGTGGATATGAAGGAGATAATCCTCGATCCATACCGCAGGATCTGTTGTGCCATCATATGATTCGATGTTTACGGGTTTGAAACCCTCGGGGATTTGATGATCCATAACTTCATCTATGAAGCATAGTGGTGTGTGGTGCCTCTGTACTGGGCTATATCACGACGTAGCTCAAATGAGCTTTGTCTGCTGTGTTCGGCCCTACCGGATTTGCTGTATCTGGCGTGACGGTTATCGTCTCGAGTCATGGGGCACCCACGCGATCCGTAGATCGATCTTGTTTGCCTTGCCTTGTCCTCCAACATATCGCGCAGGTCTAGCGCGTTTCCCTGTGCCTTGGTATTTTTTGAGCGGCACTGGGGTGTGGCTTGAGCGGAGGGCCGTGAGGACTCTTTGTCACGGCCATGAGGTGGCCGATCGGCCGCGTCATGCGCTGGTGATGTTGATTTAGGTGCTTCCTCCTCTAATCGGGGTAGCAGCCTGCACTTTGGGTAGCTCTTGGAGGGGCGTTCGAGTTCATACTCTTCGGCCGCCAGGACTTCAGTCCATCTGTCGGCTAGCAAATCTTGATAAGCTCTAAGCTGTTGCTATTTTTTCTTGAGGCTGCTTGCCATGGCCATAAGCCTGCACTTAAAGCACTCTTGTTCGGCGGGATCCTCGAGTATGACAAATTTGTCGTCGCCGAGGCTTGCCTCGTCTTCGGAGGGAGCCATGTAATTGTCATCCTCTTCCTCTCTATCTGCCGCCCTCTCAGGAGGGATGGCTTCTCCATCCTCCTGCGCTGAGTCTTGCTGGAGGGAGTTGTCTTTGGCACTGTCCGGGGTGTTATTGTCTCCGGTGCCGGTTTCACCATTTTTGCTTTGGCGGGACTTAGGGCGGCGCCGCTGACGCCGGCGCTTGGGTTGCTTCTTGGAGGGGTCATCCCCCATTGTTCCGTTGCCATTGCCTTCTTTGGGTGTATCCACCATATATACGTCATATGACGAGGTGGCTTTCCAGTAAGTCTAGCATGTCAGTTAAATCATCGACAGTGGCTACGAAGTGGGTGGTGGGTGGGCATCGAATTTCTTCGTCGTCCTCATCCCAATCCTGTTGGCCATAATCCGGCCAGGACTCTCCTGACAAAGAGAGAGACCTTAGTGAATTCAGAATATCGCCGAAGGGCGAGTGCTGAAAGACATCCGCGGCGGTGAATTCCATGATCGGCGCCCAATCGGATTCGATTGGCAAGGGCGCGGAGGGCTCGGAGTCCGGAGAGGAGTCCAGCACCTTGGAGTCACGGGCTTCACAGAGGGTTAAGGCTAGTGTTCGGCTCGATCGCCGTAGAGATTGCAGCCCCCGAGGCGGTGTCCAGCCACCCGTCCTCGATCGGTGCAGCCGGCTCCGAGCTAAGGGTCGGAGCGAACACGGGTGCGGCCTCCAGGGCACTGTCCGGCAACAGAGCTAGATCATGCCCTTCGTGACAATACGACGCGCCCGGCTGTGGCTCGAATCCGTCGAAGATCAAGTCTCCGCAGATATCAGCTGTGTAGTTCAAGCTTCCAAATCTGACCTGATGGCCAGGGGCATAGCTTTCAATCTGCTCCAGATGGCCAAGCGAATTGGCCCACAGTGCAAAGCCGCCGAATACGAAGATCTGTCCGGGGAGAAAAGTCTCACCCTGGACTGCATCACCGTTGATGATCGGAGGAGCCATCGGGCCTAAAAGTGACGACACAGAGGAACTCTCAATGGAAGCAACAATGTCGGTGTCAAAACCGGCGGATCTCGGGTAGGGGTCCCGAACTGTGCGTCTAGGCGGATGGTAACAGGAGACAAGGGACACGATGTTTTTACCTAGGTTCGTGCCCTCTCGATGGAGGTAAAACCCTACTCCTGCTTGATTAATATTGATGATATGGGTAGTACAAGAGTAGATCTACCACGAGATCAGAGAGGCTAAACCCTAGAAGCTAGCCTATGGTATGATTGTTGTTCGTCCTATGGACTAAAAACCCTCCAGTTTATATAGACACTGGAGAGAGTTAGGGTTACATAGAGTCGTTTACAACGGAAGGAGATCTACATATCCGTATCGCCAAGCTTGCCCTCCATGCCAAGGAAAGTCGCATCCGGACACGTGACGAAGTCTTCAATCTTGTATCTTCATAGTCCAGGAGTCTGGCTATACTAACACCCCCTAATCCAGGACTCCCTCAGTAGGGCTGCACCAAAAGCTCGTAACTCGTGAGCTTAATGAGCGCTCGATAGTTCGGCTCGTTAAACTCGTAGCTCGCTTCTTAATGAACAGAGCCAATCATTGATTCCAGCTCGTTAAGCTTAACGAGCTTAACGAGCGAGCTAATGAGTTTCATGAGTAGCTCGTTAAGCTCGTTAGTAACAACACAACTCATATTCTTATCTTACGCGACAAACTTTTGTAGAACCTTAGCCATCTATTCAATCTAATCGACATATGAGGCAACAAACTACTGCATTTCTGTTTGTAGTCACCATATTTCATCTTGAAAGCCACACCTACACAATCATACTGTATATCATAACATATTATAATCTGTTAAAGAGCGCTCGCGAGCGCTCACGAGCTTAACGAGCTTCAAACGAGCCGAGCCGAGCAGGGTTTTCTGCTCGTTAATATTAACGAGCTTAACGAGCTGAGCCTTAACGAGCACGAGCTTAACGAGCACAAGCTTAACGAGCTGAGCTGCTCGTCAATCCACCCCTAACTGTTGGGTACACCTTCTATCACTGATCCGAAGGCAAGATATTCGTTGCTAAGAATGGATCCTTTCTAGAGAAGAAGTTTCTCTCGAAAGAAGTGAGTGGAAGGAAAGTAGAACTTGATGAGGTAATTGTACCTGCTCCCTTATTGGAAAGTAGTTCATCAAAGAAATCAGTTCCAGTGATTCCTACAACAATTAGTGAGGGAGCTAATGATGATGATCATGAAACTTCAGATCAAGTTACTACTGAACCTCGTAGGTCAACCAGAGTAAGGTCCACACCAGAGTGGTACGGTAACCCTATTCTGGAAGTCATGTTACTTGACAATGACGAACCTACGAACTATGAGGAAGCGATGATGAGCCCAGATTCCGCAAAATGGCTTGAGGCCATGAAATCTAAGATGGGATCCATGTATGAGAACAAAGTGTGGACTTTGGTTGACTTGCCCGATGATCGGCAAGCCATAGAGAATAAATGGATCTTCAAGAAGAAGACTGACGCTGACGGTAATGTTAATGTCTACAAAGCTTGACTTGTTGCGAAAGGTTTTCAACAAGTTCAAGGAGTTGGCTACGATGAGACCTTCTCACCCGTAGCGATGCTTAAGTCTGCCCGAATCATGTTACCAATTGCCACATTTTATGATTATGAAATTTGGCAAATGGATGTCAGAACTGCATTCCTTAATGGATATCTTAAAGAAGAGTTGTATATGATGCAACCAGAAGGTTTTGTCGATCCTAAAGGTGCTAACAAAGGGTGCAAGCTCCAGCGATCCATTTATGGATTGGTGCAAGCCTCTCAGAGTTGGAATATACGCTTTGATAGTGTGATCAAAGCATATGGTTTTATACAAACATTTGGAGAAGCCTGTATTTACAAGAAAGTGAGTGGGAGCTCTGTAGCATTTCTGATATTATATGTGGATGACATATTGTTGATCAGAAATGATATTGAATCTTTGAATAGCATAAAAGGATACTTGAATAAGAATTTTTCAATGAAAGACCTCGGTGAAGCTGCATATATATTGGGCATCAAGATCTATAGAGATAGATCAAGACACTTAATTGGACTTTCACAAAGCATATACCTTGATAAAGTTTTGAAGAAGTTCAAAATGGATCAGTCAAATAAAGAGTTCTTGCCTGTGTTACAAGGTGTGAAGTTGAGTCAGACTCAATGCCTGACCACTACAGAAGATAGAGAGAAAATGAAAGACATTCCCTATGCCTCAGCCATAGGTTCTATCATGTATGCAATGTTGTGTACCGGACCTGATGTGTGCCTTGCTATTAGTTTAGCAGGGAGGTACCAAAGTAATCCAGGAGTGGATCACTGGACAGTGGTCAAGAACATCCTGAAATACTTGAAAAGGACTAAGGATATGTTTCTCGTTTATGGAGGCGACAAAGAGCTCGTTGTAAATGGTTACGTTGATGCAAGCTTTGACACTGATCCGAATGACTCTAAGTCACAAACCGGATACATATTTATATTGAATGGTGGAGATGTCAGTTGGTGCAGTTCCAAGCAGAGCGTCATGGTGGGATCTACGTGTGAAGCGGAGTACATAGCTGCTTCAGAAGCAGCAAATGAAGGAGTCTGGATGAAGGAGTTCATATCCGATCTAGGTGTCATACCTACTGCATCGGGTCCAATGAAAATCTTCTGTAACAATACTGGAGCAATTGCCTTGGCGAAGGAATCCAGATTTCACAAGAGAACCAGACACATCAGGAGGCGCTTCAATTCCATCCGCGAGCAAGTCAAGGAGTGAGACATAGAGATTTGCAAAATATATACAGATCTGAATGTTGCAGACCCGTTGACTAAGCCTCTCTCACGAGCAAAACATGATCAGCACCAAGACTCCATGGGTGTTAGAATCATTACTATGTAATTTAGATTATTGACTCTAGTGCAAGTGGGAGACTGAAGGAAATATGCCCTAGAGGGAATAATAAAGTCATTGTTTATATTTACTTATATCGTGATAAATGTTTATTATTCATGCTAGAATTGTATTAAGCGGAAACTTAGTACATGTGTGAATACATAGACAAACATAGTATCCCTAGTATGCCTCTACTTGACTAGCTCGTTAATCAAAGATGGTTAAGTTTCCTGACCATAGACATGTGTTGTCATTTGATGAACGAGATTACATCATTAGAGAATGATGTGATGGACAAGACCCATCCGTTAGCTTAGCATAAATGATCGTTTAGTTTTATTGCTATTGCTTTCATCATGACTTATACATGTTCCTCTGACTATGAGATTATGCAACTCCCGAATACGGGAGGAACACCTTGTGTCACTACAAAAAAAGACACTTCCGTGATGATAAGTGTTTGTCATAGTAGGTCATGTTTTCAGTCATGCATGTACATCCATGACAATTTTATGACAAAATCAAGATAGTCATACATGTGCTGTCGTAGAAGTGTTCCATGACATTACCAAAATTATCATCATGGAAGTGTCCACTTCCATGACGATAAATCGCGCGTCATAGAAGTGCTTTCGTCAAGGGTGACCGACACATGGCATCCACCGTAACGGGACGCCATTAAGCTATCGGGTCCGGTTTTAGATCCGATAACCCGCTAACAGCAACGACCAATGTCGATTTTCCACATGTAAAATTCTCATTGGCTGATGGAACCACGTGTCAGCTCCGCGTTGGCACAGGTGTCACTCATCCAATGGGCGAGATGTGCCTATGATACGTTGACACGTGGACCGGCCCAAAAGTGGCCCAAAAAGATTAAATGGGTCGGCCCAACTAAAGGCCCACAAGATTTAGCGGGCCATAATGGGCCGGCCCAGCTAAAGGCCCACAAGATTTTGCAGACCATAATGGGCTGGCCCAGCTAAAGGCCCAACATTCTCAGTTAAGGCCCATACGGCTAGTTTTAAATTGGCCCGTCAACGGCCCGTCCTAAACTTGGCATCATTGTGGCCCATGGTCACTTCTGGCCCGTTAACAGTCTACTAAGAATTCGGGCCGAATTACAGCCCGGTGTGTTTCTGGCCTGTTAAAGGTCCTGCTTCATTTGGGCCTTTTTATAGGCCATTGAAACTTTCAATCCATAAACGACCGTGAAGGATATGGGTCATATTCGGCCATGTCTGACATTCGGCGTGTTATAGGCCCACTACAGATTCGGGCCACTTTGAACCTTTGTGACTTTCGGCCTGTTAATGTTGGATGAAATCCATGGGCCATATGTGGCCTAACGCCACATCGGGCCTATTAACAGCCCATATAAAAATGACACTAATCAAGCCCGACCGAACTTTCGGCCTATTAAAGGCGCATGTAGTAGGTCGACGCATTTATGACCCGTATGGATTTCGGCCTGTGGACGATCCGCATTGTAAATGGGCCACCATTTCAGCCTGCTAAGACCATTAGGTTATTTGGCACAATCAGGGCCCAATCTTACTTTCGGCCTACTAAAGGCCCATGTTTTTATGGGCTCAAGATATTTACACATGTAAACATCCTATTATTACTGAGGGCCCAAAGTATATTTAGGCTTGTTAAGGGCCCACTATGGGCATAGGCCTACCAGAAAAATATGAAAGCTTATGATGATTAAGGCCCAGATATTTTTAGTGGGCTACATGCAAATTTCGGCCCAGATATTTTTAGTGGGCTACATGCAAATTTCGGCCCAGAATCATTTTTATCCCAATTGGAATGGGCCCGATGAATGTTGGCATGTTGGGCTCCTATGAAGCTTTCGGCCGAATACATTACTAAGATAAACCTACACTATACAAAAATAGCGTCGTAATTACTGCAACCTTTGGCAGCATCATAAATGTTGTATCACAACAAAATAAATTCCAACCATACAACAAAAGGCCTGTTGTCATAAAGTTTATAGTCCTTGCAGATAAAAGCACCATCAGATGTATAGAAGCACATATCATTTGACCTGAGTGCTTATGTTTCAGGCTGTAGAATCTGATGGAGCAGCACAATCTTCCCCTTTTTCCGCCATTGGTCTTGAACAACGAAGCAAATGTCTGATAGTCTGGTTTCAAAACCATTCATATGTTCGCGACATTTGTCAACCGCTATTTTTGTTTCGACACAACGTCCATTAGGGATTGGACTTGTGTCTGGAGCATAGATATATCACTCTGTCTAGCCGGAAGATTTTGTTCAGTAGGCGCTTTGGATGAGGTTACCTTGACAACCAACCCAGAATTACGCAGGAAGGTGCTTTTTGCACTGTTAGTGGAGAGATACTGACGCACTGTAGCAAGAGGTGACATTGTGCCTATGGTAGCCTCGTCACCTTCAGGTGGTTGTGGTTGTTCAATGATTTGTTCCATAGCTTGCTGAAAGTTTGAACTTGTAGATTAGTGTACAAGATAAGTTACTAATGAGAAAAAACAAACAAAGTAGGTTTCACATTTATACATAGCTTATTTTGGTGAACTACTGTAATACATTAGCATGTATTGTAGTGCCAACTACATAATAAAATCACTTTCGGAACATATGCCCGTGTAGCATGCCTACTGTATTGTCTATTTCCTCACATTCGTTGACATCTAAGGATAAAGAGACATGGTTTAAAGTAGGATAAAGAGACATCATTCATATCATGGGCAAACAGATATAAAACAAGTAGGCTATTGTATCATTGTGTGCGCACATGAACATCACAACTAGATTACACATCAAGACCAAAAGAATATCCTTCATCTCTTTTAAACCATGTAAGGTGAAATGATACATTAAGACAACTGTGTATAGGAGTGAACAGAGTAACTGACATTGGTTGCAAACAAAGCAGTTAAATGAACACATCATAGTACCAATCAGTTCAAAGGCAGGAGGAGTAAGGACTTACAACAGTGGCGTGAACTGGTGTGCTCATGCCCTTCATCTTGCTGGTGTGGCAATCCTTGAAGATTTGCACTGCATTCGGTTCAGGTTCTTTTTGGTCCGCACGGGTTTTCCTCTGTATTTGGAACAATTCAATATAGATACGATAATATGGCACAGAAAAAAGAAGGAAGTAGCAGCTATTTACAAGAGGCTCGCAGTGTGCAATATAGCTATGAGATCGTGTTGTCTGTTGGAATTTCACTTTAGAATGGTTGGTCTTGTTCTTCAAATAGTTAGCCTAGAAGAAGATACACTTGTAAGGCACATACATAAATACAAGTTCAATATGTGGTCTGATCAAATACATATACCCTACCTAATACTTTGGATCAGACCAGTGTTTAACAAGGTCTATCCAGTCTTCATCTGGAATATATTCCACTAGAGATGTTTGGGCGATTTCATTGTTAGCCTTGCCTTCAAAGTGAGATTTTCTAAGGTGGTACCGATACTGTCACAGAGCAGACTGAAAAACATGTGTGCATGCTTGTTTAGTTGCATCATCTTTCGGATCCAACTTGAACCTCATCTGTTGAAAAAAGAATGTGAGTCTTATTAGGAGGAAGCTAGAAAGTATGGCACGGAGAAAGACAATATTACAAATTGCGATTAATAACATTACTTATGGATAAATGGTCAAGGAAGGTGTTAAACTAGGTATTGTCTTTCTCATTCCTACATTGGATCCACGTTGGGACGATACGTGCATGACACCTAACAACAATGTCTGCCTCTGATACTAACTTGGCTGACTCTGTAGCATCACGTGGCTTTTTTAAACCCGCCTTAAAATGGATCTCCATTCTTCCTCCTTTAGATTTTGTTAATCTGTCAAGCACTATCCCTGATGTCTGTTTCCGCTTGCGCCGTGGTGCTAGTTCAACAACGAATATGGAAAGTGTTATTGCACATCAAACTGTGAGAGTACATATAAAGAAGCATGCAAATGCAACTTGACTCGGTCAGGTACTGTCTTGGTGTTGATGCTCGTGAGGTTCATCTGATCTTGCCAAGTCCTGTTGTGTCAGCAGTGCTTTAGAAGTAGCGTTAGGTGTGAATGCAGCTTGGGAACTGGCCAGTTCCGGAGCAAACGAACGAGTAACTCGTTGAGATGCTGGTACAGTTGAAGTGGATGCTACAGCTGGTGGAGCAAGTGATACTGTGTTTGTAGATTTAGCCGGTGGACTTGGACCTTCTACTGCACTATAAGTACCAGCAGAATCTCGAGGGCAGATCCTTTTCCCTTTCACCCGACGAGTAACACCATTCCCTACTATATTCTTTTCCTTGCTCTTTTTTGAGTTTGCCATGTCAAGGCATACCCACAACACAAAATAATAAAATCGCTCTTCAGAACTCATTGATGCATGATACAGACAAGCAATACTTTGATGTAAGACAACCGGATGAGGATGGAATATGTAAGAAAAACAGGACGGCGTGACATATTCACAGCTACGATGTCTAAACTAAGCAGAAGGATTTTCAAGAAAATAGAAGTAATGCATCCTTCGTTTAGGAAACCATAATTTTAGGATCTTTTATTCCTCTACCTATACTCTGGGACTCTAAGCTCTCTTCTATTCGGGATAAAATGAATTTTGCTAAATCTAACATTAGGATATCGTTATCACTTTCATCCGGAGAACACCTTATTACCGATGATCGTCTGCTGCACCAGAAGACCCTGAAGATACTCTCTGCTGTTAAACCGAGAACTTGTGTTCATCGCGTTTGCAATTCCCCTTCCACTGTCATCCCTTATGGATAACTACTTGAAGTTGTTATTCTTACATTCATCCCCAGTTGGTCTTGTTATTACAAGATACCCCAAAATACTCGTCGTTGTTTCGATAATCCTTTGAGCTTACTGCCTTGCTGTTCTTTGTCACCTGAATACCCCTACGGATAATTCTCGCACTTATCGAGTATCCGCTCATCCCCCAGTTGTCCATGTGTTTCACAATGGTCTTCGAAATACTATTCGATCCTCCAAAAATCCTTAGTAGCTTATTGCTCTGCAATACTTGTCTGCTTGAATGATGGATGCTTTCCATATGTCTGGCAATATTCGTTAGTATCCTTAGGCACCGTCATTTTAATCGTATTGATTCAACATGGGTGCGAATGCACGCAATCATCAATTGACCCTTCTAAATATCTTTCTGGCTCAAACGTCATTTTGAACATGAGCTGGTCCTCAACCAAACTATTGTCGTCGATTGTGCCTCTGGTATATTCAACTTATTCATCCTTGATTAAGAGCGTCTGCTCCTGATCCCTTGATTTGAAAATCATAATTCCTTTGCTATTTAGATGTTGGATTATTCAGATGTTCTATAAATCGATGCATTTGCATTCTTTCTTCCTCTGATTGGGTATCGATACTCACATCAGCTCCATCGTAGGATCGGCCGGGTCGCCCCGACGCCGGCAACTTCCCCGAACGGCGCCGACCCCGTCTTCCTCCCTCGACGGTCTGCCTCCTACCCCTACGCACGTCGTCCCCGTCGACCTCCCCGAACCTCATCGCGCCCACTGCCTCGACCCTGCGAACCCCGGTGAGGCCCTGGGTCTCCCCCATCTCCTACCCTCTCCCTCGCCCCCCGCGCTTACCGTGGCCCTCGCGCCCGCTGGTCGCGCCGTTGGCCGCGCCCGGGCTCGCCCATGGTCGCGCCCGCGACCGCGCTCACCGCGCCCCCGACATCCTCTCCCTCCTATGATTCGTCCGGGCCGCCCCCTGCGACCACCGGCCCGCCCTACGGCTCCCGACGTCTCCCCTGCTCCGGCCACCTCGGCCATGGCCTCGCCCCCCGTCTCTCCCTTTGTTACGTGTCCGCCATGCCCGACCCCTGCGGGCCCCTGGTCACCGCACCTCGCGGCTGGCCTCGCCGCGGCCCCGCCCGTCACCCGACGCCGGTGCCCATCGGCGCTGCGCCCTGCCCGCGCTCGTGCGTGTCCTTGCGCTGGCCTGCGCCTCCTGCTCTCGCCCCTCTGCACCGCCCCCGGTCACCGGCCTCCCCCTGCTCCGGCGCCCCTGCCGTGGCCGGCGACCAGCGCCCAATCGGGCTGGGCGCTAGCGCCCGACGCCCGCGCCGACTCCACCCGCTAGCGCCCCGCCCCGCTAGGCCTCTGTGCCACAGACAAACGGGGCCCACCCCCCTATGAACGAAAATGAAAAAATGAAAAATGAATTAATAAATTATAATTAAAGTTAACTAAAATGAAAATTAATTAATTAACTAAAGAATTAATTAAACTAATTAGACCAGATTAGATTAACCTAACCACTAACTAAACTAATTGCCCCGTTTAATTAGCCTGCCAATTAAACAACCAATGACATGTGGGCCCCACGCTTAGTTGACTGCTGACATCAGCATGAAGTCATGCTGACATCATCATTTACTATTCTGGATAATGTTGGATTTAAATAATTAATTAAATTCTAGAAATTAATAAAATCTTTAGAAAATCATATCTTTTAATCCGTAACTCAGATTAAAATACTTTCTACATGAAAGTTGCTCAGAACAACGAGACGAACCCGGATACGCAGCCCGTTCGTCCGTCACGCATCCCTAACCTATCGAACTCGCAACTTTCCCCCTCCGGCTCCTCTGCCCGAAAACGCGAAACACCGGGGATACTTTCCCGGATGTTTCCCCCCTTCGCCGGTACCACCTATCCCTACATTAGGTCACCTCTAGCACAACGTATTACCGCTTCTTGCTTTTGTTACATTTGATTGCCCTATTATTTATTGTGTTCCCCCTCCGTTACTTCTTTCCGGTAGACCCTGAGACCGATGTCGGTACCCCTGTGATCGACTACATCGACGACCCCTCCTTCTTGACAGAGCAACCAGGCAAGCCCCCCCCCTTGATCACCAGATATCGCCTATTCTTCTCTATACCACTTGCATTAGAGTAGTGTAGCATGTTACTGCTTTCAGTTAATCCTATACTGCTGCATAGCCTGTCCTTGCTACTACTGTTGTTACGTTTACCTGTTATCCTACTGCTTAGTATAGGATGCTAGTGTTCCATCAGGGGCTCTACCCTCTTGTCCGTCTGCCATGCTATACTACTGGGCCGTGAACATGAGCTGGTCCTCGACCAAACTATTGTCGTCGATTGTGCCTCTAGTATATTCAACTTATTCATCCTTGATTAAGAGCGTCTGCTCCTGATCCCTTGATTTAAAAATCATAATTCCTTTGCTATTTAGATGTTGGATTATTCAGATGTTCTATAAATCGATGCATTTGCATTCTTTCTTCCTCTGATTGGGTATCGATACTCACATCAGCTCCATCGTAGGATCGACCGGGTCGCCCGACGCCGGCAACTTCCCCGAACGGTGCCGACCCCGTCTTCCTCCCTCGACAGTCTGCCTCCTCCCCCTACGCATGTCGTCCCCGTCGACCCCCCGAACCTCACCGCGCCCACTGCCTTGACCCTGCGAACCCCTGTGAGGCCCTGGGTCTCCCCCTCTCCTACCCTCTTCCTCACCCCCCGCGCTCACCGTGGCCCTCGCGCCCGCTGGCCGCGCCCGGGCTCGCCCTGGTCGCGCTCGCGACCGCGCTCACCGCGCCCCCGACATCCTCCCCCTCCTATGATTCGTCCGGGCCGCCCCCCCCCCCCCCGCGACCACCGGCCCGCCCTACGGCTCCCGAGGTCTCCCCTGCTCCAGCCACCTCGGCCATGGCCTCGCCCTTCCCCCGTCTCTCCCTCTGTTCCGTGTCCGCCAAGCCCGACCCCCGCGGCCCCCTGGTCACCGCACCTCGCGGCTGGCCTCGCCGCGGCCCCGCCCGTCGCCCGACGCCGGTGCCCATCGGTGCCGCGCCCTGGCCGCGCTCGTGCGCGTCCTTGTGCCGGCCTGCGCCTCCTGCTCTCGCCCCTCTGCAGCGCCCCCGGTCACCGGCCTCCCCCTGCTCTGGCGCCCCTGCCGTGGCCGGCGACCAGCGCCCGCAGCGCCCAATCAGGCTGGGCGCTCGCGCGCGACGCCCGCGCCGACTCCACCCGCTAGCACCCCGCCCCGCTAGGCCTCTGTGCCACAGACAAACGGGGCCCACCCCCCTGTGAACAAAAATGGAAAAAATATGAAAAATGAATTAATAAATAATAATTAAAATTAATTAAAATGATAATTAATTAATTAGTTAATTAAAGAATTAATTAAACTAATTCAACCATATTAGATTAACCTAACCACTAATTAAACTAATTGACCCTGTTTAATTAGCCTGCCAATTAAACAACCAATGACATGTGGGCCCCACGCTTAGTTGACCCAGTCAACTGCATAGTTGACCACTGACATCAGCATGAAGTCATGCTGACGTCATCATTTACTATTCTGGATAATGTTGGATTTAAATAATTAATTAAATTCTAGAAATTAATAAAATCTTTAGAAAATCATATCTTTTAATCCGTAACTCGGATTAAAATACTTTCTACATGAAAGTTGCTCAGAACGACGAGACGAACCCGGATACGCAGCCCGTTCGTCCACCACGCATCCCTAACCTATCGAACTCGCAACTTTCCCCCTCCGGCTCCTCTGCCCAAAAACGCGAAACACGGGGGATACTTTCCCGAATGTCTCCCCCCTTCGCCGGTATCACCTATCCCTACATTAGGTCACCTCTAGCACAACGCATTACTGCTTCTTGCTTTTGTTACATTTGATTGCTCTATTATTTATTGTGTTCCCCCTCCGTTACTTCTTTCCGGTAGACCCTGAGACCGATGTCGGTACCCCTGTGATCGACTACATCGACGACCCCTCCTTCTTGCCAGAGCAACCAGGCAAGCCCCCCCCCTTGATCACCAGATATCGCCTATTCTTCTCTATACCGCTTGCATTAGAGTAGTGTAGCATGTTACTGCTTTCAGTTAATCCTATACTGCTGCATAGCCTGTCCTTGCTACTACTGTTGTTACCTTTACCTGTTATCCTACTGCTTACTATAGGATGCTAGTGTTCCATCAGTGGCTCTACCCTCTTGTCCGTCTGCCATGCTATACTACTGGGCCGTGATCACTTCGGGAGGTGATCACAGGCATATACATATATACTTTACACTGTTACATTACCTGTGACTGTTCGGAGATGGGGGCTGAAGGGGCAGGTGGTTCCACCCAGGTAGTGGTGGGCCTGGGTTCCCGACGGCCTCCGACTGTTACTTTGTGGCGGAGCGACAGGGCAGGTTCAGACCACCTAGGAGAGAGGTGGGCCTAGCCCTGTTCGGCGTTCGCGAATACTTAACACGCTTAACAAGATCTTGGTATTTGATCTGAGTCTGACCATTTGGTCTGTACGCACTAACCAACTACGTGGGAAAGATATGGGCACTCGGCGTCGTGGTACCAGCCGAAGCCTTTGTGACGTCAGCGACTGAGCGGCGCGCGCCGGGTTGGACCGAGGTTGCTAGGTCTGCTCTCTGGCCGCGTACGCAACGTGCAGGTGTGCAATGGGCGATGGGCCCAGACCCCTGCGCGCATAGGATTTAGACTGGCGTGCTGACCGCTCTGTTGTGCCTAGGTGGGGATGCGACGTGTTGATCTTCCGCGGCCGGGCATGACCCAGAAAAGTGTGTCCGGCCAAATGAGATCGAGCGTGTTGGGTTATGTGGTGCACCCCTGCAGGGAAGTTAATCTATTCGAATAGCCGTGTCCCTCGGTAAAAGGACGACTCGGAGTTGTACCTTGACCTTATGACAACTAGAACCGGATACTTAATAAAACAGACCCTTCCAAGTGCCAGATACAACCCGGTGATCGCTCTCTAACAGGGCATCGAGGAGGGGATCGTCGGGTAGGATTATGCTATGCGATGCTACTTGGAGGACTTCAGTCTACTCTCTTCTATATGCTGCAAGACAGAGGCTACCAGAAGCGTAGTCTTCGACATGATTAGCTATCCCCCTCTTATTCTGGCATTCTGCAGTTCAGTCCACTGATATGGCCCTTTACACATATATCCATGCATATGTAGTGTAGCTCCTTACTTGCGAGTACATTGGATGAGTACTCACGGTTGCCTTGTTCTCCCTTTTCCCCCTTTCTCTACCCGATTGCTGCGACCAGTCGATGGAGCCCAGGTTCCAGACGCCACCGTCGACGACAACTTCTTCTACACTGGAGGTGCCTACTGCTACGTGCAGCCCGCTGACGACGACCAGGAGTAGTTAGGAGGATCCCAGGCAGGAGGCCTGCGCCTCGTTCGATCTGTATCCTCGTTTGTGCTAGTCATCTTATGGCAACTTGTTTAACTTATGTCTGTACTCAGATATTGATGCTTCCGCTGACTCGTCTATGATCGAGCACTTGTATTCGAGCCCTCGAGGCCCCTGGCTTGTATTATGATGCTTGTATGACTTATTTTATTTGTAGAGTTGTGTTGTGATATCTTCCCGTGAGTCCCTGATCTTGATCGTACATATTTGCGTGCATGATTAGTGTACGATTGAATCGGGGGCGTCACAGCTAGACACCATATGAAAGATGCAACCAATATCACTCTGCCTAGTTAAAAGTTTCTTGTCATAAGTGACATTTCGAAAAATTAGAAGCAGTACAACGTAGAAATCAATGCAAGATGCAACCACTATCAAACTGCCATGTTAAAAGCATCCAATCATGAGTGACTGATGCGGGATACACAACAACACTACTTTGATGTAAGAAAATTGGTATGATTGATAGATGCAGTGTATTATAGACACAGAAAGCCATGTCATATGCACATGTATAACGTATAAATTCAGCAGGTGCAATTTAATCAAAATAGAAGAAATACAGGCTAGACAACATATGCAACATGAAACCAATTATCACACTATCAACTTAGAGCAAGCACCTGCGATGGTGGAGTACGGGAGATGAACTCATCATGTAGACTTGGGACTTCAACTCCATTAGCAGTAGCAGTGGCAAATCTAGAGAGTCTCTGTTTGCGTTGGTCCGGAGGACCACCAACATCCCCTAACTTACTCTTTTCCTTCCTATTTTCTGATATTGCCTTATGAAGTCAAAACCAAAAGAAGATGAATAAAATTAGCTCTGCATAACTGGTTGATGCATGATACAGACGAACACTACTTTGATGTAAGGCAAGCACATGATAGGAGGATGAAATATATACAAAAAAAGACAACATTGCATATTCAGACCTACGATAGGAGGATGGAATATGTATGAAAAAACAGTAAGCAGAAGGCATTGCAACAAAATTAGAAGAAATGAAAGCTAGGCACCATATGAACATGCAACCAATGTCACTATCAGGTAAAAAGTGTCTCGTCGTAAGTGCCATTTCAAGAAATTAGAAGTAGTACAAGCTAGAAGATAATGCAAGTTGCAACCTACATCACACTCCCAAGTTAAATGTGTCTTATCGGTATGTGATCGTTGCAGGTATAAGTTGTAAGCTACGCAAATGCAATTCAAGAAAACCAGAATCAATACAAACTAGACATCATATGGAACACACAACCACATATAACAGTCCTGCTACCTCTTGAACATGCGTTGGTTTTCCCTTGAAGAGGAAAGGGTGATGCAACAAAGTAGCGTAAGTATTTCCCTCAGTTTTTGAGAACCAAGGTATCAATCCAGTAGGAGACTACACGCAAATCCTTCATACTTGCACAAATAATCAAGAACCTTGCAACCAACGCGATAAAGGGGTTGTCAGTCCCTTCATGGCCACTTGCAAAAGTGAAATCTAATAAAGATAATAAGATAAATATTTTTGGTATTTTTGTTGTATAGATTGGAATGTAAAGATTGCAAAACAAACGGCGACAGAAATAGCTAATTGATGGGAGACTAACATGATGGAAAATAGACCCGGGGGCCAAAGGTTTCACTAGTGGCTTCTCTCAAGATATCATAATCCATGGTGGTTGAAGAAATTACTGTCGAGCAATTGATAGAAAAGCGCATAGTTATGAGAATATTTAGGCATGATCATGAACATAGGCATCAGGTCCGTGACAAGTAGACCGAAACGATTCTGCATCTACTACTATTACTCCACACATCGACCGCTATCCAGCATGCATCTAGAGTATTAAGTTCATAAGAACAGAGTAACGCATTAGGCAAGATGACATGATGTAGAGGGATAAACTCAAGCAATATGATATAAACCCCACCTTTTTATCCTCGATGGCAACAATACAATATGTGCCTTGCTGCCCCTGCTGTCACTAGGAAAGGACACCGCAAGATTGAACCCAAAGCTAAGCACTTTTCCCATTGCAAGAAAGATCAATCTAGTAGGGCAAACCAAACTGATAATTCGAAGAGACTTGCAAAGATATTAAATCATGCATATAAGAATTCAGAGAAGAATCAAATATTGTTGATAGATAATCTTGATCATAAACCCACAATTCATCGGATGTCGACAAACACACCGCAAAAAGAATTACATCAAATAGATCTCCAAGAGAATCGAGGAGAACTTTGTTTTGAGATCCAAAGAGAGAGAAGAAGCCATCTAGCTAATAACTATGGACCCGAAGGTCTGTGGTAAACTACTCACACATCATCGGAGAGGCTATGGTGTTGATGTAGAAGCCCTCCATGATCGATTCCCCCTCTGAAGGAGCGCCGGAAAAGGCCCCAAGATGGGATCTCACGGGTACAGAAGGTTGTGGCGGTGGAAACTGGGTTTCGTGGTTCTCCTTGATGTTTTCAGCGTATATGAGTATATATAGGCGAAAGAAGCAGGTCGCGAAGGTTTCATTCCGTTTGGATTCCGTTTGATATTCCTTTTCTATGAAACACTGAAATAGGCAAAAAAACAGCAATTTGCACTGGGCCTTCGGTTAATAGCTTAGTCCAAAAATAATAATATAAAAGTGCATAATAAAGCCCATTAATCATCCAAAACAGATAATATAATAGCATGGAACAATCAAAAATTATAGATACGTTGGAGACGTATCAAGCATCCCTAAGGTTAATTCCTGCTCGTCCTCGAGTAGGTAAATGATAAAAACAGAATTTTTGATGTGGAATGCTACCTAACATAATTTTCTAAGTACTTCTATTTATTGTGGCATGAATGTTCAGATCCAAACTATTCAAGATAAAAGTTTAATATTGACATAAAAATATTAATACTTCAAGCATACTAACTAAGCAATTCTGTCTTCTCAAAATAACATGGCCAAAGAAAGCTTATCCCTACAAAATCATATAGTTTGGCTATGCTTCATTTTCGTCACACAAAAATGCTCTCATCAAGCACAACCCTTATGACAAGCCAAGCTATGGTTTCACACTTTAGTAATCTCAAACTTTTTTCAACTTTCACGCAATACATGAGCGTGAGCCATGGACATAGCACTATGGGTGGAATAGAATATAATGATGGGGGTTGTGTGGAGAAGACAAAAAAGGAGAAAGTCTCACATTGACGCGGCTAATCAACGGGCTAGGGAGATGCCCATCAATTGATGTCAATGCAAGGAGTAGGGATTGCCATGCAACAGATGCACTAGAGCTATAAATGTATGAAAGCTCGACAAAGAAACTAAGTGGGTGTGCATCCAACTTGCTTGCTCACGAAGACCTAGGGCATTTGAGGAAGCCCATTGTTGGAATATACAAGCCAAGTTCTACAATGAAAAATTCCCACTAGTATATGAAAGTGACAAAATAAGAGACTCTCTATCATAAAGATCATGGTGCTACTTTGAAGCACAAGTGTGGAAAAAAAGGATAGTAGCATTGTCCCTTTTATTTATTTTCTCTTTTTTTGGGCATTTCTTTTTTATTTGGCCTATCTCTTCTTTTATTCGGGACAATGCTCTATTAATGATGATATCACACTTCTATTTATTTACAACTCAATGATTACAACTCGATACTAGAACAAAATATGACTCTATATGAGTGCCTCCGGCAGTGTACCGGGATGGGCAATGAATCAAGAGTGACATGTATGATAAATTATGCATGGTGGCTTTGCCACAAACACAATGTCAACTACATGATCGTGCAAGGCAATATGACAATGATGAAGCGTGTCATAATAAACGAAACGGTGGAAAGTTGCATGGCAATATATCTCGGAATGGCTATGAAAATGCCATAACAGGTAGGTATGGTGGCTGTTTTGTGGAAGATATAAAAAGGTTTATGTGTGATAGAGCATATCATATCACGGGGTTTACTTGCACCGGCAAAGTTTGCACCAACTCTCAAGGTGAGAAAGGGCAATGCACGGTACCGAAGAGGCTAGCAATGATGGAAAGATGAGAGTGCGTATAATCCATGGACTCAACATTAGTCATAAAGAACTCACATACTTATTGCAAAAATCTACAAGTCATCGAAAACCAAGCATTACGCGCATGCTCCTAGGGGGATAGATTGGTAGGAAAAGACCGTCGCTCGTCCCCGACCGCCACTCATAAGGAAAGCAATCAAATAACACCTCATGCTTCAAATTTGTCACACAACGGTTACCATACATGCATGCAATGGGACTTGCAAACTTCAACACAAGTATTTCTCAAATTCACAACTACTCAACTAGCACGACTCTAATATTACCATCTTCATATCTCAAACAATCATCAAGTATCAAACTTCTCGTAGTATTCAATGCACTTTTTATGAAAGTTTTTATTATACCCATCTTGGATGCCTATCATATTAGGACTAATTTTATAGCCAAAGCAAATTACCATGGTGTTCTAAAGGGCTCTCAAAATAATATAAGTGAAGCATGAGAGATCAATAATTTCTATAAAATAAAACCACCACCGTGCTCTAAAAAGATATAAGTGAAGCACTAGAGCGAAAATTATTTAGCTCAAAAGATATAAGTGAAGCACATAAAGTATTCTAATAAGTTCTGATTCATGTGTGTCTCTCCAAAAGGTGTGTACAACAAGGATGATTGTGGTAAACTAACAAGCAAAGACTCAAATCATACAAGACGCTCCAAGTAAAAGACATATGATGTGGTGAATAAAAATATAGCCTCAAGTAAAGTTACCGATAGACGAAGAGGAAATAGGGGATGCCTTCCGGGGCATCCCCAAGCTTAGTTTTTTGGTTGTCCTTGAATTTTACCTTCGGGTGCCTTGGGCATCCCCAAGCTTAGGCTCTTGCCACTCCTTATTCCAAAATCCATCAAATCTTCACCCAAAACATGAAAACTTCACAACACAAAACTCAACAGAAAATCTCATGAGCTACGTTAGTATAAGAAAACAAATCACCACCTTAAGGTACTGTAATTGTCGGTGTACAAGAGTAGGGGCTCTCCTTTTAACCCCTTCACTTGTGCAGGGGCAGTCAGAGCAACGTGCCACGGCCACACTTAGCAAGGCAGAGGAGGGAAGCCGGATAGAAGCCGAGGCACAAGACAACCAAGGCAGCGCCAAGACCAGAAACACAGTAGGGCAAGACGGCGAGGCAGACTCCCTCAGCAAGATCCTTGCCGAGGCAACCTCCGCAGCCCCGGCAAGAGCCTTGCCGGGGCAGCCTGCCCGATGCCAGCGGAGCAAGCCACCCTTGAGCTCACGGGTTCCCAACCCAACCAACTACATTGGAGCCAAGGCTCGGGAGGCGCCTCTGTGGTAGCATGCAGATCTTCGTCAAGATCATAAACACACAAAATCAAATGAGGATCAGAAGACGACAAACCTCGGCGGGATCCTAGCCCAGGAAATCCAAAAGACCCCCGGCAAGCGCCTTGTCGGGGACGACTGCAATGCCACGGCAAGACCCTTGCCGGGACCCCGACAAGACCCTTGCCAAGGGCATCAGCGGGGCCACTGCCAGGCCCGTGCCAGCCAAGACTCCGCTGCCATCCCCAAGTAGCTGCTAGCTCAACCAGCTGGGCAGGCACCTGCGTGGCGACGGGCGGCCTCTACACCGACTCAGCAAGCACCTGCGTGGTGGCATGCAACTCTTCGTGAAGGCCCTGCCACCGTGCCACCTCAGCAGCCTGCCTGCCTACATGGCGCTGCACACATCGCTGGCCTGGGCGGGTGTCGAAGTGAGGCGGAGCGACGACGGACGGGACGGGCCTCGTTCCCGTCCCTGATAAAGCTAATGGACACCTAAGTAGCGCATTTAATGCGCTTTGTCTTATAATGCCGGGCGATAAGCTCGCGCACTGTACACCTTTCCACCTCCTGTGTGCCACTGTGGCAACCCCTTTTCGGCTATAAAAGGAGGCCCGAGGCATACTGGAGGGGGATTTGGCTCTTTTGGGCAAGTTGCACCCAGTAGCTAGCTCAAGAACACAAGAACACTCAATACATCCACCAAAGCAGGACTAGGGTATTACGCATCTCTGCGGCCCGAACCTAGGTAAACGACCCGTGTGCTTCCTATCAGACCTGCTCTTTGCACTACCTCGCGCCTGCCGATCTTAGAAGGGATCCCAGTGACCCCATTGTTGGGGAACATAGTAATTTCAAAAAAATTCCTACGCACACGCAAGATCATGGTGATGCATAGAAACGAGAGGGGAGAGTGTTGTCTACGTACCCTCGTAGACCGAAGCGGAAGCGTTGACGCAACATAGAGGAAGTAGTCATACGTCTTCCCGATCCGACCGATCCAAGTACCGTTACTCCGGCACCTCCGAGTTCTTAGCACACGTTCAGCTCGATGACGCTCCCCGGGCTCCGATCCAGCAAAGCTTCGGGGATGAGTTTCGTCAGCACGACGGCATGATGACGATGATGATGTTCTACCGATGCAGGGCTTCGCCTAAGCACCGCAACGATATGACCGAGGTGGAATATGGTGGAGGGGGGCACCGCACACGGCTAAGGAACGATCACAAAGATCAACTTGTGTGTCCTAGGGTGCCCCCTGCCCCCGTATATAAAGGAGGGGAGGGGAGGGCGCGGCCGGCCCCCAAGGGGTGCGCCAGGAGGAGTCCTACTCCCACCGGGAGTAGGACTCCTCTCCCTTGCCTTGTAGGAGAAGGAAGGAGAGAGGGGGAAAGGAAAAAGGGGGGGCGCCGCCCCCCCTTCCTTGTCCTATTCGGACTAGGGGGGGAGGGGGCGCGCGGCCTGCCCTGGCCGCCCCTCCTATTTCCCCTTAAGGCCCATATGGGCCCATTAACCCCCGAGGGGGTTCCGTTAACCCCCCGGAACTCCAGTAAAATGCCGATTTCACTCGGAACCATTCCGATGTCCAAATATAGGCTTCCAATATATCGATCTTTATGTCTCGACCATTTCGAGACTCCTCTTCATGTCCGTGATCACATCCGGGACTCCGAACTAACTTCCGTACATCAAAATGCATAAACTCATAATAACTGTCATCGTAACTTTAAGCGTGCGGACCCTGCGGTTCGAGAACAATGTAGACATGACCGAGACACATCTCCAGTCAATAACCAATAGCGGGACCTGGATGCCCATATTGGCTCCTACATATTCTACGAAGATCTTTATCGGTCAGACCGCATAACAATATACGTTGTTCCCTTGGTCATCGGTATGTTACTTGCTCGAGATTCGATCGTCGGTATCCAATACCTAGTTCAATATCGTTGCCGGCAAGTCTGTTTACTCGTTCCGTAATACATCATCTCACAACTAACATATATGTTGTAATGCTTGCAAGGCTTATGTGATGTGCATTACCGAGAGGGCCCAGAGATACCTCTCCGACTATCGGAGTGACAAATCCTAATCTCGAAATACGCCAACCCAACAAGTACCTTTGGAGACACCTGTAGAGCACCTTTATAATCACCCAGTTACGTTGTGACGTTTGGTAGCACACAAAGTGTTCCTCCGATAAACGGGAGTTGCATAATCTCATAGTCATAGGAACATGTATAAGTCATGAAGAAAGCAATAGCAACATACTAAACGATCGGGTGCTAAGCTAATGGAATGGGTCATGTCAATCAGATCATTCAACTAATGATGTGACCTCGTCAATCAAATAACAACTCTTTGTCCATGGTTAGGAAACATAACCATCTTTGATTAACGAGCTAGTCAAGTAGAGGCATACTAGTGACATTCTATTTGTTTATATATTCACACATGTATTATATTTCCGGCTAATACAATTCTAGCATGAATAATAAACATTTATCATGATATATGAGGAAATAAATAATAACTTTATTATTGCCTCTAGGGCATATTTCCTTCACCCATAGGTGTCGTTCACACTGACATCTTTGGAGCACCAGTTAGGGGCGCAGTTGTGAGAATCTGGTCTAGTAGTTAGCCTAGCAGTTCTTCATCGCCATGGATCTCAAGAAGAAGACGATCACGACGATCGGCTCGTCGGGAGACGAACGGCCTGTGCCAGTGCGGGCGGGCAGTGGGCCAGTCGCGGACAGAACCCGAGCCACGGCCCGCGAGCACCAGCATCGCTCTGGCAGTCAGAGCCTGGCGAGCAACGTCGTTCGTGCGCCAGACGACGGGCCGCACACCACCAAATCCAAAGACGGGGCTGGGCCACCCGCAAGTGGCACGGGGCCCTCCAGGGGTGTCGCTGTGCCACCCACAGGCGGCGCAGCAACCTCCAAGATGCCTACGCCGGCACACACAGCGCGCTCTTCCCAAGGTGTGCGCGACGAGCAGCGTCACCACCCCGGTGACCCTAGACACCACCGTGGGAAGAGCCCTGTGCATCATCTGCGGGGCGAAGGAGGCCAGCATGCCCGCCGAAGTGCTGGCGAAAATGGCACGCAGCCGCTGGGCCGTGATAGAGCTCCTTCTAACGTGGTTAGGAGTTGAAGTGCGCCATGGTGCACGCAGCTTTCGCCACCACCCACGCCAGCAGAAGCTTTGGCGCGCGTGCAGCTACTCCTCGACTTCCCTCCTGCCGCGGAGAAGCTCGCAAATGGAGGGCCACCATCCGGAGCCTCATCGCTGTTGCCAACAAAGATGATCCGCGACCGGCCAGGCCCTCCGGCCGGCGCTTCGTCGAGCCACCACATGCCCGTGGTGGAAGGACCGGGGGAGCTGCAGCCACAATGCACTCTCCTTCGCCGTGCCAGTTGCCGCCGGTGCCGGTCCGTCGCGACGATGCTTGTGATAACATTTCCATAGCGTCGTCCAACCCATGGACCCACCGCGACCAGTGCCAAGTTCTTTGAGAACGAGCCCATGAAGACGCTCGAACCACCATCGAGCGCTCGCACGATACACGCCACCAGTCGAATAAGCGGGCAGGACCCGCCATGGACCACCCAGCACCGGGAGGCTCCGGTGGCCTACCTTATGAGGTGGGTTGCCCATCCTCTACCCGTGAGTTGCGGCAGTTCCAGTGGCCGTCCCACCGCACATTCAAGCCTGGCATGGGCGAGAAGTACAACGGCAAGACCCATCCATTAGAGTTCCTCGGCATCTACACCATCGCGATGCAAGCTGCTGGAGTGCGCGACGACAAGGTGCTTGCCAATTACTTCTCGTTGGCACTGAAGCCCAACGTCATGTCTTGGTTGATGCACTTGCCGGCGGATTCCATTTCTTCTTGGTTGGATCTATGCCATGAGTTCGTTGGTGCCTTCACTGGAGGCCACCAAGCTCATGGCCAGGCCAGTGATTTGCATATCATTCCCCAGAAGGAAGGGGAAACCCTGCGCAAGTACATCCAGAGGTTCAGCCGGGTGCAGTACAACATCCCCGATGTTCATCCCGCCGCCGTGATCAGTGCGTTCCATTAGAACGTGCGCAATCGCAAGATGCATGAAGAGCTGGCGATGAACAAGGTTAAGGATGTGGCCGAACTTTATGTTCTGGTCGATAGGTGCGCCCAGGCTGAAGAGGGAAGGAAGTACCCCGACGAGGATACTGGCATGGAAACCGACTCTACTGATGAAGACACCGCCGCCCCGAAGAAGAAGGGCCGGCGTCGCAACAGGAAACGCAAGGGCAAGGCCGTGCCTGCCGTCAAGGGATCCGACGACACCAGTGCTGCCAAGAAGGCCAAGGCAGACGACCCCGGCAAGGAGATTGCCGGGTGCGCTGCCTGCCGGGCCTTGGCAGCTGCCAACAAGCCAGGAGGCTTCGACAAGCAGTATTGCAAGATCCACCGCACCAAGGGCCACGACCTCCAGAACTGCCAACAGGTCGAGCTGCTTGCCGAAAAGGAAAAGGCCGAGTATGAGAGGCGGGACAAGGAGAAGGGTCATGATGGTGCCGAGCAATCCGGCAAGAAGCGTGGCGGCCAAGGAGGCCGCCGCGGCAAGGATAACCAGCAAGAGAGGCCCGCTCGGGGCCGCGATAAGAAGCAGGAAGAAGATGATCATGACGAGGATGACGAGTCCGACGAGCAAGAGTTTCAGAAGGCTACGGAGGCCATTTGCGTCGATGGTGGCGCCTCGCTGCACACTTCTCACCGCCAGCTCAAGCAGTGGGCCCGTGAGATCACAGCAGCGGAGCCATAGTTCGACGCTCACAAGCCGCTGAAGTGGTCCAGCACACCCATCATGTTTGACGCCATGGACCACCCTGGTCGCATCACTGCGGTCGGGTGTTTGCCGTTGTTGGTCTCACCAACGATACGCAACCTCAAGGTGAACAAGATGCTGGTTGATGGTGGGGCGGGTCTGAACTTAGTCTCGCCCGTTGTGATCAAGAGGCTGCAAATTCCCGACGGAGACCTCGAGGAGACGGGCACGTTTTAAGGGGTCAACCCGGGAAGGAGCCAGCCGAAGGGGAAGGTCACATTGCCCGTGACGTTTGGAGGTGAGCTGAACTACAGGACAGAGAGGATTGTCTTCGATGTAGCCGAGATCCCCTTGCCCTACAACGGGATCCTCGGCCGCCCGACACTAGCCAAGTTCATGGAGGCATCACATTACGCCTACAACACGCTGAAGATGCCTGGGCCGATGACCATCATCACCGTCCCCTGTGACAAGAAGGATGCGCTGATCTGCGCCGACCTACTCTACCAGGAAGCAGTTGCAGCAGCCGCTGCCAAGGCACTTGCTCCTACCGCTGAAGCACCGGGAGGGAAGAAGAAGACCGGCAAGACCTCTCGCACCCACTCCGGTAAGCGCACCTCTTCGGAGTGTTGCGCTACCGTCGAGGACGTGCCAGAGAGCTCCACCGGCAAGAGCAAGAAATCCAGAGCTGCACCACCACAGACCAAGAAGGTGTCCGACAAGGAGGATGGCACGGGAGGGGATTTCACCATAAGCTCCACCCTCGACAGCAAATAGGAAAGCACGCTCGTCACTTTCCTGCAGGCGAATGTCGATGTGTTTGCGTGGCAAGCATCTGACATCCCCGGCGTTCCCAGGGAAGTGATTGAGCACCATCTTGCTGTCTTCCCCCATGCGCGACCCGTCAAGCAGAAGGTCAGGAAGCAAGCTTTGGAATGGCAGTAGTTCATCACAGAGGAGATCAGGAAGTTGGAAGCAGCAGGCTTGGTGAGGGGAGTGCTCCATCCGACGTGGTTGGCCAATCCGGTGGTGGTGCGCAAGGCAAACGGGAAGTGGAGGCTGTGTATTGACTACACATATATCAATAAGGCTTGTCCTAAGGACTCCTTCCCGTTGTCGCGCATCGACCAGATTGTTGACTCCATGACCAAGTGTGATCTGTTATCATTCCTCGACGCCTACTCGGGCTACCACCAGATCTTCATGACAAGAGAAGACGAAGAGAAGACATCATTCATCACCCCATGTGGTATGTATTGCTTTTTACGGATGCCTTCCGGGTTGAAGAGTGCTGATTCGACGTTCGCATGGGCGGTCCAAATTGGTTTTGAGCCCCATCTACATAGAAATATGGAAGCTTACATGGATGACATAGTGGTCAAAACCAAGGACAAGGCAACTCTTGTAAAATACTTAGAAGAGACGTTTGCCAACCTGCGCAAGATCAACCTCAAGCTGAACCCTGAGAAGTGTGTCTTCGGCGTTCCGTCCGACAAACTTCTCGGGTTCTTTGTGTCACAGTGTGGGATCAAGGCAGACCCAGAAAGGATCAAGGATATCAAGCAGATTGAGGCGCCCAAGCGGATCAAGGATGTGCGTCGGCTCACTGGCTGCATTCCCGCCATGAGCCGATTCATCTCCAAGTCTGCCGAGCGCACCCTTCCCTTTTTCAAGATTTTGAAAAAGGAGGGCCCAATGGAGTGGACCCCGGAGGCTGAAGTAGCACTGCAGGACCTGAAGAAATAACTCTCTTCTACACCAGTACTGGTGGTGCCTAAACCACAAGAGCTGTTGCTGCTGTATCTGGCGGCAACAAATCAAGTGGTCAGCGCCGCGCTGGTGGCACAGAGGGAGGTCGACGAAGAGGCAGTGGCAACGGCAGGACCGGCGAATGGCACGTCAGAGATTCCCCCGGCAGGGCCTGGTGCCGGCAAGGCAAGGCACCTGGTGTTGCGAGGCCTAAGGACAAAGACTTTTGGCCGGCTTCATCAACCAGCTCAAGCCCTTCAAGCAATCCCTCTCTCCTAGCCGTTTTCGGTCTGGGGGCTCGACATACTGGGCCCTTTCCCTCGTGTTGTCGGGGGCTTTGAGTACTTGTACATTGCAATCGACAAGTTCACAAAGTGGCCGGAGGTGGAGGCAGTGAGGAAGGTTACTGCACAGTCAGCCGTCAAGTTCTTCAAAGGGCTAGTCTGCCGTTTTGGTGTGCCAAACAGAGTCATCACCGACAACGGCACGTAGTTCACAAGCCACACCTTCATGAAATACATCCAAGACCTCGGCAGCACGGTCTGTTTTGCTTCCGTGGCACATCCACGGAGCAACGGCCAGGCGGAGAGGGCAAATGCTGAAGTGTTGCGAGGCCTGAGGACAAAGACTTTTGACAGGCTGCACAAGAGTGGAAGGCGCTGGATTGATGAGTTGCCGGCGGTTCTTTGGTCGATCAGAACAACGCCAAATTGAGCCACCAGGTAGACACCCTTTGCCCTGGTATACGGGGTAGAAGCAGTTCTCCCCACATAACTCATATACAGGTCACCTCGAGTGCTCGCTTACGACGAGCTTGAGCAAGAGCAATTGCGACAAGATGACGCAACGCTCCTTGAGGAAGATCGTCTTCGAGCGGCTGTGAGAGCAGCATGCTACCAGCAAGCCTTGCGCCGCTACCATAGCCGCAAGGTTCATGCCCGAAGTTTTGAGGAAGGTGACCTTGTTCTTCGGCGCGTTCAACCGGCCAAGAATTCCAACAAGTTGACGCCAAAGTGGGAAGGCCCTTATCGGGTAATATGAGTCACCAGGCCCGGCACAGTCCACGCCTGGAGACCGACGATGCTGTCCCAGTGAGCAACTCCTAGAACATCGAACATCTTCGCAAGTTTTACCCATAAGGCTCGGTTACCGGGCCTCCCGGCAAGCCACCTTTTGTACAAGCTTTGCCGATAAGGCATGTAACCCTCTGTACAAAGCCAGGCGCAGACCCTGAGCATAAATAAATGAAGCGCTGGCGCCCTAAGTTATAGCATGCATGCTAGGTTAAGTCTCTCCCTCGGTTAGGGTTGATAGAGCTTAGTGGCAACTAACCCCTAGCCTAGAGGTCAAGTGTGCGTCTTTCTGTCCTCTTTGGTTCGCAGGGCACGTGGACACTTCTGTTGAGCCACTTGGAAGAAAGAGAATGAACCGGCGCTCCGGCCCCGGCAAGCCAAGACTGCCGAGGGGCTGAATACACAAGGTTCCAACCACGGCAAGCCAAGGTTGCTGGAGGCTCCGGATTCAGATAAGTCTTTCATCCCCTGTTATGCATTTTCGTATGGAACTGGGACATGTGAAACCTTGTTTATATTCTTAAACCACCGTGCTCCCCTTTTCCTGTACCCAAGAGCTATCCCCTGGGTCGGAACTTGGTCGTAGTTGCGGTGGCAAGAAAATGAACAAGGGGCCTAACTCTACTTCACCCCTACCTCCGCCAAGAGCGTGAGAATGGTCGACTGAAGTGGGGGGACGGCAAGGCCTATTGCTGGGCGACAATGTTTATCTTAAAAATAACAAGGATTCATCCCTTGGCATGGGCCTCGCTCACGCACAAAGAAACCCGACAAGCACCCTTTTCATTAAAAACATCCCATACAGGTACGGTTCATACGGGATGAAAAACATGAGCAAGGGGATTACAAATTTTAAATCCAACAAGTGCCCGCAGGCTTACAAACTAAAAAGAGATGAGATGCCCGTAGTCCCTTTCTTGTCCCTCTCCTCAGAAGGTGGAACAAGATAGCAGGAGGGAAAAAAGAGCGCCTAGGCAAGGTACGAGGAGCAGAAGGCACCAAGAGAACATCTTGGTGCCGGGAAAGGAGCTGGAAGATGAGGCAGCAGGCCAACGATACGCGGTGAAGGCGTCAGTGCCCGCGTACTCCGACTTGACGGCCGCCACCTGCCTTCTTCGCCTTCTCCGTCCCTCCTACGCCAGCCGCCCAAGGAGACGACAGGGAGCGACCTGATGGAGAGCTTGGCGAGGAAGGCCCTCGCCAGGGCGCGTGGCCGAGGGAGGGGCGGCGCGATCAGTCGGAGTCGGGGTCGGCATCCCGCCACTCGACTCCCTCGTCGTTGATGTCGCTGTCCTCCTTGTCACTCCCGCTCGAGGAAGTATCTTCATCGTCGGAGGATCTCTCCACGCAGCACTTTAGGCGAGTTCCAAGATCTCCGAAGACCTTGATGGAGAGCAAGCCGCCCTCCATTAACTTGAAGTAGAGTATGAGCCCCGCCGTCAGGCTGTGGATGCGAGAAAATGTCTTCCATCCGCGACGGAGGTACATAACATGAGGAGCGGGAAAGTCGACGTTGACTCGCGTGCCGCCATTCCCGCAGCCCCTCATGTGCAATCTGAGGGTCTAGGGCGGATCGAGCTCCATTTCCTAAGTAAAAGGGGTAGGGATACGAAGACGACGACGCGGTGGCCTGCGCAGCCTGATGAAGAACTCCCGAGGCTGGTCCCCGACGTGGCCCTCCATCACGGGCGGCACCGCTGGCAGAGGCACGGCCATCGCGCCGCCTTGTCTCCCTGTCCCCCGACCGCCGTGGCTACCTCGGCCTCGCCCCCTCCCCCTTCCTCCCGTGGCCGGCTCCACCGCTGCGAGCTCGTGGGAAGGAGGAACGCGTTGTCGAGTGGTGACCCTCGCCCTACCGTTGAAGGGCCTGCGCCCCCTCTTGCCATGACGGGTGGAAGGAAGGAGCGGAAGTGGAAGGAGATGGACGATGGAAGAATGTGGGAGTGCCATCCTCCTCCCCCTTCTTACAAAGGAGCGGGGTCAAGACTCGGCCGACCCACTCAACCAATCCGATCATCGGGGGCGCAGGGAATCAGGACTGACCCGCTGCCCCAATCGGCGACGGCCCGGTTTCCTGCCTCCACCGCCTGTCACCTGCATGAGGGACGTGTGGCGAGCAAGCAGAATCTAAGGGACGGGTGAGGCGACCGTTCCCCACCCCGTGATCATGGGGCATGGGCGCCTTGAAGATAGCGACGCGAGTCCACTCAGTAAATGAGCCGCGCCTTTGCGCCTCCCTCTTTTTATGGGGAAGGCACGAGCCGCCTCTTTACCACGACGTGACGCATGCATGCGGGAATCGCCCCACGCATGACCCCCACGTCACACACGACCCTCCATGTCGTGCGTTCAACGCGAGTCGTGGGGAAGCGCATCAAACAGTTACTATGGTGGAAATCAGCCCCACCTGCCCGCACACTGTTCTGGGCTTGGCCCAACAATGTGTCGCGCTTATGTGTGGCCCAGACCCGGGGGCTCCTATCAGTGTACAAAAGTAGGGGCTCTCCTTTTTACCCCTTTACTTGTGCACGGGCAGTCAGAGCCATGTGCCACGACCACACTTAGTAGGGCAGAGGAGGGAAGCCGGAGAGAAGCCGAGGCACAAGACAACCAAGGCAACGCCAAGACCAGAAACACAGGAGCGCAGGACAGCGAGGTAGACTCCCTCGGCAAGATCCTTGCCGAGGCAACCTCCACAGCCCCGACAAGAGCCTTGCCGGGGCAGTCTGCCTGATGCCAGCGGAGCAAGCCACCCTTGAGCTCACGGGTTCCCAACCCAACCAACTACATTGGAGCCAAGGTTCGGGAGGCGCCTCTGTGGTAGCATGCAGATCTTCGTCAAGATCATAAACACACAAGATTAGATGAGGATCAGAAGATGACGACCATCGGCGGGTGTAGGATCGGAAGTATGTCTAGAGGGGGGTGATTAGACTACTTGACCAAATAAAAACTTAACCTTTTCCCAATTTTAGTTCTTGGCAGATTTTAGCAACTTTAGGACAAGTCAAGCAATCATCACACAATTCGAGCAAGCATGCAAAGAGTATATAGGCAGCGGA
Source organism: Aegilops umbellulata (assembly GCA_032464435.1). NCBI lineage: Eukaryota > Viridiplantae > Streptophyta > Magnoliopsida > Poales > Poaceae > Aegilops > Aegilops umbellulata. Next base: position 250,027,497 of record CP136060.1, read on the forward strand.
AAGTAAAGCATGCAACTTGCAAGAATGTAAAGGGAAGGGTTTGGAGAATTCAAACGCTATTGGAGACACGGATGTTTTTCCCGTGGTTCGGATAGGTGGTGCTATCCTACATCCACGTTAGTGGAGACTTCAACCCACGAAGGGTAACGGTTGCGCGAGTCCACGGAGGGCTCCACCCACGAAGGGTCCATGAAGTAGCAACCTTGTCTATCCCACCATGGCCATCGCCCACGAAGGACTTGCCTCACTAGCGGTAGATCTTCACGAAGTAGGCAATCTCCTTGCCCTTACAAACTCCTTGGTTCAACTCCACAATCTTGTCGGAGGCTCCCAAGTGACACCTAGCCAATCTAGGAGACACCACTCTCCAAGAAGTAACAAATGATGTGTTGATGATGAACTCCTTGCTCTTGTGCTTCAAATGATAGTCTCCCCAACACTCAACTCTCTCTCACAGGATTTGGATTTGGTAGAAAGAAGATTTGAGTGGAAAGCAACTTGGGGAAGGCTAGAGATCAAGATTCATATGGTAGGAATGGAATATCTTGGTCCCAACACATGAGTAGGTGGTTCTCTCTCAGAACATATGAGTTGGAAGTGTAGATGTGTTCTGATGGCTCTCTCCACGAATGAAGAGGAGGTGGAGGGGTATATATAGCCTCCACTTAAAATCCAACCGTTACACACAATTTACCAATCTCGGTGGGACCGAATCAACAAACTCGGTCCGATCGAAAAGGTAAACCTAGTGACCGTTAGAGTTTTTCGGTGGGACTGAAATGCATCTCGGTAGGACCGATATGGTTAGGGTTTGGGCACAACGTAATCTCGGTGAGACCGATTACACAAACTCGGTGAGACCGATTTGGTAATTAGCTAACCAGAGAGTTGGTCAGGCAAACTCGGTGGGACCGATTTGCTCTTTCGGTGAGACCGAAAAGTTACAAAAGGGAAACAGAGAGTTTGCATTGCAATCTCGGTGGGACCGATCCGCTCTTTCGGTGAGACCGAAAAGTTACAAAAAGGAAACAGAGAGATTGCAATCCCATCTCGGTGAGACCGAGATTCCTATCGGTGAAACCGATTTGCTAGGGTTTTGGCAGTGGCTTATGATATATGAAGACTCGATGGCGCCGGATAGAAAGAATCGGTATGACCGAGTTTGGCTTAGGGTTTAGGTCATATGTGGATATGGGAAAGTAGTTGAGGATTTTGGAGCATATCATTAAGCACATAAGGCAAAGAGCTCATTAAGCAACACCTCATCCCTCCTTGATAGTATTGGCTTTTCCTATGGACTCAATGTGATCTTGGATCACTAAAATGTAAAATGAAGAGTCTTGAGCTTTTGAGGTTGAGCCAATCCTTTGTCCTTAGTATTTTGAGGGTTCCACTTTCACCATTCATGCCATGCCAATCATTGAGCTTTCCTGAAATAGTTATCTTGGAATATCATTAGCTCAGTGAGCTATATGTTGTTATGAATTACCAAAACCACCTAGGGATAGTTGCACTTTCAATCTCCCCCTTTTTGGTAATTGATGACAACATATAGATCAAAGCTTCGACAAATGATAATAAGAATGAATTACATCGTCGCTTTGAGAAGTATGTGATAAGTAAGAGCTCCCCCTAAATTTGTGCATATTTAAAATTTTCTTTGGACTGCAAATGCACAAGAAGTTAGAATTATGGGTTACTCTTCCATGTCACATACATCTTGGTGGAGCGCTCAAAATGATTAATAATGAAATACATGCACTCATCACCAAGGCAAAGTGAATGATCACATAAGATAGATAAGATATATCAAGCATGCATAGGTGTAGCTTATGATCAAACACATGATCATCAATGTCTCACAAGCATATCAAAGTATCTCAACCAAAAGCAAACAATGTTTTAAGGACCACCAAATAAAAGCAAGAGAGAATAAAAGCAACACTCTCTCTCTCGAAGCCTATGATCTATACATTTTTCTCCCCCTTTGGCAACAAGTTACCAAAAAGTTCCTAGAAAATGCATAGTGCTAGATCGACACTTAGGCTTGATCTTCAGGTGGTGGTGGAGTCTGGATCACTCCAAGGACGAAGGCTTCCGTAGATGCTGTTGGAGTTGGAGCTGAAGTAGATGCTGGAGCAGGTTGGGTTGGTGCTGCGGCTGGTCCTGAGGCGGTTGCTCTTGTGTCAGGAACTGGCAGTGCAGACGACCTTGGACCTCGTGGCACTCTGGCAAATGCATCTATGGTTGTCTTCCCTCTCCTCTCCTGCATGTCATCTTGGAGTTGCTCCACTGCAGTTTGAATCTCTGTCACCTTGATATCCAAGTCATAGAACTTCTGTTCTACGATTGTCTCTAAGCTTGCCTGGTTTTGAGTTAGGTTGGCCAAACCTTTCTCAATCCGCAGGGTGGATGCAATCAGGTAACTAAGCTTCTCTTGCTTGGTTTTCAAGAAGTATTCAGATGCCTCCTCTTGAGTTGGCATCCTTGCAGCTTTCTCCTTCCTTGCCTTCTCCTTCTGTGCTTGTGCATGGGCTGAAGATGGTTCATCTTTGTTCATCACAACCTCATTGTCTTCAAAATCAGGATGAATAGGCAGATGTTCCTTATCCAAAAGATATATGCCAGTGCCCATCTTGGAGTTGATCAGTTCCTGGATCTGAGGGGCATATCCACAGCTCCTCTTCTGGTCTGCTGCAGTCCTCTTGATTGTTTCTATCATAAGGCTCACGACTTTGAACTTCTGAGGCACATCAAAGATATGAAGCAAATTGATTGCATGGCCTCTGATCATCTTGTGATCACCTGACTTGGGCAACAGAGTGTGCCTTAAGATCCAATTGATGGTTGGCAATCCTGACAGAAGATAGTGTACAGATCCATACTTGAAAGTTTCAAGTGCCTTGTCAGGGATCTCTTTGTACATGTTGATCATGGAGTTGTGGTCCATCTTCTTCTTGGAATAGACATCCAAGTCATCTTCATTTTCCTCTAGGGCATTGATCAACTTTGCCCATTCCTCAACAGTTGAGTGGTACCTTGTACCTGCAGACATCCATGTGATCCTTCCATCTGGGTAAAAGTGTGCTGTGGAGTAGAACTGCATGATAAGTTCCTCATTCCACTTTGTGAGCTTTTGCCCAACAAAGTCTGCTACTCCACACGCCTTAAAGCTGTCCTGCACTCCAGGGTAGTGCTCTTCATTGTCCTTGATGTATTGCCAATCGACCCATCTCATGTCACATACAATGGGCTTCTTGTCTAACAAGACTGTCTCATAGAAGTCCTGTTGTTCCTTAGTATGGAACCTGTAGTCTACAGCAGTCCTTCTCCTGGTAGCATAGGGATCCTCTGCTCTCCATTTTCTCAATCCAGAGTCTCTCCTGATTTTCATATCCTCAGCCACAGGATGAGCATCATTGTGATCTGGGATCTTGGGCTTCAACTTTCTCAGCACTTGGCCTTCCTCTTCTTCTGCAGGTTCAGGCACTGGGGCCTTGTTTTTCTCAGCAGCTGGGATGCTCCTAGTATTCCTCTTTGGTTTTGGCTTTGGAGCTGGCTTGGCCTTGGAAGCAGACTTGGGGGCTTCCTTTGGCTTAGATGCTGCTGCTCCTGATCTAATGGCATCACCCATCAGCTTGGGTGCCTTAGGTGCTGGTGCAGCAACTTCCTCTTCTTCTTCTTCTTCTTCATCAGAAGAATGCTGTTCAAATTCAGCCATGGGATCTACTTTCTTGCACCATCTGCCTCTTTTCCTTTCTTTCTTTGTTTCAGCTGCAACTGGCTCTTTGGGTGCAGGCTTCTCAGGAATCTTTGTTGAGGCTCTGGCCTTTGGCATGGGCTGCCTGCCTGCTGGCCTTTTGACCTTTAAGCCTGGCTTGATGGCTGCAGATGAGCCATATTCTTTCTTCAGCACAACTCTCTTGGAAGTTGCCTCTTCCTCTGCCACATAATCTTCATCCTCTGAGTCTGAAGTTCTCTTCTTTCTCTGTCTTGTGGCAGCTTTTGGCAGATTGCTAGGGGTGCTCCTGTTGCCATCATCTGAGGAACTGGAGGGACTAGTGCCCTCACTCATGTGCACAAGCTGCTCTGACTGATTCTGACTATCACTTTGATCTGACATGATGAACAAGCTGACTGCTGACCCCTGTGAATAGTTTATAGATGAGGTAGAGTGGATGAGCATCACAAAATGCAGAGATTTTTGCAAAAAGAATGATTCAAAAACTTAGTTTTAGTTTCCCACAGAAAGGATCTCGGATCTACCGATTTTCAAACTCGGTGATACTGAAGCAGTTTTTGGAACCTAAACTAGTGAACTCGGTCAGACCGAGTCACAGTTCGGTGGCACCGAGACTGCTAGGGTTTCACAAAGTTCAAAAATCGGTCACATCGATTAGTTACACCCGGTCAGACCGAGTTTCACTTGTGCAATGGCATAGGTCGAATCGGTGGGACCGAGTTTTTCAACTCGGTGGGTCCGAGATGGTTTCGGCGGAAACCTAACCCTAAAAATTTCGAATAAAAACTAATCTACGAGTTCTTTGACTGGATAGAAGTTTATCAAACGTGGCAAGAATCATTATGATCACAATGTGCTAGGAATCGGATTGGGGAATAGCACAAAGATCGAGTCCGTACCCTAGTTCGGCAGAGACTCGCTACGGCGGCAACGACGGGGTTGATTCCCGTTGACAGCGACGGAGACCAGCGACTGGAGGCTGCTGGCGGCGAGGAGACGGTTCATAGACCACGTCGGCAGAGCGAAGAGGTTCGGAGAAATTTCCAAATTTTTGCCCGTGTCTATATATAGCCCGACCCTGTCGGTGTGACCGAGTGGAACAACTCGGTGGCACCGAGATGCAAAACTGTGTACAGTTATTGCAACTCGGTGTGACCGAATAGTTCAAATCGGTTGCACCGAGATTAAAAACTTAGATCAACTTGATGATCTCGGTAGGACCAAAAGTGGGATATCGGTCAGACCAAAAATCACAAAGAGGTTTTGGAAGTTTAAGTCTATGACGAATCGGGGACTCCGAGTGCTCCTCACATAGAGTGGTTCGAATCTGACTTGATCAATTTTGTGATGTAGCATGAATAGAGTTTGAGACGAGAAAAGCATAGATCGCTAGAGGGGGTTCTTAGGCATTCTTGTCCATCCACTTGGCAAAAGAACAATAAGACCAAACAATCAAAACAACAAGTGGATGTCCTCGAATGAGTAAAATATGCAACCAACATGCTCACACAATAAAATGGCAATTGAAATATGTGACAAAACATGTACAACCAATTCTAGCATCTATCAAGCAATTGGCGATGACTAGGTCATCTATATATGAGTATATTGACTTAGGAGTCAAATGAGAACATTTGATCATAGGTCATACTCATCGTTTAAGCTCAAGTGGGGTTACCACTTTTACATAAAGCATTGTTGTGTTCACATCATTAGAGTCTCTTTAGCTCAAGTCTTAGAGTAAAGCTCCCCCTAGATGTGATATCCCCCCGAAGAGGGATGAACTAACCTTGGGTTTTGCCGATGATGACTTCATGTAGATGTTGAAGATGTGGATGCTCAATGTTGATGTAGATCACCTTGAGCTATCCTTTTGAGTGAATTGCACTTTCAATACCTACATGGGTTAGTCCCACAAGGAACAAGCAAGTATATCCATAGACATAGAGTGATGCACATACAAGATGATGTCTATGAAAGCTTTTACGTTACCTTGTCCCTTGACTTACCAACAAGAGGGTTTGTGACTCCTTGAACTAGTGCAAGATGTGGAAGTTGATTGCACTTATTCTTGCCAAAATGATAAGAGTGAAGTTTGTTGACGGAGTCACCCTCAAGAACTCTCTAGTTCTTCTTCTTTTGGATCCACACCATCTTGATGGGAATCCTTGGAGTTGTAGTCGTACTTGATGAAGTGGAACTTGAAGTAGTCTTGGGAATCCACTTGACTAAGGTCTTAGGAGCTTCTTCAAATGCATCTATTTCCTCTTGAAGCTTGTCCTTGCCTTTTTGCTTGTAGTCTTGTGGTGGAAGATCATCTTGAGTTTGTGCCCCTTGAAAGAAGTTGGGTCATACTTCTCTTGTTGAGGAACAAACTTTGTCTTGGGGTATTGATCTTCTTCCCACTCAACTCCATTGGCATTGAACTTTCGTTCAAAACCAACACCTTGATTCTTTCGGTGCCTTCCTTGCTTGCGTACAATCTCCTCGAATTGCTTACTTCCGGCAAGGCTTTTGTACACTCCTTTCTCTATGATTTCCTTCAATATGCTATTTTCTTGGTCAAGTGTAACTTGGCTAAGAGAATCATTAGTGCAATCAAGAGAACTACTAGAAGCAACAATATTGGATTTAACATGATCATTGTTACTACTAGAAGAAGAATCTTTCTTATTCTTGTTACTAGACTTGACTTGAGGCATGTAAGTGGATAAGAGTAAACGTTTGGCAATGTAAGAAGAACTTTTCTTGCGGAGATCATCATTGATTGCCTTTAAAAGCTCATGCTCTTGCTCAAGATTGAGCTTTTCAAAGCGTAACTTCTCATGAGCCCTTAAAAGTTCTCGATGATCTTCGAAGATAGTTTCATGAGCTAACTTAAGAGTGTTTAGTTCTTTAGTTAGAGCTTCAATTTTCTCCTTATCATTGTCATTCATTTTAGCATGATTAATTGATGTTTCATCATAGGATTCATCACTAGAGTTGTCAACAAGTAAATCATCATCGCCTAACAAGTCATCTTCATCACTATTAAAATCTACATACTCAGGATGAGTTACCTTAGGACCTTTGGCCATGAAACATCTCCCAATCCCTTCATTTGGTGAATCAAATATGTCGTAGGAGTTGGTTGACACAAGTGCTAGACCGGCAACACATTCATCTTGAGTATATTCGGAGTCGGAGTGATAACTTCTCTCGGAGTGGTTGTCGGAGTCGGAGCCGGATACCCATTCACCAACATGAGCTTGATGTCTTTGTTTTGTGTAGCTCCTTGATGATTTTTCCTTCCTTTCCGAATCCTTGCTTCTCCGTGAGTATCTTCGTTCATAACGATCATCTCTACTCCTTCTCTCTCGTGATGGTGATTCCTCTCTTTTGCTTCTTCTTTTTGGAGAATCTTCTCTTCTTTTGTAGGGAGTCGTACACTCATTGGAATAGTGTCCGGGTCTTCCACAATTGTAGCAGTTTTGCTCTCGACTAGAAGATCTTTTGTCATTGTAGGACCTTGACTTGGATCTTCTATCTTTGCTTCTACTCTTGTAGAACTTGTTGAAGTTCTTCACCATTAAGCTCAGTTCTTCATTGAAGTTTTGTTTCTCACTTGATGATGTGGGGGCTTCACATGAGGCTTTGTAAGCACCACTTGATTTGTTATGAAGTTCCTCTTTATCCTTGAGTGACATCTCATGAGCAACAATTCTTCCAATGACTTCCGTTGGCTTGAGATCTTTGTAATTGGGCATCATTTGGATCAATGTGCACACGGTATCATATTTTCCATCCACGGCTCTTAGGATCTTCTTGATGATGAATCTGTCGGTCATCTCTTCACTCCCTAAGCCGGCAATCTCATTTGTGATGAGAGCAAGCCTAGAGTACATTTCAGCGACACCTTCACCATCCTTCATTTTGAACTTGTCAAGTTGACTTTGAAGCACATCCAATTTGGATTCCTTGACGGAGTCGGTACCCTCGTGCATATCAATCAAAGTATCCCAAATTTCCTTTGCATTCTCAAGACGGCTGATTTTGTTGAATTCTTCGGGGCACAATCCGTTGAAGAGAATATCACAAGCTTGAGCGTTGTATTGTAGCATCTTCAACTCATCCTCGGTAGCTTCACGGTTTGGTTCTTTCTCGTCGAAGAAGTCACCTTGCAAGCCAACACACACAATAGCCCAAACGGCTGGGTTATGTCCAAGAATATGCATTTTCATTTTATGCTTCCAACTAGCAAAGTTAGTACCATCAAAGTAAGGACCTCTACAGTGATAATTTCCCTCACTAGACGCCATACTCTCCTAGGTTGTGAAACCAAGGCTATGACCACCAAAAGCTATGGAAATCAAAGCAAATGGAGACCAAAGCTCTGATATCACTTGTAGGATCGGAAGTATGTCTAGAGGGGGTGATTAGACTACTTGACCAAATAAAAACTTAACCTTTTCCAAATTTTAGTTCTTGGCAGATTTTAGCAACTTTAGGACAAGTCAAGCAATCATCACACAATTCAAGGAAGCATGCAAAGAGTATATAGGCAGCGGAAAGTAAAGCATGCAACTTGCAAGAATGTAAAGGGAAGGGTTTGGAGAATTCAAACGCTATTGGAGACACGGATGTTTTTCCCGTGGTTCGGATAGGTGGTGCTATCCTACATCCACGTTAGTGGAGACTTCAACCCACGAAGGGTAACGGTTGCGCGAGTCCACGGAGGGCTCCACCCACGAAGGGTCCATGAAGTAGCAACCTTGTCTATCCGACCATGGCCATCGCCCACGAAGGACTTGCCTCACTAGCGGTAGATCTTCACGAAGTAGGCGATCTCCTTGCCCTTACAAACTCCTTGGTTCAACTCCACAATCTTGTCGGAGGCTCCCAAGTGACACCTATCCAATCTAGGAGACACCACTCTCCAAGAAGTAACAAATGGTGTGTTGATGATGAACTCCTTGCTCTTGTGCTTCAAATGATAGTCTCCCCAACACTCAACTCTCTCTCACAGGATTTGGATTTGGTAGAAAGAAGATTTGAGTGGAAAGCAACTTGGGGAAGGCTAGAGATCAAGATTCATATGGTAGGAATGGAATATCTTGGTCTCAACACATGAGTAGGTGGTTCTCTCTCAGAACATATGAGTTGGAGGTGTAGATGTGTTCTGATGGCTCTCTCCACGAATGAAGAGGAGGTGGAGGGGTATATATAGCCTCCACTTAAAATCCAACCGTTACACACAATTTACCAATCTCGGTGGGACCGAATCAACAAACTCGGTCGGACCGAAAAGGTAAACCTAGTGACCGTTAGAGTTTTTCGGTGGGACTGACATGCATCTCGGTAGGACCGATATGGTTAGGGTTTGGGCATAACGTAAACTCGGTGAGACCGATTACACAAACTCGGTGAGACCGATTTGGTAATTAGCTAACCAGAGAGTTGGTCAGGCAAACTCATTGGGACCGATTTGCTCTTTCGGTGAGACCGAACAGTTACAAAAGGGAAACAGAGAGTTTGCATTGCAATCTCGGTGGGACCGATCCGCTCTTTCGGTGAGACCGAAAAGTTACGAAAAGGAAATAGAGAGATTGCAATCCCATCTCGGTGAGACCGAGATCCCTATCGGTGAAACCGATTTGCTAGGGTTTTGGCAGTGGCTTATGATATATGAAGACTCGATGGCGCCGGATAGAAAGAATCGGTATGACCGAGTTTGGCTTAGGGTTTAGGTCATATGTGGATATGGGAAAGTAGTTGAGGATTTTGGAGCATATCATTAAGCACATAAGGCAAAGAGCTCATTAAGCAACACCTCATCCCTCCTTGATAGTATTGGCTTTTCCTATGGACTCAATGTGATCTTGGATCACTAAAATGTAAAATGAAGAGTCTTGAGCTTTTGAGGTTGAGCCAATCCTTTGTCCTTAGTATTTTGAGGGTTCCACTTTCACCATTCATGCCATGCCAATCATTGAGCTTTCCTGAAATAGTTACCTTGGAATATCATTAGCTCAATGAGCTATATGTTGTTATGAATTACCAAAACCACCTAGGCATAGTTGCACTTTCAGCAGGATCGTAGCCGAGGAAATCCACAAGACCCCCGGCAAGCGCCTTGCCGGGGACGACTACAACGCCACGGCAAGACCCTTTCCGGGCCCCCGACAAGACCCTTGCCGAGGGCATCAGTGGGGCCACTGCCAGGCCCGCGCCAGCCAAGACTCCACCGCCGTCCCCAAGTAGCTGCTAGCTCAACCGGATGGGCAGGCACCTGCGTGGCGACAGGCGGCCTCTACACCGACTCAGCAAGCACCTGCGTGGTGGCATGCAACTCTTCGTGAAGGCCCTGCCACCGCGACACCTCAGCAGCCTGTCTGCCTACATGGCGCTGCACACATCACTGGCCTGGGCGCGTCGAAACGAGGTGGAGCGGCGATGGACGGGATGGGCCTCGTTCCCGTCCCCGATAAAGCTAATGGGCACCTAAGTAGCGCATTTAATGCGCTTTGTCCCGTAATGCTGGGGATAAGCTCGCGCATTGTACAACTTTCCACCTCCTGTGTGCCACTGTGGCAACCCCTTTTCAGCTAGAAAAGGAGGCCCGAGGCATACTGGAGGAGGATTCGGTTCTTTTGGGCAAGTTGCACCCCGTAGCTCGCTCAAGAACACAAGAACACTCAATTCATTCACCAAAGCAGGACTAGGGTATTACGCATCTCCGCGGCCCAAACCTGGGTAAACGACCCTGTGCTTCCTGTCAGACCTGCTCTTTGCACAACCTCGCGCCCGCCGACCGTAGAAGGGATCCCAGTGACCCCATAGTTGTCGTTCACACCGACAGTAATGAACTCATTCTTTATTTATATTATTGTTAAACCTACTGTATTCTAATTTCTCTATGGTTCATACCCCCCGATACTAGCCATAGATTCATCAAAATAAGCAAACAACACACGGAAAACAGAAACTGTCAAAAACAGAACAGTCTGTAGCAATCAGATTTGTTCGAATACTTCTGGAACTCGAAAAATTCTGAAAAATTAGGAAACCCTGGATAATTTATATATTGATGTACTGAAAAAAGAATTAGAAATTTATCACGTGTTGGTGAATTTTAACAATTATTTTTGTGAGCGCAAAGTTTCTGTCTTTTTCAGCAAGATCAAACAATTATCACCCAAGAAGATCCTATTGGTTCTACTTAGCACAAACACTAATTAAATCATAAAAACACATCCAAATAGAGGCTAGATGAATTATTTATTACTAAACATAAACAAAAAGCAACTAACAAAAATAAAATTGGGTTGCCTCCCAACAAGCGCTATCGTTTAACGCCCCTAGCTAGGCATAAAAGCAAGAATAGATCTAGGTATTATCATATTTGGTATGCAATCCATAAGTGGCTCTCATGATAGATTCATAAGGTAATTTAATTTTCTTCCTAGGAAAGTGTTCCATGCCTTTCCTTAATGGGAATTGGAATCTAATATTTCCTTCTTTCATATCAATAATTGCACCAATCGTTCTAAGGAAAGGTCTACCAAGGATAATAGGACATGTAGGATTGCAATCTATATCAAGAACAATGAAATCTACGGGCACATAATTCCTATTTGCAACAATAAGAACATCATTAATCCTTCCGATAGATTTCTTAATGGTGGAGTCCGCAAGATGCAAATTTAAAGAACAATCATCAAATTCACGGAAACCTAACACATCACACAAAGTTTTTGGAATCTTGGAAACACTAGCACCCAAATCACACAAAGTATAGCATTCATGATCTTTAATTTTAATTTTAATAGTAGGTACCCACTCATCATAAAGTTTTCTAGGGATAGAAACTTCTAATTCAAGCTTTTCTTCATAGGATTGCATTAAGGCATCAACGATATGTTTAGTAAAAGCTTTATTTTGATCATAAGCATGAGGAGAATTTAACACGGATTGCAACAAGGAAATACTATCTATCAAAGAACAATTATCATAATTAAATTCCTTGAAATCCAAAACAGTGGGTTCATTGCTATGTAAAGTTTTGACCTCTTCAATCCCACCTTTACCAATCTTTGCATCAAGATCTAGAAACTCCGAATCATTGCGCCGCCTTTTAACTAAAGTTGACTCATCTCCAGTCCCATCTTTATCAAGATTCATATTGGAAAACAAAGATTTAATAGGAGACACATCAATCACTTTTAGATCTTCATCATTATTACCTTGAAAACTAGAAGAACACGCTTTTACAAAGCAATATTTTTTAGCACGCATCCTAACGGTTCTTTCTTTGCACTCATCAATGGAAATTCTCTTAGATTTGAGGGACTCATTGATATCATGCTTAGGTGGAATAGATCTAATTTTGAAAGAATCAACATCAAGAGAAATTATTTCCACGTTCCTAGCCAACTCATCAATCTTAGGCAATTTTTCTTCAAGCAAAGCAAATCCTTTTACGCAATCATAAACTGTTTAACACTAGTCTCAAAATCAGAGGGCATCTTATTAAAATTTCCATAAGAGTTGTTGTAGGAATTACCATAATTGTTAGAGGAATTACTAGGGAATGGCCTAGAATTAAAGTTTTCTCTATACGCGTTGTTACCAAAAAATTTCCTACCAACAAAATTCACATCCATAGATTCATTATTATTCTCAATCAAAGTAGACAAAGGCATATCATTAGGATCAGAAGAAACACTCTTATTAACAAACAATTTCATAAGTTCATCCATCTTTCCACTCAAAACATTAATCTCTTCTATCACATGAACCTTTTTACTAGTAGATCTTTCAATGTGCCATTGAGAATAATTAACCATAATATTATCTAGGAGTTTAGTGGCTTCTCCTAAAGTGATTTCCATAAAAGTGCCTCATGCGGCCGAATCTAGAAGATTTCTAGAAGAAAAATTAAATCCGGCATAAATGTTTTGTATAATCATCCATAAATTTGAACCATGTGTAGGGCAATTACGTATCATTAATTTCATCATCTCTCAAGATTGTGCAACATGCTCTTGATCAAGTTGCTCAAAATTGATAATATCGTTTCTAAGAGAGATGATCTTAGTGGGAGGAAAATACTTAGAGATAAAAGCATCTTTGCACTTATTCCATGAATCAATACTATTTTTAGGCAAAGCGGAAAACCAAGTTTTAGCACGATCTCTAAGCGAAAACGAAAATAGCTTCAATTTAACAATATCATTGTCCACACCTTTCTTCTTTTGCATATATATCACACAAATCAACAAAGTTGTTTAGATGGGTAGCGACATCTTCACTAGGAAGGCCAGAAAATTGATCTGTCATGACAAGATTCAACAAAGCAACATTAATTTCACAAGAGTCAACATCGATAATAGGAGCAATCCGAGTGCTAATAATATCATTGTTGTTGGTATTGGAAAAATCACACAATATAGTATTGTCTTGAGCCATCGTGACAAACAATCAATCCAACACACAAGCACAAAAGAAGCAAGCAAAAAGAGACGAACGAAAAAGGGCGAATAAAACGGCAAAGGTGAAGTGGGGGAGAGGAAAACGAGAGGCAAATGGCAAATAATGTAATGCGAGGGAGAAGAGTTTGTGATGGTTACTTGGTATGTCTTGACTTGTGCGTAGATCTCCCCGGCAATGGCGCCATAAATCGCACGTTGGCGAGAGATCAAATCTTGACTTGACTTGGTGTAAGCCTCCCCAGCAACAGCGCCAGAAATCCTTCTTGCTACCTCTTGAGTATGCGTTGGTGTTCCCTTGAAGAGGAAAGGGTGATGCAACAAAGTAGCGTAAGTATTTCCCTCAGTTTTTGAGAACCAAGGTGTCGGTGTCAAAACTGGGGGATCTCGGGTAGGGGGTCCCGAACGGTGCGTCTAGGCGGATGGTAACAGGAGACAAGGGACACGATGTTTTACCCAGGTTCGGGCCCTCTTGATGGAGGTAAAACCCTACGTCTTGCTTGATTAATATTGATGATATGGGTAGTACAAGAGTAGATCTACCATGAGATCAAGGAGGCTAAACCCTAGAAGCTAGCCTATGGTATGATTGTTATATGTTGTCCTACGGACTAAAACCCTCTGGTTTATATAGACACCGGAGAGGGTTAGGGTTACACAGAGTCGGTTACAATGGTAGGAGATCTACATATCCGTATCGCCAAGCTTGCCTTCCACGCCAAGGAAAGTCCCTTCCGGACACGGGACGAAGTCTTCAATCTTGTATCTTCATAGTCCAGGAGTCCGGCCGAAGGTATAGTCCGGCTATCCGGACACCCCCTAATCCAGGACTCCCTCAGTAGCCCCTGAACCACGCTTCAATGACGACGAGTCCGGCGCGCAGATTGTCTTCGGCATTGCATGGCGGGTTCCTCCTCCAAATACTTCATAGAAGATTTTGAACACTAAGGATAGTGTCCGGCTTTGCAAAATAAGTTTCCACATATTGCCATAGAGAGAATAATATTTACACAAATCTAATCTGCTGACGTATTCCGTAGCATGACACCACACCACGGCCAAGTCTTTATTCGAATCGTTTTTACTCCCCCACCTCAGCGCATTTTGCGAGGCGGTTTCCTTGGCACATCTTGTCAAAGCAGAGATTGTGTCCCCTTATTTACGGGATTCTCATCAATACGGACGTGGGTAACCCAATCGCGCCATTTATCACGGCGCTTGGGAGATAAGCGAGTTTTATCAGGCTGGTGGGGACGCTTGGCCACATCCGCCCATATAAGGGGATAAGGATCCACCTTTTTACCTACGCCTTCTTCCTCCTTTGCCTATCCATCTTCCGCGCACTCGAGCTCCAGCGCCCAAGCCCGCACTTCCCACCTCGACCTTCTCCAGCCATGTCCGGAGCGGGAGGCAAGTGGATGGTCTCCTCCGTCACGGAGGGGCACATCAAAAAACTGAGAAAAGCCGGATACTTGTCTGATGACATCGCGCACCGGCTTCCCGAAAAGGGGCAGCTCCTCCCCACCCCAAGGCCCCATGAGAGGGTAGTATTCCTTCCCCATTTCCTCCGCGGACTGGGCTTTCCTCTCCCACCATTCGTCCGTGGGCTCATGTTCTACTACGGACTGGATTTCCACGATCTGGCCCCGAACTTCATCCTCAACATCTTGGCGTTTATCATCGTGTGCGAGGCTTTCCTCTGCATCCGCCCTCATTTCGGCCTATGGCTCAAGACCTTCAACGTCAAGCCAAAGGTGGTGCGCGGCAACCAGGCGGAGTGCGGAGGTGCCATGGCGGGCAAGATGGCCAACGTCCAATGGCTCGAGGGCTCCTTTGTGGAGACCCTGAAAGGGTGGCAATCGGGGTGGTTTTACATCACCGAGCCGCGCAACCCTGAGTGGGTCGCAGCCCCCGAGTTCCGGTCCGGACCCCCTACGCGGCTCACGTCTTGGAAAGAGACGGGCCTATCGTGGGGCAACAAAGGAGAGGTAACCGGACCACAAAAATGCATCCAAACCCTGGTGAACAAGCAGCTCAAGCTTGTCAATGTAGTCCAGGTTATGCTTGTCCGCCTGATCCTCTCGTGTCAACAACGGGATTTCAATCTGTGGGAGTTTGACCCGGCACAGCACCAAACCCTGAGCAGGCTCTTTGACGCGATGTACAAAGACATCTAGAAGGTGCTATATAAAGGCGCCGAGGCTCCCGCATCCGCTTCCGAGGACCGCGGATTCAACATGTAGCGTCACACTAGTGCAGTAAGTTATTTTTACCTTTTACAGGATGTTAGTTTTCCATAGTTTGACTCTATGCGGGATCTAAACTCCCTTTCCCTTGACAGGATTGGCAGGCGAAGTTCGGACAGATCGACTGTCCGGCCCTTTTGCCCGAAGACCCAGCCGATGCTCACCTAGCGAAGCTGCTGGCTCCGGCACCTTATGTGGTGCCGGATAAGAAGGCCAAGAAGAAGGCCACAGGGACTCAAAAGAGTTCCCGGCGCCTGGAGGTGTCGGATTCATCATTCGATGAATCTGAGACGCGCTCCTCCCGTGAAAACGAGGAGGAGGAAGAAGAACCCTCTCCCCCTCCAGCGGGGGGAGGAAAGAAGAGAAAGGCAGCTCCAACAGGGGAGGCCGAGGGGTCCAGGGAGGGAAGGACCCCTCCTCCGGACTACTCCGCCAACGCCGACGACGGCGAAGAGGAGTGGCCACACAGGGCCAAGCGCCCGGCGAGATCGTAAGTTATTCGGATGCCGGAGTAATTTATAGTACTCTTTTATGGCACAACCTTTCCTTATGCCGAATATGATCATGCAGTCCACCCAAGGCCGGGCTCGACGAGTCGTCGAGCGGCTCCCTGGATTCGTCGGATGTGAATTCACTTCTGATGGCTACCTCCCCCCGCCCTACGGACGACGCCGAAGTGTTGTCCCAACAGGTTCCAAGCCAGGAGGAGGTGGTCCTGGAGGCGCCACAAGGCGACCTCCCGGACTCCAGGAATGAAGGGGATAAAACCCCCCAGGGCTCCAAGTCCGGCTTTGAGCCGGACACCGCGCCGGAATCATCAACGGTTCCGGACCGCGGTAGGCGAACTCCTTCGAAGAGGAGCAAGCCTATTGAGCCGGCGGCCCCCGTCCAACTGGAGGCGCCGGACAATCTGCTGGAGGTGCTTAACGGCGCCTCCATCGACGAGGAGCACCGCACTATTATGAGTGCGGTGATCCAGAAGGTTCAGGCCGCCAAGAGCGGACTGACTGAAGCTTGTGCCAGCCTTCTAACAGGCTTCGAGGTAAGTACAGAATATGTAAAAATATTACCGCATAGACAGTAGCCCCTGATGCTCTGTTTGGCGTTCGGAAAGAAAAGTCGAATAGAGGATCTAATAAAATTCGCAGGAGTCTAACAGAAAAAGAGTCAATATGCGTATACAGGCTTCGCTGCTGGCGACCGCCGCACTGACTGCGGAGGTGGGCACACTGAAGCAGGGCCTAGAGCGGTCCGAGCAAGAGCTCGGCCTTGCCAAGCGGCAGCTCGAGGAGAAAGAAGGTAAGAGATACCTTATAGAAAAAGCAAAAATATAAAAGCGTAATTGCAAAAATATGACAGGATTAACATGGCTATTGTAGGGGCCACAACTGAGGTGACGACCCTTAAGCAAGCGCTGGCCGAGGCCGAGAAGAGAGCGGCCGCGGAGTGCACCAAGCGGGAGAAATATGAGGCGCAAGTTGGCGAGGTACGGCAAGAGCTCCAGGTTCTCATGGAAAAACATGAGAGTTTGGAGCTTGACTCAATGACGCGAGCGTTCGAGCTCGCGGCGGCTATTGAAAGTGCCAAGTCTGCCAAGGCCGAATGCCAGAAGACCCTCCAGGAGTTGGATGCGGTGAAAAAGATAGCGGCGGGTAAGGCATTATTTATGCAAAGCAAACATGTAAAAGTGAGCTTCTTGTTACTTACCCGAATCCGGAGTTCTCCAGGAGCATTCGCAGATCTTCCCTGTAGCGTGTCCAATGCCGCCGCCTTCTACCGAGCCAAGGAGGGCAGCTCGACATAGAAGTTGTTCTGGTCTCAGTATGCTGAGGCCGGACACCCAGTGCCCCTGAGCGACTAGCTGAAGCAGCTGGTCGAGCTCCACAAGGTGGCCGAACAGGCCTTGAAGGGCCTTATAGTTCGGCTGTGGCCCGGAGAGGCTCTGCCTGGGAGCTACTTCGGGCTGGTGCGGCGGCTGGTGGAGGCATGTCCAAGGCTCCATGTCATCAAGCGCTCCATCTACATCGAAGGTGCCCGTAGGGCCCTTGCCCGCGCTAAGGTGCACCGGGGCAAGCTGGATGGTGAGAAGCTTGTGAAGGACGGGCCACCGCCGGGGAAAGAGCATCGCAAGCCCGAGAACTATTATAAGGACGTTCTGAAGGGTGCCCGCCTTATGGCGGATGAATGTTCCAGGGATGTAATTTTTGAGTAAACTCCCTCGTATTGTCTTGTGCGCTGAAAACTTGTTCATATGCACTAAGCAATGCTTTTTAATTTAAAATATTACTTTCTGTGCGGCTGTTTATCAAAATTGAGAGATGGCCAGTCGTCGCCTTCTGCCCCCGTGCCACTAGTGCTGGGGTGTTCGGGATAAACCTGAGCGCTCTTTTTCCCATGTTTGGGTCCTTCGAGGGAGGCGCTCAGCACAACGAACAAGGCAATCGGACTATAATGCTTGAACACTCTCACTTTGCCATAGAATTCTATAATTTTAAATTTCGGCGAAGCCCCTAGTATTCGGAAGACCGAGTTCGGGGCGCTATCCACGCCTTTGGCCGGACAAAGCCGACTCCTTGCTCTAAGCAGCATAAGTCTTTAAGGACTCGAAAAACCTCTCGAACAGCGACCAGTCTCTCGCTTCATCATGACAGTCAGTTTTAGCTTTCTCTACTGAGGTGCTCCGCCCAGCTCAACTGGGGCACAATTGCAGTAGTTCTCCTAGTGCTACCTTAGCCGATACAACGGAACGTAAGGCACCAAAACATAGGAGCCGGGCAAACCCAACTATTGACCCAAGACATGATTCGGAGCCGATGCATATAATGCTATAAGTTCGAGGTGTCGTACTTGTTAAAGTGTTCGGACTTCTCACACCATATTGGGGGGTACTGAAGCCCCTGGCGTATTGATAGTACCAAAGTGTACGGGTGCAACATGTCGTTAATGAACATATATTTGTAAAAAAACAGTAATGCAAAAGTAGGCAAAAGCTATGCATTGTTTATAGAAGGCTGCGATCGAAGCAGAACGATAAAAATAGTGCGATAAGCAAAAGCGGGACTATTTAACATGTCCTTTCCAGGGGCAGGCTGCAGAATAGTATGCAAAACAGGTATACTGCTCGTGATAGAGACCACTTGGGAGTTCTATAATGCGGCGTAGCTTTTCTGCTTCCCCGGTTCTTGCATCGTTTGTGCGGCAGTTGGATTGCCGAACAGGTCTTCCGAAGTATGGAGTCCTGAAAGTAAGAGAAAATAAAGAAAACGGCAGCCCCTAGTGCGGTTTAAGTCGTGTTTCGGGCGTGCTGTGATGGTGCCCCTCCCCCTGTGCCCATGGTATTTCGAGAGCGTAGTTATGTACGCGAAGCACTGGTTTCGCTATTTCGCGAGGGCTGGGGTTGGGGCCGTGTTGCTACGCCTGCTCGGAATGTGCCAGGCGGTCTTGTTGTAGGTTAGTCCGGGCGCGCTTGACAGTGTCCGGACGTTTAATGGCCGGACTAGAGAGCTGCCTTGAGAGGCTGCTTTGTACTTCCGCTGCGAGGGCTGCCGTGTGCTCCTCCGTTCGGAGGGAGCGTTCGGTGTTTCCATTGACCGTGATTACTCCTCGAGGGCCTGTCATCTTGAGCTTAAGGTATGCATAGTGCGGCACCGCATTGAACTTTGCAAATGCGGTTCGCCCGAGCAGTGCGTGATAGCCACTGCGGAACGGGACTATGTCAAAGATTAACTCCTCGCTTCGGAAATTATCCGGAGATGCGAAGACCACTTCAAGTGTGACTGAGCCTGTACAGTTGGCCTCTACACC
The DNA here is from genome assembly GCA_032464435.1 of Aegilops umbellulata. Lineage (NCBI taxonomy): Eukaryota > Viridiplantae > Streptophyta > Magnoliopsida > Poales > Poaceae > Aegilops > Aegilops umbellulata. Next base: position 250,046,756 of record CP136060.1, read on the forward strand.
TGGTATGACGGCTTTAAAGGTCGTTTTGGTGGGCTTAATCCTCGAGGGATCTATGCCCATTTTCCGCACTGTATCCTGGTAAAGCAGGTTCAGGTTGCTGCCGCCATCCATAAGGACTCTTCTGAGATGAAATCCGTCAATAATTGGGTCTAGAACCAATGCAGCGAATCCGCCATGACGGATGCTAGTGGGGTGGTCCCTTCGATCGAAGGTGATCGGGCAGGAGGACCATGGGTTGAACTTTGGGGCGACTGGCTCCATCGCATATACGTCCCTTAACGCATGCTTCCGCTCCCAGATGTGGGTTGCGTATATCATGTTCACCGTCCGCACTTGTGAGGGAAAACCCTTATGTCCACTGTTGTTCGGCGGCCGGGGCTCCTCCTCGTCATCGCTACGCAACCCCTTGTCTCTATTTTCGGCATTTAACTTGCCTGCCTGCTTGAACACCCAACAATCCCTGTTGGTGTGATTGGCTGGCTTTTCGGGGGTGCCATGTATCTGGCACAAGCGGTCGAGTATTCGGTCCAAACTGGACGGGCCCTGAGTATTTCTTTTGAATGGTTTTTTCTGCTGACTAGATTTATAGCCTCTGAATCCGGCATTGACTGCCGTATCCTCGTTGCTGTCGCTATTAACACGATGCTTTTGCTTGTTCCGACGTGACCTGCCACTGTTGTCCTTGGTGTCCGAATTACCAAGGTTCTTGGTCAAGTTATTGCTACGAGCTAGCCAGCTATCTTCTCCCACGCAAAAGTGGGTCATGAGCGCCGTGAGTGCTGCCATGGATTTCGACTTTTCCTGTCCAAGGTGCCGGGCAAGCCACTCGTCGCGGATATTATGCTTGAAGGCTACTAGGGCCTCAGCGTCCGGACAGTCGACTATTTGGTTTTTCTTTGTTAGGAACCGTGTCCAGAATTGCCTGGCTGATTCCTCTGGCTGCTGAATTATGTGGCTTAGGTCATCGGCGTCTGGTGGTCGCACATAGGTGCCCTAGAAATTGTTGAGGAATGCGGCTTCCAGGTCCTCCCAACAACCGATGGATTCTGCTGGCAAGCTGTTAAGCCAGTGCCGAGATGGTCCCTTAAGTTTGAGTGGGAGGTATTTGATGGCGTGTAGATCGTCGCCGCGGGCCATGTGGATATGAAGGAGATAATCCTCGATCCATACCGCGGGATCTGTTGTGCCATCGTATGATTCAATGTTCACGGGTTTGAAACCCTCATGATCCATTACTTCATCTGTGAAGCATAGGGGGTGTGCGGCGCCTTTGTATTGGGCTATATCATGACGCAGCTCAAACGAGCTTTGTCTATTGTGTTCGGCCCAGCCGGATTTATTATATCCAGAGTGACGATCACCATCACGTGCCGTGGGGCGCCCGCGCGATCCATAGATCGATCTTGTTTGCTTTGCCTTGTCCTCCAATATGTCTCGCAGGTCTGGCACATTTTCCCGTGCCTTAGAATGTTTTGAGCGGCGCCAGGGTGCGGCTTGAGTGGAGGGCCGAGAGGCCTCTCTGTCGCGGCCGCGAGGTGGCCGATCGGCCGTATCATGCGCTGGTGATGTAGGTTTAGGTGCTTCCTCCTCTAATCGGGGTAGCATCCTGCGCTTTGGGTAGCTCTTGGAAGGGCGTTCGAGTTCATACTCTTCGGCCGCAAGGACTTCAGTCCACCTGTCGACTAGCAAATCTTGATCAGCTCTAAGTTGTTGCTGTTTTTTCTTGAGGCTGCTTGCCGTGGCCATAAGCCTGCGTTTGAAATGCTCTTGTTCGACGGGATCCTCTGGCACAACGAATTCGTCGTCGTCGAGGCTTGCCTCGTCTTCGGAGGGAGGCATATAATTATCATCCTCGACCTCTCTGTCTGCCGCTCTCTCATGAGGGTTGGCTTCTCCATCCTCCTGTGCTGAATCTTGTTGGAGGGGGTGTTCTTCGGCGCTATCCGGAGTATTATTATCTCCCGTGCCGGAATCACCGTTTTTGCTTTGGCGGGATTTAGAGAGGCGCTGCTGACGCCGACACTTAGGTTGTTTCTTGGAGGGGTCATCCCCCGCCGTTCCATCGCAACCTCCTTCTTTTGGGGTATCCACCATGTATATGTCATCCGATGAGGTGGCTTTCCAGTGCCTTATAGGTCCTGGTTCTTGATCGTCTCCTGCATCGGCGTCCATACCGTCGATGTCTTCGGAGTCGAAGTCGAGCATGTCAGTTAAATCATCGATAGTGGCTACAAAGTGGGTGGTGGGTGGGCTTTGAATTTCTTCATCGTCTGTATCCCATTCTTGCTGACCCAGTCCGGCCAGGGCTCTCCTGATAAAGAGAGAGGCTTTAATGACTTCAGAATATCGCCAAAGGGCGAGTGCTGAAAGATGTCCGCGGCGGTAAACTCCATGATCGGCGCCCAATCGGATTCGATCGGCAGGGGCGCGGAGGGCTCAGAGTCCGGATAGGAGTCCGGCCCCTCGGAGTCACGGGCCTTGCGGAGTGCGGGGCTGGTGTTCGCCCCGATCGCCATTGGGATCGCAGCCCCCAAGGCGGTGTCCAACCACTCATCCTCGATCGGCGCAGTTGGTTCCGAATTGAGGGTCGGAACCGATGCGTGTGCGGCCTCCAGGGCATTGTTCGGCGACAGAGCTAGATCATGCCCATCGTGACAGTGCGGCGCGTTCGGCTGTGACTCGAATCCGTCGAATATCAAGTCCCCATGGACGTCAGCCGTGTAGTTTAAACTTCCAAATCTGACCTGATGGCCAGGGGCGTAGCTTTCGATCTGCTCCAGATGGCCAATCGAATTGGCCCGCAGTGCGAAGCCGCCAAAGACGAAGATCTGTCCGAGGAGAAAAGTCTCACCCTGGACTGCATCGTTATTGATGATTGGAGGAGCCATCGGGCCTAAAAGCGACGACACAGAGGAACTCTCAATGTAAGCACCAATGTCGGTGTCAAAACCGGCGGATCTCGGGTAGGGGGTCCCGAACTGTGCGTCTAGGCGGATGGTAACAGGAGACAAGGGACATGATGTTTTACCCAGGTTCGGGCCCTCTTGATGGAGGTAAAACCCCACGTCCTGCTTGATTAATATTGATGATATGGGTAGTACATGAGTAGATCTACCACGAGATCAAGGAGGCTAAACCCTAGAAGCTAGCCTATGGTATGATTGTTATATGTTGTCCTACGGACTAAAACCCTCCGGTTTATATAGACACTGGAGAGGGTTAGGGTTACACAGAGTCGGTTACAATGGTAGGAGATCTACATATCCGTATCGCCAAGCTTGCCTTCCACGCCAAGGAAAGTCCCTTCCGGACACGGGACGAAGTCTTCAATCTTGTATCTTCATAGTCCAGGAGTCCGGCTGAAGGTATAGTACGGCTATCCGGACACCCCCTAATCTAGGACTCCCTCACAAGGTATCAATCGAGTAGGAGACTACACACAAATCCCTCATACCTGCACAAACGATCAAGAATCTTGCAACCAACGCAATAAAGGGGTTGTCAGTCCCTTCACGGCCACTTGCAAAAGTGAGATATGATAAAGATAATAAGATAAATATTTTTGGTATTTTTGTTGTATAGATTAGAAAGTAAAGATTGCAAAATAGACGGCGACAGAAATAACTAATTGACAGGAGATTAATATTATGGAAAATAGACCCGGGGGCCATAGGTTTCACTAGTGGCTTCTCTCAAGATAGCATAATCTATGGTGGGTGAAGAAATTACTGTCGAGGAATTGATAGAAAAGCGCATAGTTATGAGAATATCTAGGCATGATCATGAACATAGGCATCACATCCGTGACAAGTAGACAGAAACGATTCTGCATCTACTACTATTACTCCACACATCGACCGCTATCCAATATGCATCTAGAGTATTAAGTTCATAAGAACAGAGTAACGCATTAGGCAATATGACATGATGTAGAGGGATAAACTCAAGCAATATGATATAAACCCCATCTTTTTATCCTCGATGGCAACAATACAATACGTGCCTTGCTGCCCCTGCTGTCACCGGGAAAGGACACCGCGAGATTGAACCCAAAGCTAAGCACTTCTACCATTGCAAGAAAGATGAATCTAGTAGGCTAAATCAAACTGATAATTCGAAGAGACTTGCAAAGATATTAAATCATGCATATAAGAATTTAGAGAAGAATCAAATATTGTTCATAGATAATCTTGATCATGAACCCACAATTCATCGGATCTCGAGAAACACACCGCAAAAAGAATTACATCGAATAGATCTCCAAGAGAATCGAGAAGAACTTTGTATTGAGATCCAAAGAGAGAGAAGAAGCCATCTAGCTAATAACTATGGACCCGAAGGTCTGTGGTAAACTACTCACACATCATCGGAGAGGCTATGGTGTTGATGTAGAAGCCCTCCGTGATCGATTCCCCCTCCGGTGGAGCGCCGGAAAAGGCCCCAAGATGGGATCTCACGGGTACAGTTGGTTGCAGTGGTGGAAATAGGGTTTCATGGTGCTCCTGGATGTTTTCAGGGTATATGAGTATATATAGGCGAAAGAAGTAGGTCGGTGGAGCCATGAGGGGCCAACGAGGGTGGGGGGCGCGCCCTCCTACCTCATGGCCGCGTCGTTGCTTCCTTGACGCCCACTCCAAGTCTCTTGGATTGCGTTCGTTCCAAAAATGATCCTCGCGAAGGTTTCATTCCGTTTGATATTCCTTTTCTGCGAAACACTGAAATAGGGAAAAAATAGCAATTTGCACCGGGCCTTTGGCTAGTAGGTTAGTCCAAAAAATAAGCTAAAAGTGCATAATAAAGCCCATTAATCATCCAAAATAGATAATATAATAGCATGGAACAATCAAAAATTATAGATACATTGGAGACGTATCAGTTCCAAGTTAGTGCAAGCACCTGTGATGGTGGAGTAGGGGAGATGTGCTCATCATCTACACGTATGTTCTAGAGACAGGAACATGTGTCATATTCACAGGCGTTATGTGTAAAGTCAGAAGATGCAATTCAATAAAGTTAGAAGCAATACAAGCTAGACATCATACGCAAGATGCAACCACATATAATAGTGCCAAGTTAGAGCAAGCACCTGTGATGGTGGAGTAGGGGAGATGTGCTCATCATCTACATCGCTACTTTGACTGTCTAGCCTTGCGTTGTCTTGCGAATATTGTTGGGAGGATGGCGGAGTAGAATCTGTAGAGACCCTCGATTTCAGTTGCTCGGAAGGACCACCATCATCCAATGCCTTACCAATTTCCTTCCGCTTCAATGATTTTGCATTGTGACGTCAAACTGACAAGAAAAAGGAATAAAATTCGCTCTTCAGAACTGATTCATGCATGATACTGACGAACACTACTCTGATGAAAGGCAAAGTCATGATATGAGGATGGAATATGTATGAAAAACTGGACGGCTTGACATATTCACACCTATGATGTGGTAACTAAGCAGAAGGCACTTCAACAAATTAGAATCACTGCAAGCTAGACTGTGACGCCCCCGATTAAATCGTACACTAATCATGCACGCAAATGTGTACGATCAAGATCAGGGACTCACGGGAAGATATCACAACACAACTCTAAAACATAAATAAGTCATACAAGCATCATAATACAAGCCAGGGGCCTCGAGGGCTCGAATACAAGTGCTCGATCATAGACGAGTCAGCGGAAGCAACAATATCTGAGTACAGACATAAGTTAAACAAGTTTGCCTTAAGAAGGCTAGCACAAACTGGGATACAGATCGAACAAGGCGCAGGCCTCCTGCCTGGGATCCTCCTAACTACTCTTGGTCGTTGTCAGTGGGCTGCACGTAGTAGTAGGCACCTCCAGTGTAGTAGGAGTCGTCATCGACGGTGGCGTCTGGATCCTGGGCTCCAGCATCTGGTTGCGGCAACCGGGTAGAAGGGAAAGGGGGAAAAGGGGGAGAAAAGCAACCGTGAGTACTCATCCAAAGTACTCGCAAGCAAGGAGCTACACTACATATGCATGGATATATGTGGAAAGGGCCATATCAGTGGACTAAACTGCAGAATGCCAGAATAAGAGGGGGATAGCTAGTCTTATCGAAGACTACGCTTCTGGTCGCCTCCGTCTTGCAGCAGGTAGAAGAGAGTAGACTGAAGTCCTCCAAGTAGCATCGTATAGCATAATCCTACCCGGCAATCCCCTCCTCGATGCCCTGTTAGAGAGCGATCACCGGGTTGTATCTGGCACTTGGAAGGCTGTGTTTTATTAAGTATCTGGTTCTAGTTGTCATAAGGTCAAGGTACAACTCTGGGTCGTCCTTTTACCGAGGGACACGGCTATTCGAATAGATTAACTTCCCTGCAGGGGTGCACCACATAACCCAACACGCTTGGTCCCATTTGGCCGGACACACTTTCCTGGGTCATGCCCGGCCTCGGAAGATCAACACGTCGCAGCCCCACCTAGGCACAACAGAGAGGTCAGCACGCCGGTCTAAACCTAAGCGCGCAGGGGTCTGGGCCCATCGCCCTGAGCACACCTGCACATTGCGAGGGCGGCCGGAAGCAGACCTAGCCTAGTGGCGTTCCAGTCCAATCCGGCGCGCGCCGCTCCATCGCTGACATCAAGAAGTGCTTCGGCTGATACCACGACACCGAGTGCCCATATCTTTCCCGCGTAGTTGGTTAGTGCGTATAGGCCAATAGCCAGACTCAGATCAAATACCAAGATCTCGTTAAGCGTGTTAAGTATCCGCGAACGCCGACAGGGCCAGGCCCACCTCTCACCCAGGTAGCCTCAACCTGCCCTGCCGCTCCGCCACAAAGATCCACACAGAGGGCCGTCGGGACAAATGTCCTTTCAGCCCCCAATCCGTGAATCACTCGCGGGTACTCCTCGAGCCAACCCGACTTTGGTCACCACATGTATCATGTATAAAGTAGTATATACCCGTGATCAACTCCCGAGTGATCACGGCCTGATAGTATAGCACAGTAGACGGACAAGAATGTAGGGCCACTCATGGAAACTAGCATCCTATACTAAGCAGGTAGGATTGAAGGTAAAGGTAACAACAGTAGTAACAAGGACAGGCTATGCATCAGGATAGGAATAACGGAAAGCAGTAACATGCTACACTACTCTAATGCAAGCAGTATAGAGAAGAGTAGGCGATATCTGGTGATCAGGGCGGGCTTGCCTGCTTGCTCTGGCAAGAGAGAGGGGTCGTCAACTCCATAGTCGTACTGGGTAGCAGCAGCGTCGGTCTCGGTGTCTAGCGGAAGAAGAGGGGGAAGAAAAAATGAATATTTAAGCAAGCAGATGCATAGTGATGCATGACATGACATGTAACGGCGTTAGAGGTGCCCTAATGCTGTATGGGATGATACCGCTGAAGGGGGGAAACATCCGGGAAAGTTTTCCCGGGGTTCGTGTTTTCGAGCAGAGGAGCCGAAGGGGGAAAAGTTGTGAGTTTGATATGTTAGGAATGTGTAGCGGACGAACGGGCTGCGTATCCGGGTTCGTCTCGTCGTTCTGAGCAACTTTCATGTTGAAAATAGTTTAATCCGAGTTACGGATTAAAGGATATGATTTTCTAAAGATTTTGTTAATTGCGTGGAATTTACTAGAATTAATTTAAATTCCAAAATTAAATTGGAAAATGCTATGGGTACCCAGCTCTGTGTACACAGAGTGCACACAGTGGCTGACCAGTGGGCCAGGTTGACTAAGTCAACCGCCTAGTCAGCAGTGGCTGACATGTGGGCCCTCTGCTGAGTCAGTAGGGCACAGTCAGCAGACCTTATCCATCTGAATAGTAAAAGTGGGCCCCACATGTCAGTTTGTTAATTTAACTAAATCATTTTCATTTGGCTAGTTAATTACATGGGGCCCAACTGTCAGTTGGTGTCTAGGGTTAGACTAATTAGGGGTTAGGGCTAATTTAAACAGGTGGGCCCACTCTACAGTGGGTCAACCCACTGGTTAACAAGCGTGTGCGGGGCCACATGCCCGCCGGCGACGATCTACAGGGGCAGCGGCGAGGCCTTAACAGCCATCTCCGGCGACCATTTGGTCCGCCGCTTGCTACTACAGGACGAGGGTGACGGTGCGCATCAACGGGCGCAAGCAGGGGCTGCGGGGTGGTCGGTCATGGAAGCAACGGCGACGGTCGACGCGGCTACGGGCGGCGCTCGATGGTTCGACGGCTATGGGGCACGAGGAGGAGAAGGGAGAGGCCAGGAGGAGGTGGAAGCTCACATCGAGCTCGATGACGTACACGGGGAGGCCGGGGAGCTCGTCCGGTGATGCTGGGCGAAGCAGAGGCAGGGGAGACGGGGCGGTCCGGCGGTGAGGCGGCGCCGGCGAGGTAGAGGCGGTGGGGCGGCGCCGGCGAGGTGACGCCGCGGAGGAGGATGGAGGCGCGACGGGGCAGCGTCGGGCGGCGATGCATCAGGGTGGGGCGACGGGGCGGCAGCGTCGGAGGACGTGGAGGCGCGAGAGGAAGGGATCTACGAGGAGGAGGCCGGGGGGGCCCTCGGCGCCGGCGAGCGGTGACCGTCCTCGGGCGCGGGCGCTCCGAGAGGAGGGGAGTGATTAGGGGCGCTCCTCCTCCGTGCGTAGGCGTGCGTGTGTGGGGTGACGGCGCAGGGAGGGGACGAGGGAGAGTGGGGGGTTGTGTGGGAGAGAGTGGGTGAGGCCTAGGGTTAAGCAGCTAGTGGGGGCGGCTGGGCTACCGCGGCCCATTCTGGCTTAAAGCCCAGGGGGAGGCAGTGGGGTTTTCTTGCTTTCTCTCTCTTTTCTGTTTCTTTTGTTTTGTTTTTCTTTTGCTTTCCTTTTTTTGTTTCATTCTATTTCCCATTTCAATATAGTTTTGTATAATACAAGGATGATCCCTAATTTAGTAATGCCACCAAACCCACTGCCATAAAAATCTAACCCCCAAATAAAATAGTTTAACATTTTACTAATTATATGTGGCATTTAATTAATGGTTTTGCTACTGTTTAACTCCTTATAGTGCATTTAGTCATTTTATAAAAGTTTGGTTTCTCCACCATAATTACTTACAATTTCTTTGACACAACCCGAACATTTTAGTTTTAAAATTTGAATCGTTTTTGAACTAACGCGAGTTTATCAATAGTAACCGAGGTGACATGGCATCATTAGCAGAGGATCAATGTAGCTTAATTATCCAGGCGTCACAATTCTCCTCCACTACAAGAAATCTCGTCCCGAGATTTAAGAGGGGAGTAAGGGGGAAATGTCTAGTTACGAAATTCTAACGAACCTTCTCGGTCTTGGTTGCTCTTCTCGAGGAGGTCGATCCATTACATTGTTGTATTCATTTCTCTGCTTCAAGTCATCATGATGAAGTCAGCATCCTTTCTTCAGGAACTCCATCGTACTTACTAAAGAATAAGGGGGTATTCTGAGAGAATGGACCTCTGCAAGGTTGACTATGTGGTAGATAACATCGGGGAAGGTGGCGGAAAGTAACTCTCGAATTGAAACTTCAGAAAATATCGAGAGCAAAATAAAGAGGTGTCATGGGAAGTTTCAAGCGGGCAGGCAATCGTTCGATGCCTGAAATAGAGTGTGGAAGGGGTTCTGAGCAACGGGAATAAGTATTGTGTTTCATACCAGAAGTGATGATCTTTGGATGGTGGCTCGTGAATTACACACGAAGCCAAGCGTGAGGAATTACTTTGGGAACAGGGGGTGTACAGGAGAGTCAGGTTTCGATCCTGGGAGGTGTGGGTTATGGTCCCACCATGTGGATTAACAGTAGGAAGGGCGGTGACGTCTTGTACGACCATGTAAGCATGGCATGTCAGAGGATAGTCTGTCGGTTATGTCGGCAACAACATCGATACCAAGGGCGAGGGACGAAGAGAACCATTTTTCCTGTTCGTTCAACGAGGCGGACCAATAGGCAAAGTTCTCATCCATCGGTGGTTACCGGAATGTCATCCACAATAGAAACAGGATCTTACTGACACGGTTGTACACCAAGGTGTTTACATAAGCAGAAGAATATTACTGTTAAATCATATGGATCGCGAGGAAGATTAAACAAATCAATGGAAAGGAAAATGTGTTTAAACACATATTTCAGGGGTATATCCTTCCCGAGGACAAGCAGAGAAAGATATCCATGACAGGATATAAAGTAGAAAATCATTTAGGTAAAGGGGATATAAATTTAATGACATTACCCATACAACAGTGTTTGGATAATTGAGCAAGAAACATTTAGCATTGGGATTCAAATGTTCTTGTTGAAAATCAGAGTACCACAGACATGCTTCGAGATAGCATTGACATGGTCATTGGGTAAAGATTAGACTTTGGATTCACAAATGATCCATCAGGAACAACTTATAGAATAAGTCTTACAATTTGCTCATGGAAGAATGGCTATCCTTGCTACAAAGAAAACTATAGCAATAGGTCCTCCGGCCAGGTGTGCTAGGCATGGCATCACCTTATCGGTTCATATAAAGACCAATGTTATAACTCTTGGAAATATGTCCCAACCATCACATCTGACCGAGATTCAGATCTGATTGGTGTCAAACTACCTCAGACTCAGGATGCCTGAGAGGAAAAGGTGCAATACAAATTGACGAGATGACATTGTAAAATTCTCGAGAAATGAACTATGGAAGCGAGTTCCCAAAAAAGAGTTCATCAGTAAACCAACGAGAGGATGAGGAGGTGGCTGATGGAATCAGGGACAATTCATCGAGATTAACAAAAGATGGATTTCCACAATTATGTGAACAAGGAGATAACATTAGCCAGATCAAATGACATAATGATGTATGCTCAGGAAAACATACACAATTAATCATTGGTTGACGGTGCACCCGAGTACGGTCTTAGGTAGCACAAACAATGTTAGAATGGCGATTCAATAATCAATGGTCTAAGAATGAACGGCCGACCATTAACTTCAAAGCAATAGGGTTGCTAGAAGGGTAGAATCCAAACAACACCGCTCACTTGTTGGTACCCCGGTTGGAATCAACACGAGGGCCCAAGAAAGAATGGTGATGGTGAGAAGTATCACCATACCAAGAATTCTTAAGAGGTGGTGAAATTCTCACAACATTGAGGACATAAGAGATGTTAATGTTCCAAGGTAAAGAAGACAATTGATGGATAGCAAGGAACTCAAGGTATAACACCAAACACTAACAGGCTTGTGTTGGTGGGAAGGCAATAAAGTGGTCGACGACAATAAAATTCATCAAGGGCAAGGATGGTATTTCTCATCATGAATTCAATTGGAAACCTAGGAGGAGTCAAAATGTTGATGATGATCACGACAATTTGTCGAGAGAATTCATGAAGATGTAATCAATTGGCGATGACATCAAGTCAAAGGAATGATGAAGCAAAAGGTTATTGAAACCATGGGTACGACACAAACTACAAAGAAAGCTTGCTGCCCAAAGCGAAATGATATGATGAGGAAGATCGACGTAAGCTTAACTCATCGTCAAAAATTGTGCTCTGGGAAGAAGGACCGGGTAGCACAGTTAAAATTGGCACAACAAGGATATAGCCAAACAGGCTAGGAATGACGTGATTGAGTTCAAACTCGTAAGTAATGAAGGTTACCAAGAGTTGTTTAATCACGATGCAGACTCGAGTCAGTTATCAATGTATTTGAGTGTTAAATAACTCAGAGCCCGTGAAAAATTGGAATCAATGAGAATGTAGCACTTGATGAAGAACCCATAAGAAGTTATGCAGTTCCGTGATAATCTTGAGATACCAGGGGGGTAATACTCGACGACAAATCAAAGTAGAGGTTGGATTGGGGTATTACTCCGCAGAAGACAAGTGCTTAAACTTGCATGAGAAATGTTATTTAAAGGAGAACATGGTCGGAACCACGATTGACAAAGGCCAGATCCCAGATATAAGATGAACTTATACCAAAGGAATAATTAATTTAAGAGAAGCTTTAATGATAAGATTTACATCGTGTCCATGGGCATGAACGCAAGGTTCAAGGTCGACTCCCACTTCCTCAATGCATAACCTTCATTCACCCCTTGTATTTCAAAAATGACATTAGCTGTTGAATGTTTTACCTGGTGCAATACCAAATAAATATGCCATGTGAAATCTTTCGGGTTTGCACAGATTAGGGAAGGCATTGGTTCAACCCATCGGGGCTTCTTAGGAACATATACCACAAGCTTCAAGAGTAGATATCACCAGCTCGAAAGCAGAGCATGGTTGGCAAAAAGGAGAGGATACAATTTACCAAAGGCATTATGTATCGGAGAAAGAACTCACAAGGTGATTATTTATGGAGGACACTGTCGGACAATAATCCAACAGTGGATATGGCGATCCACAATGGAGCTGATGTGAGTATCGATACCCAATCAGAGGAAGAAAGAATGAAATGCATCAGTTTATAGAACATCTGAATAATTCAACGTTTAAATAGCAAAGGAATTATGATTCTTAAATCAAGGGTTCAGGAGCAAATGCTCTGATCAAGGATGGATAAGTTGAATAGACTTAGGGGTACAATCGATGGCAATCTGATTGGCCGAGAACCAGCTCATGTTCGAAAGACGTTTGAGCCGGAAAGATAATTTATAAGGATCAACTGATGATTACGTGCATTCGCGCACATATAGAATCGACGGACTTAAATGACAGTGACAAAGGATGCCAATAAGATTACTAGACTTGGATTAAACAAAATGTAAGCAAGCAAGAATTTCAAGAGCAATAGGCTCCTGAGGATTTTTGGAAGATCGAATGGTATTTCGAAGATTGGTGACATACATGAATCAACTGGGGAAGAGTGGATACTCGGTAAGTGCGAGAAATTATCCGTATTGATATTCATGTGGCAAGAACTGCAAGGCAGTAGGCACAACGTATTCTCAAAACATTAGAGAGAACTTCGGGGTATCTTGTAATAACAAGATCAACGGGGAATAATTGCATGAATGGCAATTGTACTTGGTTATCCATTGGGGTTTATCGATGGAATGGAATTGCAAGAGGGATGGCACAAGGTATCGAGGGAACATTCGAGAGTATTGTCAGAATCTTTTGTTGAAGCAGTCGATCATCCGTAATTAAAGGGCTCTCCGGCAGGAATTGATAACGAGAACCTAGAGTTAGATTTTAGCAAAATCATTTAACCCGAATAGAAGAGATGTCAGAGTCCCAGAGTATAGGTCCAGGAGTAAAAGATCCTACTACCACACGATGGCGACGTGGGCCCGTAAGGCACACAGCCAAGTTAGTAAAAGTTTTTGCAATGTCTAGACTCGACTTCGGCCAAGGAGTGTGGAAGGGGGATTCCTACAGGCAGTCGGCTCTGATACCAACTTGTGACGCCCCCGATTCAATCATACACTAATCATGCACGCAAATGTGTACGATCAAGATCAGGGACTCACGGGAAGATATCACAACACAACTCTAAAACATAAATAAGTCATACAAGCATCATAATACAAGCCAGGGCCTCGAGGGCTCGAATACAAGTGCTCGATCATAGACGAGTCAGCGGAAGCAACAATATCTGAGTACAGACATAAGTTAAACAAGTTTGCCTTAAGAAGGCTAGCACAAACTGGGATACAGATCGAACGAGGCGCAGGCCTCCTGCCTGGGATCCTCCTAACTACTCCTGGTCGTCGTCAGCGGGCTGCACGTAGTAGTAGGCACCTCCAGTGTAGTAGGAGTCGTCATTGACGGTGGCGTCTGGATCCTGGGCTCCAGCATCTGGTTGCGGCAACCGGGTAGAAGGGAAAGGGGGAAAAGGGGGAGAAAAGCAACCGTGAGTACTCATCCAAAGTACTCGCAAGCAAGGAGCTACACAACATATGCATGGATATATGTGGAAAGGGCCATATCAGTGGACTGAACTGCAGAATGCCAGAATAAGAGGGGGATAGCTAGTCTTATCGAAGACTATGCTTCTGGTCGCCTCCGTCTTGCAGCAGGTAGAAGAGAGTAGACTGAAGTCCTCCAAGTAGCATCGTATAGCATAATCCTACCCGGCAATCCCCTCCTCGATGCCCTGTTAGAGAGCGATCACCGGGTTGTATCTGGCACTTGGAAGGGTGTGTTTTATTAATTATCCGGTTCTAGTTGTCATAAGGTCAAGGTACAACTCCGGGTTGTCCTTTTACCGAGGGACACGGCTATTCGAATAGATTAACTTCCCTGCAGGGGTGCACCACATAACCCAACACGCTTGATCCCATTTGGCCGGACACACTTTCCCGGGTCATGACCGGCCTCGGAAGATCAACACGTCGCAGCCCCACCTAGGCACAACAGAGAGGTCAGCACGCCGGTCTAAACCTAAGCGCGCAGGGGTCTGGGCCCATCGCCCTGAGCACACCTGCATGTTGCGAGGGCGGCGGAAGCAGACCTAGCCTAGTGGCGTTCCAGTCCAATCCGGCGCGCGCCGCTCCATCGCTGATGTCAAGAAGTGCTTCGGCTGATACCACGACGCCGAGTGCCCATATCTTTCCTGCGTAGTTGGTTAGTGCGTATAGGCCAGTAGCCAGACTCAGGTCAAATACCAAGATCTCGTTAAGCATGTTAAGTATCCGCGAACGCCGACAGGGCCAGGCCGACCTCTCACCCAGGTAGCCTCAACCTGCCCTGCCGCTCCGCCACAAAGATCCACACAGAGGGCCGTCGGGACAAAGGTCCTTTCAGCCCCCAATCCGTGAATCACACGCGGGTACTCCTCGAGCCAACCCGACTTTGGTCACCACATGTATCATGTATAAAGTAGTATATACCCGTGATCAACTCCCGAGTGATCACGACCCGATAGTATAGCACAGCAGACGGACAAGAATGTAGGGCCACTGATGGAAACTAGCATCCTATACTAAGCAGGTAGGATTGCAGGTAAAGGTAACAACAATAGTAACAAGGACATGCTATGCATCAGGATAGGAATAACAGAAAGCAGTAACATGCTACACTACTCTAATGCAAGCAATATAGAGAATAGTAGGCGATATCTGGTGAACAAGGGGGGGGGGCTTGCCTGGTTGCTCTGGCAAGAGAGAGGGGTCGTCAACTCCGTAGTCGTACTGGATAGCAGCAGCGTCGGTCTCGGTGTCTAGCGGAAGAAGAGGGGGAAGAAACAATGAATATTTAAGCAAGCAGATGCATAGTGATGCATGACATGACAAGTAACGGCGTTAGAGGTGCCCTAATGCGGTATGGGATGATACCGGTGAAGGGGGAAACATCCGGGAAAGTTTTCCCGGGGTTTCGTGTTTTCGAGCAGAGGAGCCGGAGGGGGAAAAGTTGCGAGTTTGATATGTTAGGAATGTGTAGCGGACGAACGGGCTGCGTATCCGGGTTCGTCTCGTCGTTCTGAGCAACTTTCATGTTGAAAATAATTTAATCCGAGTTATGGATTAAAAGATATGATTTTCTAAAGATTTTATTAATTGCGTGGAATTTACTAGAATTAATTTAAATTCCAAAATTAAATTGGAAAATGCTATGGGTACCCAGATCTGTGTACACAGAGTGCACACAGTGGCTGACCAGTGGGCCAGGTTGACTAAGTCAACCGCCTAGTCAGCAGTGGCTGACATGTGGGCCCTCTGCTGAGTCAGTAGGGCACAATCAGCAGACCTTATCCATCTGAATAGTAAAAGTGGGCCCCACATGTCAGTTTGTTAATTTAACTAAATCATTTTCATTTGGCTAGTTAATTACATGGGGCCCAACTATCAGTTTGTGTCTAGGGTTAGACTAATTAGGGGTTAGGGCTAATTTAAACAGGTGGGCCCACTCTACAGTGGGTCAACCCACTGGTTAACAAGCGTGTGCGGGGCCACATGCCCGCCGGCGACGATCTACAGGGGCAGCAGCGAGGCCTTAACAGCCATCTCCGGCGACCATTTGGTCCGCCGCGTGCTACTACAGGACGAGGGTGACGGCGCGCATCAACGGGCGCAAGCAGGGGCTGCGGGGTGGTCGTTCATGGAAGCAACGGCGACGGTCGACGCGGCTACGGGCGGCGCTCGATGGTTCGACGGCTACGGGGCACGAGGAGGAGAAGGGAGAGGCCAGGAGGAGGTGGAAGCTCACATCGAGCTCGATGACGTACACGGGGAGGCCGGGGAGCTCGTCCGGTGACGCTGGGCGAAGCAGAGGCAGGGGAGACGGGGCGGTCCGGCGATGAGGCGGCGCCGGCGAGGTAGAGGCGGTGGGGCGGCGCCGGCGAGGTGACGCCGCGGAGGAGGACGGAGGCGCGACGGGGCGGCGTCGGGCGGCGATGCATCAGGGTGGGGTGACGGGGCGGCAGCGTCGGAGGATGTGGAGGCACGAGAGGAAGGGATCTATGAGGAGGAGGCCAGGGGGCGGCCCTCGGCGCCAGCGAGCGGTGACCGTCCTCGGGCGCGGGCGCTCCGAGAGGAGGGGAGTGATTAGGGGCGCTCCTCCTCCGTGCGTATGCGTGCGTGTGTGGGGTGACGGCGCAGGGAGGGGACGAGGGAGAGTGGGGGGTCGTGTGGGAGAGAGTGGGTGAGTCCTAGGGTTAAGCAGCTAGTGGGGGCGGCTGGGCTACCGCGGCCCATTCTGGCCTAAAGCCCAGGGGGGAGGCAGTGGGGTTTTCTTGCTTTCTCTCTCTTTTCTGTTTCTTTTGTTTTGTTTTTATTTTGCTTTCTTTTTTTTGTTTCATTCTATTTCCCATTTCAATATAGTTTTGTATAATACAAGGATGATCCCTAATTTAGTAATGCCACCAAACCCACTGCCATAAAAATCTAACCCCCAAATAAAATAGTTTAACATTTTACTAATTATATGTGGCATTTAATTAATGGTTTTGCTACTGTTTAACTCCTTATAGTGCATTTAGTCATTTTATAAAAGTTTGGTTTCTCCACCATAATTACTTACAATTTCTTTGACACAACCCGAACGTTTTAGTTTTAAAATTTGAATCGTTTTTGAACTAACGCGAGTTTATCAACAGTAACCGAGGTGACATGGCATCATTAGCAGAGGTTCAATGTAGCTTAATTATCCAGGCGTCACATAGACACCATATGGAAGGTGCAACCAATATCACTCTGCCAAATTAAAACTGTCTCGTCATAGGTGGCGTTCATCAAACTAGAAGCACTACATGCTAGAAATCATATTCAAGACGCAAACCAATATCACACTGCCAACTTAAAGGTGTCCCGTCATATGTGACTGACGCAGGATACACAAGAAGAGTAGTTTCATGTAAGAACATGGTGTGATAGACAGATATAGTATGTACCAAAAACAGGAAAGCGTGTCATATTCACACGTATCATGTGTAAGCTAAGCAGATGCAGTTTACACTAATTAGGAGCAATACAAGCTAGACACCATATGCAACATGCAACCAGATATCACACTGCCAAGTTAGAGCAAGCACCTTGGATGGTGGAGTAGGGGAGTGGAGACTTGGAACTTGTAATGCACTAGCAGTACAAGGAGAATCCGTATAGATGCTCCATTTACGTTGCTGGAGAGGACCACCATCATCGCCTTCCTTACTCTTTTCCTTCCTCTTTTTTGATTTTGCCTTGTGAAGTCAAACCCACAAGAAAAAGGAATAAAATTTGCTCTTCAGAACTCATTGATGCATGATACCGACGAGCACTACTTTCATGTAAGAAAGACACATGATAGGAGGATGGAATATGTATGAAAAACAGGACGACATGACATATTGACATGGATGATGTATAAAGTGCAAACTAAGCACAAGGTGTTTGAACTAGTTAGAAGCAATGCAAGCTAGAAACCATATGAAAGATGAAACCAATATCACTCTGCCAAATTAAAAGGGTGGCCTAACAAATGTATTTGACCAAATTAGAAGCAATACTCCCTCTGTTCCACAATGTAGTGCCTATAAATTTTTTCTGAAAGTCAAACTTTGTGAACTTTGACCAAGTGTATAGAGAAAACTGTCTACATCTACAATACCAAACATGTACAATCTGAAAATACAACTCATTATGTATCCAATGATGTGCATTTGGTATTCTAGATGTGCCTATTTTTCTCTAGGCATGTCATATTCACATGTATAATGTGTAAGATAAGGAGATACAATTTAACAAATTAGGAGAAATACAAGCTAGGCACCACATGCAACATGCAACCAGATATCACACTGCCATGTTAGAGCAAGCACCTGGGGTTGTGGATTAGGGGAGATGAGATTTGGAACTTGCACTGCAGTAGGAGTAGGGGAGAATCTGCAGAGATCATCTGTTTCGGTTGCTCAAGAGGACCACCATCATTCCGTGCCTTTGTCCTTTTAGATTTTGCCTTGTCAAGTAAACACACAAGAAAAAGGAATGAAATTCGCACTTCCAAATTCGTTGATGCATGATACTAACGAACACAACTTTTATGTATGGCAACCACGTTGTAGGAGGATGGAATATGTACGAAAAACGCCAAGCAGAAGGCATTTCAACAAATTGGAAGCAACGCAATCTAGACACCATATGAAAGATCCAACCAAAATCACTCTACCAAGATATATGTGTCTCATTATAAGTGGCACTTCAACAAATTAGAGGCAATACATGTTTGAAATGATATGCAAGATGCAACCAATATTACACTGCCAAATTGAAGGTGTCTCATCAGAAGTGGTTGATGAGGGATACACAAGAAAAGTAGTTTGAGTAAGGACATGGTTAATAGAAAGACGTAATATGTACCAAAAATAGGAACGCATGTCATATTCACAGGTATAATGTGTTAACTAAGCAGATGCAATTTACCCTAATTAGAAGCATCACAAGGTAGACACCATATGCAACATGCAACCACATATCACACTGCCAAGTAAGAGCAATCACCTGCGATGGTGGTTTGGGGGAATTGCGGTCATCAACTAGAGAGCTACGTTGACTATCTTCATTTAGCCTTGCTGTTTCTTGAGAATCATGTGGAGAGGATGACACTGCACTCTTAAACGAGTAGCGCGTCTCACAGTAACCCACTGGGGTGACTGTCTCGTCATAAGTCATTGATGAGGGATACAAAAGAGCATTAGTTTGATGTACGAACATGGTTAATAGCCATATGTTGTATGTATCAAAAGCAGGAAGGCATGTCATTATCAAAGGTATAATGCGTAAAGTAAGCTGATGCAATTTAACCAAATTGGAAGCAATACAAGGTAGACACCATATGCAACATGCAACCACATTTGACAGCACGAAGTTAAAGCAAGCACCCGGGATGGTTGTGTGTGGCAATTGAGATCATCAACTGTAGAGCTACGTTTACTGTCTCCATCTGCTGGCACTGCACCCTTTAGAGAGCTGGGACACTTAGTGCTTATCTTCGAATTACACTGGAGCGACTTCTGTCTTTTCTTTTTTGTATTCATCAACACTGCGTCAGAGTCTGAAATACCCATGCAAAAAAAAAAAACAATAGTGTGAGTATGCATGAAGTGTGTGCACAAGTAGTACAGTGTAAAGGTAGCAGATAGCAGGTCTGTGAGAAATAAATGACAGGAGACATATGATAGATCTACAACATGCAGGGCACACGAAATTACTAGATTCTAGGATTTTGAAATATGAGCACAGGGATGGCTGGGAAATGCAGATTCTCCTCCAGCACACCACAAGGTGTGGTCCTATGAAAATAACAGTTGACTGAAAACAAATAGGCCAATCCATTTTTTCTGCACCGTTCGATGTACAAAGAACGGGCAAATCGCCTTCATCTACCTCCAGCCAGTCAGTGTTACGGTCTTCCTCGAAACGCCAGCGACCACCGGCCCAGTCCCCTGCCTCCTCCCTCCCCTCGACCTCATCGCACCGCCGTGATTGGCACCGCCCCCGGCCATCCCTTCAAGCCCCACCGACCTACAGATCGGGCGCAAGCAGCTCCTGCAGCCCACACCCCTATGATAGGCACCGATGCGCCGCTTCCCCGGCGAACAGGCAGACTAGGTGCTCCACGCGCCTAAGCGGGTGCTGCTTCTTTTGATTGCAATTCGACTGACCCTGAATTGAAATCCAGACGGGCTACTGACCTCTAGCAAAGGTGAAATAGTAAATGGGATGAAACCTTGTGCATTTAGTATCACGAAGAAAATGCAGTATGAAGCGCTCGACTAGTTTCTTTCGTGGGATGAATACGGTTTGAGAAGAGATGTAAGATTTGCATGAATAAGGGAAGAGGAGTACCCCTTTCTACTGGTTGTGCTGTGTCCTCCTTCTGTTTTCCCAACGATCTTCTTGTGGTTCGCTGGAAACGAGAAGTTGTGGAGGACAGTGGAGCCTTGGACAAACGAGAAGTTGTTGAGTGCGGTGCGATGGTCGTCTGTCGATGACGGGGAACCAGATCCGAGGCGGCGAATGATGGTGTAGCGGGAATAACTCCGGTGCGGTGGACGGTTGCAACAGTGCAGCGGCAGCGGTGATGCGCAGGACGGCGTGGTCGAAGTGGTTCTGGTACGGCGCACGTCGGCGTCGGCGTCGTGGAGGCAACTCTGCCTCGGCTTCAGCTGCTAAGTCCTTGAGGGTGTTGCGGTTGCGGTTGCGTTGGATGACGACGTCGGGGTACCGGCTCCGGCATGATGGAGGGCGGTGGTGGATTGGGCACGATGGGGTGTAGGACGGAGGAGGCTGGGGTTTCGTGGCTGGTGGAGAGGGCGTTTGGCGCCCACGGAGTATGAATGGGGAAATGGAGGGAGGGAGGAACTAAGGGTGAACAATGTTTCGGTTTGGGACGCGTTTGTTTGAAATTTGGGGAACAAACTTTGCCCCCATCTAAAATTTCGGACATATTGCGGGTTGGGGGTAGGACAGTAATCTCAGGTGTCCCAAATGGTGGGCGGGATAGATTTCGACCGAGCGCATGGATGTTTAGGCGCCCACGGCGTACGAATGCTTCTCGGAGGCGGTTGAGACTGGTGTCTTGGTGAATTTACAAACCTACCCTGGTTTAGACCTTTGGACATCGGGCCAATAGGCTACACGTGCCAGAGTCAGGACAGTAATTTCCTACCACCAAACATTAGTCTCGCGCGGTTTCGGGTGACCAGAGGCTTATTTGGCGCTTCATTCAATATTTGGGAGCGGAAGCATTAACGTTTTCGGTTCTCTTGAATTGAACTTTCAGGATTTGTCAAACTTCACAAATCTTTACTCTTGAAAAATCCTAAAACTACGATTATTTTGGAATGGAGGGGGTACATTTGAATATACATTGTACACGAGTATATATTAAAAAAATATGCAACTTACCTCGGTTCATGCATGGTTCCAGATATAATCTCCTTGGTTGCAAAAAAATAGTTAGACATGCATATGAATATATAGCATGTTCAAACAAACAACAAAGATTGATGCCCCCTTTTAGATCTGATTTACAAATGCCATTATCTCGGGTTCAAATAGATGAATGCACTTCCTATGAATTCGAATCGTCGAAACCCCCTTTATGTTGAATTCAACATGTATTCTATTTCGTAGCTAGCAATTTGGAATGTATCCATGTAAGTGACAAATGTATAAAGTGTTTCATACTAACAACATGGAGTGCACTAATTAATGTTTATATATGAATTGCAAAAGCAATGCATTGCCTGTATTTCAAACCGCTCTCACTCTATGGATCGATAATATGAAATAAACACATGCACATGTTAGAATTCAATAGAGTATGGGTGTCTGATAGACTGATTTTCGTTCATACGCAAATTACAAAATTATGATGTCATCCAAAAATAATGATGCCATTTATATTTTAATTTAATGCATAGAACCGCCTTTTAAATGTAGATGCACTATGCCTCGGCCCGTTCTCACAAACGTGCTATATATCTCTCTATCTAACGCATAAGTGCACACAATTTATATACATCGTCATTTCTCTTTCACACATGCTCAGAATCTCTCCCGGGGTGTCGGGGTGTCTCAAGCACACACTCCCTCTGTATCTCTCTCTCTCTCTCTCTCTCTCTCTGACTACTATGTACCACTCTTTTCACTAATCTCAGTTGGAAAACACTCTTCCTCTCACGTGCATATATACACACGCACGGTCTCTCCTAGCCCTCTATACGCACATATATGTGCCTACGTGTCTCCCGCACGCAATTATCTTTAGGCCTCTCTCGCACACATCCCCCCCAGACACACCTCTGTCTTAGTAGTTGGCAGATATGATTCCATCAGATCATTCAGTAGGATATCCCTGACTGTTAGGTTGGCAATATGAGGCAAAGTTTTACCCAATTTCGGACCCTTGAGGTTGAGGAAAAAACCTACTCCTTGTATTGTACATTAGTGATAGGGGTGTGTACAAAGTACACGTGAATACCAGACATTGTGTGTGTGTGTATACTATCGACGAGCTAGCCCCGAGGCTTCTATAACATACTCGAGGCCTAGGGTTACAAATCATATATAGTCGGCTTATCACCAACAGGGATAGAGTCCTCCACGACTCTGGTAGCTTCGTGTTGTATGTCGAGTCCTCCACATGGGTCTTCGTATAATGCGTCTCGGTCCAACCTATGTGGCGCAGGATGGAACCGACCCAAGAGTCCTCATGTTGACCCACCACAACCAGAAATGATGTGCCCACCCCAACTAGAAATGATGTGCCCATCACACCACACACGCAATCGGCCACTAAGAAAATAAGCATATACAATAGTACAATGGTATACATGCATGGAAGTTAATTGCATGGTGCATCCAAAAATATTTCTTCTGCATTGTGAATGTTTATATTTTCTCCTAAAATATTAGTCACGGGAAAGAGAAACGAAGGGCATATCTCTCCTTGTCTCCATCGGACACCCCCTCATTCTACACCACTTTCACGTACACACACAAACTATCTCTCGACCCTCTAAAAGTATGCATGCCCATCACACATTCACGCGTGACGGTCACTGTATTTCAAGCGAAAGCACTATACGGTCGGTGGACTTCAGAATATGCTCATTACGGTCACCGTATATATTCTCGTGGTGATCATACGGTATCTAGCTCACGATACATCTCCGTATTTTGTTGATGACACTAACGGACATTGTATTTGATGCGTGCTCCGTATTTTGCTGACGACACTTACGGTCATTGTATTTGAAGCAAAAGCACGATATGGTCACTGGACTTCAGAATAAGCTCATCACGGTCAGCACATACATTTTGTGGTGCTAACCAACCTGTGGTTGGATGGTTAGGAGGACAGTGGTTTCTCGAGCCCACCAGGGTTAAAGTCCTGGTGCTCACATTTATCCTGAGTTAATTTCAGTATTTTTCCGGCGATGTGCGTTCAGTGGGAGGAGACGTTCCACTCGACTACGAGGCACCTGTGGTGACTTCGTAAAATCTCAATATCATATGCTGGCTCAATTCTCGAAGGTGATCATAGGGGTAGGGTCTGCGTGTGTGCGCTTATAGCGGTGAGTGCTTGCGCCTATATATGAGCACTTGCGTCTGTACCGTATTAAAAAAATACATGTCGTGATTATACGGTCACTGGCTCACCCGTACAACACCGTATTTTGTTGATGACATAATCAATTGACCAGTCAAACGTTCCACGTGGCGCAACTAGTGTTGCACCATCGGGGAGCGTAACCGTGGGGCCCACCTGTCAGCGCATATATGAAAGAAATAAATGGTAGTTTGAGTCTGTAATGTGTTAATAAAATACAATTTAGGGTGATCATACGGTCACTGGCTCACCATACAACTCCATAATTTGTTGATGACACGATCAATTGACTAGTCAAATAGTCCACATTCAGCAGCGCACATTACCATTAGGGCCCACCTGTCAGCGCGTATATGAAGGACATAAATGGTAATAAATTAGTAGTCGGTGGGGATTCGAACTCCTGAGACCTCTGATTGGCAGTCGCCAGCGGTGGGGGGCGCGGTGATTGGGCGGTGGCGTGGGGATCTCCGGAGAAAAAGCTCGGTGCGGGGGGCCTAGAGGGATGGCCGGGGTGGCGGCGGACCGGCGGTGGGGAGTGGTTTCGGGGCGGGCGGGGTGGCGTGGCCGCGCGGGCCGGCCGCGGGCGGCAGCAGCCGTCGGTTCGGCCGGCGGTGGCTGGCGGCTCAGGGGGTGGAGGTTGAAAATAAACTTCAGGCCGTTGATTTCGTATACAACGGGTGGAAAATCTACCGACCAGAGATGAAAAAGTCAGTCGACTGACGTGTAGCCTCACCCCGCACGTACACATGCACGCACGCAACACTCGCACAAACACACGTACGCATGCAAGCGTGCAAGACTGACACGTACACATAATGAACACACGCACGCTTGCAGGCGTGCAACACTGACACGTACACATGCACTCACGAACACACGCACGTACGCACACATGCATGTTGTCGGCGTCCTGGGAACGGGGGTCCCCAGACTTGCCTGCCTACGGCCCGCGGCATGGCTCAAGGGGGCCCAGCACGGCCCAGCTTCATCAACATAAGACCCAAGACCCTCGCGAGGGGCCATGCCTCGCGGGGCGGATGACAAGGCGCTTCCTCAGGCGCGGCCTCGTCAGGCTGGCTCACGAGGGAGCAGAGAGATCAAGGCGGGGTACCTCGCGAGGTGCCCGTGACGCAAGCCATGACGACCAAGGGCCCCAGGCGGGCGCCAGCCCACGCAGTGTACTCCCTTTCCTCTTTGGTGCAAAGGGGGCAAGCGCAGGCGAGAGGATCAAGTAAAGGCATCCATTTCGGTGCAACGAGACCAAGACTAGTCCAACGGTGGGAAGGAGGTCATCGTGGAGCCCAGAACGGCGTCACCATAGGGCCTTTGGCAGGCGAGGACCAACTTTAGTCAGGATAAGTGTACCAGATGTTCCCCTTCGAATTGGCCAATTGTTGGCGCCCTTCCCGCTCAATATTTGGGAAGAGGCCCAGGGCCTTTGCCTATAAATAGGACTAGCCATCCCCAGGGTAGAGGCATCTAGCATCGAGCGATCAGGCCAGCAGAACCTAGAATCAGAGCAAGCAAAGAGAGAGAGAGAGAGAGAGAGAGAGAGAGAGAGAAGGGCGGCATAACTCCTCCTAGTAGTTCGTCCCCCCAGCCAAGAACAGACCCTCGCGAGGCTGTTCTTCCTTGTATTGTTCTTCATCACCAGCCCAAGAGGCAATCCATCCACCACAAACTAGAGTAGGGTATTACACCACAACGGTGGCCCGAACTAGTATAAACTCTGTGTTCCCTGTGCTGTTCTTTCCGCAGTTAGATCCTTGCGAGACGGAGAGGTAGAGGGCGTAATCTCCGCGCACACCCCAGAGTTCGAACCTTAAGGGTCTGCCACAACTTGAAATCCGACATTTGGCGCGCCAGGTAGGGGTGTGCCGGAATTTGCCTTCCACCGCCTCGTCCTCCCCCAACCGTCGCGTCCATGTCCGACGTCCGTCGAGCCCGCGCCGCCCAGGCGGCCTCCGCCGGTGGGCGTCTGCCTCATTCCCCGTCGCCCATCACCAACGCCGCCACCGGCCCGGTGGGGAACGAGCATCAAGCATCATCCCAGCATGTGCCTGTGCGATGAGGAGACCGCACCGCTACATCAACACTCCCGGTCGTCGCGGCCCTCCTGGGCGGCTCACAGGCGCCGCCCACAAGTCGCCACGTCAAGCCGTATGTCTGCCGGGTCGGTGCCGTTTCCGTGCGGCAGGGGGCTCCCACGGACCAGGTGGCGCGCGGGGTCGGTCTGACCTTCAGCTCGGAGGACCACCCCGCCAACCTAGCTGGCTCGGGCGCGCTCCCCATGTTGTGCACCCCCACAAACTGCCAGGTAGCCGTCACCAGAACCCTCGTCGATGGTGGCGCGGGCCTCAGCGTGCTGTCGGTCGAGACCTTCAATCTCCTCCGCATACCCCTGGAACGGCTGCAGCCCAGTAGGTCTTTCTCATGCGTTGGGGGCGGGTCATCCAGCTCCTTGGGGCAGATCCGTCTCCCAGTAACCTTCGGCACCTACGACAACTTCCGCACGGAGATGGTCGACTTCGACATCGCCCCCATCGGCCTCCCCTACAACGCCATCCTTGGGTACCCAGCGCTGGCCCAGTTCATGGCCGCCACGCACCCGGCGTATAACCTCATGAAGATGACCGGAAGCAGCGGTGTCCTCACTGTGCATGGGGACACCGGGGACGCCCTGCGGGTACTCAAGCTCGCCTTCAAGACGGCGGCATCGGCACAGCCCACCGGCGCAGGGACCCCCGAGCCCAAGGGGGCTGTGCTGGCCAAGAAGAAGCAGTTGTTCACCCAGGACAAGGCAGAAACCAAGCAGATACCTGTTGACGAGGACGGGTCCTCCAGTGCCACTTTCACCATAGGCGCCAACCTCGAGCCTGAGCAGGAGGAGGCCCTGATCAGGTTCCTGCGCGCAAATAAGAAGGTATTCGCTTGGGAGCCTGATCAGTTGGCAGGGATCCCCCGGAGCGTCATCAAGCATCACCTCAACGTATGCCCAAACGTGCGCCCCGTGAAGCAGAAAGCCAGGCGGCAGTCCGCAGAGAAGCAGGCCTTCATCATCCAAGAAACCCGCAAGTTAGAGGCCGCAGGGGTCATTCGCGAGGTCCGATACCCAGACTGGTTGGCCAACCCTATTGTTGTGCCCAAAAAGGGAGGAAAGGAGCGCATGTGTGTCGACTTCAGCAACCTCAACAAGGCGTTCCCGCAAGATCCGTTCCCACTCCCCCGCATCGACCAGATCGTCGATTCCACCGCGGAGTGCGACTTGCTCTGCTTCCTGGACGCCTTCTCTGGGTATCACCAGATCAAGATGGCGGTAGAAGACGTCGAGAAGACCGCCTTCTTAACCCCATGCGGGGTGTACTGCTATACATGCATGCCATTTGGGATGCGTAATGCAGGGGTGACCTTTCAGCAGCTGATGCACATCACCTTGGGTCCGTAGCTCGGGAAGAACGTCGAAGCTTACGTTGACGACATTGTGGTGAAGTCTCGGGAGGCCAAGACCCTGATACAAGACCTGGAGGAGACCCTCGCGAGCCTCGACGCAGTGAGCCTACGGCTTAACGTAGAGAAGTGTGTGTTCGGGGTCCCCTCAGGCAAGCTCTTGGGCTTTCTCGTGTCCCACCCAGGCATCGAGGCTAACCCGGAGAAGGTCAAGGCGGTCGAGGACATGAGCCCGCCGAAAACCCTCAGAGAAATGCAGAAGCTCATCGGGCGCGTGACCGCGCTAGGGCGCTTCATCTCCAAACTGGGGGAGCGAGCGCTGCCTTTCTTCCAGCTAATGAAGAAGAAGGGGCCTTTTGAATGGACTGAAGAGGCAGATAAGGCGTTCCAAGATCTCAAGAGGTACCTGACCAGCCCCCCAGTCATGGTGGCTCCGCGCCCTCGAGAGCCCCTGCTGCTCTACCTCGCTGCCACACCCTACTCCGCCAGCGCAGCCCTGGTGGCGATCAGGGAGGAGCGCCGAATCAAAGCCACATCAGCATCTCGGGACAAGATGAAGCAGAAACAGGGAAGGCCCACAGGAGATGTAACCGTGGCTGAGGAGGATCAACCGCTAAAGAGCGCACCAGAAGCAGGAGAGGCCCCCCGCCTAGACAGGCTGCCTCCCAAGGTTATGTCACCTCGCGAGGCGCCCTCACCTCAGGAGGGTGCCGCGGACGCTGATGCTCTCGGCTTGGTTGAGCATCCAGTCTACTTTGTCAGCACGGTGTTACGGGACGCGAGGGCACGGTACCCTATGCCTCAAAAGCTCCTCCTCACGCTGCTGGTGGCCTCGCGCAAGCTGCGTCACTACTTCCAGGGTCACCCCATCAAGGTCGTCTCGTCATACCCCTTGGAGAGAGTGCTCAGGAGCCCCAACTCAGCCGGAAGAGTCGACGAGTGGAACATAGAGCTGCAGGCGTTTCAACTCGAGTTCAGCACGACCCGTGTCATCAAAGGAGCAGCATTAGCGGATTTCGTGGCAGAATGGACGGAGGCGCCAGGCCTCAAGGACAACGAGAATCGATCCCTCTCCCCAGGGAGTGAGGCGCAAGAAGGCTGGGTCATGTACTTCGATGGGGCGTTCTCCAGGCACGGCGCTGGGGCTGGTGCGGTGCTGATATCGCCCACTCAGGACAAGCTCTACTATGCCGTACAACTCTATTTTCAGCGAGGCGAAAAGGTCTCCAACAACATAGCGGAATATGAGGGTCTGATAGCAGGGTTGAAGGCCGCAGCAGCACTGGGGGTGAAGCGCCTCACTGTCAAGGGTGATTCGCAGCTCCTTGTCAACTTCTCCAACAAGGTGTACGAGCCGAAGTATGAGCACATGGAGGCCTATCTGGCGGAGGTCCGCAGGATGGAAAAGTAGTTCTGGGGGTTGGAATTGAAGCATGTGCCGCGCGGCACCAATCAGGAAGCCGATGACATCGCCGGATGGGTGTCCAGGCGGTTACCTCAGGAGCCTGGCGTCTTTGAAGAGCAGCTCTTCAAGCCCTCGACCCAGCCGGCACTATCAAATACTGCTCAGCCTCGGGAGGAACTCCACCAGCCGCCTGCCTCAGGGGCACCGGCCTGCGGCCCCGCCTCAGGGGCATGCCTGCTCCTGACTATGGAACCTCAAGAGGAGTGCTGGATCACGGAACTCCGAAGTTATCTAACGCAAGGGGCCTTGCCGGAGAAGGAGGAAGAGGCGGAGTGTGTGGCGCGGCAAGCTATGGCATACTGCATCAGGGATGGAGAGCTATACCGGAAGCGACCGAATGATGTATCCCTGCGTTGCATCTCCAGGGAGCAAGGAAAGGAACTGCTGGAGGACATACACGGCGGGGACTGTGGGCATCACTCGTCATCACGGACCCTCGTCGGCAAAGCATTTCGCAGCGGGTTCTACTGGCCCACCGCACTCAACGACGCTGTCGAACTAGTAAAGGCTTGTGAAGCCTGCCAATTTCACGCCAAACAGATCCATCAGCCAGCGGGAGGCCTGCAGACTATACCCCTTTCGTGGCCATTTGCAGTTTGGGGGCTGGACATTCTAGGCCCGTTCCCTCGGGCGCCAGGGGGCTACCGCTACCTCTACATCGTCATTGACAAATTTACCAAGTGGGCAGAAGTGGAGGCTGTCCGCACCATCCCCGCGGGCTCCGCGGTCAGGTTCATCAGGGGCATCGTGAGCCGGTTCGGGGTGCCGAATCGCATCATCACAGACAACGGTTCGCAGTTCACCAGTAACCTCTTCAAGACATACTGTGCTAACCTTGGAACGCAGATATGCTACGCTTCGGTGGCGCACCCGCGAAGCAACGGCCAGGCCAAACGAGCCAACGCGGACGTCCTGAGGGGCCTCAAGACAAGGACATTCAAGAAGAAGTTGGAGGCCTGCGGCAGAGGTTGGTACGATGAGCTCCAATCCGTGTTGTGGTCCATCCGCACGAACGCGACCAAACCAACCGGGGAGACCCCGTTCTTCCTGGTCTACGGAGCCAAAGCAGTCCTCCCTCATGAGGTCAGACATCGCTCCGCGCGGATCCTAGCGTTCGATGAGGCGCAACAGGACGCCATGTGGGGGATGGACCTCGTGCTAGGGGAGGAACGACGCCGAGACGCCGCGCTGCGAGCGGCGAGGTACCAGCAGGCGCTGCGACGATATCACTGCCGCAGCATCCGCCCCAGGACCCTCGAGGTAGGAGATCTCGTGCTCAGACGGGTTCTCTCCAGGGAAGGGTTACACAAGCTCTCTCGCATGTGGGAGGGCCCGTTCAAGGTTGTTCCTGTTTCTAGGCCAGGCTCCGTGCGCTTGGAGACTTAGGAAGGGGAGCCGATCCAGAATGCGTGGAACATCCAACACCTCCAGAGGTTCTACCCCTAAAAGGCCCTGAGCCTGTGAAGAAGGCGAACGCCTGTGAAGATCAACTCTTTTTGGAAAAGGCCCTGAGCCTGTGAAGAAGGCGAACGCCTGTGAAGATCAACTCTTTTTGGAAAAGGCCCTGAGCCTGCTGCTACTATTGCTACTACTGCTGCTGCTACTACTGCTGCTGCTGCTGCTCCTACTACTGCTGTTGCTGCTGCTACTGCTACTGCTGCTGCTACTACTGCTGCTGCTACTGCTGCTGCTGCTGCTGCTGCTGCTGCTGCTGCTGCTACTACTATATATATATATATATACACCAAACTATAGTGTTTTTCTTTCAAGTTTGTGACCATGTATTATTCTATTTTGAATCCGTTGCAACGCATGGGCACATTGCTAGTTAGATAATATAGTCGGGATTCTCCAAGGAGAAAAACCAAGTGGTAGGCTGCTCCTGTCGTGTTGGCGTAGCAACTCAGGGCTCATTCGGTTTGGAGGAAATCAGAACGTAGGAATTAGGAGTAGTATAGGAATTTGATAGGATGGCACTTGCCATCCTAAGGAATTGACTTGACTCGTTCCTACGCGCAAAATGAGCTTTGAGTGGATGTGTTGTTTCCTCCAGAAACACAGGAAATGAGTAGTATTCCTACGAAATTCCTATACGCATTTCCTATAAACCGAATTGATATATAGGGAATTTTCCTCCAGAATCCTTGTTCCTATGTTATTCCTACGAAAATCCTCCAAAACGAATGAGGCCTCAAGCAGGGTCAGTCCGCACACGAAATGGTGACACACTTAACAGGACCCCTTTGGCTGACATGTGGCTCATCCACCGTCTTGTTCCACGTGCGATGCACCAAATTACAGTTCGGAGCAACGGTTGGACTTGGAGGCACCCCGGTTGTAGCGCCGCAGTAGTAGTAAATGAGCGATGAGGGGTCAAATCACAAAGCCCCACCTCTCCCGCATTAAGCTGGACAGACGAAGCAACCATCATTTCACTCTTGGGCACAAGAGCATAAAGAAAAGAGCAAACCAATGATGCGTGCAGCAGCTACCTAGGGCACCCTAGGGTAGGGGCCTCCACTACAAATCCATTTTTTTGGAAGCGCCTCCACTACAAATCCGTTTCTCCCTCGTCCTCTTGAAGAAAACTGATGATGCGTGCGGAGGTAGGGTTTGTAGGAGTACTACGGCGTGCGGGGCCACATCGTAGTAAACTGGAGAGGGATTGAGTTCGAGTCGACGCCTTAATGAGGCAGCATTTTGGGTTCGGGGACCAGTGGAGATATACGTACAAAAAATTGTGGACGTAAGTTCGACCAAAAGGCAATGATGCATGGGCACTGCATTTTGATATACTCGCGACCACCTGAAATTTGCTACTCTACCTAAAACTAGTAAGGTACACATGCATTGAACGCATGAGATTTGCAAACCAAATTATGAATAAATACACACTATAGCTTGTAAAGCTTTGAGTCATATATGCATGATGTAGATGTTCGTTTAGTTCTTATATTTAATCTCATTCAAAATCAATTAGTTTTATAAAAAGGTTAAGATTCATGGGATCGTGCATTGTAAAGCATAAAGTCAAAAACAAATAATGGCAATTCATTTAGAATTTTTTTGGGCAATTATGATGTGGAAGATTCTAGAACAAAGGAGAAGTGCTTGTGTTTTGGGAAAGCATGCACGGCCCACATCTCTTATTGGTTGATATATCACTAAACAAGAAACAAGGAGGGAGTTAATGTACCGTGCCAAAGCGTTTTGGTATGGTTTTCGGAAGATGACTTACACACCTAGACGGAGGGAGTACAAAGAGAAAAAATGAATTGCAGTTAAAAGAATGACATTTCTAACAAAAATGTGAATGTGAACTACATATGTGTGCACGTGACCAGCACATACATTGTCAATGCAAAATTTAATGCAAGAAATAACTTATGAGTAACATGCATGAATTGATGATGTGGTGCTTGCATGCATAGAGTAGAGAAAACAATGTGATTTATGACTTGCATGCATGACGTGTTCTTGTGCCATAGTTGCATGTCTAGGAAAAAAGCTACTGGTGGGTTGTACTAGCTATTTAGGAATAGAAGATGTATACATGGAAGTTGTAGGGAAAAAGATGACATGTATCTCAATTCCCATGAGTAGGGATTGGAGAAGAGATGTCATTTGGTTCACATCATAGGAACTTTTCTATTGAATCTAGAGATGACATGTATATCAATTCCCATGAGGAGGGATTAGAAAAGAGATGTCATTTGGTTCACATCATAGGAACTTTTTTATTGAATATACGCTAATGTTTATTTTCCTTCGAAATTATGGGAGTATAGGAATCCATTCATATGAACCAAGTGGATCTAAATCTATAAAAATGATATCATGTTTATTTCCTTTGAACTGTGGAGTATATGAATCTATTCCTATGACCCAATTGGCTCTAAAGGAAAAATCCTATAAAAATCATATCATATAGAGTTCCTATGATATTCCTCCACACCAAAGGATGGTTGAAATTGCTGCAGGTGATACGACAGTCTTTATTTATAGACTCCTCCCCCATCTTTATAGTTACCTCTCGAAGATGAATGAAATGATATATACTGGGTATTCTATATGTGCATTTTGGTACACGAAAACTCGGTAAAAGTTTGCGATGTTCGAATTTTCAATAAAGTTATATGCTGCATTTTGGAACGGGGGGAGGAGCATACGGCAGTTGCTAACACTCACGTGGAAGATTTGTGTGTAGGAGGAGTGGCTCCTCTGTTAAATGACATGGCAAAACTGACACTGTTGGATGCCGATCTAATGGTTCTTACGGCGTTCGTCAGGAAACGGCTTGTGGCGAACGTTTGTCGGATAATGATTTACGGACACATGCATTGCATTGATACGTGCCCCCTCTCTCTCACGCACACACGCACCCTCACAAGTCACGACTCTCCCGAGTCCTCTCGCACCCACCGTCTATCTGCAGGTAGACGTCACACACATATGTCATCTTCACACCCTACCCTCAGAACTTCTAAAAAACAAAAGACGTCATGCACCTTTTATTTTAGCTCACACGTCACACACTTATACTATTTCTCTTGTGGAAAACGTTCTTTGGGCATAGTACATTGTACTCTCACAAAAATAAGCGGTGCACGCACGCACTTATTCTCTCACACCCACTCGCGGGTACACGTAGGAGCGCATTTTTTTGAAGCTGGTACAACAAAATCACTCCACTATATATATAAGCAGGATCCTTAGCGCTTGCTTTACTAGGGTTCCTCTCTTTCACTCTCTCATGCTCTCCAGATCTAAGCAAGACATAGGTGGCCACACTCTCTCTTTTCTCACGGCTGGTTACAAATCCGGCCAGACCACCTCGACCGAGGCAGGGGTGTAGGTGCATCATTCACGCTGTTGTTGGCGGCAAGGGAGGAGACCAGCGACTGGCCGCGCGTCCCGGTCGGCGGCCGTGCCGTTCTCTCCGAGAGAGCGCTGGCTCGGGAGGGCCTCCGACCCCTTCTTCCTCCCTGCGGTATTGTGGCCAAGATGCGGCCTCCCGACGCCGTCTTTTCCACATGCCGACGATCCTCAGGTATACATTCCTTCAAAACCTGCCTTGCTCTACTGCCCCAGCTCCCCATGTGGTTGCGTGTGGATCTTTTTCTACTTTCGTCGGCTGTTCCAAAGCCACCTAGACTTTTACTATTATTAGAGGTAAAGGTAGTTCATACAGTCGAATCTAAGAGTTGGTTCAAATAGGGAAGAAAGTGGGAAAGCTGTAGCATGTATCTAGGACTTGGTTCTAAGAGGAAACGGGGGAAAGTAGTAGATACTGGCTACCCAACTGGTCTTTTGGTTGAAAAGGCGAAGAAAGCATGGTGGATGGCGAAGGGTGGGGGGAAGTGGACCTGTCTCTTGGTTGAAAAAGGAAATAAAGTGAGGGGTGTTGGGGGACAAGGAAAATGGGAATGAGCAGGTATAGATTTCCTGTGCTCACATAGGAAAATGTCGCCGAGGAGATAAAAATGGGACAAATGCAGCATGCTGCCTGAGTGTTTGCCGCTCTCAGCAACCACATCCGCCTCAACACTTTATGCCCCTGCTGTCCCTACGCCCATATCACTACCATTAATGTAAACTCACATGAAGCATTAAGCAATGCCACCTAATGTCACTATAAGTAATGGTCTAGTGCCATCGATAAATTGAAGCAATGCCACCACCATTTTATGAAGTACTTCTGTTTTGCTTTATTTCCCATGAATTATGTTGTTGCAGTTACACTTAAATCTCACACCGCTAACATTGCTTCATCCCAGTGGAAATGCACAAATTTTATTGCACATTTACTGACCATGTGCTACTCTCATGACAGTAATACTAGTGCTATTGTTCTACATGTTAATTTAGTGGCAGTGCTTATGTGATGTGATGCTACTTACTCAAGGGCACTTTCATACTGTCAGTCTAGTGCCAATTATAACACAATAGATGCCGTTGCCACTTCAAATATCTGTCACTGTTCAAATTACCTTATTTCGTATTTGCGCAAACAGGGATGTCTGTCTCCATATCGTTTCTATCTGCGCAATCAAAAGTACACACCTCAGTTTTAGTACAACTGCACAAAATGAGATGGCTATTCCTAGCTGCCGTCCTCTAACCACCAGTGTTCCAGGTATTCCTACATTGGTTCTAACTAGGTAGAATGACCAACACAATCTAAAAGAAGCTGATTCGTATGTTTTACTTCCTGATTGCTGTGTAGGGACGAGCGAAAACAACTACATCCTAGTCCGGAATGCACTTTCTTCCAGTTCATCCATGGACCGAGGACTAGCTGGCACGGCTGGACAGAGGTTTTTGGGACAGGTGCACGGACAACAGGCATTGTGGTCTGCTTATTTATGCAAATAGCGGTGCTTAAATTTAGTGGAATGCACAAGAATTTTAGCTGGTCAGTACACTACATGGTTCAGTTCAGCATTCCAGAGTGAACTCCAGGAAAAACCAGGGTGAACTCCAGGAAATTTAAGCCTGCCTAGGGAGGCCCTTTGCTCAGAGAAGCCTTTCTTGATTTTTCCTGATTTGTAAACCTTCTCACAACTTTGTCTTTTGCTGTGAACTAGTTATATGTTTGTTATGTTCTATGAATCATTGAGATGTATAAAATTTCTTAACTTATGCTTTTCAAGTTTTTTATCAAGCCAAGTTTAATGTGAGTGTTCCACATGAATGCTAGACTAGCGTGTGAACATTTGGAATTTACATTGTGGGCTCAGTTAACTGCATGAACCACTGTAACAAGATACGTAGTTGCTTATATGTCAGACCTCAGATTATTGATTGTTAGCTAGTCGATAGCCTAGTGTTGAAGCGAGCTGAGCCAATGTGCCGTGTTTTGCACAATTGTTTACAAGTGGGGTAGCACCAACAGTGTTTACAAGTACTTATGTATACATCGGCGCACATTTCTCGAACGAGTACTCTATTTCATCAAACACACACTGCTTGTATGATAAACCGTGACAACTTACGTCTTACCATGCCATATTCATGAAAAAACTAGTGAGGACACATCTGTTTCAGCAACAATTACTATGGTTCTCACATGATTCAAGGGCACACAAAAGTAGCAGCAGTTCCCACAGACAGATTCAAACAGAGTACTATCCCCAGAGGGCTTGATAATAGGCATGGTTCGGATAAGTAGACACAATCCAAACTAGTATTAAACACTAGCCGGGGCAACTATTTCATGCCTCGATCTAATTTGGGTTGGACACAAGACGAACCTTGCCATGAACATCATCGAGGATGTTCGGCAGCAGCTCAATCCTGTGAACCTTCATGAAGATAACCTTGTGGCCTTGCCACTCATAAACTTGTTTCTGGAGGCATGCCACGTCATATTCCTGCGTAAGCTTGACAAGAACAGTATGCCTCACAAACGAAGGAGTAGCTTTGAACTTCTTGTGCTCTAGTACACCCCGGACAACACGCCGGGCAATAGTGAGGCTAGAATACAACTCGTCGTCGATATAAGCGCAAATGGCTTCCAGGATCCAACAGCCTAAGAACTCTATTTTCCCACTTCGTATATTCAGGTCATCCGCCTCATAGCGAGTGACATGTACAACCACACAATCCTTGTCTGCATCAGGGCTCTAACTGAAACAGAAACAAATTCTGAATTACTTTCCAGTATAAGAAATACAAGTTATTTAAACCACTATGTATAGCATGTCAAGAAGCTAATAAAATTTTGCATTATTCATCACCACATACTTAGATGAAAAACCACAATCGAGATCAGCAAAGAAGAAAATCACCTTGGGCAGCTCAGCGGGGGGGGGGGGGGGGGGACACATCCTCGAAGAGGGAAAACTGCTCCTGTAGTGCCACGGGGGCTGTAACCTCAAACGGGGCGTTAACCATCTAAGTAGTGGCCATGAGCGTATCTAGGGTCGGCTCGGTGGCTGTCTCCATCTTCTTGGAGCTCTCTGTCTCGTGGGGATCAGCCTCCCGTGTCTACTCCAATATCGGCAAATCTTTGCCTGGTTCTCCTTGGTCCATCATGAAACTGACGAATACTAGGAGACCACTGAAAGGAAAACACAATCGCAATGACAATGAAGCAAAAAAGAGAGTGAGGATCAGTTACTGCTTTGCAAAAGTTCCTTTTTTTCTCTGAACGAAAATATACCAATATAACGGATCCGCTTACCTTCCCTTCGTTGGGAGAGAAGAACAGTGGCAGATGCAAGTGTTGGCTTTCTTGAAGACGGTAAGGGAGAAGGGGATTCAGCGAAGAGTGAAATGATGGTTGCTTCGTCCGTCAAACTTAGACTGCGGGGAGGTGGGGTTTTGTGATACGATGGCTCGTTACTGTCGCGCTATGACCTGGGTGACTCTCCGCCTGCATACTGCCTTCTAATTTGGTGGATGGCATTTGGGCCCGCGCACGGCATGGCCCGCATGTCGGTGAACAAAAGTAAAATGGCATTCAGTAGAGGGAGACGTTTCCATGACCTAGGAGGAGCCAGAAGCGATAGTGTATCCACTGTACTAGTAGTAATTGTTTTTTTGGTAGCTATAGAGTGTCTCCACTGTACTAGTAGTAATTGTTTCTCTGGGCCCAAGACAAAACAGCCCATCCACCCTAGTAAATAATAAAATCAATTCAAAAGCGCATATATTTACTTAATGAGAGGCGCTACCCACACCCTGCACACCGCCCCCCAAAAAACCTAGGTGCTCTTCTTCCTCCTCACTCCCACCCTGATAGAGGCAAAGGTGTCCCGATGTTTTGATGAGATGGTGGCTATCATTTTCTGTGGGAGTTGACCTTGACGATCCGACTACGAACGTGTGAGACATCGCGCCTTAGCAATCGCTAAACCAACTTCCGAGGGTTATTGACCACGCCGGAGCACGATCAACCTGACCACGAGGGCCTGTTTCCTGCGAGCAAACGAAGAACAAGCAAGAAACTAAGATTGCAATCTGGATAATGCGAATATAAGAGGAAAGCTTTATTGATCAAGGTGGGGTTCTGTGACGCCTTGGTCTGGTCGTTGAACACAAAAAAAAGTACGCGAAGATGCAGCTATGGCGAACTTTTAATCTAAACAAAACCCAAAGTCTAAACGATTCCCTAAGGGTTGTATATATGGAGGAAGAGGAGGAATTTCGTGGCCCTTGGAGGAGGGGTCCGAAACCAAGCCTAACTCTTGTTTCCCCACACATACAGACTCTAAAAACAGCCTATACTTAAGTATTTCGAAAATACATGGGCCTGGCCCAATAATAAGGTGACGCATCACCTAGAATAGCCTCTGGACGAAATTTATGAAGTGGCATCTTGTATATTTCGTCCAAGGCTTCATGTACCCATTATGGTGGCTTCAAAGTCCTGGAATCATCACTTGTAACTCCGTTCTTGTTCCCCTTGCGCATGCCATCATCTCCATCCTTGAACTTGCTCCAAGGTTCATCTTTCTTGTCCAAGCAAGGCCCTTCATTTGTAAGCAAAACAAATGTATCCAATTTAGGCAGCATCATATTCTCATGAACATTAGAATCATTACCAAGAAACGAAAGTACCTGATAATTTAATTTGCGTGCGCGAGCTGTAGTAATTGGTCCAGTATATGTAGTAGTAGGCGTTGTGGGTGTAACAATGGTAATCATGTCCTCATCATCCTCCCCTTCTTGAAATGAAGTCGTCCTCGACGGAAGCTCATCTTCCTCACCCAAATAAGGCTTCAAATCTGCAATGTTAAAAGTGGGTCAAACCCCAAAATCTGCAGGCAGCTCAAGTTTATATGCATTATCATTTATTTTCTCTAACACCTTAAAAGGACCATCAGCACGTGGCATTAGCTTTGATTTGTGCAAATTAGGAAGTCTATCCTTACGCAATGTAACCAAACAAGATCTCCAGGTGCAAACACAACATGTTTTCTACCCTTATCTCCAGCAAGTTTATATTTAGCATTCATATGCTCAATGTTTTCCTTAGTTAACTCATGCATTTTTAAAATCAATTCAGCACGTTCTTTAGCATCAAAATTAACCTTCTCCGAAGATGGAAGAGGCAACAAATCAATAGGTGCACGAGGTAGGAAACCATACATAATTTCAAAAGGGCACATCTTAGTAGTAGAATGCAATGAACGATTATAAGCAAATTCAATATGAGGCAAGCATTCTTCCTACATTTTCTTATTATTCTACTTCAGTTTGTCCATCAGTTTAGGGGTGACAAGTAGTACTAAAAAGCAGTTTAGTCACCAACTTAGCTCATAAACAACTCCAAAAGTGGCTAAAAAAATTTAGTATCACGATCTGAAACAATAGTATTTGGCACACCATGCAAGCGAATAATTTCACGAAAGAACAAATCAGCAACATTAACAGCATCATCGCTTTTATGACATGGTATAAAATGTGCCATTTTCAAGAATCTATCCACGACAACAAATATGCTATCCCTCCCCTTCTTTGTCCGAGGTAAACCTAAAACAAAGTCCATAGATATATCCTCCCAAGGAACACTAGGTACAGGCAAAGGCATATATAAACCATGAGGATTGAGTCGTGAATTAGCTTTTTGACATGTAGTGCAGCGAGCAACAAAACGCTCAACATCCCGTCTCATCTTTGGTCAAAAGAAATGTGTAGCAAGTACGTCCTCCGTCTTCTTCACGCCAAAGTGTCCCATTAATCCTCCTCCATGCGCCTCCTGCAACAACAAAAGACGAGCAAAGCTAGCTAGAATGCATAGCTTGCTAGCACGGAACACAAAGCCATCATTAATAACGAACTTGTGCCATGTTCTTCCTTCTTTACAATTCTACATTACATCTTTAAAATCAGTATCATGCACATATTGATCTTTGATGGTCTCCAAACCAAATATTTTGAGTCAAGTTGTGAAAGCATAGTATAGCGAAGACACAATGCATCAGTAATAACATTTTCTTTACCCTTCTTGTGTTTAATGACATAAGGGCAAGTCTCAATGAATTCAACCCATTTAGCATGTCTACGATTCAGTTTAGCTTGACTTTTATGTTTCAAAGATTCATGATCAGAATGTATAACAAATTCTTTGGGCCATAAATAATGTTGCCATGTTTCTAAAGTCCAAACAAGAGCATATAATTCTTTATCATAAGTATAATAATTAAGACTAGGCCCACTCAATTTTTTAGAAAAGTATGCAACAGGTTTGCCATCTTGTAATAACACACCTCCTAATCCAATTCCACTAGCATCACATTCAAGCTCAAAAGTCTTATTAAAATCAGGAAGTTGGAGTAAAGGAGCATGTGTCAACTTATCTTTCAATACCATGAAGGCTTCTTCCTGTGTAGTATCCCAAACAAAAGGCGCATCCTTCTTTGTAAGCTCATTGAGAGGTGCAGCAATGGTGCTGAAATCTCTCACAAAACGCCTATACAATCCAACGAGGCCAAGAAAACTCCTCAGTTGTGTGACCGTTTTGGGCTGCGGCCAACTCTCAATAGCTTCAATCTTGGCTTTATCAACTTCAATTCCCTGTGGAGTAACAAAAAAATAGCCAAGAAAAGATACTCGGTCGGTGCAGAAGGTGCACTTCCCAAGGTTACCAAACAAATGTGCATCATGAAGAGCAATAAAAATAGCACGTAAATGTTCCAAATGTTCCTGCAAAGATGTGCTATAAATCAGTATATCATCAAAATAGACTACCAAAAATCGTCCAATGAAAGCACGTAAAACTTCGTTCATTAGTCTCATGAAAGTACTAGGTGCATTAGTTAACCCAAAAGGCATGACTAACCACTCATATAAACCAAACTTAGTTTTAAATGTTGTTTTCCATTCATCTCCCAATTTAATACGAATTTGATGGTATCCACTGCGCAAATCAACTTTGGAGAATATTGTAGAGCCAATTCATCAAGCATATCATCTAGCCTAGGAATAGGATGACGATAACGAATAGTAATATTGTTAATGCCTCTACAATCAACACACATACGCGACGTACCATCCTTTTTAGGCACTAGTATAATAGGAACATCACAAGGACTAAGAGATTCGCGTATGTAACCTTTGTCGAGCAGCTCCTGTACTTGACGCATAATCTCCTTCGTCTCCTCTAGATTGGTACGGTATGGTGCACGGTTGGGTAGCGATGCACCGGGAGCTAAGTCAATTTGATGCTCAATCCCTCGAATAGGTGCTAATCCCGGTGGCACGTCTTGTGGGAAGACGTCAGCGAACTCCTGCAAAATGTTAGTGATAATAGGGGCAAAGAGGAAGGCACGTCCTCGAATGAAAATAATGCCTCTTTGCACACAAAAGCATAACAAACAGATTTGATAGAATCTAGCTCATCAATATCAGATTTGGTGGCAAGTAAACATGCACTTTTCAATTTAATTTCTGAAGCAACACTAGATGGTTTATTATTAGGCTTCATTTGTTGCTCAAATTCTTTTGCCACAATCTGATTTTCACTCTTATTTTTCTCATGTTTTGCTTTATTAGCTCTATTAATATCATCTTTCAAAATGGAATCAGGAGTCATAGGAAGCAAAGTAATATTTTTATCCTTATGAACAAGAGTATACTGATTGTTTCGACCATGGTGTACAGAATTTTTATCAAATTGCCATGGTCTACCAAGTAATAAGGAACATGCTTGCATAGGTACCACATCACAATCAACATAATCAGCATATGTAGAGATACTAAAATGCACACGAATAGTACGTGTTACCTTAACCTTGCCGCTGTTGTTGAACCATTGGATGTAGTAAGGATGTGGATGTGGTCTTGTGGTGAGAGATAACTTCTCCACCATCTCCATGCTAGCCAAGTTGTTGCAGCTCCCTCCATCTATGATGACACGAACATAACGTTCCTTCACAACTCCCTTTGTATGGAACAAATTATGCCTCTGATTTTGCTCAGCTTGTGTGACCTGCACACTCAAAACACGTTGAGCAACTAAACATTCATACCTGTCAGCATCTTCAGGAGCCATGTATTGCGTCTCATGATCAGAATCATCTCCACCGTGTTCTTCACATGTAATATGAGCCAAAGTCTCCTCGTCATAGTCACTAGCGGACTCATACCCACCATCCTCAGTAGCAATCATCACAAACTGAGGTTTGCATTCTCTCGCAAAATGTCCTCTTCCCTTACAACGACAACAAATAATATCACTTGTGTGCCCTGTTGACGCCATGGAAGAAGAAGAGCTCTGCGCAGGCCCGGCAGGTGTGCTCTTGGCAGAGAGTGGTGGTTGTGCCTGCTTTCTTGTTTCATGGCTGGAGGTAACAGCTAATGGATGTGTCGGTGCAGTAGAATGTGTGGAAGTAGAGGATGCATGCGGTGTCCATGATGAAGGTCGACCTGCAGAAAAGTTAGTCCACGCCAATGCCTGTCGATCCTGCACTTCACGTTCAGCTTTACAAGCAAGATGGAATAAATGAGTGATATTATTATAATCCTTATACTCTAGAATGGTCTGAATCTCTCTATTTAATCCACCCATAAAACGTGCAAGCATAGCTTCATTCTCCTCAACAATACCACATCTAATCATGCCAGTTTGTAATTCCTGATAATATTCTTCTACAGATTTTTTCCCTTGTCTTAAGCGCTGCAATTTTTGAAGTAATTCACGTTGATAGTATGGTGGAACCCAACGAGTACGCATAGCAGTTTTCAAAGAAGCCCAAGTAGCTGGAATAGGATATAATCTACAATGTTCAGACCACCAAACACATGCAAAACTAGTGAAAGCACAAACAGCAGCAGGAACACGTCTCACCTCGGGATATTGTAAACATGTAAAACGTTGTTCAGTTTCTAACTCCCAAGTAAGATATATATCAGGAACATATCTACCCTCAAATGGTGGAATATTCAATTTCAGTTTAGGAAGATGGTCATGATCTCGTACCTCATGTGCTGGTGCATCCCTACCGTTGCGATGATATGCATGAGGACGACCTGGTGGTGGTGGTGCTGGTGGTTGCACGTAGTTCTGATTTTGATCAACCTCATCCTCGTAATGGTCCCCCACCTCTGCAGTAGCAGCAGGAGCTACAGAAGCATCAACACCAGGTACAGCAGCTCCAGAAGTTTGACCATCCTCAAGAGGAACACGCTTCGCTCGTCCGAACTAATTCGGAAGGGGCGTTGTTGTTGTCGTTGTAGAGGTGCGATAGGTGCAGCCGGCGGTGGTGGTGGAAAACACGAAAGCAATTCAGCAAACTTGTTATCGAGCTTTGTTTCAAATGTCTTCTCCATGCCATCTATCTTCTCCATGGCCTCTTCAAATCTGTTTAGCACATCTTGCACCTGTCCACTCATCATTTGCTGAAACTTATCATGAAGCTCCTTGTTCGTCAAGTTCTCCCAATCAATCTCGTCGGCTTGTGATCCTGGCATGGTTAGCAGCAATAGAAACACACAAGAATATGATCCTATATACTACTAACAAGTGGTGGCGGTGGGTGTCACAAATCCGTCAAGCAAATCTCAAATTCTTACCCAGCAGCAGGCGGTGATCGGCAACCGATGTAGTCAAAACTCTCAAAGCTTGGATAGAGTGATTACCAGGGAGAGTCAAATGCACGATGTAGATGTATGTGGAGCTGGGAAGGCTTATAATATGGTAGCAAAAATGGTCAGCAATAATCAATTCAGATATGCAAAGTTGAATAAACGCTCAACGACGGTA
This sequence comes from Aegilops umbellulata, assembly GCA_032464435.1. Taxonomy (NCBI): domain Eukaryota; kingdom Viridiplantae; phylum Streptophyta; class Magnoliopsida; order Poales; family Poaceae; genus Aegilops; species Aegilops umbellulata. The sequence continues at coordinate 250,089,873 of CP136060.1, forward strand.
CTGTGCTAGTCCTAGGCTAGACCGTACTAGAGACGGGAGCCTAGAACACTAACAAAATCACGGCGCTGCACGTAAATAAGGGACAAGCACACTCTGATTTTTTTTCACTTTTTTTTGCACTTTTTTTCCTCTCTTTTTTTGCTCCGCAACAATTGTTTTTTTTTGAAAAAGTCTACAAATGCCCTAAAAACTGCCTAGCCAGAATTTTCCAGACTTAGTTTTTTTTAACTGGAACTATTTTTCTTCTGCGGATGGCTCGGAAGTTGGGGAGTCCTACTCTGTCACGACTCGGAGTATCGCATGATCTGGAAATCGAGAACAAAGCAACAATTACTGGACTCGGACTAGGACTGGTGGCGGAGATGAATCTGGTGGAAACTCGGACTGGTGGCGGATATTTGTAGGGCGATGGAACACAGACTGGTGGCGAATCTGTGATGGAGGTGGACTCGGATTAGCATGATGGCAATGGATATGTGGTATATGGTAGCGGCGCTGATGATGGTGTTATATGGCAGCGGTGATGACGATGCTGGTATATGGCAGCGGTGATGATGATGGTGGTATATGGCAGCGGTGATGACAATGGTGGTATATAGCAGTGGTGATGACGATGGTGCGGCGGCGACGTGACAACTTGTGAACAGAACTCGAAACTCTAAAGTACTAGACGCTAGGACCAGCAACTTGACACGATGATGCAACCGCAAATTCAACAAAGCAAATACAGAAAAGATTATGCAAAGGCTCAGACTGGTTCGGATAAGATGAACTAACCCTATTTTTTTGGCTTTGTCATGGACTATAGGTATGAAGAATAGACTCGATCTAAACTACGAAAAACTGTAAAATCTCACCGAGCAACCTGGAAATCTGATACCACTTGATAGAGGCAAAGGTGTCCCGATGTTTCGATGAGATGGTGGCTATCATTTTCTGTGGGAGTTGACCTTGACGATCCGACTACGAACGTGCGAGACGTCGCGCCTTAGCAATCGCTAAACCAACTTCCGAGGGTTATTTTTTTTAATATTACTTTCGAGGGTTATTGACCACGCCGGAGCACGATCGACCTGACCACGAGGGCTTGTTTCCTGCGAGTAAACGAAGAACAAGCAAGAAACTAAGATTGCAATCTGGATATTGAGAATATAAGAGGAAAGCTTTATTGATCAAGGTGGGGTTCTGTGATGCCTTGGTCTGGTCGTTGAACACAAACGAAGTACGCGAAGTTGCAGCTATGGCGAACTTTTAATCTAAACAAAACCCAAAGTCTAAACGATGCCCTAAGGGTTGTATATATGGAGGAAGAGGAGGGAATTTTGTGGCCCTTGGAGGAGGGGTCCAAAACCAACCCTAACTCTTGTTTCCCCACACATACGGACTCTAAAAACAACCTATACTTAAGTATTTCGAAAATACATGGGCCTGGCCCAATAATAAGGTGACGCAGCACCTAGAATAGCCTATGGATGAAATTTATGAAGTGGCATCTTGTATATTTCGTCCAAGGCTTCATGCACCCATTATGGTGGCTTCAAAGTCCTGGAATCATCACTTGTAACTCCGTTCTTGTTCCCGTTGCGCATGCCATCATCTCCATGCTTGAACTTGCTCCAAGGTTCATCTTTCTTGTCCAAGCTAGGCCCATCATTTGTAAGCAAAAAATGTATCCAATTTAGGTAGCATCATATTCTCATGAACATTAGAATCATTACCAAGAAACGAATGTACCTGATAATTTAATTGGCGTGCGCGAGCTCTAGTAATTGGTCCAGTATATGTAGTAGTAGGGGCTGTGGGTGTAACAATGGTATTGATGTCCTCATCACACCCACCTCACATCAACTTGCTCCACTCGTACCCCAAATTCCTCACCTCACTCCTACACAAAAACCCCAGCTCCCCTTCTTCCTCACTACTACAGAAAAACGCCTACTCCCCTTCTTCTTCACTCGCACTACAACTAGGCTCGTCATTCGTTACTCTGCTCAAATTCGTGAGCGCGACGCGACGCCCTCGAGGAAAATGGAGTTGGCTGACCCGAGCGCCAAGAAGATGAGGCTCCCGCCAGCGGCAACGCCTGTTATAGATCCCGCACCTGGCAGCGCAGGGAGAAGTTGCGACCCCGCCCCCACCGGATCCCAGGAACCCATAGAATCTTGGGTGGACCGCATCAGCGATCTCCCGGATGCCGTCCTTGGGGAGATCATCTCGCTTCTCCCCACCAAGGATTGCTGCCGCACCCAAGTCGTCTCAATTTGGTGGCGCCCTCTATGGCGCGCCATTCCCCTTAATCTTGACTGTCGTCAGCTATCTCTCTTCAATGATTTTGAAATCACCAGAGCCATCATCTCCTCCCACCAGGGCTCCATTCAAAGCCTCTGCATCCCGGCATGCTACCTGAGCAAACATACCATGCCCTGCATGGTGGACTCCTAGCTGAAATCCCCTGAATTCACAGAACTACAGCTGCTTGAGTTCTACTATTCCCTTGGAAATCACCTACCAGATACCGAACACCATCTACCTATGCCCTCAGCACCAATGTCCATCTCGTGGTTTTCCTCCTCTCTCCACACCGCCACCTTTGCGCTGTGCGACCTACCAGACAATCTGGTACTAAACCTTCGACTCCCATTTCTCAAGAAACTTTCACTTGTGCGGGTTCGTATATCGGAGGCCTCATTGCACAACATCATCCACTCCAGTTGCCCTACCCTGGAGTGTTTGCTGCTTATTTTCACAGTTAGAATCGGTTGTCTCCAAATAAAGTCGCCTAACCTTGTAAGAATTGGAATTTCTTTTGACGGAAGGCAGCTCATCATCCAAGATGCCCCTTCACTTCAAAGGTTGATCCTTGATTCTAGTTATTCACCGTCGCAAATAACCGTCCTCTCTGCACCTAAACTGGAGACCTTGGGTGTAATACATGATCTCTGTGCTCATTTCAAGATGGTGTTTGGCTCCACAGTTCTTCAGGTACTTTATATTATCATCTACACTTGTAACCATAAGCTGCATTTTAAATTTCTGCGCATAAGTTATATATCATCTCAGAGTACACAGTTTGCACTAATATTATTTTCTATGCTCATTGAAGAGTTTCTCCATGGATAGCCTATCAATGGTGCTGGATTCTGTCAAGATCCTATATATCCAAATGAATAGTTTTGATCTGAAGAAGATTATTGGCTTGCTGCAATGCTTTCCATGTCTGGGGAAGTTGTATATAAAGGTGATAATTTCACGCACATTGGAAGCCCGCATATAGTGTACTAGAATTAACCGTTCAGCTGTTGCTCTTTCCACACTCTTTTTTTAGACCTTAACTGTTTTCAATCTTCATGTCTATTTAGGCAACATGACGGGGTAAGAAAGTTATAACCAATCAGTGGATTCCTAAGCACCGGGATTTTCTCACTTCTCATGACATTCGATTGAAGACAATAATAGTAGAACGATATGTAGCCAACCATGCAAACACTAGATTTGTCACATTCTCACTGCTGAATGCGAGGTTACTATTGTCCATCAGGCTTAAGTTTATCAGCAGCATGGTTTAGACGGATGGGTATGTCGAAGAACAAAAAAAGGAGTTTCAGGTGGGCAAAAGATCTTCTGAACGTGTCGGGCTTCTATTTACAACATATTGTGGTCATAATCCAGTAAATTTTACGACCCAGGATGTTCATTCTATGGACCTGACCGATCCATTTGACTGTGACTGCCAAAAACATTGCTGGAGTTAGATGTTGTTGCCCTTTTCAACCTGGGTTTTGTCTAAACCTGATGAACGATTAACCCTCGTGCTTTTGTACAGTTTGTAAGCTGGAATTAGATGTTCTTGCCCTTTTCAACTCGGTTGTGACTGTCATATTTTCTTTGAAACAAGGCAAATGGCTTGCCATTCATTTAATTTAGTGTGAAATATTGTAAGAAATCCCAACCAAGGGAAATAATATCACTCTCGCCGGCTGCTTGAGCTCACTGTGCATTACAGAAGCCAAGTGATTAGCCCCCACCAGCACCCACAAACTTATTTCGAACTAGCACACCAAATGGGCTGTAAATTTCTATAGGAAAGGCTGCATGACTGTGACAGATTTGGATTCTGACATTTGGGACCCACTAGGAAATAACATATCCAAGGTGGTGTCGACTTACTAGCTAGTCAACAAACGATTCTGCCTACCAGCCGTTGGATTGACATCCAACATCTGTCGTGTATCTTCTATCTCTGGTCTTCTTCCTCCAGCCGCCCAAACCAAACCACCCCATCGGCTCCGCCTGCTCCCGCCTCCCATGGCTGGCTGCGCCTCCACTGCCCTACCATACCCTCCAACGTTGGCCAGTCCCTCCCTCTATTCCCCCACACGTCCTGTTATTCTCCGGTGATGTCAGCCCCAACACGCACCCGCACCCGAACCAGTCAACCCTCGCACTCCCCTCCCCCCGCGATTGGACCGGCACATCTTCCACAACTCCTGTTTGTTCCGTCCGAGACCTCGTCGTCGTCCTCGGCCTTGGTTCGCTCGCCGTGCGCGGTGTGCTGCCCTCTTGCGTTGTCAACGCCGTCAACAACCGAGAGGAACAAGGATATGACTGTACGCGGAGAGGATGACAGTAGGGACCCACCAGCGTCATGGCGGTATGCAAGCAAGTGCCTCGTTATTATAAGCGCAAAAAATGGTTCCTCATAATGGTTGGACATCTGGGGCTCATGCCATTATCAACATAGTCAATAAACGAGAGAATTACACAACGAGCGGCTGACACCAGGGACCCAGCAGGTCGCGCTGTTGTTATTTACTTTTTTCGGAACAAGCCGTTGTTATTTATACTAGTTTTAGCGATGGATTAGGGTAACAACGGGGCTGTGTGGGGGCTGTGGCCCGTCTAGCCAGGATTTTATTTATGTTTACCACATCATGAGCCCAGTTGTGTTTTTTTCTTTCTGAAAATGGCTAGCCCAGTTCTATTTTTTAAAGAAATACCCAAACGAGGCCTACTTGCTTCATCAGCCCTACTGGGCTGCAAATCTTTCAAGACGAGGAGAGTTACAGTCGGTTTGCCTAGAAATGGGCTGTACATTTTTAAAACACATCAAACCAGGAATCAGTTTCAATTTTTTTAATTACAAGATTTTAAATTCCATTGATTTTTATGTGTGGACAATTATTTGGACTTTACATTTATATAAATTATTTTTCAAAATAGTTTGAATGTGACTCGATATTTCGGGATTAAAAACAGTTGACCACACTGAAATATGCAAAATTTCGTATAATTTTTAACTGTGGCCACAATATGGGGTGTAATGAGAAGAAAAACAAGATGGGCTCCATACGCTAAAAAAAGATGGGCTCCAAAAAATTCTTAAGAATTGGCAAATGGGCTGTAAATTATTAGAAATAATAGCAGATGGGATGTATGATGTTTTCCACAGATTTGAGGCTGACTTGTGCGCCTACTATAGGTTAACGCGTATGCTTTCCTAAAAAATAAGGTTGACACACACGCAACACCGTGTCAACTTAGTCAACACAGGAGAGCAGTGACTGTTGGATGTCCATCCAACGACCATCGTGCTTCTTCAATCTCTGCTCTTCCTACTCCAGCCGCTCAAACAAGCGCCGGTGGGACTGCCTGCTCCCTCCTCCCGCGGCCGGCTATGCTGCCACACAGGCCTCACCACCCCATCGTTCTCCCATCGCTGGCCTAGCCATCCATCTACTCACCCACACCTACTGTTATTCTTCGGCGACGGTAGACGAACCAGTAAACCCTCACACTCCCCTCCGCGTGGGAAACAACTGCCGAGTTTTCCCTGGCGCCGTGTTGTTTCCCTTCCTAGGCCTCGCCGTCGTCCACCGCCCTTGTGCTCTCGGCGCGGCATGGTCAACATGGTCAACGAACGATATGCATCGGAAGTGGATTGTACCTGGAGAGGCTGACAGCTGGGTCCACGGCCGCACGCAAGGAAATGCCTCCTTATTATGCGCAAAATGATGATTCCTCTACCTGACAGCTGGGACCCACCGGAAGGGCCTCTGTATTTTGCAAAAAAAAACGTTCCCCCGCTGACAGGTGAGACCCACCAGTTATATCTTCGCACGCAAGGAAGTGCCTCGTTATTACGCACAAAAAAATGAATACCCCCCTACTAGCTTGGACCCACCATAGTGGGAGGCTAACTTGTGGGCCTACTAAGATGACGGGGACGGAGGGCTTTGTCAACTTAGTCAATATGAATGATTCTAGCTCCAGTGACTGTACGATGTCCATCCAATGGCCGTAGTGATTCTTCAACCTCTAGTCTTCTTGCTCCAGCCGCCCAAACAAGCGTCGGCCGTGCCACATGCTCCTGCCTCCCGTGTCAGGCTGTCCTGCCACCGCTGGCCATGCCATTCCTCCATACTCACCCACACCTACTGTTATTCTCCGGCGAAGACAGCCTCACACCACAGCCGAAGTAGTCAACCCATGAACTCCCCTCCGCATGGGCATCCACTACCGTGGCTTCCCCGGCATCGCGTCGTCCCCTTCCTAGGCCTCGCCATCGTCCACCGCCCTGGTGCTCTCGGCGCGGCGTGGTCAATGTGGTCAATGAACGACTTCCATCGGAAGAGTACTGTACGTGGAGAGGCTGACAACTGGGTCCACGACCGCCGCAAGGAAGTGCCTCCTTATTACGCGGAAAATAATGATTCCTCCACTTGACAACAGGGACCCACCGGACAGGCCCACTGTATTTCGCGAAAAAAACATTTCCCCCTGACTGCTGGGACCCACCAGCTACATCTTCGCACACAAAGAAGTGCGTCCATATTACGGGCAAAAAAAATATCTGCCCCCTGACTGCTAGGACCCACCAGCTACATCTTCGCACGGAAGGAAGTGTGTGACAGTCGGGACCCACCTGGTCGAAGCGTATGTAGTGTTGTTATTCTGGTCGCGAACGTGTATGTAGTCGATGTAGAGGCGCACACGTGTCATAGTAGAGGCGCGCACGTAGCATGTACACGTACGTACAGCGGCCTGGGTGCAAGAAAGAAAATACGGCCACGTATGTACATACGGGCGGGGTCTCGAATGCCTACTCGTGCATACGTACAGCCAGGGCTCGTGTACATGGCTGGGTCGGAACGGAGAAGCTGCGCCGTCGTCATGTTCATGGGAAGGCAACCGGCTGGGTTGGAACGGAAAAGTTGCGTCGTCGTCGTGTTCATGGGGAGGCAACCGGCTGGGTCTGAACAGAATGCATCGTCGTGTTCATCAGGATCCAACCGGCTTGGACGGAACTGCAGATGAAAACAAGGCCTGGCGTACCATAGAACGGAGGAAACGGCCTTGTGTTCGACTGGCCACGGTCGAAACAGGATCCTGTTCATCGGGAGGGGTCTGGCGTACCGCAAAACAGAGGGAACAGACCTCCTACGGTTGAAATGGGGTCCTATTGATCGGGAGGGGTGTGGCATACCGCAAAACGGAGGAAACAGACTTGTGTTGGAGCGCTATGGTCGAAACGGGGGTCCTGTTCATCGGGAGGGGTGTGGCATACCGCAAAACGGGACTCCACGGGATACTGTTCATCTCCACCATCGACAGCCTCCACAGGCTACTATTAATCCACCGTCGACAGCCTCCACAGGCTCCTGTTCATCCACCGTCGACCTCCTCCAGCCGCCACCTGCGACTGTTCATCCACGGGCTCCTGTTCATCCAGCCTCCACCGCTCCTCCACCAACTACTGTTCAGCCAGCCCTCTCCATGGGGTCTTGTTCAACCACCCCTCCATGGGCTACTGTTCATCCAGCCCTCCACCAGCTACTGTTCAACCAGCCCTCCACCGGCTACTGTTCAACCAGCCCTCCACGGGTTCCTGTTCATCCAGCCCTCCACGGGTTCCTGTTCATCCAGCCCTCCATGGGGTCCTGTTCATCCACCGGCTCGATCGATCGGGGTATTGTTCATTTTGCGGCAACCGCCTCTACTACCACGGGGTCCTGTTCATCCAACCCCCTACCGGGAACTGTTCATCCAAACCCCTTCAACACCACTCACTTTTCATCCAAGGAAGGAGGCAGTAGTGTTTGATCGGCTTCACTTAGCAGCAGTAGCGAAGGAATCACTTGGGTTCAGTTAACAGCAAGGGATCGATCGATCGCTCGGGTTCAGTAATGCATAGCCTGCAGTGCAATCTCTCGGGTTCAGTTAGAGCCCAACGCCTCGCTCTTGTTCAGTTAGAACGCAACGCCCCGCACACACGCGCGTACGTACGAGAGAAACGCGCATCGCTCGGCCCCCGACCACCCACCATAACCGGGAACTCCCCTGATATTTTCCTCGCCCTCGCTTCTACCATGGTTTTCTCTGTCATGGACGGCCCAAAGAATGTCATGCAACTGCGTCCCCGGCCCGCCCAGGACAAAAAGCCCATTTTCTGTCATGATTTTTTTCCATAGAAGTAGGATCCCACCACATCTATGATGATATCGGGTTTGTCACAATTATCATCATAGAAGTGTCATAAGTATGACATAATTTTTTTTTGTTCGGCCAAAAATGTCACGGATGTGTCCTTTTTTTTAGTGTGTGCTATCAAACGTCACAACGTAACTAGGTGATTATAAAGATGCTCTACAAGTGTCTCTGATGGTGTTTGTTGAGTTGCAATAGATCGAGATTAGGATTTGTCACTCCATGTATCGAAGAGGTATCTCTGGGCCCTCTTAGTAATGCTCATCACTATAAGCCTTGCAAGAAATGTGACTAATGAGTTACTTGCGGGATGATGCATTACAGAACAAGTAAAGAGACTTGCTGGTTACGAGATTGAACTAGGTAAGGTGATACCGACGATCGAATCTCGGGCAAGTGACATACCGATGACAAAGGGAATAACGTATGTTGTTATGCGGTTTGAACGATAAAGATCTTCGTAGAATATGTAGGAGCCAATATGAGCATCTAGGTTCAGCTATTGGTTATTGAACAGAGATGTGTCTCCGTCACGTCTACATAGTTCTCGAACCCGTAGGGTCCGCACGCTTAATGTTCGATGACGATTTGTACTATGAGTTATGTGATTTGATGACCAAAGTTTGTTCAGAGTCCCAGATGAGATCACGGACATGACGAGGAGTCTCGAAATGGTCGAGACATAAAGATTGATATATTGGATGATGTTATTTGGACACTGGATGAGTTCCGAGAGGTACCGGATAACTATCGAAGTGCCGGAGGGTTATCGGAACCCCCCGGGGGAACTAATGGGCCTTCATGGGCCTTAGTGGGGAGAGATAAGGGCCACAAGGGGCTGGCGGCACGCCCCACTCCATGGGTCCGAATTGGAATAGGGGAAGGGGGCGACGCCCCCTTTCCTTCCCTTCCCCTTTCCCTTCCTTCTTCCCCCTTCCTCCAGGTGGAATCCTACTAGGACTTGGAGTCTTAGTAGGACTCCTCTCTCCTGGCGCGCCCTACAGGGGTCGGCCGGCCTCCCCCTCCCCTCCTTTATATATGGGGGCAGGGGGCACCCTAGAACACACCAAGTATTCTCTTAGCCGTGTGCGGTGCCCCCCCCATAGTTACACACCGCGGTCATATCGTCATAGTGCTTAGGTGAAGCCCTGCGTCGGTAACTTCATCATCACCGTCGCCACGCCGTCGTGCTGACGGAACTCTCCCTCGTCCTAAAATGGATGAAGAGCTCGAGGGACATCATCCTGCTGAACGTGTGCTGAACACGGAGGTGTCGTACGTTCGGTGCTTGGATCGGTTGGATCGCGAAGACGTTCGACTACATCAACCGCGTTACTAAATGCTTCCGTTTTTCGGTCTATGAGGGTATGTGGATGCACTCTCCCCGCTCATTGCTATGCATCTCCTAGATAGATCTTGCGAGATCGTAGGAATTTTTTTTAAATACTACGTTCCCCAACACAATGATGATAGGAAGATCACTACGGTGCATAATAACGTGGCCCGACAATTCTCAACTCGCTAGTCTCGATGGGTAAGTGACGCAAAATGGCTCGGGTTATGATTGCAAAAGCAAGGGTATGAAGTAAGTGTCGTCGAGGTTACCATCCTTTCTTACGGTTAGCGGTGTCAACGGTGAAGATCTCTGGCGAAGATGACTCCGAGGCAATGATGAATGGCGGTGATGTCGATGTCACACGTTCCTAAGTAGCCGAAACGCCTTAGGAAACGGAAACCGCAACTCAAAATCGGTCAAATGCGAAAGGTGGGTGCTTTTATGAAGAATTTTTTATGCTGGCTAATGGTCGTGTTAATGATATATGTTGATGGGGGATGTCAAGAGTTTCCAAACGAGCTAAAGAACACGAAAAACGGACTTGGGAGTTGGAAGTTATGGTCAAAATGGTGGTGAAGTTGGGCTGATTTGGTGGGGTGCAGGCACCCGGGGGTGGGAGGTGCGGGTTCCTGGGGTGGTCAAAGGGAATTGGCCCGGGTGGGGGGTGCACCCCGGGGTTCAGGGTGCGAACACTCGATGGTGTCCGATTTGGGCGGAAAATTTTGGGGAAAAGTTCAATTCGGTGGATTTGGTGGTGGGAAAGGTGGGGATTGATGGGTAGGGGCTAGATCCACTTGCCAAACAACAAATCCATGGACCAAAACAACCAAATCTCACAAGATCCAACAAATTGCAAGAAATTTTTTTGGGGCTATTTTTGTGGGGATTTTCGAATTTGGACGAAAAATAACAAAATCAAGCTAGCAAATGGGGGGATGGGACTCCAAGATGTGAATCAACCTTGCTCATGATACCAAGATGTTGTAGGGTGAAACCCTAGAGGGGATCTTTTCACACTTGGAGGGGGAAAAGAGCAAGAACACAAAGAACACAAGAGGAAATCACTCCAACAATTCTCAATGACACATCCACTAGAATAGCATCACAAGATCCACAAGTTCAGAAACACAATCAAAGGAAAGATACAATGATAATGTTCATCCCACTCCTTAGAGATGAGGTCTTGATGGTGCTAGTCTACACCAAGGTGGAGGTCTTGATTCCACAAGTGGATACTCTCCTAGGAGGCCTTGATCTCCAAAGGAGGTGGGGAGAAGAGCAAAGCTCACAGGTGTCTCATCTAAATCTTTTTTATCCCTCTAATGAGCTAGGTGGGGGTGTTACTTATAGTTTAGAGACGAAATAAGAGGGGGAGAGGGATACAAGGGAAAAAGCAAAAAGGGACACAGGCCCTTGGAGGGGTCCGGGTACCCGGGGCAAAGTGGCCCGGGCACCAAGACCGGTCAGAGCCACATGCTCAGGAAGGACCGGGCACCCGGCCTGGTCAGGGGGCCGTCAGGGGAGTGGCCGGGCACCCCGGGCTCCATGTCTGGGCACCTAGGGGGCTGGGAGCAGGGGGCCGGGCACCCAGGGGTGGCTGGGTGCAGCGCCCAGGGGGGTGCGGGCACCCGGGCACTCCATGGCCGGGCACCCGGGGCTGGCAGGGGCCGCACCCAGGTTGGGACCAGGCACCCAAGGCCAGAGTGGCTAGGCACCCGGAGTGTCTAGAGCCTCCCCTCCTTCATCCTTCTCACTCCTTTCCTCCTTCTTCTCGTCCGTAGGTGCTCGGGTCCTCGTGCTAGCCTCTTCATGATCAACACGTTGATGCCTAATCATGCACAACACTTCCGTTTGAGATAGGACCCAACTCTCGTGTGAATTTGAGTGGAGCTCGAAGAAGAAGGAGTTCACCTTGTTCTCGATGGCGCGTGCACGTGCTCTTGTCATTGGTCCTCTCAGTGCTTGTGGTGGTGATGGAGTGTCGTTGTGGATGGACTCGGGATGCTCCGCATCACATAGGGAGGAAAAACAAGCAATACTTCAAAACTTTCAACTCATAGAGAGGAAACTTGATATTACTGAGATATGTAAAAGCATATGTTCCTCTCCCATAATAATTTTTAATAGCATCACGAATGAATTCAACATTATAACTATTACATAAAGCATTCTTTTCATGATCTACAAGCATAGAAATTTTATTACTCTCCACGTAAGAAAATTTCTTTTCATTCGTAATAGTGGGTGAAAACTCAATAAAATAACTATCATAAGATACTTGATTGACATAATCAAATTGAATATTGAAATCATGATGAGAAGTTTCATTATTATTTATAGCATACATGTCATCACAATAATCATCATAGATAGGAGGCATGCTATCATCATAATAAGTTTACTCATCAAAACTTGGGGGACAAAAAATATCATCTTCATCAAACATAGCATCCCCAAGCTTATGGCTTTGCATATCATTAGCACCATGGATATTCAAAGAATTTATACCAACAACATTGCAATCATGCTCATCATTCAAAGATTTAATTAGTGCCAAACATTTTATTGACTACTTCCTCTATCACTTTGGCACAATTTTCCTTTCCATCATTTTCACGAAAGACATTAAAAAGATGAATAATATGAGGCAACCTCAATTCTATTCTTTTGTAGTTTTCTTTTATAGACTAAACTAGTGATAAAACAGGAAACTAAAAGATTCAATTGCAAGATCTAAAGATATACCTTCAAGCACTCACCTCCCTGGCAACGGCGCTAGAAAAGAGCTTGATGTCTAGTACACAACCGATCTTCTTGTAGACTCGTGTTGGGCCTCCAAGCGTAGAGTTTTGTAGGACAGTAGCAATTTTCCCTAAATTGGATGACCTAAGGTTTATCAATCCGTGGGAGGCATAGGATGAAGATGGTCTCTCTCTAACAACCTGCAACCAAATAACAAGGAGTTTCTTGTGTCCCTGATACGTCCATTTTGCATCATGTTTTGTTACTGTTATTTATGATGTTTTAATCCATAATAGTGCTTTTTGGAGTAATTATAATGCCTTTTCTCTCATAAATTGCAAATTACACACCAAGAGGGAGAATTCCGGCAGCTGGAAATCTGGACCTGGAAAAGCTATGTCAGGCTACCTATTCTGGACAACATGAACTCCTCAAACTACGGTCATCACCAGGAAGTGTCCCGACTATTGTCACTCCGGGGTTGCCGGACCATAACACGTAGTAGGTGATTATTGACTTGCAAGATAGGATCAAGAACACAAATATATTCATGAAAACATAATAGGTTCAGATCTGAAATCATGGCACTCGGGCCCTAGTGACAAGCATTAAGCATAGAAAAGTCATAGCAACATAAATCTTAGAACATAGTGGATACTAGGGATAAAACCCTAAAAAAACTAACTCGATTACATGGTAAATCTCATCCAACCCATCACCGTCCAGCAAGCCTACGATGGGATCACTCACGCACGGCGGTGAGCATCATGAAATTGGTGATGGAGGATGGTTGATGATGACGATGGCGACGGATTCCCCTCTCCGGAGCCCCGAATGGAATCCGGATCTGCCCTCCCAAGGAAGAACAGGGCTTGGCGGCGGCTCCATATCGTTAGACGCGATGAATCCTTCTATCTAATTTGTTTGTCCCCGAACGTGAATATATGGAGTTGGAGTTGAGGTCGGTGGATGTACAGGGGGCCACAAGGACGTATGGCGTGCCCTAGGGGGTTGGGCGCCCCCAACCCTTGTGGCCAGGGTGTGGGCCCCCTCCACTTGATTCTTTTGCCAATATTTTTATTAATTCCAGAATCATCTCCGTGAAGTTTCAGGTCATTCCGAGAACTTCTATTTCTGCACAAAAATAACACCATGGCAATTCTGCTGAAAACATCATCAGTCTGGGTTAGTTCCATTCAAATCATGCAAGTTAGAGTCCAAAACAAGGGCAAAAGAGTTTGGAAAAGTAGATAAGATGGAGACATATGAACTCCCCCAAGCTTAACCCATTGCTTGTCCTCAAGAGATTCAATTGACAAACTGAAAGTGATAAAGAAAAACTTTTACAAACTCTGTTTGATCTTGTTGTTGCAAATATGTAAAGCCAACATTCAAGTTTTCAGCAAAGATTATGAACTAACCATATTCACAATAACGTTTAGGACTCATATTTACTCATATCAATGGCATAATCAACTAGCGGGCAATAATTATAAATCTCGGATCACAACACTTTCTCAAAACAATCATGGTATGATATAACAAGATGGTATCTCGCTAGCCCTTTCTGAGACCGCAAAACATAAATGCAGAGCACCCCTGAAGATCAAGGACTGACTAGACACTGTAATTCATGGTAAAAGAGATCTAGTCATAGTCATACTCAATATAAATTAATAACAATGCATACAGATGACAATGGTGCTCTCCAACTGGTGCTTTTTATAAGAGGATGATGACTCAGCAATAAAAGTAAATAGATAGGCCCTTCACGGAGGGAAGTCGGGATTTGCAGAGGTGCCCGAGCTCGAGTTTTTGAAACAGAGACACATAATATTTTGAGCGGAATGCTTTCATTGTCAACATAACAACCAAGAGATCTCAGTATCTTCCATGCTACATACATTATAGGTGGTTCCCAAATAGAATGGTAAAGTCTATACTCCCCCACCACCAACAAGCACACTCCACGGCTGGTCCGAAACAACGGGTACCATCCAACTAATAGAAGTCCTGGGGGAGTTTTGTTTGCAATTATTTTGATTTGATTTGAGCATGGGACTAAGCATCCCGGTTACCAACCATTTTCTCATGAATGACGAGCGGAGTCCACTCATCGTGAGAATAACCCACCTGGCATGGAAGTTATAGACAACCCTAGTTGGTACATGAGCGATTCGAGCTTACAAAACATATTATCATTTGAAGTTTTAGAGTTTGGCAACTGCAAATTTACTTGGAACGACAGGTAAATACCACATATAGGAAGGTATGGTCACTACCGCAGGATGCTACTAACGTGACACTACGATCAGAGACCCTTCGAGAAACTATGTGCGATGCAATAATCGCAAACAATGGTGTATGAAAACCGTCAGAAATGTATAAAACGTTTGCGATGACGGATGCATCAAACACGGTTCATGTTTTAGTTGCATGTGCAAAGAAGGGAAAACGGTTCAGTTCAATTAACTGTTTACAATGAGGAGGAACAAAAGAAACGGGCAGCCAGATGAAGGCGTGTGCGATACACAACATACGGTTCACTCGGATGAACTATTTGTGATTAGGCAACACAAAAGAAATGGGCAACCAGATGAAGGTGTGTGCAATATACAACATACGGTTCACTCGGATGAACTGTTTGTGATTAGGCAACACAAAAGAAACGGTCAGCCAGATCAAGGTGTGTGCGATATACGCATGCGGTTCACTCGGCCCTTGCCGTCAGTGTGTTACCTCTCTAGCAACCGTTCGCTCCCCAGGCGCCTCTTCATGTACCGTGGCAACCGTCCACCGCCTCTTCGCCTTTCCCTCTCGATTTGGAGCTGATGTCGCATGCTCTTCCTCCCTCCATTTGCCTTCACCCTTCATTCTGCCATTGTTGGATCATCTTCTCCATGGAGGGAACAGGCCAGAAATGACCCCGTTATTCCTGCCTCGATGTGAAAGATGATGTGGTGGAGAACTCATTGATCGGTGCGATGTCATCACCTCGGCTAGCATGGCAGGTTCGTTCAAGACCATTCTCGACTATCTTCTTCGCCGTGACCCTGTTGACTGGCGCAGGGACGAGGGAAGCCTCGCCTTGTGCAAGTTGATGCTGCTTGATAATGATATGTATGATGTTAAGATGCCATCGCTCGAGGGCAAGGCTTGGGTAGGCGCAAATGGAGATTGGGTTGTTTATATTGGGTACAACTGCGAGTTGGAACTTGTGAATGTGTACACTCGTCACTGGGTTCCACTTCCAAAAATCTCAGACGACTGCCCAGAGGTTGAGTACACCGATATTCTACGTGAGTTCAAATACGATCATGGTGACGGTCGTCTACGGAAGATAGCAATTTGTCGAGTTCCCAACCGCTCTTGGGATTACTCGAACTATGAAGTTGTTGCTATCTTCGACAAGCTTGTTGCCTTCCTTACTTCCACGGCTCAATGGATATTGCTCAAAAATCAATTTCTGTACACGGATGAGTACTGTGATGCAATTCAATACGAGGGTCTTGTGTTTGCTGCCACCACTCGTGGCACTGTTTTTGCATGGAATCATCATGCTTTCGGTACGTTTGTCTTGCACCGTAATTATAATTGTTTCATCCACATGCATGCGGGTTAGCTAGTTTCCCTTTACTAATTAATTAACCTTCTTGTGTTTCCAAGGTCCTATGAACATTCCACCACCTATACTTGGAAATTTTTATAACCAAGGGGGAGATGACGATGCTGATGATTACGAGCAGGACCCGTATACTAAGTGGCGCCTGGAAACTTATTCTGATGGATCACCTCTTCATGTCTGTATACAGGGCACTACCGATGTTACTAAGGAAGCAGGTGTTGTCTCGCATGGTCGCACTCTCCAGACCTATTCCAACATCTGTTGCAGGGTATTCGGGATGTATACTAGTGTACTAGCGCCAACACCTTCTCCCTGGTTCAGTGTTGAAAGTCTTGGAGGAAACTCACTCTTCCTTGGAAAAAAATTATCCAATGATGGTGGAAGGCGATCCAGCTGCTGTTGACACAACGTTACTACCATTTATGAGAAGCCAATGTATCTATACCTCGGACATTGCTATGCTTCCCTACTGTCCCAATATGGGTCCTGACATAGGCCGCTTCATCCTGGATGATCAGTCCTGCGTTGGTCTTGAGATTGACAATAGCTGGCCCTTTCTAGAGAATCACTTCTAGTTCAAAGCAAGCGTTTCCAACACCGACGAGTGGTTGAGCTGAAGTTCATTTCATTGCTTTGTTATTTGTTGTGTGAGAAAAACTTTACTAGAATGTTTTGTTGGAAATGATCTATAATCCAATGTGTATCCTCGTTGTCGTTGTGGGTTGATGACTTGTTGTATGTAATCAATGGTACATTTGCATATGCATCCATAACCTCACGCCTGCTAGTGGTGTCCATATCACTACTACAGGATGCTGCTAAAGCGACACTATGATCAGAGACCCTTCGACGAAACTGTGTGCGATGCAATAATCACAAACGGTGGTGTAAAAGAACCGTCAAAAAAGGTGCAAAACGTTTGCGATGGCGGAGCCATCAAACACGGTTCAGATTTTAGTTGTGTGTGTGATCCAAGGCATACGGTTCAGTCCAATGAACTGTTTGTGATTAGGCGGAGCAAAAGAAACGGGCAGCGTGATGAAGGCCTGTGCGATATAGAGCATACGGTTCACTCAGATGAATTGTTTGTGATTAGGCAACACAAAAGAAACGGTCAGCCAGATCAAGGTGTGTGTAATTGAGGGCATACGTTTTAGAAGGATTAACTGTTTGTGATTAGGCAACAGAACAAAAACCGGTCAGCCAGATCAAAGTGTCTGCGATTTATGACATACACTTTACATGGATGAACTGTTTGCGATTAGACACAACAACTGAAACAGTTAGATAGATCAACGTGTGTGCGCTAGACGGGCACACACATCTATTATACATAAAAAGTATTTGACGGGTTAACCAATAAAAAGAGAAATAAGCTAGAAATTACCACAATAATTAGAATGGCTCCGGTTTGTAAGAAGATTATACCAAAACTTGAGCCAAATTGGACTAGTTTTTTACCACAACATGTTGGTGCTATGACATAACACCATGCCAAGTTTCATGATTTTGAGGCGAGTTTTGGATTTACAGTAATTTTAAAACCCAGTTTCTCAATGTTTATTGTCAAGTCAGCACCGCCATGGATAGGCTTTTTCCTCATGGGTCCCAAATGATAAATCCAAATATGTGACTAACATGCAACTTTTCTTATTAAGAATTACAACCCTTGGTGTGCAAGCTGAAAATAAGTTTGTGGGTGCTGGTGGGCAATAAAAACTTGTGGTTCTGTAATGAACAAAGATCTCAAGGATCCCGCGAGAGTGATGTTCTTTGCCTATGTTGTGAATGCTTATAATATTTATGTCTTACTTAAAGAAATGGCAAGCCATTGGCCCAGTATGAAAGAAAATATGGGTCAAAGCCGAGTTGAAATGGGCAACAATATCTAAGTCCAACTAACAAACAATACAAAAGCATGAGGATTAATTGCTCATCAGGTTTAGACAAAATCCAGATTGAATAGGACAATGACATCTAACTCAACAAAGTTTTTGGCAGTCACAATCAAATGGATCGGTCTGATCCATAAAATCAAGATCAACAGCCAGAAATTCTACCGGTCCATTATGACAAGTTATTGTAAATAGAAGCCGAGCACGATCAGAAGCCCTTAGGTCCACATGAAACTTCTTTTTATGTTGTCCAACACCTGCAGCCATAAGAAATTTCTTGTTGAAAAACTTAATTCTCACGGACAATAGTGCCCTCGCATTTGACATGAAGAATGTGACAAAGCTAGTGTTTGCATTGTTTGATGTATATCCTTCCAGTGTTACCGTCTTCAAACGAATGTCGTGAGATCTAAGAAAATCCCGGTGCTTCTTGAACCATCGATTGGTTATACCTTTTTTTCCATGTGTTAGTGCCTAAATAGAGATGAAGATTGAAAACAGTTAATTTCTAAAAAAGATTACATTGAAAGAGTGATAGCTGAACGATTAATTATAGTACATTATATATGGGCTTTCAATGTGCGTGAGGTCATCACCTTCATATACAATTTCTCCAGACATGGAAAGCATTGCAGCAAGGCAACGATGATGTTGAGATCAAAACACCACATTGTGATATATAAGGTCTTAACAGGATCCACCACCACTGATAGGATGGACAAGCGCTTCATTGAGCATAGAACATAATATTAGCACTGAAAGTGTACTCCAAGATGATACTTAACTTATGCGCACAAATGAAAAATGCAAATTACAAAAGTGTAGGTGAATAATATACAATACCTCAATATGTGTGGAGGCAAACACCATATCGGACCATTCAAACGGATCAATAATTGCACCCAAGGTCTCCAGTTTAGGCGCAGAGGCCACAATTATTTGTGAAGGTTTATAACAACAATTAAGGAGCAACCTTTGAAGTGAAGGGGCGTCTTCGATGATGAGCTCCTATCCTTCAAAATGAATTCCAATGCTTACAAGGTGAGACGACTTTATTTTGAGACAACGGATATGGATTCCTATTCCAAAAAACAAGCACCAAACGCTGCAGTGCAGGGCCGCTATAGTGGATGATGCTGTGAAGTGAGGCCACCGATAGATCAACCAACACAAGCTCAAGTTTTTTCAGCACTGGCAGTCGAAGCATTTGTACCAGATAGTCTGCTAGATGGCACCAGGTCAAGGTGACGGTGTGGAGAGAGGAGGAAAACCATGAGATGAGCATCGGTGTTGAGGGCACAGATGCAGCTCTTGGTGGAAACCTATCGTTGTAATGGTAGAACTCAAGCTGCTAGAGTTTATCGAATTGACGGGATGTCAGGCAGGCGGCCACCATGCAGGGTATGTCTAGCAAGTAGCATGCCGGGATGCAGATGCGTTGAATGGATCCCCCATGGGAGGAGATGATGGCTCCGGGGAGTTCAGAATCATCATCGACAGATAGCTTACAACAGTCGAGATTAAGAGGTGTGGTGCGCCACAGAGTGTGCCACCAAGATGCGAGGACTTGTGTGCGGCAACCATCCTAGGTGAGGAGAAGGGAGATGATCTCCCCAAGGATTCTGTCGGGGACATCGCTGATCCGGTCCGCCGGAGATTCTACTGGTTCCTCAGGTCCAGGGGCGCTTCTGGCCGCACAACTGGGTTGAAGATCTACATCCGGCGGCGGCGCTGGTCTGAGCCTCATCTGTGTTCATACAAATCTGAAAGAAAAAAATGGCATAACATGTAGGACATTCGAAATCAATTCCCAAGATCAGGAAGAAAAAAGGCACAAACATATATGTAGGTGACTAACCGGTTTTTCGTCAGAGTCGTAGTTGTTGCTGGAGTTGCTGTTGACCTCCGGCTCCAGCTGGGGGGGCATGATGGCGCCGACGAATTCAAGGTCGTGCTGCTGCCTGCGCGAGACCTTGTCAGCAGCGACGGAAACCTCTATGGCCAGCTTGACATGTTGTGCGGGTGCTTCAACCAGCCCCGGTGTCGCCACTCCCTCCAATGGTGCGCTTCGGCGGCATCGTCATACACTCCGGAGTCCAGACGTCGGTGAGCATTGTGGAACGGTGGTGCGGCCGCCTATTATGGCCGGCGGCTTGGGTGCGCAATTAATATGGACCAGAGGGAGCGAGGCAGGCTGCGGTCAAAAGTTGTCTCGCCTCCCGGTGAGCCTGCGCGGCGGACGTCTGCCATTCCTACCATCATTTCACACAGCTACTCGCACACCTCCCCGTCGATACACACACCTACACGCACGCTTCTCGGTATGCCTGTGCGGAGGACTGCTCGCATGCGTTGTGGCACCCCGGCTCAGAGCAACCGGTTTACCATGAATTGCCAGCCCAGAGACCAAGTCTTCTGGCAACACACAACATCTTGGTACAGAAAACAACTGCTTTATTGATGCTAGCGGATCATAGTTTATATTACAATAGGTGGCGAGGCCAAGCGGCACACACGGTGCGGCTGAACAATATGTACATTATTTAGTGAACATAAAGGGGCCTCGATCATAACAACTACGTGGCAGCGGAACAACGTCGTAGCGGAACTCCATAGCATAGGGACACCGATGTGGACACGATCTAGACTCAGACAACACTCCTTTCCAACGAGACTTTCCTGAAAGCTGGCATGACACGCCAGGTCAGTACATTGAATGTACTTGCAAGCTCACAACAAACATAAACATAATGACAGACAATATCATGATACTTAACCAATTAGCAATGCAACAACATATCATACATGCTGTGATCATGATCTCGTGATAAAATTCCTCGGACTTTCTGACCAACGGTAATCGCTCTCGGATCACAAACGGACTAACCTCATGGTCTTGGATCGGGTTACCTTGTAACCAAACGGTGATCTTTCTAACGATCACGACCATGACCAACACTTGGTCTCAAATAGTGATCTTTCCGGCGATCACGACCATGACCAACACTTGGTCTCCAACATCAAAATGGTTTACCCACCATCATCTTCTCAACAGTGCGACGTTCATAACTTAGTGTGCAAGATTAATTTAAACATTGACCCATGGTGTGACCTACTTTCTGAAAGTGCCAGTTATCGACTAGAGGGGGGGGGGGGTGAATACGCGATTTTTATGAAAGTCTTCAAACATGAGAGTTTAGAAGACAAACGATATAAATGAACCTAATAATATGCAGCGAAAGGTAGACTACACTAGACAAGCCATAGTCAAGTATTCAATGAAGTGAAAGCACGAAGACTATTAGCAGCTAGGCAGTAAGGATCAGGATGGAAGATAGTGTGAAGCCAATCAGAACAAGTAGTTACACAGTGAAGTCAAACAGATAGTGCAAGCAGGCAATGACTTCACAAAGACAAACTATAAGTAAAGAGAGGGAGAACATAGAACCAGTCTCTTGGTGAGGACAAGGATTTGTTGGACCAGTTCAAGTTTCTGTGACAACTGTACTTCTAGTTGGGGAGGCTGAGATTCAACTCAGAAGACTATGTCTTCACCGTATTCCCCTTGAGCTAAGGACACCCAGTCCTCGCCCAATCACTCTGGTAAGTCTTCAAGGTAGACTTCCAAACCTTCACAGACTTCGTTCATCGGCGATCCACAATGACTCTTGGATGCTCAGAACGCGACGCCTAACCGGCTGGAGGATTCACAGTCCTCAAGTGTAACAAGTCTTCAGGTCACGCGGACAGAAAGACTTCAGTGATGCCTAACACTCTTTGGCTCTCGGCGTTTTTGGGCTTTGTCCTCGCAAGGATTTCTCTCTCAAAAGCTTCGGAGGTGGGTTGCTCTCAAACGACCAAAGCCGTGCACTTACTCTGAGCAGCCAACAATTTATGGCGTAGGGGTGGGCTATTTATAGCCACTAGGCAACCTGACCTGATTTGTCCAAAATGACCATGGGTCACTAAGGAACTGACATGTGTTCCAACGGTCAGATTTCAAACACACGCGGCAGGTTAACTTGGGCTACAAGTAAAGCTGACTCATCCAGCTCTGGATAAGATTTGCTCTCATTGTCTTCGCTCGTAGACTTAGGATTTGGTTGAGCATCACTTCAGTCACTCTGACTTTGTTCACTAGGACCCCACTTAACAGTACGGTGGTTCCTATGACTCAACATAGAAGAAAAGGAAACTACAAAACAACTATGTCTTCGCACTTCATAGTCTTCACGTGAATGTCTTCTTGAGTCATAAGCTTTGATGTGATCGTCTTCACATACCACCATTGTCTTCAATGTCTTCATACATTTTTAGGGGTCATCTCTGGTAGGTAAACTAAATCAATGAGGGACTACTACCTGTGTTATCCTGCAATTCTTACAAACACATTAGTCCCTCAACCAGGTTTGTCGTCAATACTCCAAAACCAACTAGGGGTGGCACTAGATGCACTTACAATCTCCCCCTTTTTGGTGATTGATGACAAACTGGTTGAAGTTTTCAACGGGGATAAAAGTATGTGAAATTGTAAAGGATTAGGATATTGTCTTCATAGGTGGCAAAAGGCTCCCCCTGAATATGTGCATATAAGTATTTTGCTTTTGGAATGCAAATGCACATGGCAGGTTGTACTTGTGGAGATCCTCTTCAACTTATGAAGGCAATTCATCATGCATGATAAGATATAACAAAGATAATGACATGCATAATGAAAAATGGACGTCTGCAATATGACTACGTGCGGGATTTATCGTCGCATATGCGGAATTTATCATCGCATCACAGAATAGCAAAAAAAGTAGTAGACGACCATCAAGTTTAAGTGTTACAACTCAAAGAACCAGAAGTATCAAAAGCGAGAGTTGTAAGCACTTGGCAAAAATTATAGCAACCACCCATATGGACCCGCTTGAAGACTATCAACTCATAGGCTTCTCCCCTTTTTGTCAGTAAGGACCAAAAATGTTTGAAGACATAGAGCCTCTACTCATTCCCATGAGGAGTAGGTGAAGCAGCATGGTCGTCGTTGAGGTTCGGTGGTGCAGAATAACTTGGTGCAGTGTCGATACGCGCCGAAGTTGGAGGTGGTGAAGTAGCATCTCATCAATGACTCTGGTATTAACAGTTGCAACCGAGGATGAATAGTCAGAGTCTTCAAGAGAGGGAGTCCGACATTCCTGGGAGGAGTGGAATCAAACTTGAATCTCTCTGTGAAGCCATCATCTTGAAGATCAGCTTCAGCACTAAGCAATGTCTGACTCTTCCATGACCTCCGGCAAGTTTCGTGAGTGACAAATGCATTCTTGGTGGCAAGGTTGCGAATGCGGTTGACGTCCACCAAGAGGCTTTGCATCTGACACTTCAGCCAGTAGTGATGCTTATCTTGCTTTTGATGCAAGGCAACGAGAAGCTCTCGGTCACTGAGAACACGAAAACGCTTGCGAGGCCTTTGAGCTATTGTGCTTTTAGTGGCTTCTGTATGGGAACGATGAGGTGCACGAGTATTGCCAGCCAAAGGATAAACACGAGTGGCAGCCAGAACTCCTTCAATGGGCTGAGTGAAGCTTTGATGATCAGCATTGTGAAGATAAATGGGCTCCTTGGCAGGCTCTGGGTATATGGCTTCGACAGACATATCAACCTCTGGCAAGAATATTGGATGGTTGTGCTCAGATGGCTAATAGTTGACAACAAAGTGAAGATTAATAAGACGCATAACCCAGGGAGCATAGAATTTCAATCCAAAAAGATCAGAGCCAGATGCAGCCAATTGCCTGATGAAGAAGTCTTGAGCATTGAAACTAATGCCATTGAAGATATAGAAGACCAATGTCTTCATTGCTCCTTCAAGCTTCGCCACAGAGGAATGTCCCTTGACAGGCCAGAGAGTTTGCCTGATGATATGATAAATAGTGTGGGGCAGATACTCTAGGTCTTCAACAAAGAATTCCCTCGGATATTCGGCGTTGCGAGGCAGTGGCTTCATCATGCTCGACATTTGGCTCATGTTGGGCTCAGGCTTCTGGAAGATGCTCTCCAAAGCATTGCGCTGAAGCTGACAACCAAGTTCATATAGTTCACCTGGAGTGGGCAGACCAGTGAGCTCAATAATGTCAAGAGCTTTGGCTTCGTGATGAACATTTCCTATCATCCACTCAAGGATCCATGTCTTTGGATCCCTGTTGTAGCCGCAAATGTGGAGGGTAGCATAGAATTGTAGAGGAAGCTCTTCATTCCAGTGCTCTTTATCACTCACAAATTGCAGCAAACCGGCATCTCGGAAACAGTCAAGGGTTTCTTCTAAGCAGGGCAGTCTAGCAATAGCTTCACAGTCTAGATGCATATGTGGAAAGATGTGCCCTTGATCATAGAGAACACAAGAGTAGTAACTACGCTGCTGATAGCTCTAGAACCGATCAGATGAAATTCTTGGCTTCGAGTAGGGGTTCTTGGCACTATCAAAAAAAGTATTGTGTGCAATGAAGCCATTTGCATTGAAAGATCCTGGTGAAGTTGCAGTACCTGGAAACCTTGGCAACCTTGGCTTAGGCTTCTGGACCTGAGGCATGGGCTGTCAAATTGTGGACCGACAACAGGTGGAGGAACCAGAATGGGCCATCTGACAGTAACCAGCTGACCATGATCAAATGCTTGCTCAATGGTGTGTGGCCTTGGAGGTGGTACAGGAGCAGTGGCATTGGTATTAAATTCAGGCTGCAGATTTGCATCAGGTGCAGCATTGGCTTCAGGTGCAGTTACTTCTGGCACCACATTAACTTCAGGCGCCACATTTGCTTCAGCCATGACAACGTCATTGGCTTCAGTATTGGTGTTGGTGGCCGCCTCAGTATTGTTAACCTCCATTTGAGTAGTTGGAGGGTCGGACACGTTCTCCTCGAGAACAACTTCTTGGTTGGACGAGGGTGTAGCAACACATTCTTCTACTTGACAGGGTTCTTCTTGTTCATCGGCTGATGCAGCCGGAATGTCTTCAGCAGCTTTGGCTTCAGACTCTGAGATGTTTACAGTTGGACTGGCTTCAGGAAACACTTGGCGTGATACTGAGTGGTGCTCTTCTTCTTCTGGAACACTCGAAAGAGTGACTTGTGGCCTTGGTCCTTTGTGAAGCCTACGAAATGCTGGCGACGCATGTAGAGATGGAGTTGTCTGGGCCTCAAAGTCATCATCATCAAGCACCAGAGTAGTGACTTGAGTTAGGGGAGTACGAGGTGATTCTTCTTGACGGGGGGAGTCTTGAGGGTGATCAGCCCATGAATCATCATTGCAATTGGCGTCAAAGGACGACCAATGCTGATGAGTTCACTGTTTGTGAGAACAGGCGATGATACCATGTTGTGCTCGATATGAGGAAGGACTTCATCATCTTCTACATTGTCTTGGGGACCAATGTCTTCAACTGCTGTAGGATCGGAAGTATGTCTAGAGGGGGGGGGGGTGATTAGACTACTTGACCAAATAAAAACTTAACCTTTTCCCAATTTTAGTTCTTGGCAGATTTTAGCAATTTTAGGACAAGTCAAGCAATCATCACGCAATTCAAGCAAGCATGCAAAGAGTATATAGGCAGCGGAAAGTAAAGCATGCAACTTGCAAGAATGTAAAGGGAAGGGTTTGGAGAATTCAAATGCTATTGGAGACACAGATGTTTTTCCCGTGGTTCGGATAGGTGGTGCTATCCTACATCCATGTTGATGGAGACTTCAACCCACGAAGGGTAACGGTTGCGCGAGTCCATGGAGGGCTCCACCCACGAAGGGTCCACGAAGAAGCAACCTTGTCTATCCCACCAAGGCCATCGCCCACGAAGGACTTGCCTCACTAGCGGTAGATCTTCATGAAGTAGGCGATCTCCTTGCCCTTACAAACTCCTTGGTTCAACTCCACAATCTTGTCGGAGGCTCCCAAGTGACACCTAGCCAATCTAGGAGACACCACTCTCCAAGAAGTAACAAATGGTGTGTTGATGATGAACTCCTTGCTCTTGTGCTTCAAATGATAGTCTCCCCAACACTCAACTCTCTCTCACAGGATTTGGATTTGGTAGAAAGAAGATTTGAGTGGAAAGCAACTTGGGGAAGGCTAGAGATCAAGATTCATATTGTAGGAATGGAATATCCTGGTCTCAACACATGAGTAGGTGGTTCTCTCTCGGAACATACGAGTTGGAAGTGTAGATGTGTTCTGATGGCTCTCTCCACAAGTGAATAGGAGGTGGAGGGGTATTTATAGCCTCCACACAAAATCCAACCGTTACACACAATTTACCAATCTCGGTGGGACCGAATTAACAAACTCGGTCGGACCGAAATAGTAAATCTAGTGACCGTTAGAGATTTTCAGTGGGACTAACATGCAACTCGGTAGGACCGATATGGTTAGGGTTAGGGAATAACGTAATCTCGGTGAGACCGATTACACAAACTCGGTGAGACCGATTTGGTAATTAGCTAACCAGAGAGTTGGTCAGGTAAACTCGGTGGGACCGATTTGCTCTTTCGGTGAGACCGAAAAGTTACAAAGGGGAAACAGAGAGTTTACATTGCAATCTCGGTGGGACCGATCCGCTCTTTTGGTGAGACCGAAAAGTTACGAAAAGGAAACAGAGAAATTGCAATCACATCTCGGTGAGACCGAGATCCTTATCGGTAGAACCGATTTGCTAGGGTTTTGGCAGTGGCTATGACAAGTGAAACTCGGTGGCGCCGGATAGAAAGAATCGGTAGGACCGAGTTTGGCTTAGGGTTTAGGTCATATGTGGATATGGGAAAGTAGCTGAGGATTTTGGAGCATATCATTAAGCACATGAAGCAAAAAGCTCATTAAGCAACACCTCATCCCTCCTTGATAGTATTGGCTTTTCCTATGGACTCAATGTGATCTTGGATCACTAAAATGTAAAATGAAGAGTCTTGAGCTTTTGAGCTTGAGCCAATCCTTTGTCCTTAGCATTTTGAGGGTTCCACTTTCACCATCCATGCCATGCCAATCATTGAACTTTCCTGAAATAATTGTCTTGGAATAGCATTAGCTCAATGAGCTATATGTTGTTATGAATTACCAAAACCACCTAGGGATAGTTGCACTTTCAACTGCGGTGTGGTCAACAGCTGGATCTTCTTGAGCTTCAGGAGCCTCTGTGGCAGCAGGCTCGTGAACTATCAATCGACGCTCTTGGTGTGCAGACGCAGGACGAGCAACTGAGATTGGCTCGACGACAAGGGGCTGTGTGGGAGCAGCCCGATCTTCCTTCTTGGTTTTTATCTTCTTGGTTGGTGGAGCTTCATCAGTGGTGTTGTTGGGCTTGCTCTTTCTGGCTTCTGCTTCGACTGTTCTTGTTTTCTTGAGCTCTGAAGCTACTGTGGGGACCTTAGGCTTCGAGCCTGTCATGCTGGCGGGGAAGACAATGCGAGGTTCTTCCCGCCTGGATGGTTCAGCTGAGGCCACAGTAGGCTTCTTCTTGGCAGCCATCTTGGGGTCAATGCCAGGACGCCCAAGTGCCTTGCGCTTCTTGGCTTCATTGTAAGCTTGAACACATTTGGCAGCGAGGAGTTTCATGCGTTCTCGTGAACCTTTAGCTTCGTCATGTTTCTTGTGAAACGCCTCCTTGAGCTCATGCATCATTTTCTTGAAGTTTTGGACATCAGTCACACTAAGCTTGGCCATGTGTTTCTTGAACTAAGCCTTTTCATAGTCAATTTTGTTCTTCAGTTCAACTATCCTCTGAGCAAGAGCCAGTTCAGGAGCAATGGCTCCATGGAAGGAGACGCTGAGGCCAATAGGGAGCTGAAGATCACCAAAACTAAGGTTTGGGCTGTCAAACCACTCATCAATGAACTTGTTCAGGATGTCCACATCGAAAAGGGGAAGATCGTTGAAGATTTCCGCCTCTTGCTTGCTCTTTATCAGCAGCTCAAGAGCATCGTCGCCAAGATCGTCGTCACTTGACAGATCAATGGCTTCGTGTTCATTCCTCAAAACGGCAGCTGGGGTCAGTGCTTGACCAGTAATCTACATGGGTTTCTTCTTCTTCTCAGTCTTGGAGATACGAGAAAGATCTTCAGAATGCACACTTGGTGCAGGAGGAGCAGTGGCCAGAGGCTTCACACGTGAAGCTCTTGGTGCAGTGGAGGGCTTTGAAGCCTTGGACTTCTTCTACTTCTGTGGTTTTGGCGGAGCAGGCGCTTCATCAGAGTCAGCGTCATCTGCAGAGTGCTCCACGGCTGCCCCTTTAACCATAATGTGAGTGATGAGACCTTCAAGGTTGTAGAAGGGCCCGATGATATTGGGTTCAACATCGCGTGTACCATCGGCCCGAGGAGCAGAAGGACCGGGGTTGAAGTCTAATCCCAGCGATTTCTTGTTCTCTTTGGCCGATGCCTTGCGCTTGAAGAGATTATCGTTACGACACCATAGCAATGAGGATGGGTCGGCATTGGTAGGCTATGGTCCACGGACCATACAGGGGTAGAAACCCTGAGCAATAGCTTCAGCTCTGTTCTTGGGTCGAAGATTTTGAAAGAGAATATCCCCCCAAGGACTCTCGATGGCATTCTTCTCAGCATACTCCTGGGTCACGAATCTGTATTTGAACCATTGTTCGGCCAAATATCTTCGAATCCACTGGATTCGAGTTTTGCGCTGATTATAATCCTCTTCTGGATCAGTCTTGTATAGCTCATAGAGATCTGGTGGCAAATCCCTTGATGTGACCCCACAGCGCTGCCTGCTGGCCTTCCTTGCAGACTTTTCTATGGCCATGAAGTTCAGACTGAATGGCTTCAAAGCTGTCAAAGTCTTCCGTCTGCTGGTCAGACAAGAACTAGCTTCGGGAGAGTTAATGTGATGCTGTAAGAATTCTGCAAATGAATGCAGACTATGAGAACCAAGGGATTCTCCCACAAACATGTACCTGTGACATCATTAGAGATGCAAGGGAAGGGGAAGAGGTCATATGCATTCTCAGAAGATTTTGAAGATAAATCAGTTTAGAAGACATTGACCTCATAGCGTGAAGACATTCACATTATGTGGGGAGTTGGTTCCAGATTTGTACGAATCCAAGAATAGGTACAAGTGAGGAATCTAACTATGTGTGAAGCATAAGTGAATATACTAGGCATATTATGAGATGTAGAATAGGATAGATCTAACTATGTAGCCACAGAAACCACTTTTGGTGAGGAAGGATGAATCTATCGGATCAAAAAGGCAGTAAAAGTGAGTTTTAATTACCACACGAAGAACTGCTAGACGAAGTAGAGAGGAGGTCGAGCAGTTCGATTTTCCGTGCCCTAACTTGGCGACGGAGGACACCTACGGCGGCGGTGGAGAAGACGATGTCCACGGCCGGCATGAGAACAGCGTCGGTGAGTTCGTGGCAGCTAAGCGCTTCGTCGAAAGCTATTGATGGCGCTAAGGTTTGTCGAGGTGGAGAGGTAGAAGAAAGATTTTGACTGCGATGTGATGTGCATTTATAGGGAGAGGGACAGCACATCGCAATTACACAGGTACCCCTGGCGGTTCACATCTGAGGGACACATGGTGAACATGCAACACATTGGAAGTTGTTCCATGTTCCTACGCACGCCTGGACTGTCGGGTGGTCGTTCTGACTTCTCCGGGTTTCAGGCAATAAGGATTGAGAATTTAAAATAGATTCAGTGTTTGTCTGTGTATCTTCCGCTGACAAGGACGCAAAGAAGACATTCGACGGTTTCAATAGAATGCATATGATTTGGAGAGATAGAATTTGAGGAATAAGCATAGAGAGGTTAGGGTCCAATCACATTCACTTAGTTCAAAAGATTCAAACGAGAAGACATAGCTATAAGTGAATGCTGTAGAGGACAGAACACAAGTATATGTATATATCTGAGTAAAACTAAATCAACAAGGTGAAAATCATCAGGAAGACAAATCAATGTTGAAGATAAATCAAATGCGAAGACTTAGCAAATGTAACGCCAGGAGAAAAACACTTCAGACAAGAATTTGGTGGTGGCGTTACCCACCGTATAGGAAGTATAAGACCCAGACACGATGCACAATTATCGTGGCGCTCTGAAGTCAAATTCCACATTAATGTATTCACACTTAGAGTGTAAGTCTTCATTAGTTGAAGATATACATTACTTCCTATGTTGTACATCTAAGTCATTAACATGCATAAGTGTTAGGATGTGTGCCTAATCACAGGACATTCGAGGAATCCAAGATAGTTAGCTCACACCGCAACTTGCAAAACCTTTTCTCATCCAAGGGCTTTGTGAAGATATCTGCCAATTGCTCTTCAGTGTTGACGTGTATGATATCAATATCTTCCTTCATGACATGATCTCTGAGAAAGTGATGACGAATTTCAATGTGCTTTGTCTTCGAGTGTTGAACTGGGTTGTTGGCAATCTTGATGGCGCTTTCATTGTCGCAGTAGAGTGGTACTTGTTTCAGATGAATGCCATAGTCCTTGAGTGTTTGCTTCATCCATAGAAGCTGAGCGCAGCAAGATCCAGCAGTAATGTATTCAGATTTAGCAGTGGAGAGAGATACACAGTTCTGCTTCTTTGAAGACCAACAGACAAGTGATCGTTCCAAAAAGTGACATGTGCCTGATGTAGACTTGTGATCCACCTTGTCACCAGCATAATCAGCATACGAGAATCCAACTAGATCAAACTCTGAGCCCTTTGGATACCATAATCCTAATGTTGGGGTGTAAGCCAAATATCGAAGAATTCTCTTCATAGCTAAGTGATGCGATTCCTTTGGTGCCGCTTGGAATCGGGCACACATGCAAACACTAAGCATTATATCTGGCCTAGATGCACATAAATAAAGTAAAGAACCAATCATGGAGCGGTATACCTTTTGATCGAACTCTTTACCATTGGCGTCAGGACCCAGATGACTTTTGGTTGGCATTGACGTCGTGTAACCTTTGCAGTCTTGCATTCCAAACTTCTTCAGGCAGTCTTTGAGATATTTCACTTGAGATATGAAGATTTCGTTGCTTTGCTGACGAATTTGAAGACCAAGGAAGAACTTCAGCTCACCCATCATGGACATCTGATATTGCTCTTGCATCATGTGTCCAAACTCATCACTATATTTCTGGTTAGTACAGCCGAAGATAATGTCATCCACATATACTTGGCACACAAACAGTTCACCATCATATGTCTTTGTGAAGAGCGTGGGATCCAGGGAACCAGGTTTGAATCCTTTGCTCTTCAGGAAGTCTTTGAGTGTGTCATACCAAGCGCGAGGGGCTTGTTTGAGGCCATACAATGCCTTGTTAAGCTTGTATACCATATCAAGATGTTTTGGATCTTCAAAGCCAGGTGGTTGTGCAACATACACTTCTTCTTCAATCTTGCCCTTGAGAAAGGCACTCTTCACATCCATTTGATATAGAAGGATGTTGTGATGATTTGCGTAGGCTAGCAGTATGCGAATGGCTTCAAGCCTTGCCACAGGAGCAAATGTTTCATCTAAGTCAACCCCTTCAACCTGAGTGTATCCTTGAGCAACGAGACGAGCCTTGTTTCTGACAACTTGACCATGCTCATCTTGCTTGTTGCGATATATCCATTTGGTGCCAATGGGATTGTGCTTCCGAGGATCAGGACGCTTGACCAATTCTCATACATTATTCAGCTTGAACTGTTGAAGCTCTTCTTGCATAGCTTGAATCCATTCAGGTTCCATAACGGCTTCAACAACTTTCTTGGGTTCTGATATTGAGACAAATGCAAAGTGCCCACAGATATTTGCTAGTTGTGTTGCTCTTGAACGAGTGAGTGGCCCAGGTGCATTGATGCTATCAATTATCTTCTCAATCTGTACTTCATTTGCAACACGAGGATGAACTTGACGAAGATTTTGCTCTTGCTGATCATTGTCTTCATTTCGAGCGTTGTCTTCAGGTTGATTAGGTGCAGAAATGATTAGTTCCTCTTCAGACTGTGCCTCAGAAGGTATGATCTCTCCACTTCCCATGAGCTTGATGGATTCACTAGGTGGAACTTCATCTAGCACATTTGGCAGGTGCTCTCTTTGCGAGCCGTTTGTCTCATCGAACTGCACATCCACCGTTTCAACCACTTTATAGTGAAAGAGGTTGAAGACTCTGTAGGAGTGTGAATCCTTTCCGTAACCAAGCATAAAACCTTCATGTGCTTTCGGTGCAAATTTTTAAGTGTGATGTGGATCCTTGATCCAACACCTAGCACCAAATACTCTGAAGTAACTGACATTTGGCTTCTTACCAGTAAGGAGTTCGTAGGATGTCTTCTTTAGAAGCTTGTGAAGATAAACGCGGTTGATGACATGGCATGCAGTATCAATGGCTTCGGGCGAGAACTTTCTTGGAGTCTTGTATTCATCAAGCATCGTCTGAGCCATCTCAATGAGTGTTCTGTTCTTGCGCTCCATGATGCCATTTTGCTGAGGTGTGTACGGAGCTGAGAACTCATGAGTGATGCCCAATGTATCCAGGTCAAGGTCGAGGCTGGTGTTCTTGAATTCTGTGCTGTTGTCACTTCTGATATGCTTGATCTTGACGCCATAGTTATTCATGGTACGGTCAGCGAAGCGTCTGAAGACATCCTGCACTTCAGTCTTGTATAGGATTATGTGCACCCATGTATATCTAGAATAATCATCAACAATGACGAAGCCATAGAGACAAGCAGTAGTAGTGAGAGTAGAGTAGTGAGTAGGGCCAAATAGGTCCATGTGTAGCAGCTCAAAGGGTTGAGATGTCGTCATGATTGTCTTCGAGGGATGCTTTGCCCTCGTCATATTTCTAGCTTTGCAGGCACCGCCTAAGTGATCCTTCTTGAACTTGACGCCCTCGATGCCTATGACGTGCTTCTTCTTTGTGAGAGTGTGCAAGTTCCTCATGCCAGCATGCCCTAGCCTCCGATGCCAGAGCCAACACTCTGAAGCTTTTGCTAGAAGACATACGGCAAGCTGTGGTCCTGCTGAAAAATCTACCATGTACAAATCATCTTTCCGATACCCTTCAAAGACTAGAGACTTGTCAGATTCCATTAGAACAAGGCAATGATATTTTCCAAATATCACAATCATGTTTAGATCGCAAAGCATCGAGACAGACATTAAGTTGAAACCAAGGGATTCAACAAGCATCACTTTATCCATGTACTGATCATTTGAGATTGCAACTCTACCTAGACCCAATACCTTGCTTTTACCAGTGTCAGCAAATGTGATGTGACTCTTGTCAGATGGACGTAAGGTTGAGTCCATGAGAAGACTTCGATCACTAGTCATATGATTAGTGCATCCGCTGTCCATGATCCTTTCTGAAGCATGAGGTGTCATACCCTACAGTACAGTTAGGGGGATAGGCTTCACCAAGAGTATTGTGAAGCATAAACATTTGACGCACAAGAGGATTATCAAAGCTCAGATCAAGGTTAGGACTGATAGGATGATTGGCAATCGATTCAGGAACAAAATACATAGTAAGACCATTTGGGCATTTTATCTTGAGCCCCACAAGATGTTTTAGGTCCCCAGCGAAAGCATCGGACGCCTTTGATTTCCGGCTGGAGACCTTTCCCTGCAAAAGAAAGTTATTTTTTCTTAACCACCCACATTTTCAGGGGTGGCTTAGAAGCAATGAGTCTAAGTGCAGCATCTGAGAACTTCGGCTTTGGAGCCCTAGCAAATAGCCTTGCAAGAGGCGAATAGTACTCATATGAATAAGCAGAATAGTTCTTAGTCTTATGAACATAGCGGTTTGATGATACACGCTCATATTCATAATTTTGAGTATGATTTTCCTACAAAACATTGGCGTTAGGGTGACTCAGGTGAGCCCTCTGTCTTTATGAAGCCTTTGGGCCATATGAAGCCTTTGGTCTGGGGTTTGTTGTAGCGACCAGACCTCAAGCAGTCTGATCTCTGTGCATGAGTGCCATCCCTGGATCAGTAATGCTGACACGCACAGTACTTGAAGGATTTATAACAGAGTAGCAATCACACACTTATTACATCGAATGTCTCAAAAGAGAACTTATTACAATAAATATGGCTTAAGGCCATCTAATAACGATAACAGTTGAAGGCTTGGAAGATAAGTGAGGGAGTCCTGGATTAGGGGGTGTCTGTATAGCCGGACTATAACCGTTGGCCGGACTATAACCGTTGGCCGGACTCCAGGACTATGAAGATACAAGATTGAAGACTTCGTCCCGTGTCCGGATGGGACTTTCCTTGGCGTAGAAGGCAAGCTTGGCGATACGGATGTGTAGATCTCCTTCCGTTGTAACCAACTCTGTGTAACCCTAACCCTCTTTGGTGTCTATATAAACCGGAGGGTTTTAGTTCGTAGGACGAACAACAATCATACCATAGGCTAGCTTCTAGGGTTTAGACTCTCTGATCTCGTGGTAGATCTACTCTTGTACTCCCCATATCATCAATATTAATCAAGCAGGAGTAGGGTTTTACCTCCATCGAGAGGGCCCGAACCTGGGTAAAAACATCGTGTCCCTTGTCTCCTGCTACCATCCGCCTAGACGCACAGTTCGGGACCCCCTACCCGAGATCCGCCGGTTTTGACACCGACATTGGTGCTTTCATTGAGAGTTCCTCTGTTTTGTCACTTGTAGGCCCGATGGATCCTCCGATCATCAACGGCGATGCGGTTCAGGGTGAGACTTTTCTCCCCGGACAGATCTTTGTATTCGGCGGCTTTGCACTGCGGGCCAATTCGCTTGGCCATCTGGAGCAGATTGAAAGCTACGCCCCTGGCCATCAGGTCAGATTTGGAAGCTTGAACTACACGGCTGATATCCGGGGAGACTTGATCTTCGACGGATTCGAGCCATAGCCAGACGCGCGCACTGTCACGAAGGGCATGATCTAGCTCTGCCGCCGGACATTGCCATGGAGGCCGCACCCGTGTCCGCTCCGACCCTTAGCTCGGAGCCGACTGCACCGATCGAGCACGGGTGGCTGGACACCGCCTCGGGGGATACAATCTCTACGACGATCGAGCCGAACACCAGCCTTACCCTCTGTGAAGCCCGTGACTCCAAGGTTTCGGACTCCTTTCCGGACTCCGAGCCCCCCGCGCCCTTGCCAATCGAATCCTATTGGGCGCCGGTCATGGAATTCACCGCCGCGGATATCTTTCAGCACTCGCCCTTCGGCGATATTCTGAATTCACTAAGGTCTCTCTCTTTGTCAGGAGAGTCCTGGCCGGACTATGGCCAACAGGATTGGGATGCGAACGATGAAGAAATTCGATGCCCACCCACCACCCACTTTGTAGCCACTCTCGATGATTTAAACGACATGCTAGACTTTGACTCCGAAGACATCGACGGTATGGACGACGATGTAGGAGATGAACAGGAACCAGCGCCTATAGGGCACTGGACAAGCACTTCATCTCACGAGGTATATATGGTGGACAAACCTAAAGGAAGCGACAACGAGAATCAACGGGATGCAATGAAGGATCATTCCCTCGAAAAGCAGTCAAAGCAGCAACGTAGGCACCGCTCGAAGCCCCGCCTCGACAGAGACAGCAGCCAGACGGACCCAGCCACAGAGCAGGGCGAACCGACGGTCGGCGAACATGCCATTGAGCAACCACCCGAACAAGATAACTTGGATACACAAGCCGTACAACCCGTCCTCGGTGAAGATAACAATCCGTACGACCTCACGCCGGACAAACTCCTAGAACAGGAAAACCTCCACAAAAGGCTCGCCGCCACGGCGCGCAGCCTGAAAAAGCAAAAGCAGAAGCTCAAAACCGCGAAGACGCACTCCGAGTCAGATGGAGCAGAATATTCAACACCGCAGACAAATACGACGATAGTCGCCACACAAAGAGCTACTCGAAGCGAAAGCTACTGCCTGAATTTGATGAAGGGGCCCTAGAGCCCCCAAAATAAAAAAATCAGGAAGCCACCCGGTCGGATAGATGACCCCATTGCCAATACAGAATGGCACATGGCGCCGCACACAAATCAACACGCGATCCACCCAAGGATTCGCATCAAAAGGATGGCCTAACAAGGTCTCTCTACGGGCCAAGAAAGCAAGCTCTAGTAAGCAATGCAACGCAACAAACATCCGCACAACACGGCACACCCAAATACAGGGGTGCCGCACACCCCCTCTGTTTCACCGATGAGGTGCTGGACCATGAGTTTCCAGCGGGATTTAAGCCCGTAAACATAGAGGCATACAACGGAACCACAGAACCTGGAGTCTGGATTGAGGATTATATCCTCCACATACACATGGCTCGAGGAGATGACCTCCACGCCATAAAATACTTACCCCTCAAGCTCAAAGGGCCAGCCTGGCATTGGCTTAAAGGCCTTCCCGAAAACACCATTGGAAGTTGGGAAGAGCTCGAGGAGGCTTTTCGAGCAAATTTTCAAGGAACCTATGTCCGACCTCCGGACGCAGACGATCTAAGTCATATAACTCAATAGCCCGGAGAGTCAACCCGGAAACTCTGGAACAAATTTCTTACTAAAAAGAACCAGATAGTCGACTGTCCGGACGCCAAAGCTTTATCAGCTTTCAAACACAGCGTTCGAGACGAATGGCTCGCCAGACACCTCGGCCAAGAAAAGCCAAGAACAATGGCCGCATTAACAAGCCTCATGACCCGCTTTTGCGCGGGAGAGGACAGCTGGTTGGCAAGACGCAGCACAAGCGACCCAAGTACATCCGAAGTCAGGGACGGAAATGGAAAAGCACGACGCAGTAAGGAACATCGCCAGAATAAGGAAAGGAGCTCGGAGAGCACTGCAGTCGACGCGGGATTCAAAAGCTCTCGGCAGAATCAGAAAAAGCTGCCCCCCAAGGATAACACGGATGAGATATCCAACCTAAACAAAATCTTGGATAAGATATGTCAAATCCACAGCACCCCCGGGAAGCCTACAAACCATACCCACAGAGAATGTTGGGTCTTCAAGCAATCCAGCCAACTCAACGCCGAACA
Source organism: Aegilops umbellulata (assembly GCA_032464435.1). Taxonomy (NCBI): domain Eukaryota; kingdom Viridiplantae; phylum Streptophyta; class Magnoliopsida; order Poales; family Poaceae; genus Aegilops; species Aegilops umbellulata. The sequence goes on from CP136060.1 coordinate 250,126,982, forward strand.
CAAGGGGATCGACACACCAAGTGAGGACGATGACGAACCCCACAAGCAGAGCACGGGGAAACAAAAAAAATTTCCACTCGATGTCAAAACAGTAAACTCACTTCACGTGACAAAAGGGAAAAATAGAGTGGCGCCTATACGGCCTACCCCAAAGGAGTCCCGCCACTGGTTGTTAAAACCGATCACCTTTGACCATCAGGATTACTCTAGAAGTATCCCGAACGAAGGTTGGACTGCATTAGTGCTAGATCCAATAATCAAAGGACTCCACTTTACACATGTCCTGATGGACGGCGACAGTGGTTTAAACCTGCTATATCAGGACACAATCCGGAAAATGGGGATAGACCCAACAAGAATTCGCCGTAGCAACACTTCCTTTCAAGGAGTAATGCCAGGCCCCGATGCCCATTGCATGGGTTCTCTCCGGCTAGAAGTTATGTTCGGCTCCCCCGATAATTTCCGCCACGAAAAGCTAACCTTCCACATCGCCCCATTTTCAAGTAGCTATCAAGCACTACTGGGACGAGAGGCTTTCGCCCGCTTTAACGCAATACGGCATTATGCATCTCTTACGCTTAAGATGCCCGTCCACGAGGCATCATCTCACTAAAGGGAAATACCAAGTGTCCCGTGCACGCGAAAGAATTTATGGCTGCCTTGACAGCCATACATTAAAACAGCTTCACCAACAAAAGCATCTACCAGGTCATCAAGACCACGGACTCGGCTAGGCGAGTCCGGAGCAAACACATAATTGATAAAGGTTTAGTAGCCGTACACCCCTATACAAGGGGCTCCGCATATGTAAAATACACGACAATAAGGCTCAATTTTACCCATCTTAAATTATACATTGTTCATCTAGTACAACGTACATTCTGCACTACTATTCTTTTTCTTGTCAGCTAAGTTCCCCTCTTTTACAAATGAACACCATGCTACACCCGTCCAGGACACTACACAATGGAGACACAGGCGCAGACGTGCAGCAGGGACCCGTCCCTAGGATTCTTTTTAGATTAAGACCCTGCGTAAACCTTTTTGACTGTCTCTTGTTGATATACATCCCCCGGATTTTCAGTATAACCGAGGAGGAGGCTGGTGTCTTGGCGTGTGGCCACGTCAGAATTTTGCACGTACCTAGACACCAGGGGCTTATTATCAAGGGCACTGATTAGCCCGTTTTTCATAAAGACCGAATACCTTAGGGAGTGTTCGGCGTCGCGAGTTTGGCCTTATATGCATCAGCTCCGAATCATGTCTTTGGTCAAATGTTGGGTTTGCCCGGCTCCTGTGTTTTGTTGCCTTACGTTCCGCTCTATCGGCTAAGGCGACACCAGGAGAACTACTGCGATTGTGCCCCGGTTCAGCCAGGCGAGCACCTCAGTAGAGAAAGCCAAAAACTGACTGTCATGATATAGCGTGAGACTGGTCAACCACTCGATGACCCGCCGGAATCTTTAGGATTCCTCCGCATTAACGAAGGGCCGTTTCTCGGCCAGGCACACACGTGTCCCGAATTCTGGCAAGCGCGGTGCCACCAGGGGCTATATAGTAGCTCCATGGTCAAACTCCTATGGCTAAGTGAAAGTGATAAAGCATTATAGTCTGGTTGCCTAGTTCGCTACGCTACCACCTCCTTAATGGACCAAGACGTTGGATCAAGTGTGATGATGCTCCTTTTGCGAACACCACCGCATTATATGCGTGGGGGCTGAAGCCAACGACTGCAATCTTTCAGGTTATATATACATATACATAAACGGCCGCACAGGAGGCATTATAATTCTTGTAAGCACAAGTATAAAAAGCTTTTCCATTCAATCCAAGTATTGTTTTACAATGCTACATGCTATTCGAACATAATATCCTTCGAGCACTGCGTCTCTATTAAACGAGCGCCCTCGAGGACTTCTTGAAAGTAGTGCTCGGCAGGTACTCGGCTTTTGCCCGAATCTTGGGCTGCAACAGCGGTGGCCTCCATCTCCTCCCAGTATGTTTTGAGACGGGCAAGGGCCATCCACGCACCCTCCACACACGCTGACCTCCTCATCGCGTTGATATGCGGCACCGCACCAAGGAACTGCTGCACCAAGCTAAAATAAATGTTCGGCTTTGGCCTTTTCGACCACAGATGATCCACGACATACTTCATGGCGAGTCCGGATAACCTATTCAGCTCGGTTCATTCCGCCAAGCGATCGGGTAATGGAAGTGGACGCTCGGGATTGTGGAACTGCGATCAGAAAAGCTTTTCCACTTCATGACCTTCCTGATCTCGGAAGTGTTCGATCGCATCAGCGGCACTCTCCGCTAAATCCATATACGCGTCCGCCGAACTCCACATCCGGTCCAACAGAGCATGTTTAGGATCCCCGAACTTCATCCGCAGCATAAAGGGCTTTCCAGCCGCGATATCTCCGGCCTGACGCGGCTCCTCCTTCATCGCTCTCATCGCAGAACGAGCATCCTTGGCCGCCGTAATGGCCTTTTCCAGGTTTGTCCGCTCCGCCCGATCTTCTTTTTCATGAAGCTTGCAGCCGTCAGCAGCGGTCTTCAACTCCGCAGCCATCTCAGCCATCTCCTTTTTGCTTTGGCAATGAGAAGCCTGTTCGGCTTTCAGCTCCTCAACCGCCTTTAAGGCAGCCGCATCACTTTCCCTGGCTCGCTCCTTGGCTCGGGCAAGCTCTGCCCAAAGGTCCTCCACAGAGGCAGCCCCATCTGCATCAGGTACAAACAGCGTAAGATACTGGCGTCAAGCTCCTCTTACCACGTGTCTCCGGACAAATTACATACCTTGTGCCTCGTCGAGCCGCTTGTTGACAAGCACGATGTCGGCATCTGCCACGTCAAGTTGCCGCTTTAGTTCGGCAAATTCATCAGTCCGGCTAGCCGCCGGACATTTCGCCACCTACACATGACATGCGACATATTATTCCTGGGATTATGATCCTCTGCGCCCCGTCACTTTTGACACTCCACAGAGTCTCAGGGGCTACTATCTACACAGGATGCATCCTATATATGCAGAACTGGCAAAAGGTGCATCATTTCACATACCTCAAAACCTGTCAGTAAACTCCTGACGGCCTCGTGCAACCCGCTCTCCACAGATGAAATCCTTTCAATCACCGTACCCATTAATGTACGGTGTTCTTTTGAGATAGACGCTTGCACGAGCAGCTCCTTCAGCTCCTCTGCCCGTGCACCGGACGGTGCCGGACTCGTCCGATGGCCTTTTTTAGAGGCCGGATATGGAGGGCTTTGGGGGGACATATGACTGCCGTCCGGCCCTGCCGGATTCAGGGAAACCCTCCGTGACGACACCTCGGGGTCGCCCGCCTCGTGAGGCGGTATGGCAGGGGGAGGCGATCTGCTCTCCATCATCTCCAGAAGAAGATCCCCCGAAGATGAGCTCTGCTGAGAAGGGCTGAGATCCGAACTACAAGGTAAAAATTCGGTTATTTTCCTCAGGAATAAATCAGGGGTGTTTCTCATCTTAAACTCCCCTCTCTACTTACGGCTCAATGGAGGGCTGATCCCCTTGGGGGCATAGTACAGCCGAAGTATCCCTCGGCGCATGACTCTCTGGTGAAGATTTCTTCCCCCGCTTTGAGACCATGGTCTCCGGGTCTTCAGAGGCGCTCCTCTTCTTCCCCTGGGTGGAGGAATTTTCGATTCCCCCTTTCCCAACAGACTCCTTCGAGGAGCCGGTAGCTCCCTTGTCCCCTCCTCATTCTCTTCCAAAGGCACAATCTCCAGCATCCTGGTCAACACGGGATTAGGCGAGGCCTCAGGAAGGGGGGCCGGACACCTGATTAACTTCGCCTTCGCTACCCACTCTTGTTTCAAAGACAACTCTTTTAAGGGTGATGTCGTGATAAATGAACGGATGGTGTCTCCGGAAACAGGGCTACTTACTTGAGTATCCGGACGATTGCAGCTTAGTCCTGCATCCTCCGTACAATCCGGACACATTACTTGTGGCCCGAAGAATAACTTGTACATCTCCACGGGCGTCATGCTGAGAAAGTGTTGGAGAGCTCGTGGTCCCTCCGGGTTGAACTCCCATCGACGGAGAGGGCGATGTTTGCAAGGCATGACTCGGCGAATTAACATAACCTGTGTCACCACGACCAGACTGATATCTCTTTCTAGGAGATCTCGGATGTGGCCTTGCAGTAGGGGCGCTTCTTTTGCCGGCCACCAGTCCAGCCCCTTATTGACCCATGATGCCAGTCGGGGCGGGGGACCCGAGCGGAAAACAGGCGGCGCCACCCACTTGGTGCCCCTCAGAGCAGTGATATAGAACCACTCTTGTTGCCATAAGCTCAAATCCTCCTGAAAAGAGCCCTCGGGCCATGGAGCGTCAGCGTTCTTGCTTATAACAGCACCTCCGCACTCCGCGTGTCGTCCCTCGATCATCTTCGGCTCTACTTTAAAAGTCTTAAGCCATAGTCCGAAGTGGGGGGTAATGCGAAGGAAGGCTTCGCACACAACGATGAATGATGAGATATGGAGGATGGACTCCGGAGCTAAGTCGTGAAATTCCAGCCCATAATAAAACATGAGCCCCCTCATGAAGGGATCCATCGCAAAGCCAAGCCCTCGGAGGAAGTGAAACACGAATACCACACTCTCACCTGGCTCGGGAGTAGGAACAACCTGCCCTTGAGCGGGCAGCCTATGCGAAATTTCACCGGTCAAGAACCTGGCTTCTCTCATCTTCAACACGTCCCCCTCCGTAACGGAGGAAGGCGTCCATCGGCCTCGGAGGTCAGATCCAGACATCATCAAAGTCCGAAGCGCCTGAAATCTAGGGCCCTGGGTGTTGGAACTCGAGGCGAAGGGAGAACTCGATTGAGATTGAAAGAAAGGAGTAAGGCCTTGGTCTCTTTGTAAGGGGTTGAATACCAAGAGCCCTCCCCGTGACCGTTTGGGACTCGCCCTTAATTGAGGAGAGACGCCAACGGGCACGACTGGGTTACCCACGTCCGTATTGATGAGAATCCCGTAAATTAAGGGGACACGATCTCTGCTTCGACAAGACGTGCCAAGGAAACCGCCTCGCTAAACGCACTGAGGTGGGACAGTAAAATGATTCGAATAAAGACTTTTTCATGGTGTGATGTTACACTGCGGGGTACGTCAGCAGAATAGACTTGTGTAAATGTTATTCTCTCTATGGCAATACGTGGAACTTGTTTTGCAGAGCCGGACGCTATCCTTGTGTTTGCAATCTTCTACGAAGTATTCGGAGGAGGAACCCTCCTTGCAATGCCGAAGACAATTTGCGCGCCGGACTCGTCGTCATTGAAGCCTGGTTCAGGGGCTACTGAGGGAGTCCTGGATTAGGGGGTGTCCGGATAGCCAGACTATAACCGTTGGCCGGACTCCAGGACTATGAAGATACAAGATTGAAGACTTCGTCCCGTGTCCGGATGGGACTTTCCTTGGCGTGGAAGGCAAGCTTGGCGATACGGATGTGTAGATCTCCTTCCGTTGTAACCGACTCTGTGTAACCCTAACCCTCTCCGATGTCTATATAAACCGGAGGGTTTTAGTCCATAGGACGAACAACAATCATACCATAGGCTAGCTTCTAGGTTTAGCCTCTCTGATCTCGTGGTAGATCTACTCTTGTACTACCCATATCATCAATATTAATCAAGCAGGAGTAGGGTTTTACCTCCATCGAGAGGGCCCGAACCTGGGTAAAAACATCGTGTCCCTTGTCTCCTGTTACCATCCGCCTGGACTCACAGTTCGGGACCCCCTACCCGAGATCCGCCGGTTTTGACACCGACAATAAGTGAGTCCATCAACTCCAACGGCATCACTGAGTATAGAACCATGACCTAAAGGCACCTTACTCATCGTCTGAAAAGTCTGCAACATGAACGTTGCAGCCCGAAAATGGGTCAGCACATGGAATATGCTGGCAAAGTAACACATAAAGAGTACTGAAAGAAATAAGCTATACTACATGCATATATGGCTGGTCGAAAGCTCTACGGTTACAGTATTTGCGTAAAGCCAATTTTTTCCTACTGCAAAGTGTAGGATCGGAAGTATGTCTAGAGGGGGGTGATTAGACTACTTGACCAAATAAAAATCTAGCCTTTTCCCAATTTTAGTTCTTGGCAGATTTTAGCTATCTTAGCACAAGTCAAGCAATCTTCACACTATTCAAGCAAGCATGCACAAGAGTATATGAGCAGCAGAAAGTAAATCATGCAACTTGCAAGAATGTAAAGGGAAGTGTTTGAAGGATTCAAACGCAATTGGAGACACGGAAGTTTTGGCGTGGTTCCGATAGGTGGTGCTATCGTACATCCACGTTGATGGAGACTTCAACCCACAGAGGGTAACAGTTGCACGAGTCCATGGAGGGATCCACCCATGAAGGGTCCACGAAGAAGCAACCTTGTCTATTCCATCATGGCCGTCGCCCACGAAGGAGTTGCCTCACTAGCGGTAGATCTTCACGAAGTAGGCGATCTCCTTGCCCTTACAAACTCCTTGGTTCAACTCCACAATCTTGCCGGAGGCTCCCAAGTGACACCTAGCCAATCTAGGAGACACCACTCTCCAAGAAGTAACAAATGGTGTGTTGATAATGAAATCCTTGCTCTTGTGCTTCAAATGATAGTCTCCCCAACACTCAACTCTCTCTCACATGATTTGGATTTGGTGGAAAGAAGATTTGAGTGGAAAGCAACTTGGGGAAGGCTAGTGATCAAGATTCATATGGTAGGAATGGAATATCTTGAGCTCAACACAAGTGTAGGTGGTTCTCTCTCAGAACATGTGTATTGGAAGTGTAGATGTGTTCTGATGGTTCTCTCCATGGATGAAGAGTGGGTGGAGGAGTATATATAGCCTCCACACAAAATCTAACCGTTACACACAATCTGCCAAACTCGGTGGGACCGAATCGTTAAACTCGGTCGGACCGATTCAGCAAACCTAGTGACCGTTAGGATTTTCGGTGGGACTGGGATGCAACTCGGTAGGACCGATATGGTTAGGGTTTGGGCATAACGTAATCTCAGTGTGACCGATTACACAAACTCGGTGGGACCGATTTTGGTAATAAGCTAACCAAGGGTTGGTCAGGTAAACTCGGTGGGACCGATCTGCTCTTTACGGTGAGACCAAAATGTTACTAAAAGGAAACAGTGAGTTTACATTGCAATTTCGGTGGGACCGATCGCTCACTTCGGTTAGACCGAAACGTTACGAAGGGAAACAGAGAAATTGCAATCCCATCTCGGTGAGACCGAGATCCCTATCGGTGAAACCGAATTGCTAGGGTTTGTGGCAATGGCTATGACATGTGAAACTCGGTGGCGCCGGATGGAAAGAATCGGTGGGGCCGAGTTTGACTTTTGGTTTAGGTCAAATGTGGATGTGGGAAGATAGTTGAGGGTTTTGGAGCATATCACTAAGCACATGAAGCAAGTGGCTCATTAAGCAACACCTCATCCCTCCTTAATAGTATTGGCTTTTCCTATAGACTCAATGTGATCTTGGATCACTAAAATATAATATGTAGAGTCTTGATTTTGAAGTTTGAGTCAATCCTTTGTCCTTATAATTTTGAGGGATCCACTTTCCTCATCCATGCCATGCCATCCATTGAGCTTTTCCTGAAATATTCATCTTGGAATAATCTTAGCTCAATGAGCTATATGTTGTTACGAATTACCAAAACCACCCAGGGATATTTGCACTTTCAATCTGCCCCTTTTTGGTAATTGATGACAACATATAGATCAAAGCTTCGACAAATGATAATAAGAATGAAATATATCGTCGCTTTGAGAAGTATGTGATAAGCAAGAGCTCCCCCTAAATTTGTGCATATTTTAAGATTTGCTTTGGACTGCAAATGCACAATGAGTTAGGATCATGGGTTACTCTTCCATGTCACATACATCTTGGTGGAGCACTCAAAATGATAAGAATTGAATACATGCACTCATCACCAAGCAAAGTGAACGATCAAAATAAGGATAAACTGATAGTAACATCCAAAAAGCATTAAGTGTGGCTTATGATCAAACACATGATCATCAATGTCTCACAGATTAAGGCATAGTATCTCAAGCACTCAAAAGCAAATAAAGTTTCAACCAAGAAGACAAGAGAGAACAAAATGCAAACTCTCTCTCTCTCTCTCTCTCTCTCTCTCAGCCTATGATCTATACATTTTTCTCCCCCTTTGGCAACAAGTTACCAAAAAGTTCATAGAAAATGCATAGCACTAAACGACTCTCAGGCTTGGTGTTTAGTTGGTGGAGTCCAGATGATGCCAAGGACGAAGGCTTCAGTAGAAGTGGTTGGAGCTGCTGGGGTAGGAGCTGGAGCTGGTGGAACTGAAGCTGTAGCTGGTGTAGAAGTGGTGGCTCTAGTGTCAGGAACTGGCACTTCAGACGATCTCTGAGCTCTGGGCACTCTGGCAAATGCATCAGTTGTGGTCTTGCCCTTCCTCTCCTGCATCTCATCCTGTAGTTGCTCCACGGCAGACAGAATCTTAGTTACTTTCACATCTAGGTCACAGAACTTTTGTTCCATGATTCTTTCCAAGCTCTCTTGGTTTCGAGTCAGGGTGTCCAATCCTTTCTCAATCCTCAGAGTGGATGCTATCAGGTAACTGAGCTGCTCCTGTTTGTTCTTCAAGAAGTACTCAGATGCCTCCTCTTGAGTTGGCATCTTGGCAGCTTTCTCCATCTTTGCCTTCTCCTTCTTTGCTTGAGCATCTTCTTCTTAGATGTGGCTTCCTCCTCTGCCACATAGTCCTCATCCTCTCATTCAGAAGTTCTCTTCTTGCTAGCTCTAGTGGCAGCCTTAGGCAAGTTGCTTGGGGTGCTCCTGCTACCCTCATCAGAGCTGCTAGAGGGACTAGTGCCCTCACTCATATGAACCTGCTCCTCAGATTTGTTCTGGTTGTCACTCTGATCAGACATGTTGCAAACTCTGACTGCTGACCCTGTGAATAGATTATAGATGAGATAGAGTGGATGAGCATCACAAAATGCAAAGATTTTTGCAAAAGAATGAGTCAAAAACTTAGTTTTAGTTTTCCACTGAAAGCATTTCAGATCAACCGATTTGCAAACTCGGTGATACCGAAGCAGCTTTTAGAACCAAAACTAGTGAACTCGGTCAGACCGAGTCACAGTTCGGTGGCACCGAGACTGCTAGGGTTTCACAAAGTCCTGAACTCGGTCTCACCGATTTGTAATTCTTGGTCAGACCGAGAACCACATGTGCAATGGCCGTGGCCGAATCGGTGGAACCGAGTACCACAACCCGGTGGGTCCGAGATGGTTTCGGCGAAAACCTAAACCAAAATTTTCGAATCGCAACTATTCTACGGATTGATTTGACTGGATAGGAGTGTTTCAGTTGTAGCAAGAATCATAATGAACACAATGTGCTAGGAATCAGACGGGTATAGCACTGTGATCGAGTCCATACCCTAGTTCGGCGGTGGACACGCTACGGCGGCAACGGTGGAGACGAAATCCATTGACGGCGGCAGAGACCAGCGACAGGAGGCGGCTGGCGACAAGGAGGACGATCCGGAGACCCAGGAGGCAGAGCGAGCTATGCACGGGCGAAGAGGTTTGGGAGAAATTTCCAAAATTTTGCCCGTGAGTATATATAGCCCGACCCCATCGGTGTGACCGAGTGGAACAACTCAGTGGCACCGAGATGCATAAATGTTGACAGTTATAGCAACTCGGTGTGACCGAAAAGTTCAAATCGGTTGCACCGAGGTGAAAACCTAGATCGACTTAGTGATCTCGGTATGACCGAAATGAAGGAATCGGTCAGACCGAAAAGCACAAAGAAGTTTTGGAAGTTTAAGTCTATGACAAATCGGGGACTCCGAGTACTCCTCACACAGAGTGGTTTGAATCTGACTTGATCAAATTTTGTGATGTAGCATGAATTGAGTTTGAGACGAGAAAAGCATAGATAGCTTGAGAGGGTTCTTAGGCATTCTTGTCCATCCACTTGGCAAAAGAAAAGAAGACCAATCAATTAAAACAACAAGTGGATGTCCTTGAATGAGTGAAATATGCAATCAACATGCTCACACAATAAGATGGCAATTGAAATATGTGGCAAAGCACGCACAATCAATTCTAGCATCTATCAAGCAATTGGCGATGACTAGGTCATCTATATATGAGTATATTGACTTAGGAGTCAAATGAGAACATCTGATCATAAGTCATACTCATCGTTTAAGCACAAGTGGGGTTACCACTTTTACATAAAGCATTGTTGCGTTCACACCATTAGAGTTGCTTTAGCTCAAGTCTTAGAGTAAAGCTCCCCCTAGATGTGATATCCCCCCTAAGAGGGATGAACTAACCTTGGGTTTTGTCGATGATGACTTCATGTAGATGTTGAAGATGTGGATGCTCAATGGTGATGTAGATCAATTGGAGCTATCCATTGGAGTGAGTTGCACTTTCAATACCTACATGGGTTAGTCCCACAAGGAACAAGCAAGAATATCCATAGACACAGAGTGATGCACATACAAGATGATGTCTATGAAAGCTTTTAGGTTACCTTGTCCCTTGTCTTATCAACAAGAGGGTTTGTGACTCCTTGAACTAGTGCAAGATGTGGAAGTTGATTGCACTTGTTCTTGCCAAGATGATAAGAGTGAAGTATGTTGGCGGAGTCACCCTCAAGAACTCTCTAGTTCTTCTTCTTTTGGATCCACACCATCTTGATGGGAATCCTTGGAGTTGTAGTTGTACTTGATGAAGTGGAACTTGAAGTAGTCTTGGAATCCACTTGACTAAGGTCTTAGGAGCTTCTTCAAATGCATCAATTTCCTCTTCAAGCTTGTCCTTGCCTTTTTGCTTGTAGTCTTGTGGTGGAAGATCATCTTGAGCTTGTGTCCCTTTGAAAGAAGTGGGATCATACTTCTCTTGTTGAGGAACAAACTTTGTCTTGGGGTATTGATCTTCTTCCCACTCAACTCCATTGGCATTGAACTTTCGTCCAAAACCAACACCTTGATTCTTCCGGTGCCTTCCTTGCTTGCGTACAATTTCCTTGAATTGCTTACTTCCGGCAAGGCTCTTGTAAACTCCTTTCTCTATGATTCCTTTCAATAGGCTATTTTCTTGCTCAAGTGTAACTTGGCTAAGAGAATCATTAGTGGAATCAAGAGAACTACTAGAAGCAACAATATTGGATTTAACATGATCATTGTTACTACTAGAGGACGAATCTTTCTTGTACTTGTTACTAGACTTGACTTGAGGCATGTAAGTGGATAAGAGTAAACGCTTGGCAATGTAAGAAGAACTTTTCTTGCGAAGATCATCATTGATTGCTTTTAAGAACTCATGCTCTTGCTCAAGGTTGAGCTTTTCAAAGCGTAATTTCTCATGTCTCCTTAAAAGTTCTCGATGATCTCCTAAGATAGTTTCATGAGCTAACTTAAGAGTGTTTAGTTCTTTAGTTAGAGACTCAATCTTCTCCTTATCATTGTCATTCGTTTTATCTTGATTAGCATGTTTAATAGACGTTTCATCATAGTATTCATCACTAGAGTTGTCAACAAGTAAATCATCATCTCCTAGCAAGTCATCTTCATCACTATTGAAATCAACATACTCGGGATGTGATACCTTTGGGCCTTTAGCCATGAAGCATGTTCCAACTCCTTCATTTGGTGAGTCAAATATGTCGTAGGAGTTGGTTGACACAAGTGCTAGACCGACAACACCTTCATCTTGAGTATATTCGGAATCGGAGTGATAGCTTCTCTCAGAGTGGTTGTCGGAGTCGGAGCCGGATACCCATTCACCAACATGAGCTTGATGTCTTCGTTTTGTGTAGCTCCTTGATGACTTTTCTTTTCTTTCCGAATCCTTGCTTCTCCGTGAGTGTCTTCATTCATAACGATCATCTCTACTCCTTCTTTCTCTAGATGGTGATTCTTCTCTTCTACTTCTTCTCTTGGGAGAGTCTTCTCTTCTCTTGTAGGGAGCCGTACACTCATTGGAATAGTGTCCGGGTCTTCCACAATTGTAGCAGTTTCGCTCTCGACTAGAAGATCTTTTGTCATTGTAGGACCTTGACTTGGAGCTTCTATCTTTTCTTCTACTCTTGTAGAACTTGTTGAAGTTCTTCACCATTAAGCTCAATTCTTCATTGAAGGTTTGCTTCTCACTTGATGATGTGGGGGCTTCACATGAGGCTTTGTAAGCACCACTTGATTTGTTGTGAAGTTCCTCTTTATCCTTGAGTGACATCTCATGAGCAACAATTCTTCCAATGACTTCCGTTGGCTTGAGATCTTTGTAATTGGGCATCATTTGGATCAATGTGCACACGATATCATATTTTCCATCCAAGGCTCTTAGGATCTTCTTGATGATGAATCTATCGGTCATCTCTTCACTCCCTAAGCCGACAATCTCATTTGTGATAAGAGCAAGCCTAGAGTACATTTCAGCGACACCTTCACCATCCTTCATTTTGAACTTGTCAAGTTGACTTTGAAGCACATCCAATTTGGATTCATTGACGGAGTCGGTACCTTCGTGCATATCAATCAAAGTATCCCAAATTTCCTTTGCATTCTCAAGACGGCTGATTTTGTTGAATTCTTTGGGGCACAATCCGTTGAAGAGGATATCACAAGCTTGAGCGTTGTATTGCAGCATCTTCAACTCTTCCGTGGTAGCTTCACGGTTTGGTTCTAGTCCATCAAAGAAGTCACCTTGCAAGCCAACACACACAATAGCCCAAGTGGCGGGGTTATGTCCAAGAATATGCATTTTCATCTTATGCTTCCAACTAGCAAAATTAGTACCATCAAAGTAATGACCTCTACGGTGGTAATTTCCCTCGCTAGACGCCATACTCTCCTAGGTTGTGAAACGAAGGCTATGACCACCAAACGCTATGGAAATCAAAGCAAATGGAGACCAAAGCTCTGATACCACTTGTAGGATCGGAAGTATGTCTAGAGGGGGGGTGATTAGACTACTTGACCAAATAAAAATCTAGCCTTTTCCCAATTTTAGTTCTTGGCAGATTTTAGCTCTCTTAGCACAAGTCAAGAAATCTTCACACAATTCAAGCAAGCATGCAAAAGAGTATATGAGCAGCGGAAAGTAAAGCATGCAACTTGCAAGAATGTAAAGGGAAGGGTTTGAAGGATTCAAACGCAATTGGAGACACGGATGTTTTGGCATGGTTTCGATAGGTGGTGCTATCGTACATCCACACGTTGATGGAGACTACAACCCACAGAGGGTAACGGTTGCGCGAGTCCACGGAGGGCTCCACCCATGAAGGGTCCACGAAGAAGCAACCTTGTCTATTCCATCACGGCCGTCGCCCACGAAGGAGTTGCCTCACTAGCGGTAGATCATCACGAATTAGGCGATCTCCTTGCCCTTACAAACTCCTTGGTTGAACTCCACAATCTTGTCAGAGGCTCCCAAGTGACACCTAGCCAATCTAGGAGACACCACTCTCCAAGAAGTAACAAATGGTGTGTTGATAATGAACTCCTTGCTCTTGTGCTTCAAATGATAGTCTCCCCAACACTCAACTCTCTCTCACAGGATTTGGATTTGGTGGAAAGAAGATTTGAGTGGAAAGCAACTTGGGGAAGGCTAGAGATCAAGATTCATATGGTAGGAGTGGAATATCTTGAGCTCAACACAAGTGTAGGTGGTTCTCTCTCAGAACATGTGTATTGGAAGTGTAGATGTATTCTGATGGCTCTCTCCATGAATGAAGAGTGGGTGGAGGGGTATACATAGCCTCCACACAAAATCTAACCGTTACACACAATCTGCCAAACTCGGTGGGACCGAATCGTTAAACTCGGTCGGACCGATTCAGCAAACCTAGTGACCGTTAGGATTTTCGGTGGGACTGGGATGCAACTCGGTAGGACCGATATGGTTAGGGTTTGGTCATAACATAATCTCGGTGTGACCGATTACACAAACTCGGTGGGACCGATTTTGGTAATAAGCTAACCAAGGGTTGGTCAGGTAAACTCGGTGGGACCGATCCGCTCTTTTCGGTGAGACCGAAATGTTACGAAAAGGAAACAATGAGTTTACATTGCAATCTCGGTGGGACCGATTGCTCACTTCGGTTAGACCGAAACGTTACGAAGGGAAACAGAGAAATTGCAATCCCATCTCGGTGAGACCGAGATCCCTATCGGTGAAACCGAATTGCTAGGGTTTGTGGCAATGGCTATGACATGTGAAACTCGGTGGCGCCGGATGGAAAGAATCAGTGGGGCCGAGTTTGACTTTTGGTTTAGGTCAAATGTGGATGTGGGAAGATATTTGAGGGTTTTGGAGCATATCACTAAGCACATGAAGCAAGAGGCTCATTAAGCAACACCTCATCCCTCCTTAATATTATTGGCTTTTCCTATAGACTCAATGTGATCTTGGATCACTAAAATATAAAATGTAGAGTCTTGATCTTGAAGTTTGAGTCAATCCTTTGTCCTTATAATTTTGAGGGATCCACTTTCCTCATCCATGCCATGCCATCCATTGAGCTTTTCCTGAAATGTTAATCTTGGAATAATGTTATCTCAATGAGCTATATGTTGTTAGGAATTACCAAAACCACCCAGGGATAGTTGCACTTTCACAAAGGAATAAATTTTATTTAACTATCATAGTGGTTGTTAAACATTGAGAATGGTTGACAGCATCCTCAATCCCAATTAAGCATCATCATTAAAAACCCAACAATATTAATTAAAGTAACATGATGAGATTCACATGATAATCCAAGTACTAGATACTCAAAACGTCCATAACCGGGGACACGGCTAACCATGATTAGATTGTACACTCTGCAGAGGTTTGCACACTTTTCCCCACAAGACTCTATCGCCTCCGTTGGATTTCTCGCACTACATGGTGTTTGAGAAACGGATAACCGAGACACAATCTTTCAGAAGCGCTAGCACCTTACGATGGGTAGACCGTTACACCTACTTTCCCCTAAATCTGCTAGTCTACCATGGTAAAAGTTCGCACGACTTAATCAACTATGCTAGATCCCATAGTAGCTTGTGGTTGCACACGGAAGTTTCTAGTATGAATAATCGCATGATCCCTTTGAGCCTGGGTGGCGGTACATAAAGAAAAACAACAAGCAATCCTGGAATACCCAGGTACCTCAATCCACCCAGATGTGTGTTTAAGTTGCCACCTTAAATAAACCATTAATTAACAATCTCACATCTGTCATGGATATCACTCACTCACCCAATCCACGTCTACTAGCATAGCATGGCATAATAGCAAACGTAGAAGTAACTCCCAAAGGTTTGATAATGAAACAGGTAATAGGTACTACCTCATCTACTTCCCAAAACCCACAATTTAATTAGATCCTAATCATGAAATTGTTTGAGGACTGATCTAATGCATTAAAACTGGGTATGAAGGGATATTATCAAAGTGTTACTTGCCTTGCTGATGATCCGCGAAACCTAGAGATTCGAAGTAACAGGTGGCGCACTCCGGGTACTCTATCGCGAACAACCAAACAAGCAAACAATAAGTACTCATCTAATGCACAGGTAAAACTCAAATAAGAGATCTAACCAGAAAGTTCAACTTAAGAACTCCGGTTTGCAAAACAATCAAATCAAACAAAGCAACGAAAATCAAACGGCGAAAGAGAGAAGGTTTGTTTACTAATATGGACCTAAGTCAAATTTTACAGAAGAAAAATCTTGTTCAAGTTGGTTAAACGGAAAGAGGGTTTCGAGACGAAACTCCAGGCGCTTGAATCTCCTGATTCCGATAAACAAGCAAAAAGTTATACTAAAACGAAATTTGGATCACGAATCGCGATCAGGAATAATCGCGGAAAATCCAAGAAAAAGAAAAATGAGAACAGATTAACGAACGAACGTTCGTTATCTGGATCTAAAAGATGAACGCATTTGTTAAAATGAACGAAAGAGCGAACGCTCGCTAATTAACCTAAACCGGAAAAAAACCGAATCTAAAAAAACGGAAACTAAAAAACCGACGAGAAACCGACGGAAAAACCGAACGGTTTTCCAAAAAAACGGCGGTGGGGCGGCGGCTACCTCCGG
This sequence comes from Aegilops umbellulata, assembly GCA_032464435.1. Taxonomy (NCBI): domain Eukaryota; kingdom Viridiplantae; phylum Streptophyta; class Magnoliopsida; order Poales; family Poaceae; genus Aegilops; species Aegilops umbellulata. The sequence goes on from CP136060.1 coordinate 250,143,135, forward strand.
CGAGGACGGCGGGCGGCGGCGGCCTCCGGCGGGGTGGCGGCGTCGACGGGCGGCACGGGGCGGCGGCGTCGGTGGGCGGCGCGGGGCGGCGGCGTCGGTGGGCGGCGTGGGGTGGCGCGCGGCAGCGGCGGCGGCGGCGGATTGGCTAGGGTTAGGGTTTGGTGCATGGCGCGTCTTGGGCTGTCCCTGGCCTCGGTCGGCGCTATTTAAAGCCCTGGCCAGGCGGAGTCCTGGCTGGTTACGGCCCAGAGTCGGTTCGCGTTTTTTTTAAAAAAAATTACGCGCAAAAAACAAACAAAAGAACTACTAAACGGACTCCAAAAATTCCGAAATAAATTTCCCCCGACTTCTAAAATCAAGCCGGATAAGGTAAACATTTATTTGGGGCCTAAATAACATTTTGAAAAATGCACATTTTTCCTAAAAATAGCGAAAAACTCCAAAATAAAATCTTATTCGATATTATTATTAAATCCTCAAAATTTCCTTATTTTGGGAAAGTCATTTTATTCCCTCTCTCATATTTTTATACTAGAAATAATTGAAGATAAAATAATTAAAATCAAATGATCCTATTCTCAAAATTTGAGAAAACTCAAATATGAAAATAATGAAATCCCCAACTCTCCCCGAGGGTCCTTGAGTTGCGTAGGATTTCTGGCAATGATGATCTAATGTATAACATACCAAATTGAAAATTTGGGATGTTACATTTGTCTTCTTCCCTTGTGGTGTCATGATGACATTCACAGGATGATTCTCAAGAACCCTTTTGGGCACCCAGATCTTCTTCATAGGTGGTCCATTCCTGTAGTTAGTACCAATATACCTGGCAAACACTTCACCATTCTGATTCTTAAACAGTTTATAGTTTGCATCAAAAGATTCATCAATGATAATAGGGTTAGCACAAGTGAAGCCAGATAAGGTGGATGGATCCACTGAAGGTCCCTTTGCACCAACCCATGAGGTTTTGGGGTACTGCTCAGGCTTCCAGTAGGAACCATCAACATTCATTTTCCTCTCGAACCCAACACCCTCTTTTCTAGGGTTTCGGTTCAGGATCTGCTTTTTTAGGACATCACATAATGCCTGATGCCCTTTGAGACTTTTATACATCCCTGTCTCAAGCAATGTCTTCAACATAGAATTTTCATCAGCAATAGTAGTGGCATCCTCAGCAGAGGGGTTAGTTACCACATCAATAATTGAAGATATTGCAATAGTAGCAGCAGTAGAACATTCAGCAACAAAAGTAGTGTTATCACGCTCAAGGCATTTTAGACATGGTGGTTCAAATCCTTCCCGAGCGCGACTGATCTGTTGAGCGCGAAGTGACTCATTCTCTTTTTGAAGATCTTCATGAACTGCTCTCAATTTCTCAAATTCTTGCTTCCTTTGAAGTTAATCATAGGAAAGCTTTTCATGAGTTGTTGAGAGCGTTTCATGACGACTTTCAAGTTCCTCGTACTTAACATGAAGATTTTTTATGTCTTCAATTAAGGACTGAGATCGGGTCATTTCCCAACAGGTCATCGCTTTTGTCTAGCAGTTTTTGAATATGTTCCGTAGCTTTCTGTTGGTCAGTTGCAATTTTAGCAAGTGTTTTGTAGCCGGGTTTGGATTCACAATCAGAGTCATCTTCACTGGATGTTTGAAAGTAAGCATCGCGTGAGTTTACCTTGACACCACGTGCCATGAAGCAGTAGGTGGGAGCGGAGTCATCCTTGTCATTAGCATCAGCGTTGGTGATGGAGCCATTGTCTTCAATGTTGAAGATAGACTTGGCGACGTAGGTTGTAGCTAGAGCCAGACTTGCAACGCCAGAGTCGGACTCCTCCTTAGACTCCAACTCTGCCTCCTCAGAAGCATACTCCTCCTCTGAATCCATCTCCTTTCCAACAAACGCACGAGCCTTGCCAGATGAGCTCTTTTTGTGTGATGAAGACTTTGATGAAGACTTGGAGGAAGATTTTGAGGATTTCTTCTTCTTCTTGTCATCAGAATCATATTCCTTGCTCTTCTTCTTCTTCTTCTTCTTCTTCCTCTTCTTCTTCTTTTCATTGTCCCACTGCGGACACTCAGAGATGTAGTGACCAGGTTTCTTGCACTTGTGGCATGTTCTCTTCTTGTGGTCATGAGAAGAAGCTTCATCATTTCTTGAGCTGTATCGTGAAGACTTTCTGAAGCCTTTCTTCTTTGTGAATTCTGGAACTTCTTCACAAGCATAGCAAGCTCCTTTCCAATGTCTTCAAGATCACCAGAAGTGCAGTCAGATTCTTCTTCAGATGACGAAGCAGCTTTTGCCTTCAAAGCATGAGTTCGGTCATAGTTGGGACCATATATATCTCTTTTCTCAAATAGCTGAAACTCATGTGTGTTGAGCCTCTCAAGTATGTCAGATGGATCGAGTGTCTTGAAGTCAGGGCATTCTTGAATCATCAGGGCTAGGGTGTCAAACGAGTTGTCAAGTGATCTCAGGAGTGTCTTGACAATTTCATGCTTGGTGATCTCAGTGGCGCCGAGAGCATGAAGCTCATTTGTGATGCCAATGAGGTGATTAAACGTGAGCTGGACATTCTCATCGTCGTTTCTCTTGAAGCGGTTGAATAGGTTTCGAAGGACACTAGTCCTTTGATCTCTCTGGGTTGAGACTCCTTCGTTGACCTAGGAGAGCCAGTCCCAGACTAGCTTCGAAGTTTCCAAAGCACTCACACGGCCATACTGTCCTTTGGTCAGATGACCGCAGATGATGTTCTTCGAAGTAGAATCTAATTGAATGAACTTCTTGACATCAGCAGGGGTGATGCCTTCACCGCCTTTGGGAACGTCGTTCTTGACAACACACCAAAGGTCGAGATCAATGGCTTCAAGATGCATGTGCATCTTATTCTTCCAGTAGGGGTAATCAGTGCCATCGAAGACAGGGCACGTAGCGGAGACTTTGATTATCCCTACAGTCGACATAGCTAAAACTCTAGGTGGTTAAACCAAATCACACAGAACAAGGGAGTACCAAGCTCTGATACCAATTGAAAGTGCTAGTTATCAACTAGAGGGGGGGGTGAATAGGCGATTTTTATGAAAGTCTTCAAAACATGAGAGTTTAGAAGATAAACCATAAAACGAACCTATTAATATGCAGCAGAAGGTAGACTACACTAGACAAGCCATAGTCAAGTATTCAATGAAGTGAAAGCACGAAGACGATTAGCAACTAGGCAGTAAGGATCATGATGGAAGATATTATGAAGCCAATCAGAACAAGTAGTTACACAGTGAAGTCAAACAGATAGTGCAAGCAGGCAATGACTTCATGAAGACAAACTGTAAGTAAAGAGAGGGAGAAGATAGAACCAGTCTCTTGGTGAGGACAAGGATTTGTTGGACCAGTTCCAGTTGCTGTGACAAGTGTACGTCTGGTTAGGGAGGCTGAGATTCAACTCAGAAGACCGCGTCTTCACCTTATTCCACTTGAGCTAAGGACACCCAGTCCTTGCCCATTCACTCTGGTAAGTCTTCAAGTAGACTTCCAAACCTTCACAGACTTCGTTCACCGGCGATCCACAATGACTCTTGGATGCTCAGAACGCGACGCCTAACCGGCTGGAGGATTCACAGTCCTCAAGTGTAACAAGTCTTCAGGTCACGCGGATAGAAAGACTTCAGTGATGCCTAACACTCTTTGGCTCTGGGTGTTTGTGGGATTTTTCCTCGCAAGGATTTCTCTCTCAAAAGCTTCGGAGGTGGGTTGCTCTCAAACGACAAAAGTCGTGCACTTACTCTAAGCAGCCACCAATTTATGGTGTAGGGGGTGGGCTATTTATAGCCACTAGGCAACCCGACCTGATTTGTCTGAAATGACCCTGGGTCACTAAGGAACTGACACGTGTTCCAACGGTCAGATTTCATACACACGCGGCAGCTTAACTTGGGCTACAAGTAAAGCAGACTCATCCAGCTCTGGATAAGATTTCCTCTCATTGTCTTCGCTCGAAGACTTAGGATTTGGTTGAGCATCACTTCAGTCACTTTGACTTTGTTCACTGGGACCCCACTTAATAGTACGGTGGTTCCTATGACTCATCAAAGAAGAAAAGGAAACTACGGAACAACTATGTGTTCGCACATCATAGTCTTCACGTGAATGTCTTCTTGACTCATAAGCTTCGATGTGATTGTCTTCACATACCACCATTGTCTTCAATGTCTTCATACATTTTTAGGGGTCATCTCCAGTAGGTAAACCGAATCAATGAGGGACTACTACCTGTGTTATCCTGCAATTCTTACAAACACATTAGTCACTCAACCAGGTTTGCTGTCAATACTCGAAGTAACAGGCGGCGCACTCCGGGTACTCTATCTTGAACAACCAAACAAGCAAATAATAATTACTCATCTAATGCATAGGTAATACTCAAATAAGAGATCTAACCAGAAAGTTCAACTTAAGAACTCCGGTTTGCAAAAGAATCAAATCGAAAAAAGCAAGGAAAATCAAACGGCGAAAGAAAGAAGGTTCGTTTACTAATCTGGACCTAAGTCAAATTTTACGGAAGCAAACATTTGTTCAAGTTGGTTAAATGGAAAGAGGGTTTCGAGACGAAACTCCAGGCTCTTGAATCGCCTGATTCCGATAAACGAGCGAAACGTTATACTAAAACGAAAATCGGATCAGGAATCGTGATCAGGAATAATCGCGGAAAATCCGAGAAAAAGAAAAACGACGAACAGATTAACGAACGAACGTTCATTATCTGGATCTAAACAATGAACGCGTTCGTTAAAACGAACGAACGAGCGAACGCTCGCTAATTAATCTAAACCGGAAAAAAAAACTGAATCTAAAAAAACGGAAACTAAAAAAACCGACGGAAAACCGACGGAAAAACCGAACGGTTTTCCAAAAAAAAGAAAAAACGGCGGCGGGTCAGCTGCTACCTCCGGCGAGGTCGGCGGGGTCAGCGGGCGGCGGCGGCGTCCGGCGGGGTGGCGGCGTAGGCGGGCGGCACGGGGCGGCGGCGGCAGGCAGCACGAGGCGGCGCGCGGCAGTGGCGGCGGCGGCGGTGGATCGGCTAGGGTTAGGGTTTGGTGCGGGGCGCGGCTTGGGCTGTCCCGGGCCTCGGGCGACGCTATTTAAAGCCCAGGCCATGCGGAGTCCTGGCCGGTTACGGCCCAGAGTCGGTTCGCGTTTAAAAAAAACATTACATGCAGAAAAACAAACAAAAGAAATACTAAACGGACTCCAAAATCCCGAAATAAATTTTCCCTGACTTCTAAAATCAAGCTGGACAAGGTGAACATTTATTTGGGGCCTAAATGCAATTTTGAAAACCGCACATTTTTCCTAAATTCAAAGAAAATAGCGAAAAACTCCAAAATAAAATCTTATTCGATTTTATTGTTAAATCCTCAATATTTCTTTATTTTGGGAAAGTCATTTTATTCCCTCTCTCATATTTTTATACTATAAATAATTGAAGATAAAATAATTAAAATCAAATGATCCTATTCTCAAAATTTGAGAAAACTCAAATATGAAAATAATGAAATCCCCAACTCTCCCCGAGGGTCCTTGAGTTGCGTAGATTTTCTAGGATCAAAGCAAAAGCAAATAAAATATGATATGCAATGATGGTCTAATGTATAACATTCCAAATTCAAAATTTGGGATGTTACAAACCTACCCCCCTTGAGATGAATCTCGCCCTCGAGATTCGGGTTGGCTAGAAAATAGGTGCGAGTGGTCTTTCAGTAAATCTTCCTCTCGCTCCCAGGTGGCTTCATCCTTGGTGTGGTGGCTCCACTGAACTTTGCAAAACTTGATAACCTTGCTTCGGGTGACTTGGCTGCCATACTCAAGAATCTTAACTGGTTTCTCCTCATAGGTCAAATCACTTTCCAACTGAGTCGCTTCCAACGGCACTGTATCTCTCAATGATATATCAGCCATCTCCGCGTGGCACTTCTTTAACTGGGAAACGTGGAACACATCATGAACTCCTGACAATCCTTCGGGCAATTCCAACTTGTAGGCCACTTCTCCCATACGCTCCAAAACTGTGTATGGTCCTACAAAACGTGGCGCTAATTTTCCCTTAACTCCAAAGCACTTTACTCCTCGAAGTGGAGATACTCGAAGATAAACTCGGTCTCCGACTTCGTAAACTGTGTCCTGGCGTTTAGAATCTGTGTAGCTCTTCTACCTAGACTAGGCTACCTTGAGCCTATCACGAATCAATTTCACCTTCTGTTCAGACTCTTTAATCAAATCTGGTCCAAATAACTGGCGGTCTCCAACTTCATCCCACAACAATGGGGTCTTGCACCTCCTTCCGTACAAGGCTTCGAAACGGGCCATTTTCAAACTGGATTGATAACTGTTGTTGTAAGCAAACTCGGCATATGGCAAATTGTCGTCCCAACAAGATCCATAATCTAGCGCACAAGCTCTCAGCATATCCTCCAAAATCTGATTGACTCTCTCGGTCTGTCCATCTGTCTATGGATGAAAAGTCGCATTGAACTCTAGCCTGGTACCCAAAGTTTTGTGCAACTGATTCCAGAACTTTGAGGTAAACTGGGTTCCTCTATCTGATACGATACTCCTCAGAACTCCATGCAGACATACGATCCTGGTCATGTATATCTTTGCCAACTGAGCACTGGTGTAAGTGGTCTTCACTGGGATGAAATGGGCTATCTTCGTCAACCGATCGACTACAACCCAAATCGAGTCATAGCCTGAATGAGTTCTGGGCAATCCCATGATAAAGTCCATGCCGAACTTATCCCACTTCCATTCGTGTATCGGCAATGGCTGTAACAATCCTGCTGGCTTCTGATGCTCTGCCTTTACTCTTTGACATACATCACAAACTGCTACATACTCCGCGATATCTTTCTTCATTCCGGTCCACCAGAAAGTATCCTTCAAATCCAAATACATCTTGGTATTTCCTGGGTGAATCGAATATGGTGTATCATGGGCCTCCTGTAGAATCAACTTCCTGATCTCCGGGTTGTTAGGCACATAAACACAGTCTTCAAACCATAGGGTATCGTGCTCATCCTCACAAAATCCTTTAACTTTTCCTCTACTCATCTTCTCCTTTATAGAGGCAACCTCCTTGTCAGTCTTCTGAGCTTCTCTGATCTTATCCATCAAAGTAGACTGAATCTCCAATGCTGCTACATAGCCTCGCGAAACTATCTCCAAACATAGCTCACGAAGATACTCGGCTAACTCCTTTGGTAAATCTCCCGTCATTAGTGTATTGACATGGCTCTTACGGCTCAATGCGTCAGCTACTACATTAGCCTTTCCGGGATGATAATGCAATCTCATATCATAATCCTTGATGAGCTCCAACCATCTCCTCTGCCTAAGGTTTAGCTCCTTCTGCATGAAAATATACTTCAAACACTTGTGATCCGTGTATACTTCACAATGGTTTCCAATGAGAAAATGTCTCCAAGTCTTTAATGCATGCACTACGGCTGCTAACTCCAAATCATGCGTAGCATAATTCAACTCGTGAGATTTCAGCTGTCGTGAAGCATAAGAAACAACTCTTCCCTCCTGCATAAGCACTGCTCCAAGTCCTCTACGTGAAGCGTCGCAATACACCTCATAATCCTTGTTCTAATCTGGCAGAATCAACACTGGTGAGGTAACCAAACATTTCTTCAACTCCTGGAAACTGGCCTGACATTCCTCAGTCCAATTGAACTTGGTATCCTTCTTTAATAATTCCGTCATGGGTTTTGCAATCTTCAAGAAATTCTCAATGAATCTCCAGTAGTATCATGCTAGTCCAAGAAAACTCCGGATCTCTCCAACTGTTGTTGGTGCTTCCCAATTGGTCACATTGACATGGGATCAACTGCTATTCCTTCTCCGGATATAACGTGTCCGAGGAATCCAACTTCCTTCAACCAAAACTCACATTTGCTGAACTTGGCATATAACTGATGTTCTCTGAGCTTCTCAAGTACCAATCGCAAATGCTCCTTATGTTCCTCTTCATTCTTTGAGTAAACCAAGATATCATCAATGAACACTACGACGAACTTATCCAAAAACTCCATAAACACCTTGTTCATCATGTTCATAAAATAGGCAGGTGCGTTAGTCAGACCAAATGACATAACGGTGTACTCATACAGCCCATACCTTGTGGTAAAAGCTGCCTTAGGTATGTCCTGCTCTCGAATCTTCAACTGATGGTACTCCGATCGCGGATCGATCTTGGAAAATACCTTACCTCCTTGCAATCGATCAAACAGATCATTGATCATTGGTAGTGGGTACTAGTTCTTGATTGTTACTTCATTCAATCCACGATAATCAACAACCATCCTTAACGATCCATCCTTCTTCTCTACTACAAGTACTGGTGATCCCCAAGGTGAAGAACTTGGGCGGATATAACCTTTATCTAGTAACTCCTTAATCTGCTTCTTAATCTCTTCCAAATCCTTTGCGGGCATCCTGTATGGTCTCTTCGATATGGGGCCTGTGCCTGGCAAAAGCTCAATCAAAAACTCAATATCTCTATCCGGTGGCATGCCTAGCAACTCCTCTGGAAATACATCAGGGAAATCCTTTACCACTGGTACTTCCTCCTGCACAACTCCTGATAAGGAATTTACTTGAGTCCTCTTCGGCACATGCTGGGATACATAGTTGATCCTTTTTCCTTCTGGCGTCGTAAGCAAAATCGACTTACTGGCGCAATCGATGTTTTCCCCATACATCAACAGCCAATCCATACCTAGAATCACGTCCAAACCTTGCGATTCCAGAATAATTAAATCCGAAGGGAAAACATGCCTTCCTATACTCAATGGCACTTGGAAACATCCTTGACTGGCCATATACTCCGCTCCTGGTGAGCTTACTAGCATAGGTGTTCTAAAAACCTTAGTGGGCAAGTTATACTTATCGACGAATCCCCTTGAGATGTATGAATGCGATGCACCAGTATCAAAAAGAACGAGTGCAGTAAATGTCTTAACCAAAAACTTACCGATTTCTGCATCTGGCTGAGCTTCAACCTCCTCCACGTTAACGTGGTTCACCTGTCCCCCATTGAAAGGGTTAAGATTCTTCCCAGAGCTTCCATTGCCATTTCCATTCTGGGATTCAGGACATTCATTTGCATAATGTCCGGTCTTCTGGCACTTGAAGCAAGTGACTTGGCTCAGATCTCTCTTGGTTGGGGTTGATGGGTTGGTACAGTTCTGGCCGTTGCTTCCTCCATTCCCATTCCCATTCTTGGGGCCATTATGATTGTGCGAGCTACCTCCTCCATGGGTATGCTGGAAAGGTCCTCCCGGTTTAGGGGTAAAACATGGCTTCTGCTGTGCTCCAGAATTGTACTTCCCCTGTCCCTACTTCCTCTTGTGGTTTTCAATCTGCTGCTGCTTCCCTTCAATCATAAGAGAGCGATCTACCAACTCCTGGTAGTTGTTGAAGCTTGCTACCATCAACTACATGCTCAGGTCATCATTCAGTCCTTCCAGAAACTTCTCCTGCTTAGCTGCATCCGTAGCAACGTCATCAGGGGCATAACGTGCTAGCTTACTAAAGTCATCCACATACTGGCCAACAGTCCGTCCTCCTTGGTGCAAGTTGCGAAACTCATGCTTCTTCATGGCTATAGCTCCTGTTGAAACATCGGCAGTACAGAAAGCTTGCTGAAATTGATCCCATGTGACAGTGTCTACAGGGTAAGTGGCTGTGAAATTCTCCCACCATGCTGCTGCTGGTCCTTCAAACTGATGGGCGGCAAATTTCACCTTTTCTGCATCTGTGCATCCTTCTATGGTCAACTCCCTCCCTATCTTACGGAGCCAATCATCTGCCATAATCGGCTCGGTGCTACTGGAGAACACCGGCGGATTCAGCCTAAGAAAACGGGTTAAGTGATCAACAGGTGGTGGTGGTGGTGGGTTGTTGTTGTTCCCGTGATTCTGATTCTGGACTAGCAACTGCATCAAGGCATTCTGCTGCTGGATCAACTGAGTGAGCTCTGGTGGGAAAGCAAATCCATTGTCACGTCTCGGAGGCATCTGAGGGTTTAGAAAAGATGAGAATATAGAATAGAATGAGGTATAGAGAGGAAACACTACCCATATGCACATGAGGCAAATGCACACAAAATCACTTCATTCAATCAAACAAGGGCATACAATCGGTCTAGAACTATCGTAAAAGTGTGCTTCGACTATGCTATATACATGGTGGAACACTACTACTGTTATGGTGGTCTACTAGAAAAACTGCTCTGATGAAGACTCCATGATATCTGCTCCAGCTTCATCAACGTAGTCATCATCGCTGTCGTCTGGGTCCGAGTCGGTGTCGTCGATGATGATGTAGTTCCCCGGGCAAGTGGAATCGTCATCTCCTCCTCCTGGTGCGGGATCACCCATTAAAACTCCTAGCTTCCTGGTCAGGTCATCATTCTTCTCTACTAATACTTCGATTTCCTCCATATAATCTTGGCGTGTAGCCTTGAGTTCTTCCTCTAGCTCCGTGATTCTTGTCATTGCCTTCTTTAGATCTATCATGCCTGCGCACATCTGGTTCTCCTGGCGTCGAATGTGCTGGTTTAACTCCTGGATGAAATCTGCAACTGATCGGTCCTTCCTGGTGCTGATCATCTCCCAATGCTCATCTCGGCGCCCAAAAATCTGGTAGATAGTATCCTTGAGATCATTGCGGTAAACTTCTCCAATGCGTCCCATGGTGATGTGGGTTGCCATGCTCTTTCCTAGACTCCAGGTTGGTGCATCAAAGGAAAACTCTATGGGCTCAGTGACTGGAGCGAATGTCCTTCCTGGAACTTGAACTTGAATCATCCAGCGCTCCTCTTCGGGTAAAGTGGCGTTGTAGGTCCCGGTGAAGCTTGGTACTCCAATGTTCAGGTACTTAGTGACTTCCTTCAGGTGATGTCCAAAGGGTGTATCTTCATCCGTTTGTGTGAACTTGTTCCTTGCATCCGCCATCCTAAAAGAGTAGAATAGATGAGAAGTCAGAAATGAGAAGAGAGTAGTGATCTAGGGCTTTAGCTTAGTGGTCGTGTCCTACAGTCAGCGTGTGCTCGGATACCATATTGTAGCGACCAGACCTCAAACAGTCTGATCTCTGTGCATCAGTGTCATCCCTGGATCAGTAATGCTGACACGCACAGTACTTGAAGGATTTATAACAGAGTAGCAATCACACACTTATTACATCGAATGTCTCAAAAGAGAACTTATTACAATAAATATGGCTTAAGGCCATCTAATAACAATAACAACGGAAGGCTTGGAAGATAAGCGAGTCCATCAACTCCAACGGCATCACTGAGTATAGAACCACGACCTAAAGTTACCTTACTCGTCATCTGAAAAGTCTGCAACATGAACGTTGCAGCCCAAAAACGGGTCAGCACATGGAATATGATGGCAAAGTAACACATAGAGAGTAATGAAAGAAATAAGCTATACTACATGCATATATGGCTGGTGGAAAGCTCTATGGTTACAGTTTTTGTGTAAAGCCAATTTTTCCCTACTGCAAAGGAATAAATTTTATTTAACTATCATAGTGGTTGTTAAACATTGAGAATGGTTGACAACATCCTCAATCCCAATTAAGCATCATCATTAAAAACCCAACAATATTAATTAAAGTAACATGATGAGATTCACATGATAATCCAAGTACTAGATACTCAAAACGTCCATAACCGGGGACACGGCTAACCATGATTAGATTGTACACTCTGCAGAGGTTTGCGCACTTTTCCCCACAAGACTCGATCGCCTCCGTTGGATTTCTCGCACTACATGGTGTTTGAGAAACGGATAACTGAGACACGGTCTTTCAGAAGTGCTAGCACGTTACGATGGGTAGACTGTTACACCTACTTTCCCCTACATCTGCTAGTCTACCACTGTAAGAGTTCGCACGACTTAATCAACTATGCTAGAGCCCATAGTAGCTTGTGGTTGCACACGGAAGTTTCTAGTATGAATAATTTCATGATCCCTTTGAGCCTGGGTGGCGGTCCATAAAGAAAAACAACATGCAGTCCTGGAATACCCAGGTACCTCAATCCACCCAGATGTGTGTTTAAGTTGCCACCTTACATAAACCATTAATTAACAATCTCACATCTGTCATGGATATCACTCACCCAATCCACGTCTACTAGCATAGCATGGCATAATAGCAAACGTAGAAGTAACTCCCAAAGGTTTGATAATGAAACAGGTAATAGGTACTACCTCATCTACTTCCCAAAACCCACAATTTAATTAGATCCTAATCATGAAATTGTTTGAGTACTGATCTAATGCATTAAAACTGGGTATGAAGGGATATGATCAAAGTGTTACTTACCTTGCTGATGATCCGCGAAACCTAGAGATTCGAAGTAACAGGCGGCGCACTCCGGGTACTCTATCGCGAACAACCAAACAAGCAAACAATAAGTACTCATCTAATGCATAGGCAAAACTCAAATAAGAGATCTAACCAGAAAGTTCAAATTAAGAACTCCGGTTTGCAAAAGAATCAAATCGAACAAAGCAACGAAAATCAAACGGCAAAAGAAAGAAGCTTCATTTACTAATCTGGCCCTAAGTCAAATTTTACAGAAGCAAAAACTTGTTCAATTTGGTTAAACGGAAAGAGGGTTTCGAGACGAAACTCCAAGCGCTTGAATCGCTTGATTCCGATAAACGAGCGAAAAGTTATACTAAAACGAAAATCGGATCAGGAATCGCGATCAGGAATAATCGCGAAAAATCCGAGAAAAAGAAAAACGACGAACAGATTAACGAACGAACGTTCGTTATCTGAATCTAAACGATGAGCGTGTTCGTTAAAATGAACGAATGAGCGAACTCTCGCTAATTAACCTAAACCAGAAAAAACGAATCTAAAAAAAATGGAAACTAAAAAAACCCACTAGAAACGGACGGAAAAACCGAACGGTTTTCCAAAAAAACGGCGGCGGGGCGGCGGCTACCTCGGGCGAGGTCGGCGGGGTTGGCGGGCGGCGGCGGCCTCCGGTGGGGTGGCGGCGTCGGCGGGCGGCACGGGGCGGCGGCGTCGACGGGCGGCACGGGGCGGCGGCGTCGGCAGGTGGCGCGGGGCGGTGGCGTCGGCGGGCAGCGCGGGGCGGTGCGCGACAGCGGGGGCGGCGGCGGATTGGCTAGGTTAGGGTTTTGTGCGGGGCGCGGCTTGGGCTGTCCCTGGCCTCGGGCGGCGCTATTTAAAGCCCTGGCCAGGCGGAGCCCTGGCCGATAATGGCACAGAGTTGGTTCACGTTTTTTTTTAAATTACGCGCAGAAAACAAAGAACAGAAATACTAAACGGACTCCAAAAATCCCGAAATAAATTTCCCCCGACTTCTAAAATTAAGTCGGACAAGGTGAACATTTATTTGTGGCCTAAATGCAATTTTGAAAAACACACATTTTTCCTAAAAATAGCGAAAAACTCCAAAATAAAATCTTATTTGATTTTATTATTAAATCCTCAATATTTCCTTATTTTGGGAAAGTCATTTTATTCCCTCTCTAATATTTTTATGCTAGAAATAATTGAAGATAAAATAATTAAAATCAAATGATCCTATTCTCAAAATTTGAGAAAACTCAAATATGAAAATAATGAAATCCCCAACTCTCCCCGAGGGTCCTCGAGTTGCGTAGAATTTCTAGGATCAAAGCAAAAGAAAATAAAATATGATATGCAATGATGATCTAATGTATAACATACCAAATTGAAAATTTGGGATGTTACATTTGTCTTCTTCCCTTGTGGTGTCATGATGACATTCACAGGATGATTCTCAAGAACCCTTTTGGGCACCCAGATCTTCTTCATAGGTGGTCCATTCCTGTAGTTAGTACCAATATACCTGGCAAACACTTCACCATTCTGATTCTTAAACAGTTTATAGTTTGCATCAAAAGATTCATCAATGATAATAGGGTTAGCACAAGTGAAGCCAGATAAGGTGGATGGATCCACTGAAGGTCCCTTTGCACCAACCCATGTGGTTTTGGGGTACTGCTCAGGCTTCCAGTAGGAACCATCAACATTCATTTTCCTCTCGAACCCAACACCCTCTTTTCTAGGGTTTCGTTTCAGGATATGCTTTTTGAGGACATCACATAGTGTCTGATGCCCTTTGAGACTTTTATACATCCCTGTCTCAAGCAATGTCTTCAACCTAGCATTTTCATCAGCAATAGTAGTGGCATCCTCAGCAGAGGGGTTAGTTACCACATCAACAGTTGAAGATATTGCAATAGTAGCAGCAGTAGAACATTCGGCAACAGAAGTAGCGTTATCACGCTCAAGGCATTTTAGACATGGTGATTCAAATCCTTCCTGAGCGCGACTGATCTGTTGAGCGCGAAGTGACTCATTCTCTTTTTGAAGATCTTCATGAACTGCTCTCAATTTCTCAAGTTCTTGCTTCCATTGAAGATAATCATAGGAAAGCTTTTCATGACTTGTTGAGAGCGTTTCATGATGACTTTCAAGTTCCTCGTACTTAACATGAAGATTTTTTATGTCTTCAATTAAGGACTGAGATTGGGTCATTTCCGTGTCCAACAGGTGATGGCTTTTGTCTAGCAGTTTTTGAATATGTTCCATAGCTTTCTGTTGGTCAGTTGCAATTTTAGCAAGTGTTTTGTAGCTGGGTTTGGATTCACAATCAGAGTCATCTTCACTGGATGTTTGAAAGTAAGCATCGCGTGAGTTTACCTTGGCACCACGTGCCATGAAGCAGTAGGTGGGAGCGGAGTCATCCTTGTCATTAGCATCAGCGTTGGTGATGGAGCCATTGTCTTCAATGTTGAAGATAGACTTGGCGACGTAGGTTGTAGCTAGAGCCAGACTTGCAACGCCAGAGTCGGACTCCTCCTCAGACTCCACCTCTGCCTCCTCAGAAGCAGACTCATCCTCTGAATGCATCTCCTTTCCAACAAACGCACGAGCCTTGCTAGATGAGCTCTTCTTGTGTGATGAAGAGTTTGAGGAAGACTTGGAGGAAGACTTTGAGGATTTCTTCTTCTTCTTGTCATCAGAATCATATTCCTTGCTCTTCTTCTTCTTCTTCTTCTTCTTCTTCTTCTTCTTCTTCTTCTTCTTCTTCTTCTTCTTCTTCTTCTTCTTCTTCTTCTTCTTCTTCTTCTTCTTTTCATTGTCCCACTGCGGACACTCAGAGATGTAGTGACCAGGTTTCTTGCACTTGTGGCATGTTCTCTTCTTGTGGTCATGAGAAGAAGCTTCATCATTTCATGAGCTGGATCATGAAGACTTTCTGAAGCCTTTCTTCTTTGTGAATTTCTGGAACTTCTTCACAAGCATAGCAAGCTCCTTTCCAATGTCTTCAGGATCACCAGAACTACAGTCAGATTCTTCTTCAGATGATGAAGCAACTTTTGCCTTTAAAGCGCGAGTTTGGCCATAGTTGGGACAATAGATATCTCTTTTCTCAGATAGCTGAAACTCATGTGTGTTGTGCCTCTCAAGTATGTCAGATGGATCGAGTGTCTTGAAGTCAGGGCGTTCTTGAATCATCAGGGCTAGGGTGTCAAACGAGTTGTCAAGTGATCTCAGGAGTGTCTTGACAATTTCATGCTTGGTGATCTCAGTGGCGCCGAGAGCATGAAGCTCATATGTGATGTCAGTGAGGCGATCAAACGGGAGCTAGACATTCTCATCATCGTTTCTTTTGAAGCGGTTGAATAGGTTTCGAAGGACACTAGTCCTTTGATCTCTCTGGGTTGAGACACCTTCGTTGACCTTGGAGAGCCAGTCCCAGACTAGCTTCGAAGTCTCCAGAGCACTCACACGGCCATACAGTCCTTTGGTCAGATGACCGCAGATGATGTTCTTCGAAGTAGAATCTAATTGAATGAACTTCTTGACATCAGCAGGGGTGATGCCTTCACCGCCTTTGGGAACGTCGTTCTTGACAACACACCAAAGGTCGAGATCAATGGCTTCAAGATGCATGTGCATCTTATTCTTCCAGTAGGGGTAATCAGTGCCATCGAAGACAGGGCACGTAGCGGAGACTTTGATTATCCCTACAGTCGACATAGCTAAAACTCTAGGTGGTTAAACCAAATCACACAGAACAAGGGAGTACCAAGCTCTGATACCAATTGAAAGTGCTAGTTATCAACTAGAGGGGGGGTGAATAGGCGATTTTTATGAAAGTCTTCAAAACATGAGAGTTTAGAAGACAAACCATAAAACGAACCTATTAATATGCAGCAGAAGGTAGACTACACTAGACAAGCCATAGTCAAGTATTCAATGAAGTGAAAGCACGAAGACGATTAGCAACTAGGCAGTAAGGATCATGATGGAAGATATTATGAAGCCAATCAGAACAAGTAGTTACACAGTGAAGTCAAACAGATAGTGCAAGCAGGCAATGACTTCATGAAGACAAACTGTAAGTAAAGAGAGGGAGAAGATAGAACCAGTCTCTTGGTGAGGACAAGGATTTGTTGGACCAGTTCCAGTTGCTGTGACAAGTGTACGTCTGGTTAGGGAGGCTGAGATTCAACTCAGAAGACCGCGTCTTCACCTTATTCCCCTTGAGCTAAGGACACCCAGTCCTTGCCCATTCACTCTGGTAAGTCTTCAAGGTAGACTTCCAAACCTTCACAGACTTCGTTCACCGGCGATCCACAATGACTCTTGGATGCTCAGAACGCGACGCCTAACCGGCTGGAGGATTCACAGTCCTCAAGTGTAACAAGTCTTCAGGTCACGCGGATAGAAAGACTTCAGTGATGCCTAACACTCTTTGGCTCTGGGTGTTTGTGGGATTTTTCCTCGCAAGGATTTCTCTCTCAAAAGCTTCGGAGGTGGGTTGCTCTCAAACGACAAAAGCCGTGCACTTACTCTGAGCAGCCACCAATTTATGGTGTAGGGGGTGGGCTATTTATAGCCACTAGGCAACCCGAACTGATTTGTCTCAAATGACCCTGGGTCACTAAGGAACTGACACGTGTTCCAACGGTCAGATTTCAAACACACGCGGCAGCTTAACTTGGGCTACAAGTAAAACTGACTCATCCAGCTCTGGATAAGATTTCCTCTCATTGTCTTCACTCGAAGACTTAGGATTTGGTTGAGCATCACTTCAGTCACTCTGACTTTGTTCACTGGGACCCCACTTAACAGTACGGTGGTTCCTATGACTCAACAAAGAAGAAAAGGAAACTACGAAACAACTATGTGTTCACACTTCATAGTCTTCACGTGAATGTCTTCTTGAGTCATAAGCTTCGATGTGATTGTCTTCACATACCACCATTGTCTTGAATGTCTTCATACATTTGTAGGGGTCATCTCCAGTAGGTAAACTGAATCAATGAGGGACTACTACCTGTGTTATCCTGCAATTCTTACAAACACATTGGTCCCTCAACCAGGTTTGCCATCAATACTCCAAAACCAACTAGGGGTGGCACTAGATGCACTTACAATCTCCCCCTTTTTGTTGATTGATGACAAACTGGTTGAAGTTTTCAACGGGGATAAAAGGATGTGAAATTGTAAAGGATTACGATATTTTCTTCATAGGTGGCAAAAGGCTCCCCCTGAAGATTTGCATATAAGTATTTTGCTTTTGGAATGCAAATGCACATGGCAGGTTGTACTTGTGGAGATCCTCTTCAACTTATGAAGGCAATTCATCATGCATGATAAGATATAACGGAGATAATGACGTGCATAATGAAAAATGGACCTCTGCAATATGACTTCGTGTGGGATTTATCATCGCATATGCGGAATTTATCATCGCATCACAGAATAGCAGAAAAAGTAGCAGATGACCATCAAGTTTAAGTGTTACAACTCAAAGAACCAGAAGTATCAAAAGCGAGAGTTGTAAGCACTTGGCAAAAATTATAGCAACCACCCATATGGCCCCGCTTGAAGACTATCAACTCATATGCTTCTCCCCCTTTTGTCAGTAAGGACCAAAAAGGTTTGAAGACATAGAGCCTCTACTCGTTCCCATGAGGAGTAGGTGAAGCAGCAGGGTCGTCGTTGAGGTTCGGTGGTGCAGAAGAACTTGGTGCAGTGTCGATACACGCCGAAGTTGGAGGTGGTGAAGTAGCATCATCTTCGTCATCAATGACTCTGGCATTAACAGTTGCAGCTGAGGATGAATAGTCAGAGTCGTCAGGAGAGGGACTCCGACGCAGGATGACATTCCTGGGAGGAGTGGAATCAAACTTGAATATCTCTGTGAAGCCATCGTCTTGAAGATCAACTTCAGCACTGAGCAATGCAGACTCTTCCATGACCTCCGACAGGTTTCGTGAGTGACAAATGCATTCTTGGTGGCAAGGTTGCGAATGCGGTTGACGTCCACCAAGAGGCTTTGCATCTGACGCTTCAGCCAGTAGTGATGCTTATCTTGCTTTTGATGCAAGGCAACGAGAAGCTCTCGGTCAGTGAGAACACGAGAACGCTTGCGAGGCCTTTGAGCTATTGTGCTTTCAATGGCTTCAGTATGGGAACGATGAGGTGCACGAGTATTGCCAGCCAAAGGATAAACACGAGTGGTAGCCAGAACTCCTTCAATGGGCTGAGTGAAGCTTTGATGATCAGCATTGTGAAGATAAATGGGCCCCTTGGCAGGCTCTGGGTATATGGCTTCGACAGACATATCAATCTCTGGCAAGAATATCAGATGGTTGCGCGCAGACGGCTGATAGTTGACAGCAGAGTGAAGCTTGATAAGACGCATAACCCAGGGAGCACAGAATTTCAATCTAAAAAGATCAGAGCCAGATGCAGCCAATTTCCTGATGAAGAAGTCTTGAGCATTGAAATTGATGCCATTGAAGATATAGAAGACCAATGTCTTCATTCCTCCTTCAAGCTTCGCCGTAGAGGAATGTCCCTTTACAGGCCAGAGAGTTCTCCTGATGATATGATAAATAGTGAGGGGCAGATACTCTAAGTCTTCAACAAAGAATTCCCTCGGATATTCGGCTTCGCGAGGCCGTGGCTTCATCATGCTCAACATTTGGCTCATGTTGGGCTCGGGCTTCTGGAAGATGCTATCCAAAGCATTGCGGTGAAGCTGACAACCAGGTTCATATAGTTCACCTGGAGTGGGCAGACCAGTGAGCTTAGTAATGTCAAGAGCTTTGGCTTCATGATGAACATTTCCTGTCATCCACTCAAGGATCCATGTCTTCGGATCCCTGTTGTAGTGGCGAATGTGGAGGGTAGCATAGAATTGTAGCAGAAGCTCTTCATTCCAGTGCTCTTCATCAGTAACAAATTGCAGCAGACAGGCATCTCGGAAACAGTCAAGGGCTTATTCTAAGCAGGGCAGTCCAGCAATAGCTTCACAGTCTAGACGCATATGCGGAAAGATGCGCACTTGATCATAGAGAACCGATCAGATGAAATTATTGGCTTCGAGTAGGGGTTCTTCGCACTATCAAAGAAAGTGGTGTGTGCAATGAAGCCATTTTTGGTCCTTACTAGTCAAGTGAGAGGGAGGGGGAGAGGGAAACAGAGGACGGCGCGGCTTCGCTGGAGCACACGCCAGCGAGGAGGGCTTCTTGGTCCGAACTAAAGGGAGGGATCGAAAGAGGAGACGGAGGCGCATCTGCCCATACCAGTAGGTTAGGTAGGGGTGGTCGGACGGCATCGGAAACGACCTCTCCAGCGGTGACAGAAGGCAAAGGTCGCCGGAGTTGAAGACGAAGGCGACTAGAGCCGACACCAGGGGCTCCAACCGGGCAGAACGGCACCATCGAGGCACGATAGAGGCCCTGGAAGGGTGGCCCGAGACTGGTAGGGGCTGGAGCTGCCGAGACGACCCGAGGGGATCGCCGGCGAGCTCGAGCTCGGGGACGGCGGCCCACGGCCTGCCCGGCCGGGCTACAGCTTTCTACGAGTTTGTGGAGTGTGTGTGAGGAGTGGATGATGCTCGAGGAAGCTGGGGAGGGCTCTGTTTATAGCCGAGCGTCGAGAGGGGATCGGGCTCTGCCGCAGGACACCTGGACACGGCGCCCGGCGACGAAAGACGTCAGTGAGTGAGGGGGAAGGCGACGCAGCTCACGCGGGAACTGTGGGCGAGCGGAGACGAGCACAGGAGCGAGGGGATGGCGACGAACACAGTGCGCAGCGCACTGTTGGGTTGGCCGGACCGCGCCCGTGCTCGTTGTGGCGAGATCGATCGTCGGCGAGCGCCAGGAGAGAGTTATGAGGGTCGGGACGATGACCTGGGCGAAGTTTGGCATGGTTTGGCAGGCGGGGAAGCGATCACGCGAGCAACAGAGGCGCGGGCATGATGCAGAGCGCGTCGGCCGTATGCTAGCACGCCTGGACGAACGCGGTCACCGCGTGAACTCTGACCTCAGGCTGACCTAAGCCTAGACCTCATGTCTGGCGTGTAGTTCGTGGTAGATCGAGAGGTTACCATGCTTTGGTTTGAGCTCAGATGCAGTAGAATGGAGTTCAACTTCCTGGTAAGTTTCTGGTCAGTAACTTTGAGAGCTTATTGTGGTCAAACTACTGAGAGTTAGGGGCTGGGCTTTGGAAGTTAGCAATCATCTACTAAGGTGATGATGCACACGAAAAATCATCCACAATAGAGCAAGTAAAATGGTAGTTGTTGTAGAACCTACCATTTCTGTCCAGAACAGAAAATATTTTCTGTAGCAAAAATATTCCAAAAAGTGATGAAATATTTTTGCTTAGGAAGGTGCCCTAGGGTTCAAAGAATATTTGGGAATTTTCTCAGATTTTTGTGGGCAAGAAAAATTGGGGTTGCTTTGGAGCACATTGAGCTAGCTAGGGTTTTAGAGAGGGAAATGAATATTTTCCTTTAAGAAAAATATTCAAAATATTATTTAGAGGTCAACCAGAGAGGAAATGATAGTTAGAGAGGGAAATGAGGCACTTGGGTGAAAGTCAAGGGGTACCCAAGTGTTTAAGTCCATCTGAAAAGATTCAAAACTCCAAATTTCAAAACCAAACCAACTAAAAATCAGGCAAAGAGAAGAGGGCAAAAACCAGACTGTCACAAACCTCCCCCACATAGGATGAATCTCGTCCTCGAGATTCGGTTGCTTGGGAAAACCATTCTGGATAATGTGCCTTTAGAAATTATTCTCGTTCCCAAGTCGATTATGCCTCTGTGTGATGCTCCTACTGAACTTTGTAAAACTTCCTTGCTTTAGTACGAGTGACCCTTTCCATTTGATCCAAAATTCTGACCGGTCTCTCTTCATATGTTAAATCCTTTGCCAACTCTGTTTCAGTCGCAACAGTCTTTTTCTCAGGCGGCGATATGCATCGCCTCAACTGTGAAACATGAAACACATTGTGCACTTCCGACAATTCGGGGGGGGGGGGGGTAGTTCCAATTGATATGCAACAGTACCCACTCTGGACATAACTGGAAATGGACCAATAAATCTGGGTGCCAACTTTCCACGAGTCTGGAATCTCTTGACTCCTTTCATAGGAGTGACTCGGAGGTATACGTGTTCTCTGGGTTCAAAACTGATTTGTCGGTGCTTTGCATCATAATAACTCTTTTGTCACGATTTGGCCAATTGTAATCTGTCTCGGATTTCCTTGACTTGCTTCTCAGCTTCCATCATGAGATCCGTTTCGGAAATACGGCTATCTCCAGTTTGAGACCAATTCAAAGGGATGCGGGACTTACGGCCATACAAAGCCTTATATGGTAACATCTTTAGACTAGTCTGGAAGCTGTTGTTGTATGAGAATTCGGCATACGGCATACAGTCTTCCCATTTAGATCCTTGGGTCAAAGCATAGGCTCGTAGCATATCTTTGAGTATTTGGTTTACCCGCTCAGTCTGTCCATCAGTCTGAGGATGATAAGCGGTGCTATATTTAGCGCTGTCCCCAAAGCTTGATGGAGACGTGACCAGAAAGCAGAAGTAAAAAGTGACCCTCGGTTAGAAGTGATTGTTCTCGGTACTCCATGCAGACTGACTATCCTGGATACATACAGTTGTGCAAGTTGATCTGCTCGATATGTGGTTCTGATCGGGATAAAGTGAGCTACCTTGGTTAAGGTATCTACTATGACCCGAATTGCATCATTGCCTCGCTGAGTCTTAGGTAGCCCTGTGACAAAATCCATGCAGACATCATCCCATTTCCATTGTGAAACTAGCAGCGGTTGGAGAAGTCCGGCTGGCTTCTGATGCTCTGCCTTCACCTTGTTGCATATGTCGCAACAGGCCACAAAATAGGCAATGTCTTTCTTCATTCCATCCCACCAGAATAGTTGTTGAAGGTCTTCATACATTTTAGTACCTCCAGGGTGAATAGAATACGAAGATTCGTGTGCTTCCAACAGGATTTTCTTCTTTAAATCCGCCTGACTGGGTACACAAATCCTTCCACGGAATCCGAGGGTACCAAGTTGATCCTTAGAAAAATCTGACGTCTGTCCTACTATCATACGCTTGGCATGTTTTTGCAAGACGGTGTCAGCTGGCTGGGCCTCACGGATCTCTTCCTCAAGTGTAGGTGCAATTTCCAAAATATTGGCAAGACCAGCATCAACTATGACCAGGTTGAGCTTAGCAATCTCCTCTTGAAGTTCAGGAGGCAAGGATTTCATTATAACATTCAGGCTGACAGGCTTTCGACTGAGTGTATCGGCAACCACGTTGGCCTTACCCCGGTGGTAATTTATTCCAAGATCATAATCCTTGACTAACTCAAGCCATCTTCATTGACGGAGATTTAAATCTGGCTGAGTAAATATATACTTGAGACTTTTGTGGTCGGTAAAAATTAGGCACCTCTTCCCGATGAGGTAGTGTCTCCAAATTTTTAGATCATGAACCACCGCGGCCAATTCCAGATCATGAGTGGGATAATTTCCCTCGTGGGGTCATAGCTGTCGCGATACATATGCTACCACCTTGCCATCTTGCATAAGTACACATCCAAGACCTTGTCTGGAGGCACCACAGTACACATCAAAGCTGCAGTAGATATCTGGAAGAGTCAACACAGGTGCAGTCGTCAGTCGTATCTTTAGCTCATTGAAACTTTTCTCACAGTCCTCAGTCCATTCAAACTTCTTATCCTTCTTGGGAAGCTCCGTCATGGGTTTAGCAATCTTGGAAAATCCTTCAATGAAACGATGGTAGTATCTGGCTAATCCAAGAAAACTCCGGATCTGTGATACGGTTGTGGGTGGCAACCAATCTAGCACATCCTTTACTTTGCTTGGGTCCATGGCTATACCTTCGGTTAATAGCACATGTTCGAGAAATCCAACTTGCTTGAGCCAAAACTCGCATTTACTGAGTTTGGCGTATAGCTGATGGTCGCGGAGTCGTTGTAGCACTGCTCGGAGGTGTTCTTTGTGCTCTTCTTCACTTTTTGAGTATATAAGTATGTCATCGATAAAGATTACCACGAATTTATCAAGGAAGTCCATGAATACTTTGTTCCTCATATGCATGAAGAAGGCAGGGGCATTGGTGAGACCAAAGGACATAACTGTATATTCATAAAGACCGTACCGAGTAGTGAATGCGGTCTTAGGAATATCTTCCTTTTTAATCTTGAGTTGATGATATCTTGTCCTTAAATCAATCTTGGAGAATACCTTGGCCCCACTGAGATGATCAAACAAGTCATCAATCCTGGGCAGTGGATATTTATTTTTGATGGGGACATCATTCAGCTGACGGTAATCCACACACATGCGGAGGCTTCCATCCTTCTTATCCACGAAGATAGCAGGTGATCCCCATGCCGAAGGCTGGGACGGATATATCCTTTCTGGAGCATTTCATCAAGCTGTTTCTTTAGCTCCACTTATTCTGATGAGGGAATCCGGCAATACTTCTTGTATAACGGTGCGGTCCCGGCACAAGATCTATTGCAAACTCAAGCTCTCGATTGGGTGGCATGCCTGGCAGTTCTTCTGGGAATACATCAGGAAACTCACTGACCACAGGAATTAATTCCAACTCACCAGCCATAGCGGTGAAAACCATTTCTTTCTTGGGCATGCTTCTGTGAGCATGGAATTTGGTAGTCTGCCCCTCTTGACTGGTCAAAATGACTTCTCGGGTCGCGCAGTTTCTGCATACTTGATATTGGGTCAACCAATTCATACCCAAGATAACATCCAACTTTCAGACTCAATGATTATCAAGGAAGTTGGAAAACGGGCTCCATTGGTATTGATTTCCAGATTATGGCAGACCAGATTGCTCCTGATTAAGGATCCCGGGAATTGTACCAGCATATTCTTGCCCAAAAGTGAACAAGGAAATTTGTTTTGGGCAACAAAACTCCGTGAAATAAAAGAGTGGGAAGCCCCAAAGTCAAATAAAATTACGGCAGGTATGTTATTAACAAAAAACATACCAATGATGACTTCGGGGTTCTCTTGGGCTTCATCTGCGAAGAGGTGATGAACGTGCCCAATGATGTTTTGCTGGGTAGGGCATGACCCCATAAAGTTTACTTGTGACCTGAATAGGGCATTTGCCTTGCCGTTCTTGGGACACTGTCTGGCATAATGTCCGGTTTGCTGATACATCTCCAACGTATCTATAATTTTTGATTGCTCCATGCTATACTATCTACTGTTTTAGACAATATTGGGCTTTATTATCCACTTTTATATTATTTTTGGGACTAACCTATTAACCGGAGGCCCAGCCCAGATTTGTTGTTTTATGCCTATTTCAGTGTTTCAAGGAAAAGGAATATCAGACGGTGTCGAAACGGAACGAAATCAACTGGAGAAGTTATTTTTGGAAGGAAAGCCACCAGATAGACTTGGACTCTACGTCAGAAGATATGGGAGCTGGCCACGAGGGTGGGGGGCACGCCCCCTGCCTCATGGGGCCCCCGCAGCTCCACCGACGTACCTCCTGCACCCATATATACCTACGTATCGTAAAACTTCCAGAACAGAGATTAGATCGGGAGTTCCGCCGCCGCAAGCCTCTGTAGCAACCAAAAACCTCTCGGGACCCTGTTCCGGCACCCTGTCAGAGGGGGGAACCCTCACCGGTGGCCATCTTCATCATCCCGGCGCTCTCCATGACGAGGAGGGAGTAGTTTTCCCTCGGGGCTGAGGGTATGTACCAGTAGCTATGTGTTTGATCTCTCTCTCTCTCTCTCTCTCTCTCTCTCTCTCTCTCGTGTTCTTGATTTGGCACGTTCTTGATGTATCGCGAGCTTTGCTATTATAGTTGGATCTTATGTTTCTTTTCCCCCTCTACTCTCTTGTAATGGATTGAGTTTTCCCTTTGAAGTAATCTTATCAGAATGAGTCTTTAAAGATTTGAGAACACTTGATGTATGTCTTGCATGGGATAACCGTGGTGACAATGGGTTATTCTATTGATCCACTTGATGTATGTTTTGGTGATCAACTTGCGGGTTTTGTGACATTGGGAACCTATGCATAGGGGTTGGCACACGTTTTCGTCGTGATTCTCCGGTAGAAACTTTGGGGCACTCTTTGAGGTTCTATGTGTTGGTTGAATAGATGAATCTGAGATTGTGTGATGCATATCGTATAATCATACCCACGGATACTTGAGGTGACATTGGAGTATCTAGGTGACATTAGGGTTTTGGTTGATTTGTGTCTTAAGGTGTTATTCTAGTACGGACTCTAGGGCTGTTTGTGACACTTATAGGAATAGCCCAATGGATTGATTGGAAAGAATAACTTTGAGGTGGTTTCGTACCCTACCATAATCTCTTCGTTTGTTCCCCGCTATTAGTGACTTTGGAGTGACTCTTTGTTGCATGTTGAGGGATAGTTATATGATCCAACTATGTTATTATTGTTGAGAGGACTTGCACTAGTGAAAGTATGAACCCTAGGCCTTGTTTCCTATCATTGCAATACCGTTTACGCTCACTTTTACAACTTGCTACCTTGCTGTTTTTATATTTTCAGTTTACAAAAACCCATATCTACCATCCATATTGCACTTGTATCACCATCTCTTCGCCGAACTAGTGCACCTATACAATTTACCATTGTATTGGGTGTGTTGGGGACACAAGAGACTCTTTGCTATTTGGTTGCAGGGTTGCTTGAGAGAGACCATCTTCATCCTACGCCTCCCACGGATTGATAAACCTTATGTCATCCACTTGAGGGAAATTTGCTACTGTCCTACAAACCTCTACACTTGGAGGCCCAACAACGTCTACAAGGAGAAGGTTGCGTAGTAGACATCAAGCTCTTTTCTGGCGCCGTTGCCGGGGAGGCTAGGTAAGTGAAGGTATATCTTTAGATCTTGCAATCGAATCTTTTTGTTTCTTGTTTTATCACTGGTTTAGTTTATAAAAGAAAACTACCAAAAAATGGAATTGAGTTTGTCTCATACGCTTCATCTTTTTAATATCTTTCGTGAGTATGATGAAAAGGAAAATTGTGCCAAAGTGTTAGAAGAAGAATGCATTAAATTGTTTGGCACTAAATATTTGAATGATGAGCATGATTGCAATGTTGTTAGTATGAATTCTTTGAATATCCATGATGCTAATGATATGCAAAGCCACAAGCTTGGGGAAGCTATGTTTGATGAAGATGATATTTTTTGTCCCCCAAGCTTTGATGAGCAAATTTACTATGATGAAAGTATGCCTCCTATCTATGATGATTATTGTGATGACAAGTATGCTTTAAATAATAATGATAACCATGAAACTTGTCATCTTGATCTTAACTTTCAATCATATGATAGTTATTTTGTTGAGTTTGCTCCCACTATTATTCATGAGAAGAATCTTGCTTATGTGGAGAGTAATAAAATTTCTATGCTTGTAGATCATGAAAAGAATGCTTCAGGTGCTGGTTATATTGTTGAATTCATTCATGATGCTACTGAAAATTATTATGAGGGAGGAACATATTCTTGTAGGAGTTGCAATAATATCAAGTTTCCCCTCTATGTGCTTAAAATCTTGAAGTTATGCTTGTTTTACCTTCCTATGCAAGATGATTCTTGTTCCCATAAGTTGTTTTCTCACGAAATCCCTATGCATAGGAAATGGGTTAGACTTAAATGTGCTAGTCATATTCTTCATGATGCTCTCTTTATGTTTCAATTCTTATCTTTTATGTGAGCATCATTGAAATCATCATGCCTAGCTAGGGGCGTTAAACGATAGCGCTTGTTAGGAGGCAACCCAACTTTATTTTACTTTCTTGATTTTTCGTTCTGTTTAGGAATAAATAATCCATCTAGATTATGTTTAGATGTGGTTTTATGTTTTAATTTGTGTTTGTGCCAAGTATAACCTTTGGGAAGACTTGGGTGAAGTCTTTATGATCATGCTGTAAAAAAGAGAAACTTTAGCGCTCACGAGATTAGCTTCAACCTTTTACTGGAGAGTGCTATTTAGTTGATTCTTTTTGCGGATGATTACTAGACAAATTACTCAGGTCCACCAATTTATTTTAGAATTTTTGGAGTTCCAGAAGTTTGCATTAGTTACAGATTACTACAGACTGTTCTGTTTTTGACAGATTCTGTTTTTCGTGTGTTGTTTGCTTATTTTGATGGATCTATGGCTAGTAAAATAGTTTATAAACCATAGAGAAGTTAGAATACAGTAGGTTTAACACCAATATAAATAAATAATGAGTTCGTTACAGTACCTTGAAGTAATTTTTTGTTTTCTTTCGCTAACGGAGCTCACGAGTTTTCTGTTAAGTTTTGTGTTGTGAAGTTTTCAAGTTTTGGGTAAAGATTCGATGGACTATGGAATAAGGAGTGGCAAGAGCCTAATCTTGGGGATTCCCAAGGCACCCCAAGGTAATATTCAAGGATAACCAAGCGTCTAAGCTTGGGTATGCCCCGGAAGGCATCCCCTCTTTCATCTTCATTCATCGGTAACTTTACTTGGAGCTATATTTTTATTCACCACATGATATGTGTTTTGCTTGGAGCGTCATTTTATTTTCTTTTGCTTTG
The DNA here is from genome assembly GCA_032464435.1 of Aegilops umbellulata. Classification (NCBI taxonomy): domain Eukaryota; kingdom Viridiplantae; phylum Streptophyta; class Magnoliopsida; order Poales; family Poaceae; genus Aegilops; species Aegilops umbellulata. The sequence goes on from CP136060.1 coordinate 250,171,179, forward strand.
CGTGCTGTTTGAATAAAGTACCAAGATCTGAAACTATTAAATGAGAGAGTCTTCACATGGTTGCATAATTATTCGACTACTCATTGATCTTCACTTATATCTTTCGGAGTAGTTTGTTGTTTGCTCTAGTGCTTCACTTATATCTTTTAGAGCATGGTGGTAGTTTTATTTTGAAGAATTAGTTGAACTCTCATGCTTCACTTATATTATTTTGAGAGTCTTAAATAGCATGGTAATTTGCTTAAATAATCCTAACATGCTAAGCATAAAATATTTGTGAGGATTCTTATGAGTGTGTTGAATACTAAGAAAAGTTTGATGCTTGATAATTGTTTTGAGATATGGAGGTGATAATATTAGAGTCATGCTAGTTGAGTAACTGCGAATTTAAAGAATACTTGCATTGAAGTTTGTGATTCCCGTAGCATGCACGTATGGTGAACCGTTATGTGACGAAGTCAGAGCATGATTTATTTATTGATTGTCTTCCTTATGAGTGGCGGTCGGGGACGAGCGATGGTCTTTTCCTACCAATCTATCCCCCTAGGAGCATGCGCGTAATACTTTTCTTTGATAACTTCTAGATTTTTGCAATAAGTATATGAGTTCTTTATGACTAATGTTGAGTCCATGGATTATACGCACTTTTCCCATCCTTCCACCATTGCTAGCCTCTCTAATACCGTGCACCTTTCGCCGGTATCATACACCCACCATACTTCCTCAAAACAGCCACCATACCTACCTATCATGGCATTTCCATAGCCATTCCGAGATATATTGCCAAGCAACTTACCGCCGTTCCGTTTATTATGACACGCTCCATCATTGTCATATTGCTTTGCATGATCATGTAGTTGACATCGTATTTGTGGCAAAGCCACCATTCATAATTCTTTCATACATGACACTCATGAGTCATTGCACATCCCGGTACACCGCCGGAGGCATTCATATAGAGTCATACTTTGTTCTAGTATCGAGTTTTAATTCATGAGTTGTAAGAAAACAAAAGTGTGATGATCATCATTATTAGAGCATTGTCCAAGTGAGGAAAGGATGATGGAGACTATGACTCCCCCACAAGTCGGGATGAGACTCCGGACGAAAAAAAAGAGGCCATAAAAAAAGAGAAAAGGCCCAAACAAAAAAAATGAGAGGAAAAGAGAGAAGGGGCAATGCTACTATCCTTTTACCACACTTGTGCTTTAAAGTAGCACCATGATCTTCATGATAGAGAGTCTCCCATTATGTCACTTTCATACACTAGTGGGAATTTTTTCATTATAGAACTTAGCTTGTATATTCCAATGATGGGCTTCCTCAAATTGCCCTAGGTCTTCGTGAGCAAGCGAGTTGGATGCACACCCACTTAGTTTCTTTTGTTGAGCTTTCATATACTTATAGCTCTAGTGCATCCGTTGCATGGCAATCCCTACTCACTCACATTGATATCTATTAATGGGCATCTCCATAGCCCGTTAATATGCCTAGTTGATGTGAGACTATCTTTCCCTCTTTTTGTCTTCTCCACAACCACCATTCTATTCCACATATAGTGCTATATCCATGGCTCACGCTCATGTATTGCGTGAAGATCAAAAAAGTTTTGAAAATGTTAAAGTATGAAACAATTGCTTGGCTTGTCATCGGGGTTGTGCATGGTTTAAATACTTTGTGTGGTGAAGATGGAGCATAGCCAGACTATATGATTTTGTAGGGATAACTTTCTTTGGCCATGTTATTTTGAGAAGACATAATTGATTTATTAGTATGCTTGAAGTATTATTATTTTTATGTCAATATGAACTTTTGTCTTGAATCTTTCGAATCTGAATATTCATACCACAATTAAGAATATTTGCATCGAAATTATGCCAAGTAGCACTCCGCATCAAAAATTCTCTTTTTATCATTTACCTACTCGAGGACGAGCAGGAACTAAGCTTGGGGATGCTTGACACGTCTCCAATGTATCTATAATTTTTGATTGCTCCATGCTATACTATCTACTGTTTTAGACAATATTGGGCTTTATTACCCACTTTTATATTATTTTTAGGACTAACCTATTAACCGGAGGCCCAGCCCAGATTTGTTGTTTTATGCCTATTTCAGTGTTTCGAGGAAAAGGAATATCAAACGGAGTCGAAACGGAATGAAAACAACTGGAGAAGTTATTTTTGGAAGAAAAGCCACCAGATAGACTTGGACTCTACGTTAGAAGATACGGGAGCTGGCCACGAGGGTGGGGGCGCGCCCACCCCCCTAGGGCGCGCCCCCTGCCTCGTGGGGCCCCCGCAGCTCCACCGACGTACCTCTTGCACCCATATATACCTACGTATCATAATACTTCCAGAATAGAGATTAGATCGGGAGTTCCGCCGCCGCAAGCCTCTGTAGCCACCAAAAACCTCTCGGGACCCTGTTCCAGCTCCCTGCCGGAGAGGGGAACCCTCACCGGTGGCCATCTTCATCATCCCGGCGCTCTCCATGACGAGGAGGGAGTAGTTTTCCCTTGGGGCTGAGGGTATGTACCAGTAGCTATGTGTTTGATCTCTCTCTCTCTCGTGTTCTTGATTTGGCACGATCTTGATGTATCGCGAGCTTTGCTATTATAGTTGGATCTTATGTTTCTTTTCCCCCTCTACTCTATTGTAATGGATTGAGTTTTCCCTTTGAAGTAATCTTATCGGATTGAGTCTTTAAAGATTTGAGAACACTTGATGTATGTCTTGCGTGGGATAACCGTGGTGACAATGGGTTATTCTATTGATCCACACTATGTATGTTTTGGTGATCAAATTGCGGGTTTCGTGACATTGGGAACCTATGCATAGGGGTTGGCACACGTTTTTGGCGTGATTCTCCGGTAGAAACTTTGGGGTACTCTTTGAGGTTTTATGTGTTGGTTGAATAGATGAATATGAGATTGTGTGATGCATATCGTATAATCATACCCACGGATACTTGAGGTGACATTGGAGTATCTAGGTGACATTAGGTTTTTGGTTGATTTGTGTCTTAAGGTGTTATTCTAGTACGAACTCTAGGGCTGTTTGTGACACTTATAGGAATAGCCCAACGGATTGATTGGAAAGAATAACTTTGAGGTGGTTTCGTACCCTACCATAATCTCTCCGTTTGTTCCCCGCTATTAGTGACTTTGGAGTGACTCTTTGTTGCATGTTGAGGGATAGTTATATGATCCAACTATGTTATTATTGTTGAGAGGACTTGCACTAGTGAAAGTATGAACCCTAGGCCTTGTTTCCTATCATTGCAATACCGTTTACGCTCACTTTTACCAATTGCTACCTTGCTGTTTTTATATTTTCAGTTTACAAAAACCCATATCTACCATCCATATTGCACTTGTATCACCATCTCTTCGCCGAACTAGTGCACCTATACAATTTACCATTGTATTGGGTGTGTTGGGGACACAAGAGACTCTTTGCTATTTGGTTGTAGGGTTTCTTGAGAGAGACCATCTTCATCCTACGCCTCCCACGGATTGATAAACCTTGGGTCATCCACTTGAGGGAAATTTGCTACTGTCCTACAAACCTCTGCACTTGGAGGCCCAACAACGTCTACAAGGAGAAGGTTGCGTAGTAGACATCATTTGCCCACAACTGAAGCAAGAATTGTTGCATTGACACTCCTCTCGCACCGGGTTGGTCACGACATTCTTGACTTGTGTGGTGGTCTTGTTAACATTATGTTGCCAATTGGGCTTGTATTCCACTTGAGTATGCTGCGAGGTACGAGCCTTTTGCACTGGTTGCCCTTCCTTCCTTGGCTCGAACTTGCGCGTGTGATTGTTATTGGCAGCCCTGTTGCCTGATACGAGCTTGTGCTCCCTTTCAGCAATGAAAGCCTTGTTTACCAGAGTTTGGAAATCTGGGAAATCAAACATACTGAGGGTACATCGGAGTTGTGGGTTTAACCCCCCAAGAAATCTGTCAATCTTTCTCTCTTCGGTGCACTACAAAAAAAGGCACATCCATGACATTTTGGGCCAAACGAAAAGAAATTATATCATACATATGACACTTCTATGACGATAATTGTGAAAAAACCCGGTATCATCATAGATGTGGTGGGCTCCTACTTATATGACAAAAAATCATGATAGAAAATGGGCTTTTCATCCTAGGCGGGCCGGAGACGCAGCTGCATGACATTCTTTGGGCCGTCCATGACGGAAAAAACCGTGGTAGAAGCGAGGGGAGGAAAATTTCGGGGAGTTCCCGGTTACGGTGGGAGGTCAGGGGCCGAGCGATGCGTATTTCTCTCGTACACGTACGCGCGTGTGTGCGAGGCGTTGGCTCTAACTGAACCCGAGCGAGGCGTTGGGCTCTAACTGAACCCGAGCGATTGCACTGCAGGCTACGCGTTACTGAACCCGAGCGATCGATCGATGGCTGTTAACTGAACCCGTTCGAGCGATTCCTTCGCTACTACTGCTAACTGAAGCCGATCGATGCTGCCTCTGGATGAACAGTGAGCGTTGCGGGGGGGGGGGGGGGGTTGGATGAACAGTTCCCGGTGGGGGTGGATGAACAGGACCCCGTGGGGTTGCCTCTGGATGAACAGGACCCCGTGAAGGGCTGGATGAACAAGACCACCCTGTGGAGGGCAGGATGAACAGTAGACGATGGAGGGGTAGTTGAACAGGACCCCATGGTGTGGAGGGCTGGATAAACAGTAGACGGTGGAGGGGTGGTTGAACAATAGCCGGTGGAGTAGCGTCCGGTGGAGGCTGGATGAACAGGAGCCCGTGGAGGCCGGAGGAGGTCGACGGTGGATGAACAATAGCTCGTGGAGGCTGGAGGGGGTCGACGGTGGAGATGAACAGTATCCCATGGAGTCCCGTTTTCCGGTACGCCACACCCCTCCTGATGAACAGGACCCCCATTTCAACCGTAGCGCTCCAACACAAGTCCATTTCCTCCGTTTTGCGGTACGCCACACCCCTCCCGATCAACAGGACCCCTGTGTCAGGACCCCGATCCTAAGTCACACCGATCCAGCATGTAACACATCATATCACTTTGTGGCCTCACGCACGGTGTTCCCACGGGTGCCACCTTACCTGGCCCGGGACCGTTTGCGCCTTTTGGCTCACGTATATGATAGTGTTGCTAGCATCCATATGACAGAGAACCCGGGCCGACATGGCTAGTCGTGAACCCAAAGCGGCGCTAACCTATGAGGACAGGCATACATGAATCACATCGAGCATGTCGGTCATCAACGTGTGAATCCGGGCTGTAGCACTGGGCTAACAGGACTCCGGTAACCGGGCTGTAGCAGGCTAGGCAGGACTCCGGATGTCACCGCGTGACATTTCCCTGAAGGGACAGACACAGGAACAAAGTGAATCACATGCCGGCCAGTCAAGTGTTCCGAGCAGTAGTGCTGGGCTAGCAGGACTCCGGTGAACCGGGCTGTAGCGGACTACTATCGCTCCGAAGCACTAGACTACATTTCCCCATATGATAGGCTGCCAAGGATAAACAACTAGATAGTCGGATCCCACCCATACCAAGCATTTCAATCATACACACAATATGCCCGATATGAGTAGATACAACATGGCATCACAACAAGACTCTACGACTCCAAATATTTATTCATTAGGCTCCGAAGAGCGAGATATTACAAACATGGGTCTCATGACCCGACATTCAGAGCATACAAGTCAAACACATGCGGAAGCTTAACATGTCTGAGTACAGACATCTACAAATGGAAAAGGCTGAGAAGCCTGACTATCTACCAGATCCTGCCGAGGGCACAAGATCGTAGCTGAGGTAACAAGCTAAACGTCGAAGTCCACACGGAACTACTAGCGAGACTGACATCTCTCTCTGCAAAACATAAAATAGGCAAACGTGAGTACAAACGTACTCAGCAAGACTTACATCAGAACTAGCTACATATGCATCAGTATCAAAAGGGGGTGGTGGAGTTTAACTGCAGCAAGCCAGCTTTGACTCGGTGGCTATCCTGAACTACGACTGCAAGTAACTCTTTGAGGTGGCGCACACGAGTCCACATATTCACCATCCAATACACCACTATGGATCCACTTCTGTCTCCCTACGAGAAGGCCATCCATAGCACTCACGCTTATCTTGCGTATTTTAGAGTATCCACTTTCACTTGTCTATGAACTGTTATAGGCAACCCAGAAGTCCATAACCGCGGACACGTCTATTCGAATAGATGATGTTAACCCTGCAGGGGTGTACTTCTTCACACACGCTCTCACCACTTACCGCCGTTTACACGACATGTACTCGGCAACCTTCAAGCGGAAGCCCAGCGAGGGTGTCGGCCACGGCCTACCTAAACACTCAAGTCTCTAGTCCAGGTTTATCGCCTATTCGGGTTCCATCCATGAGGAGATCCGGCCGGAGTTTCGCTCACAGCCCCAAACGATGTGTACAGGGTCCGAGACACCAAACGGGCGCCCGGCTGCCCGGCCACGTGCCTACCGCAACACAGCCCACCCCTACGGTCAGCGCTGCGTGCGGCCCCCAGCATACTACAAACACCAGAAACTACTTTGCAACTCCTGGACAGTGGACAAGGGTGATCAAGAAGCCGAGAGGGTCCATTGGTTTCGGGCCCAATGCGTGGTAGTAACTGTTTCATGGATCACAAACACAGAACTCAGTTCCTGAGGACGGCTTCAATGAGACAACCCACCATGTACTCCTACATGGCCTCTCACCAATACCTTTACCAAATCGTGTTCACACACTTAGCTCACAAACAGTAGAACATGTTCATCACCATTCCAATTCATTCCCGATGAATCAGACCCGACTCAACTCTAAGCAGTAGCAGGCATGACAAACAAGCATGAATGAGTAGGCACAACAGGGCTCAAACAACTCCTACTCATGCTAGTGGGTTTCATCTAATTACTGTGGAATGACAGGTCATGCAAAGGATAAAGGGGTTCAGCTACCGCAGCAAGTAACACATGAATCGTTGTTGTCCTAATGCAATAAAAGAGAGCAGGGGCGAGAGAGTGGGATGTTATCGGAATGAACAAGGGGGTTTTGCTTGCCTGGCACTTCTGAAGATAATATAGCTCTTCATCGGTGTCAACGAACTCATCGTCGGAACATCGTCTATCGAGAGGGGACATTTACCGGCAAACAAGAAGGAAACGCAATCAATGCAATGCAACAATATGATGCATGATCATGACATGGCAAAATGAATGTGTTTGAGCTAATGCAACTAGCAGCAGTTTAAATGAAGTTGGTTTGAACACTAAGTTCAATTTCAAACTCCATATGTGCTTATATAAATGTCATTATGCAAATTGTTCTGTACAGAAACTCTAGGTTGTTCAAACATGCATGAAAATGCCATAAACAGATTCCTTGAATTTTTCTGATAATTTTTCATATATAATTTATCTTATTTGGAGTTATAGATAATTTTCTATGAATTTTAGAAGTTTTGGGCATTTTCTGGATTTTCCTGATTTAAATTAAATCCAGAAAATAGCTTATTGCATCAGCATGTCATCAGAGTGACGTCAGCAAGTCAAAGGCGCCAGCCCAGGTCAAACCTGACGGCTGGGGTCCACTGGTCAGTGACACAGAGCTGTTCAGTGTCAATGACAGGTGGGGCCTGGTCAACGACCACGTCAGCAAGTCAGCCCTGACGCGTGGGTCCGCTGGTTTTGTTAATTAATCTAACTTAAATCTAACTAGTGGCTTAATTAGGCAGCAGGTCCCACTGTCAGTGAGAGAGGGGGGTTACTTAGCCCCGTCATTAGCAGCTAACGACGGGTCCACATCGGCATCGCCGGAGTTAGGCCGCCGGCGAGGTCTGTGGCTGCGGGCCGGCTCGGAAAATCGTCCACAGTCGACCAAATCGACTGCGGTTTGGTCCTACGTGAAGCTGGTGCACGCGCGCATCCTCTGGTGGTGGCAGCTGGAGCTGGGGCGGCCTACAGAGGCACCGGCGTCGAGCTATGCGGCGGCCGGAGCTCGGGCACCTGCGGGTTTTGCGTTGTAGTGCACGGAAGGGGAAGCTGGTGTGTGAGTTAGGCTCCTGGTGCGGTGTGGAGCACGTTGCCGTGCTCGGGAGTTAACTACGGTGGCTCTGGCCTCGTCTGCGTCATCGCCGGCGGCGAGGAGCTCACGGCCCCGGCGAAAAAGGTGGCTAGAGTGCGGGAACGATTGCGGAAAGGAGGGGGAATGGTGGAGGAGCTCACAGTGATCTCAACGGAGAACTCAGCGGGCTCGGGGAGGAGTCGGAGCAAGCGGGGCGACGAGTCGGGTCTCCGGCGACCCGAGGAGGATGAAGGGTCGGGGACGGCTCTTCGAGGCGTCCGGCGGGGCGCGGCTCGGTGGAGAGGAAGGGGGAGTCACGGCGGAGCCTCTGGGCGCGTCGGTGAGTCGAGGAGGAGGCGGTGGCTGCGGTGGTGGCGAACGGCGGCGGCTCTCTGTTCGGTGGCGCCGCGAGAGAGAGAGCAGGGGAGGGGAAAGAGATCCAGGGAGAGAGGGGAGAGGACGAGAAGGTCGGGGGGGTGTGCGTGGCGTCGTACAGCGCGTCCAGGGCGTCGGCGGCAAGCAGGAGCTGGCGAGGCGCGTGCGCGCGAGCGGTGGCCACGTGCCCTTCGTCCTCCTGGCAAGAGGAGGAAGACGACAGGGAAGGTGGAGATGGGCTGGGCTGGCTTTGCCTAGCTGGGCGGCTACAGTGCCAGGCCAGGTGGGCTTCCCAGGTAAGTTCCTCTCTCTCTCTCTTTTAATTTTGTTTTTGTTTTTCTATTTCTTCTGCAACCTTAGGGCTTTTATTAAAATACTAGAGCTAACTCAAAAATCATGAAACTTCTCAAGGTTACTGTTTGGAATATTTCCAACAGTAAAGATTTTAGTTCATGATTATTTGAGCATTTAAAATATTTTATAGCATTTAAATGCCCAAATTCAAATAGCATATGATTTAATTCAAAAATCCAGAATGGCCTAGAAATATGTGCATGACTTTTGGCAGAGGTTTTCACCTTTAACAAAAATCATGAAATTTTCTAAAGGTATTTGGGATTATTGAAAATATTTTTATTTTGATCCTAATTGCATTCCATTTGGTGCTAGGGTTTGTCATCCCCATTTCAGATTTAAATGGAATTTAAATCATGATGCAAGGATGCAGATGCAAAGACAAACAAGGCCTGAACTAGGGCTGTGACAACTCACCCCCACTAAACAAGAATCTCGTCCCGAGATTCAAGACGTGAGGTAAGAAGACAGAGGGGGCACAAGCTAACACGGTCTTCACGATCCAGGTTGCACTTCATAAGAATGTTGACACGATCACCATCTTTGTCTTGAAGTCTTGCTCTGAGAGCTCTAACTAACATGACAATGAGAGAAAAAGGAAAACTCCAGAAGGATCGATCTTCTCGAAGATCGTGCAACTCAGGATCAATCATCGAGTGAGACATTGAAACATCTCTCGAGCTGAGACACGAAACACATCGAGAGGGATGGAAGAACAAGCGACGGGGTTTGATTTGGTGGGCAACAATTCCACACTTAGAAAGATGGTGGATGGTGTCAAGGTGGCGAGGAAATAATTGCCTTGATCCCGTAACGGGGCACCTCAGGGAAGGTGACTCGCAGAACTATTCCCTTAAGTGGCAAAAAGAATTACTTTTGATTCAAAGATCATTGAAACTCTGCTTACCAGCCTAAGGCAATTTACAAACGGTCATTTGGTGGAGTTCGAAAGAGTGGCATACTCAACTAAAGTGGATGATGTGGACTACCTTGTTGAAGACAACGCAATGGATGACTTGCTTATCACCGGAAATGGATGGAACCATGACATGACCACTTTCGAAAATGATTCTAAACCGTAATTGCTGAGGTGCAAGCTGGGAACAGAATGCAAATGCTGGAAATGATTCTAATAACTGGGAAAGAAAACACAACAGTCGAGAGTGATTCCCCTGTTTGAGTGGGTATAGGGTAACCGAGAAAAACTGAGAGCACGAGAGTTCCTAGGGAGCAACTCCTACAATAAGTCGCACAAAATCCTCATAGAGAAGATGGTCAAGTAGTACAATCAAGATACTACCATGATAGATCTTCCGGCTAGGTGTGTCGGTCAGACATCAACCTTGTCGAGACCTACATGATAGATCTTGGAAAAGTTCCAACCATCATATCTGCCTGAGATTCAGATCTGGTTGGTAACGGAATATTTCAGACAGCCTGTCTGGAAAAGAAAGTTTGCAACACAAATCGACGAGATGACGTTGCGAGATTCTCGGGGGATGAACTACGATAGCAAGCTCCAAAACATGAGCTGGTTCTGCTACACATCTGTGAACATACTGTCCTTGACAAGCATGACCACATGGTAGTCTTATAATAAAACACTACCGAGTTCAGGTGGGGAGCCATAATCGAGGATATTGAAGTCCTTGCATAAGGCATGCTCTTAAGAAGGAACTTCCTTTCCTTGAACAAATCAATCAGTGGCTTGGTGTGCTAGGGATACATATGGAATGGAGATGATCAGTCTATCAAACCATAGAATACTTCGCACATGCGTGACTGACTTGGGATGATTCCGAAGGAAGAAAGAACAAACTTTCTCGGATTCACGGTGGCAACTTGCATCAAATGCACGTGAATTAGAGGAAGTATCTTCTTTCATCCAAACATATACCTCATGAACGGAACACGAGGGCAACGCTTACAAAGTTTCCAACACTATCTTAATGTTCAACATGATGATGATGCTGATGGGCTCAATAGCAACTCATCGGAATTTCCATATCACTGGACTTCCACCATCATGTGAACACGGTGATAGCATTGGTCAGACCAAAAGATGTAATGATGTATGCTCGAGGGATCAACCACGAGTAAGACAACATTACGAACATCGTCGGTTCTGATTTGACTTGACGATAGCCCATACTCAAGTCTAAGTTTGACAAGGCAATAGATACAACAATTAATCACGAGGACCAATCGATGAAGATATCACCTTTCTCCAACACACACACACGCAAGGATATCCCCTTGGAATGAACTAATTCAGACAAGCTTTTATCTTCCAACTCTCCAAGTTGTTGTTTGGCTTAACCAACTAGCTCAGGGGTATCCAACACAGATTCTTGGAGAAAGAGTGGTTTATTGGAAAACCAACTTGATCACGAACTCAATATAACGGCCAGGTGACAACCTGGTAATACTTCCGAGAAGATATCCGGAAAATCACGAACCACCGATATGATACTAAGCTCGAGATCAATCTTGCTTTTCAGGGCAAGACGATATGATAAAAAAAATAGGGGATTGAATAATCCTAACTCATTGATCGAAGAGTGCACCAGAAATAAGGACTAGGTAGCACGATCAATCTTAGGATGATGATTTAATAACCAACACGCTAAGGATGAGAATATTGTCCATTTACTACCAAGCAACGAGTTGCTCGGAGTATTGATCTCACACATCACAATTCACTTGTCGGCATTCCGGTTACAACAACACGGAAACCGAGGAATGAACAATGATGGCAAGAAGTATTACTGCGTCAAGAATTCATAAGAGGTGGTGCAATTCTCATGACACTCTTGACATAAAGATGGTCACAATCCAAGATAGAGCAGAGCAAAAGCTGGATTGGCATTTTGATCTGCAGAATACAACTGCTTTGACCCAATCCTGGATATGGATGAGGTACTGGAGTTTGTTTCCCCTAGTCATTTCGGAATAGAACGACTTGACGGACCACAAGAATAATAGGCATCGATGAACACAAATGCACAACTATTCCTGACTATCAATTGATGGATTAGGGTCGGAATACAGCTGAGGAGGGTTAACTCAAGGAACATATAACTTTCTGAGTTGTGGAATCATGGGTTAGTATGTCAAACGACTTCAACAAATTTTTCTTCCGGATAACCCATGCAGGAAGGAGGAACTGGCAGAATCACAATATGGGTGGAGTGCTCCTCAAGAGTACCCTGGTTGTGATCTTTTGATCCAAAACGAATTTCTGCCAAGGATGGTTCATGGCATTTGGAAGAAGGAAATACCACGGACCTCGAGGGCTATCACAAAGGTCACTAATATTCTAGAGGTACGAGCAACACTATCAACACGAAGTAAGTAGGGTGAATCTCCGGTTCAAGAACCCAGGAATAGAATACCTACATACTAAATGGCATCACGGGATGCTTTCGAGAATGGTGGCCAGAATCATCACACTGGGAACACAAAACATGGCTAGATTACTAGGTGACTCTCTAAGACACCTAGGGTCATAATAATAGATCCAACATATATGTCGAGGCAACGGAGTACCTCAACAGACCGATTAGTGTGATTAATCTGGCCCAAAAGAACATCGAGAACGGGAAGAAGGGGTTTACAATTGCATCAGACTATTTAGAAACCTGGGATGACTCGGACAGCATAACGGCTGTAAATGCTCAAAAAGATTTGAGACATTATGCAAAATGGTGGCATAACCACTCAACATCACAATATCAATGTTCTGAGATCAACTAGGAACACATGGGAGTAGTAGAAAATGAACAGAGGCTTGAACTCAACAATCCTAGGCAACTATGGTTTAGTAACACGTCATCCTAAGAGATAGAAGAGAAGCCTAGTTCTTAATCCCCGTAGAAAGGAAGAGGTTGACTCAGATCAGAAGGGCATGAGGTATAAGGAGTAAAAGAGCCTTACGTTCCCTTCCACAATCAATTCCCTTACATAACTAAAGCATTTCTAGACACAACTTCGACCAGTTTGGCTTGGTAATCCTACAGGCAGTCAGGCTCTGATACCAACGCTGTCAGGACCCCGATCCTAAGTCACACCGATCCAGCATGTAACACATCATATCACTTTGTGGCCTCACGCACGGTGTTCCCACGGGTGCCACCTTACCTGGCCCGGGACCGTTTGCGCCTTTTGGCTCACGTATATGATAGTGTCGCTAGCATCCATATGACAGAGAACCCGGGCCGACATGGCTAGTCGTGAACCCAAAGCGACGCTAACCTATGAGGACAGGCATACATGAATCACATCGAGCATGTCGGTCATCAACGTGTGAATCCGGGCTGTAGCACTGGGCTAACAGGACTCCGGTAACCGGGCTGTAGCAGGCTAGGCAGGACTCCGGATGTCACCGCGTGACATTTCCCCGAAGGGACAGACACAGGAACGAAGTGAATCACATGCTGGCCAGTCAAGTGTTCCGAGCAGTAGTGCTGGGCTAGCAGGACTCCGGTGAACCGGGCTGTAGCGGACTACTATCGCTCTGAAGCACTAGACTACATTTCCCCATATGATATGCTGCCAAGGATAAACAACTAGATAGTCGGATCCCACCCATACCAAGCATTTCAATCATACACACAATATGCCCGATATGAGTAGATACAACATGGCATCACAACAAGACTCTACGACTCCAAATATTTATTCATTAGGCTCCGAAGAGCGAGATATTACAAACATGGGTCTCATGACCCGACATTCAGAGCATACAAGTCAAACACATGCGGAAGCTTAACATGTCTGAGTACAGACATCTACAAATGGAAAAGGCTGAGAAGCCTGACTATCTACCAGATCCTGCCGAGGGCACAAGATCGTAGCTGAGGTAACAAGCTAAACGTCGAAGTCCACACGGAACTACTAGCGAGACTGACATCTCTCTCTGCAAAACATAAAATAGGCAAACGTGAGTACAAACGTACTCAGCAAGACTTACATCAGAACTAGCTACATATGCATCAGTATCAAAAGGGGGTGGTGGAGTTTAACTGCAGCAAGCCAGCTTTGACTCGGTGGCTATCCTGAACTACGACTGCAAGTAACTCTTTGAGGTGGCGCACACGAGTCCACATATTCACCATCCAATACACCACTATGGATCCACTTCTGTCTCCCTACGAGAAGGCCATCCATAGCACTCACGCTTATCTTGCGTATTTTAGAGTATCCACTTTCACTTGTCTATGAACTGTTATAGGCAACCCAGAAGTCCATAACCGCGGACACGTCTATTCGAATAGATGATGTTAACCCTGCAGGGGTGTACTTCTTCACACACGCTCTCACCACTTACCGCCGTTTACACGACATGTACTCGGCAACCTTCAAGCGGAAGCCCAGCGAGGGTGTCGGCCACGGCCTACCTAAACACTCAAGTCTCTAGTCCAGGTTTATCGCCTATTCGGGTTCCATCCATGAGGAGATCCGGCCGGAGTTTCGCTCACAGCCCCAAACGATGTGTACAGGGTCCGAGACACCAAACGGGCGCCCGGCTGCCCGGCCACGTGCCTACCGCAACACAGCCCACCCCTACGGTCAGCGCTGCGTGCGGCCCCCAGCATACTACAAACACCAGAAACTACTTTGCAACTCCTGGACAGTGGACAAGGGTGATCAAGAAGCCGAGAGGGTCCATTGGTTTCGGGCCCAATGCGTGGTAGTAACTGTTTCATGGATCACAAACACAGAACTCAGTTCCTGAGGACGGCTTCAATGAGACAACCCACCATGTACTCCTACATGGCCTCTCACCAATACCTTTACCAAATCGTGTTCACACACTTAGCTCACAAACAGTAGAACATGTTCATCACCATTCCAATTCATTCCCGATGAATCAGACCCGACTCAACTCTAAGCAGTAGCAGGCATGACAAACAAGCATGAATGAGTAGGCACAACAGGGCTCAAACAACTCCTACTCATGCTAGTGGGTTTCATCTAATTACTGTGGAATGACAGGTCATGCAAAGGATAAAGGGGTTCAGCTACCGCAGCAAGTAACACATGAATCGTTGTTGTCCTAATGCAATAAAAGAGAGCAGGGGCGAGAGAGTGGGATGTTATCGGAATGAACAAGGGGGTTTTGCTTGCCTGGCACTTCTGAAGATAATATAGCTCTTCATCGGTGTCAACGAACTCATCGTCGGAACATCGTCTATCGAGAGGGGACATTTACCGGCAAACAAGAAGGAAACGCAATCAATGCAATGCAACAATATGATGCATGATCATGCCATGGCAAAATGAATGTGTTTGAGCTAATGCAACTAGCAGCAGTTTAAATGAAGTTGGTTTGAACACTAAGTTCAATTTCAAACTCCATATGTGCTTATATAAATGTCATTATGCAAATTGTTCTGTACAGAAACTCTAGGTTGTTCAAACATGCATGAAAATGCCATAAACAGATTCCTTGAATTTTTCTGATAATTTTTCATATATAATTTATCTTATTTGGAGTTATAGATAATTTTCTATGAATTTTAGAAGTTTTGGGCATTTTCTGGATTTTCCTGATTTAAATTAAATCCAGAAAATAGCTTATTGCATCAGCATGTCATCAGAGTGACGTCAGCAAGTCAAAGGCGCCAGCCCAGGTCAAACCTGACGGCTGGGGTCCACTGGTCAGTGACACAGAGCTGTTCAGTGTCAATGACAGGTGGGGCCTGGTCAACGGCCACGTCAGCAAGTCAGCCCTGACGCGTGGGTCCGCTGGTTTTGTTAATTAATCTAACTTAAATCTAACTAGTGGCTTAATTAGGCAGCAGGGCCCACTGTCAGTGAGAGAGGGGGGGTTAGTTAGCCCCGTCATTAGAAGCTAACGACGGGTCCACGTCGGCATCGCCGGAGTTAGGCCGCCGGCGAGGTCTGTGGCTGCGGGCCGGCTCGGAAAATCATCCACAGTCGACCAAATCGACTGCGGTTTGGTCCTACGTGAAGCTGGTGCACGCGCGCATCCTCTGGTGGTGGCAGCTGGAGCTGGGGCGGCCTACAGAGGCACCGGCGTCGAGCTATGCGGCGGCCGGAGCTCGGGCACCTGCGGGTTTTGCGTTGTAGTGCACGGAAGGGGAAGCTGGTGTGTGAGTTAGGCTCCTGGTGCGGTGTGGAGCACGTTGCCGTGCTCGGGAGTTAACTACGGTGGCTCTGGCCTCGTCTGCGTCATCGCCGGCGGCGAGGAGCTCACGGCCCCGGCGAAAAAGGTGGCTAGAGTGCGGGAACGAGTGCGGAAAGGAGGGGGAATGGTGGAGGAGCTCACAGCGATCTCAACGGAGAACTCAGCGGGCTCGGGGAGGAGTCGGAGCAAGCGGGGCGACGAGTCGGGTCTCCGGCGACACGAGGAGGATGAAGGGTCGGGGACAGCTCTTCGAGGCGTCCGGCGGGGCGCGGCTCGGTGGAGAGGAAGGGGGAGTCACGGCGGAGCCTCTGGGCGCGTCGGTGAGTCGAGGAGGAGGCGGTGGCTGCGGTGGTGGCGAACGGCGGCGGCTCTCTGTTCGGTGGCGCCGCGAGAGAGAGAGCAGGGGAGGGGAAAGAGATCCAGGGAGAGAGGGGAGAGGACGAGAAGGTCGGGGGGGTGTGCGTGGCGTCGTACAGCGCGTCCAGGGCGTCGGCGGCAAGCAGGAGCTGGCGAGGCGCGTGCGCGCGAGCGGTGGCCACGCGCCCTTCGTCCTCCTGGCAAGAGGAGGAAGACGACAGGGGAGGTGGAGATGGGCTGGGCTGGCTTTGCCCAGCTGGGCGGCTACAGTGCCAGGCCAGGTGGGCTTCCCAGGTAAGTTCCTCTCTCTCTCTTTTAATTTTGTTTTTGTTTTTCTATTTCTTCTGCAACCTTAGGGCTTTTATTAAAATACTAGAGCTAACTCAAAAATCATGAAACTTCTCAAGGCTACTGTTTGGAATATTTCCAACAGTAAAGATTTTAGTTCATGATTATTTGAGCATTTAAAATATTTTATAGCATTTAAATGCCCAAATTCAAATAGCATATGATTTAATTCAAAAATCCAGAATGGCCTAGAAATATGTGCATGACTTTTGGCAGAGGTTTTCACCTTTAACAAAAATCATGAACTTTTCTAAAGGTATTTGGGATTATTGAAAAATATTTTTATTTTGATCCTAATTGCATTCCATTTGGTGCTAGGGTTTGTCATCCCCATTTCAGATTTAAATGGAATTTAAATCATGATGCAAGGATGCAGATGCAAAGACAAACAAGGCCTGAACTGGGGCTGTGACACCCTGTTTCGACCGTAGGAGGTCTGTTTCCTCCGGTTTGTGGTACCGGACCCCTCACGATCAACAGGACCCCGTTCCGAACGTAGGAGGTCCGTTTCCTCCGTTGTGCGGTACGCCAGGCCTCGTTTCCATCGCCTGTTCCGTCCAAGCCCTCCCGATGAACACGACCATGCATTCCATTGCCTCCCCATGAACACGACGACGACGCTGTTTCTCCGTTCCGACCCAGCCATGTACACGAGCCCTGGCCATACATATGCGCGAGTAGGTGTTCGAGACCCCACCCATATGTACACATACGTGGCATTATTTTCTTTCTTGCACCCTGGCCGCTGTACGTACGTGTACATGCTACGTGCACGCCCCTACTACGACACGTGCGCGCCTCTACATCGACCAGTATGTACGTACACGTTTGCGACCAGAATGACAACGTACGTATGCTTCGACCAGGTGGGTCCCGACTGTCAGGCACTTCCTTGCCTACGAAGATGTAGCTGGTCGGTTCCAGCAGTCAGGGGGCGAATCGTTTTTTTGCCCGGACGCACTTCCTTGCGTGCGAAGATGTAGTTGGTGGATCCCAGCAGTCAGGGGGGCGGAATACGGTGGCCCGTCCGGTGGGTCCCCGCGGTCAGGTGGAGGAATAATTATTTTGCACGTAATAAGGAGGCACTTCCTTGCTGCGGCCGTGGACCCAGCTGTCAGCCTCTCCATGTACAGTCCATGTCTGATGGAAGCCATTCCTTGACCACGCCGCCCCGAGAGCACCAGGGCGGTGGATGACGGCGAGGCCTAGGAAGGAGACGACGCAGAGCCGGGGAAGACGCGGTAGTGGATGCCCACGCGTACAGGAGTACGAGGGCACTGGTTCGCTACGGTGTGAGGTTGCCGTCGCCGTAGAGTAACAGGGGGTGTGGGTGAGTAGGGGGATGGCCTGGCCAGCAGTGGGAGTAGTAGGGGCCGGTGAGGCCTCCGCCGCATTGCAGCCGGCCACGGGAGGCAGGAGCACGAGGCACGACCGGCGCTAGTTTGGGCGGCTGGAGCAAGAAGACCAGAGGTTGAAGAAGCACTACGGCCGTTGGATGGACATCGTACGGTCACTGGAGCTAGAATCGTGCATATTGACTAAGTTGACAAAGCCCTCCGTCCCCGTCAACTTAGTAGGCCCGCAAGTCAGCCTGCAACCATACTGGGTCCCAGCTAACAGGGGGAGTATTCATTTTTTTGTGCGTAATAAGGAGGCACTTCCTTGCGTGCGAAGATATAGTTGGTGGGTCCGAGCTGTCAGCGGCGGTAACGTTTGTTTCGCGAAATACAGAGGCCCTTTCGGTGGGCCCCTGATGTCAGGTGGAGGAATCATTATTTTGCGCGTAATAAGGAGGCATTTCCTTGCGTGCGGCCGTGGACCCAGCTGTCGGCCTCTCCACGTACAGTCCACTTCATATGCATGTCAGTCGTTGACCACGTTGACCAGGCCGCACCGAGAGCACCAGGGCGGTGGACGACGGCGAGGCTTAGGAAGGGGACGACATGGAGGTAGGGAAGACTCGGCAATTGTTTCCCACGCGGAGGGGAGTACGACTGTACGAGGGTTTACTTGTTCGTCTGCCGTCGCCGGAGACTAACAGCAGGTGTGGGTGAGTATAGGGACGGCTAGGCCAGCGATGTGAGTACGGTGGGGCGGTGAGGCCTGCACGGCAGCACAGGCGGCCGCAGGGAGGATGGAGCAGGCAGTCCCGCCGGCGCTTGTTTGAGTGGCTGGAGCAGGAAGAGCAGAGATTGAAGAAGCACGACGGTCGTTGGATGGACATCCAATAGTCACTGCTTGTGCGTCAACCTTTTTTATTAGGAAAGCCTCAAATCTATGGAAAACAGCATACAACCCATCTGCCATTATTTCTAATAATTTTTAGCTCATTTGCTAATTCTTAAGGTTGTTTTGGAGCCCATATTCTTTTTGTTAGCATTACAGCCCAAATTGTTGCCACGGTTAAAAAATTATACGAAATTTTGCATATTTCGGTGCGGTCCGAACTGTTTTTAATCCTGAATTTCGACTCATGTTCAAACTGATTTTAAAAATAAATGTATATCAATATAAAATCCAACAAATTCTCCACGCATAAAAATTAATGTAATTTAAAATCTTGAATTGAAAAAAAAAGATATTTGAAACTAATTGCCGGTTTGATGTGTTTTAAAAATGTACAACCCATTTCTCATTACTGATGGGACATTTTCTCGGCCAGCCGAATGAAAGCTCTCCTCGTCTTGAAAGATTTGCAGCCCAACAGGCCTGACAAAGCGACTTACTTGGCAAATCACAAAAAAACTGGGCTGTGGCCGTAGACCCAGCTGTCAGCCTCTCCACGTACAGTACTCTTCCGATGGAAGTCATTCCTTGACCACGTTGAGCACGCCGCGCAGAGAGCACGACCGCGGTGGACGACGGTGAGGCCTAGGAAGGGGACGACACGGAGTCGGGGAAGATGCAGCAGTGGAAGCCCGCACGGAGAGGAGTACGAGGGTTCACTGGTTCGGCTACGGTGTGAGGCTGCCGTCGCCGCAGTGCCTGTCCAGCGGTGGGAATAGTAGGGGCGGTGAGGCCTCCGTGGCAGCACAGCCGGCCACGGGAGGCAGGAGCATGCGACACGACCGGCGCTACTTTGGGCGGCTGGAGCAAGAAGACCAGAGGTTGAAGAAGCACTACGCCCGTTGGATGGACATCGTACGGTCACTGGAGCTAGAATCGTTCATATTGACTAAGTTGACAAAGCCCTCCGTCCCCTTCAACTTTGTTGGCCCACAAGTCATCCTCCCACTATGGTGGGTCCCAGCTAGCAGGGGTATTCATTTTTGTGCGTAATAAGGAGGCACTTCCTTGCGTGCGAAGATATAGCTGGTGGGTCCGACATGTCAGCGGGGGGAACATTTTTTTCGCGAAATACAGAGGCCCTTCCGGTGGGTCCCAGCTGTCAGGTGGAGGAATCATTATTTTGCGCGTATAGTCCACGGCCGATGGATGTCGTTCGTTGACCAAGTTGACCAGGCCGCGCTGAGAGCACCATGTCGGTGGACGACGGCGAGGCCTAGGAAGGGAATGACACAGAGCCGGGTAAGACTCGGCAATGGTTGCCCACGCGGTGGGGAGTACGAGGGTTTACTTGTCCGGCTGCCGTCGCCGGAAAATAATAGGAGGTGTGGGTGAGTAGAGGAATGACCTGGCCAGCAATGAAGTAGGGTGGGGCGGTGCGGCCTGTGCGGCAACACAGCCGGCCACGGGAGGCGGGAGCAGGCAGTCCCACCGAAGCTGGTTTGGGCGGCTGGAGCAAGAAGATCAGATATTGAAGAAGCAGCATGGCCGTTGGATTAACATCCAACGGTCACTGCTGCTAGAATCGTTTGTCGACTAAGTTGACAAAGCCAAAGTACACGTCAACCTAGTAGACCCACAAGTCAGCCTCCAAATCTGTCCCAAACAGCATACAACCCGAAATTTCTAGCCAGATTCAAATTAATTTTAAATCTAAATATACCTTCATTTAAATTCAATGAAATTTTACCCGCACAAAAACAACGAAATTTAAAATATCAAAATCCGAAAGAAAACAGTATTTTGGAAATAATTGTTTGTTTGTTGTATTTTTTTCATTTTACGGCCCAATTATTATTACTTATAGCCCATTTCTTATTACTTATAGCCTGCACAACCCAGTTGATACCCTTCTCCGTCCCGAAAAAACAAAATTACTGCGCGCGCTGCTGGGTCCCTACTGTCATCCTCACCATGTACAGTCATCTCCTTATTCCTCTCGGTTGTTGACCATGTTGACAACACCGGAGGGCAGCGCCGCGGCGAGCGAACCAAGGCGGAGGATGATGGTGAGGCCTCAGACGGGAACGAACAGGAGCCGGGGCAGATCATAGCCAGCCGTGGGAGGCGGGAGCAGGCGGTCCCGCCGGCGCTGGTTTGGCTTTGGCGGCTCGAGGAAGAAGAGACTGAAGAAATGCGACAGACGTTGAATGTCAATCCAACGGTCAAGGTTGGCACAATCGTTTGTTGACTAAGCGGACACCAAGTAGCATACTTTTTTATATATAGGAAGAAAACTGCGAGGAAAATGCATTCGTCTGCCGTCCTCCTCATAGGGAACGTTCGCCACATAAGTGACTGGCACCCTTGGTTTTCAACCGAGAGGTCTTGGGTTCGAGTCCCAGGAACTCTCAATTTTGTCCTCCTTCCTTCCTCGCAAAAAAAAGGGAAAGAAAATCAAAGACTTGGGAAGGCGTACAGAACAAGCTAGTGTACCAGTAAAGAGACGTTGCCGAGTTTTAGAAAAAAGAAAGACGTGCTCCTGTAGCTGGTTCGAATCCAATCCTAGACTATGACTATATATGGTGCTATGCTACTCCGCAAGTAATGAAATTGACATATCCAACGTTCGCTTCTCATCTTCTCTACTTACTCTGCCTAGCATCAGAAGCTCTGGCCGCAGCAACCATGTCCGCTGGCTGCTCGCCCACCTGCTCTTCAGCAGGCAACAACCAGATATGCGCCAAGTCGCAACCCATACCATCGCATGTGGGTCTCATCACACCCTCGCCGGCACGCGCACCGCAGCCGATTGCTCATCGCAACCCGCTGCCGTTGGTGTGGTGCCACTGCTGCAAATCACGCAGAGTCATCCGTCGCGTCTCAACCACAATCCGCAACCCTGGCCGAGTCTTCTACAAATGCCCGAATCATGGGGTAATAATATGTTTAAGTGTTGTTCTGCTGCTTTCAGTTGCTGATTTTCTTAATAGCTTGGTTGATGATCTACCAATTTGATTCGTGCAGAAAAGGGAAGATTCGTGTGATTTGTATTTCTGGGAAGTTGCTGATGTGGGGGAATGCAACTATGCTGATTATTTGGTTAGCCGAGGAATCCCAATACCAGCAGGTTGGGGTGTTGGACAAGTAACTGAAGGACCGGCAGAAGAGGAAGATGCAGAGTAGAAGGTTAAAGATGCAGTTCCTCTGATCATGGACAAGCAACAGCTGCTGAACGGCCTTGATAGCAATGAGGAGATGAAAGAGCTTGTGAAGATAATGGACAAAATCGATGTGCTCTGTAGGATGAATGTCTCTTTATTTGCAGTGTATGTAGCACTCGTGATGTATTCAGTGGATACGACATGAGCACTTTGCTGAAACTAGTAATGAATGAAACCTGTGTAGCAGGCTGGGCGTAGTGTTTTTAACATCTAATGATTTCTATCAACGGAAATCAGGGGGTATCCCCTTTTGCTCATATAAATAAATAAATAGCAGAGGCCCTGTCGGCTCAGCTTTGTTCTCATTCGAAGACGTCGAGCAAATTGCAGTCCAACAACAAACTATGTCATCAAATTCAAGTTTCACAGCCAAATATGAGTACAACTAAACAACAATGTCATCATGTTTTAGTTGTCATACAATCACCAAACACAAATCAACATACATAACAAGTGATGTTCTCATAGACAAATACTAAACAACATGTTCATCAGGTTTCAGTTGTCATAGCAAACACAATTTCACATAGTAGATAAAAAACGTCTTCTGCCAGGCAAATACGACAAAAGCAATGTAATCATCATCTGTAGCAGCAGCGTCAACATCTTCGCCATGTGTATCAGTCTGAATCGTAATTCCCCACGGTGTCATCTTCTTCTTCGTCCTCAACGTCCTCGAACATTGGCTTGTTCTTGATCAACTCTTGTATGTCCACAGCACGACAGGCAATCTTTTCGCCGGCGTCATTGACGTGATGGTTATCAAAGATATTAGGAACATCTGTGTTATCTTGTACATCAGGAGCAGTGTAAGCATCATCTTGTTGTGCAACTTCATTAAACGAATTCCTCTGCTCAAACCTTTGCAATACTCTCCAGTCATCGCTACGTGCAAATGTGTCTTCCAAGAAAAATATCTGTGTTGCTTGATTTGACAAAATAAAAGGCTCGTTGGTCTGGTACGCCGCCTTGACATTGATGGATTTGAAATAATCATCAGCTCCGGGTTTTGCGATCCTGGAAAACAGGTTATACCAATGACAGCACAACAGAACCACACACCGATGATCCTCGAAACTGGAGATATACTGCAATTGAATAATGTCTGTTATGTTAGCATACATTTCAATTGTCTCTTTGTCATACGTATCCGTGCTCATGATGGCACTGTTTTGTGTCTTCCTACCTTTGTCTCGTGCAAGGGTGTTGTAGCGCACATCTCCAACAACGCAAGATTCGTAATGTCTTACCCGAGTATCAGGACCCATTGCTAGTGAGTAAAGGGCATCATCAACTGCCTGCCCATCCTCCCGCATCTTCTTAACCTATGGGTAGAAAATAGACAAGCTGATCATCTTATGTACTGAATATATTAAAAAAATTGACAGTGCACTTCAAAAGCTTACATGGTTCTTGAACCATTTCGCAAATCCTGCCATAACCAGTTTGTCAATGTTTCTTGGATTTTGCGGCAGTAAATCCTCTTTGTAGATGTTGCACAACATAGTGATCGCGTCAAACATCTAAATATATAAGAATGTGCTGCAAGTTTAGTAGATTACGATGTATAAGTTGCAGTACTGCACTTACTTGATATAAGGTAGTATCTCAGGACAGTTACTCAACACATACCAAACCATTTTGTCCAAATCTTTAGGTTTGTCCTCTTGTCGACTCTTCCCTATAACTCGAACAGAATAATCGAAAACATTGAGCCCGGGATTGTCTTCACCCACCTCTTTGCTAAGCTGATCAGCCGTTTCAATGTATTTTGAGCAGAATGTCAACGCTTCTGTAGCAATGTAGGCCTCTGCAATGGAACCCTCGGGTCTAGCTCTGTTCCTAACATAGCCCTTGAAAGTGCCTAGCCGCCTTTCAATAGGGTACATCCAGCCATACTGTACTGGACCTCTAAGTAGTGCCTCATCAGGTAGATGAACAGCCAAATGCACCATCACATCAAACAAGGCTGGAGGATATATCTTCTCAAGGTCGCATAGGATAGTTGGTATCTTGTCTCTAAGACGCTCCAAAGCATCTATCCTGATATTCCTACTGCAGAGTTCCCTGAAGAATTGTCCCAACTCTGCAACTGCTCTGTATAAGTCAGGGCGGCCCAATCCTCTAAGGATAACAGGTAAAACCCTTTGAAGTAGGACGTGGCAGTCATGAGTTTTCAACCCTTGTACCTTGTTTCCATCTGCACTGACTCTCCTTTCAGGGTTGGAAGCAAATCCATGTGGGAATCTCACACGTGACAGGACCTCGCAGAATTCTTTTCTTTTTACCTTGTCCAAGACGTACACAGCTGGTACCATTTCCCGTGGTTTACCTTCATCTTGCACCTGCAAATCCTGTCTGATACCCAGGTGTGTCAAATCAATCCTAGATTTTAAGGTATCTTTCGTCTTGCCTTCAATATTAAGAAGTGTGCCGATAATGCTGTCACATATATTTTTCTTGATGTGCATCACATCAAGATTATGCCGCAGATCCAAATCTTTCCAATACTCCAAGTCCCACAAAGTGAACCTGCGGGTAAACAATAATCTCTCTTCTGCCCAGCCATGCTTCCTTTTCCCGCTACCATTATTAGGATGGTTTCCTGGTGTAATATGCCTGGCCTTCTCTAATTCCACTTGCAACTCATCAGCGGTGAGCCTCTTTGGCGCATCACGGTTTTCATGCTTTGCATTGAACACATGTCCTCGGTATTTTCTAGGAAGCGGCCTGTCCTTGGCAAGGAAACGGCGATGTCCAATGTAACAGATCTTGCTAAGTATTGCGTATGACAGCGGATTCCTGTCACAACGAACACATGCATTGTAACCATGTGTCGTTCGCCCTGACATAGTGCCCAAAGCCGGATAATCATAGATGCACCAAATTATAACAGCACGCAGAAAGAAATTAGTTGGTGGGCTGCTATATAGGTCTCGAGTGAGAACACCCTTCCATAGCTGTTGAAGTTCCTCCACAAGAGGCTCCATGAACAAATCAAAATCCTTTCCAGGACTTTTTGGACCTGGGATGAGCAAGGCCATCATGTAGTTTGATTCTTTGGTGCAGACATTTGGAGGCATTTTGTAAGGGATAACAAGCACTGGCCACATGCTATATGTGGCGCTCTAGTGGCCAAATGGGTTAAATCCATCTGAAGCTAAGCCAAGTCTCGGGTCAGCAGCAAACTCTTTGTGTTTATCATTGAAGCTTTTCCACTCACTACCATGAGATGGACGGCTCATTACATTCTGATCTCTGTACTCCTGGTTCCTAGAATGCCACAGTACATCCTCTCTTGTTTCAGCATCATGAAACAACCTCTGCAATCTTGGTGTAATTGGAAAATGTCTCAGAACATTATGAGGAATCCTCTTCACGGCATCGCCATCTTTCCATCTTGATGATTTTCATTTCGGGCATTCACTTAAGTTGGCATAATCCTTCCGGAACAGAAAACAATTATTCTTACAAATATGGATCATATCATATCTAATTCCAACTGCACGAAGGAAATTCTTCATTTTACTGTAGGTGTGTGGCAGCTTAGACGCATCTGCGAAAGATTCGCGGAAAGTAGCCAACATCGCATCGAATGATTTGTTGGTCATCCGCTCAGATGTCTTCACCTGAAGAAAGGTGACCATAGCTGAGAATACTGACAACTTATTTCCTCGGGTGACAGCAATGTTGCATTGTTCCAACATGCGGGCCCACCATTTTTCTTCTGCAGGTGAAAGTTCACAAAATGTACGAGCATTTCGCAGCATTGTTTCCATGTTGGTCAAACTCACTGGCTCCGCCACCACCACCTCCTTCTGCTCTTCCACCTGAGCATCAGGAAGATCAAGATGGTGATCTGCTGCTTCCACGTAGTCAATAACATTGACGTTCACAGCTTCACCATGATGAACCCACCTGGTATACGTGACCGACATCCCATACAAGTGTAGATGATTTTGCACAGTTGACTGGGGTCTTGTAACTGAATTCATACAACTGCTACACGGGCAGAGCACATCTGATTTCGGACCACCGTACTCAGCTCTGATAAAGTTCATGAAGTTTTCAACCCCCTCGACATATGCAGCGGAGAATCTTGGAGCAGAAGTTATCCAAGTCTTGTCCATCTGTTAGACATACAAATTAGTTCTTCTACTAGATATTACAGGAAAAACATAGATGCTTATTTATGAAGTCCAGAAAAAATACCTAGGTCGATGTCTAAAGCTATGGGAAGATATTTGGACGAGCAGATCTAAGTAACTAAATATATGTAAAGCTAATTCAGCAAACAGATTTGAGTGCCAAATTATGGCAGACTGTTTCAGCAGTCAATGAGGCCGAGCACACAGCCATCAAACTATCGCAGGCCATCGCAGCAACAAAGATCGAGTATAAAACGGTGTAGAACTATTTCACCTAACAGATTGGCTACTAGACCATGGCAATCTACGTCACAATAAATATATGGCAGGATATTTTAGCAACTAATCGGCCTTGGCATGCCATCTCAGCTAAGCAGACTGAGTGCAGAACAGGGCAAGGAAGCTTCTTAAGCAGAGCATATTGACAGTAAACTACTTCGGCAAACAGTGAGATTAACAGCGTCTATCAGCTAACATTCAGCGCTACACCGACATGAACGGGGCCATCAGTCTAGAATGCACTTACCGTGGGAGAAGCTGACCGTCGTGCGTCTCCACACAAACGTCGCCAGCGGTGGCGGCGCTGACCACCGTGCGCCTCCACAAGAACGTAGCCAAAGGTGGCGACTCGGCTAGAGGACGGAAGTCTACGAGAGTGTACTGTGGGAGCGAGAGGATCGCCGAACCACGGCGCCGACATATCCGCGCGGCGGGGAGGGCGGCTTTGGCAGAGCGAATGGAGTGGAGGGGGACAGGGGGAGGGGGTTTGGGGAATATTATTGGCTAGTTGGCCGAAGAGCGGTTGAATCGGACTTGTGGGAAATTTTTGGGTGTGTGTGGGGGGGAGGATTTTCGCGCGGTGGGCAGGGGGAGTTTGGCGCATGGTCGGTTTCTCCAAGTGCAGTCCCACGTGTCAGTGAAGAGGCAAGCCGAAGCGCGTTCCATTTGCGTGAGCCGTGTGCAGGACCGAACGTGTGTGGGGTGCAATGCGACCGCGACAGGAGTGCTGTGAGTGTACCGCATTTTTTCCTTTTAAACTAGGTGCTTCGCCCCCTCAAAAAAAATTTTGTTGCTTCGCACGATCCATCGATACTACTACTAGTAATCCGGTAATCCCGACTAAAACGGCGCGGCCGGGTCTTTTCCCGCGCGATATGCTGGGAGGTTGGCTTAGTTGGGTTTTTTAGGACGAGTAATGCTACACCTACGTAATCCCAGTTACGTAATTAACGTGATGTGTAACGTGTGAGCTGTTGATTGTAAATTGGGGGGAGGGAGGGGCCCACCACCATGAAAATCGGGGGAGGAGAGAGAGAGGCAATTTACTTTAACCCTTTCGTAGGTTCCCGTAGATGTAGAAAGATGTGTCTGATCCTGCAATATAGGCCGTCCGATCTATATCTAACGGATAGGAAGGAAACTATGACAATTTACCCGCACTCCTCTCCACATTTGCAGATAAGGCTTTCCCTCGTTGATCCTTTTCTCCCACAAGATCTTGATCTTCCGTGCAACACACGGGCATCTTGCTAGTACTCCTACAGTATGTATATTATTGTGAAAGTTCATATACACCGGCTGAGATTAATGCAAAGACGGCAGATTTTCATTACTTTTTGAACTTTTATAGGACAAAAAAAGGAACCCCGACCCTAAACCTATTCTACGGCGGCGACCGACGTCCTCCATCTGTGATCTCCATGTACGGGGGCGGGGTTCAAGACCCGTGAAGTGAAGGTGCGGGCTCCGGCGAGGAAAAGTAGAACACGGGAGACGGACCGACCAGTTGGCACACCATGCCCTGCCGCCTCCCATGCCCTACTCATCCTCGGAGGAGTCCCCGACCTTGGTGGTGCCGGACGCTGGACGGAGGCAAGTAGGACGCGTGGCTGACGGTGCTCCCGTCGTCGGCCGCCAGCGTGGCCACCGATCGTGCAACGACTTGAGCGATGGCGGCGACCTCGAGCTCCATCCCCGAAGACAAGCTCTCCCGCAGAGCGTTCGCGCTTGCGGTCATGGCGGATGTGGTTCCAGGTAGGAGGACGATGCGCTATGGTGTGGAGGTTAGCTGGGCGTTGCCGCTTTAAGAAGCGCATTTCGGTGAGGCCAAGCGTCCGGGTGCGTCATTAAGTCGCCGGAGTTGTTCATCGGGCACCGAGACTCTTAATGACGACATACGAACGGACGGCATGAATGCGGTCAGCTGGCGCCGGCTGGGAATGCACCGCGTGATGGCGCGAGGCACGAGGGTTTTGGTGTGCCAGGGTAGTCAGCTGCGGTCATGGCAATGTTGGAGATGCCCTTTGCTCACATCCGATCCCCGCATGTCATTGAAAAAGAAAGACGACTCGGCATGGTCTCAGGTCCAGAGGATGCAGTTGGCCGCGCTACACCACTCCGCGAACGCGTCGCGGCGCCCCGTGCATCCTCGATGAGCCGGGTGTTGGGGTGTGTTTGGATTGTGGCCAAAGTGCACCTTGCCAAAATTTTGGTCATGACCAAAAGATTGGTCTTTGTTTGGATGGTTGCCATTTTTTTGGCATGCCAATGAACTCTAGCCAACTCTAGTTCATTTTTCTTGCCAATGTCGGCCAAATCATGGGCAACCAATACCTCAACCAAAATTTTGGTCATGACCCAAAGATTGGTCTTTGTTTGGATGGTTGCCATTTCTTTGGCATGCCAATGAACTCTAGCCAACTCAAGTCATTTTTCTTGCCAATGTCGACCAAATCATGGGCAACCAATACCTCAACCAAAATTTTGGCTACCCAATGCTTTGATGGGGCAACCTTGGGCACAAACCAAACATACCGTTGGTCGTGGCACAACACTAACGCCACCATCGGCAAACTGAAACCAACCGTGTCTAGCGATGATATAAGCGTGTCGCTCACCGCGGTCGCCGTGTCCAGAGGCGGTGCTGGAGCTGCGCCCCGTTGTTGGCCCCAACGACCCACATGAACGGTTTTCGGTGGCGAGGAGGTCGTGGGCCAGCTCCTCCATTGGACTAGTCTGCGCTACGTCGTTCCGAAGGGTGTGCCCCACATGTCTGTTTCCCTGTTTTCCCGACCATATTCGAGCGTCAGTTCTCCGCGTTGCGCATTAGGCCTTTCACTATGTAGGCCAAGCGAGGCAACTTATTGTTTATTTGAGCTGTTCAAGTATAATCATGTGGCGTTTGCTTATTTCTCATTCCTCTCCAACCCTCTTCTCTATTGATCATGTCGCCCTCCAGTCGAGTCCATCCTCCCACATGCCTCATTTGAACAATCCGCCGAGTATCATTCGCATGTACCCACCCTAGTCCTCTTTCAATAGATCTCCGGACCCCGAGATGAAATCGAGAGGGAACCAGTGGGGGCACGTGATACCTAAGGCGGATTCAAAATTTTGAACCGGTGATAATAGCATCCGCAAATCATATATAAAGGGTATTCAATGTTCGTTTCGTTTTTGAACGTACAATATACTCCCTCCTATCCTTTCTAGTTTACATATAAGTTTTATGTGTAGTCAAAGTATATCTACTTTGATAAAAAAAAAGGTATCAACATTCAACAACGCCCAATCATTATTGTTAGATTTGTACGTACTCCTAGATTTGTACTCGAGATGGTTTCCAATTTGACTATTGACAAGATTAATAGTACATGAGATGTATAATGTGAAAATTATATCATTGGAAACTCCTTTCACATACGAATTTGATCGTATGCTTTGTGTAAGTTGCATGTCACATATTATTACTCTAACATTTGGTCAAAGTTAGCCTCGAAAAACGCATTAGCCCCTGTATGCTTTGTGTAAGTTGCATGTCATATATTATTACTCTAACATTTGTGTAAGTTGCATGTCATATATTATTACTCTAACATTTGGTCAAAGTAGTATAGTGGAAGTGGATCCTCTGACGTAGGTATCCCTGCCTTACCCTCCCTTTCGGTCACTTACTGGCGGACCCCATGCTTGCTAGGCCCCGCATGTCAGTTACTCAATGGGTTCGGCCACGTCAGGGGATCCTCATCCGTAGAATACTCCCTCTGTTTTTATTTACTCCGCATAAAATGGAGGGAGTGGTGGTATAATAAATGACGCGGGCGGGGGAGGGGGAGGGACGTCGGTTTGCTCTCAACTGCGGTCCCACAAGCGAGCGAAAACGCAAGACGAAGCGCGTTCCATTCGGTGAGCGGCGTGGAGGGTCCAGCGTGCTGGGCTGCAACGCGAACGCGAGAAGAGCGATGTGCAGTCAAAACCGATTGACTGGTCGTCACCGGAACCACTATTCACACCAGAACCTTCGCTGCTCGGCCTACGCCAGCCACTACCCTAAAACCACACAAAATCTCCAGCCCATTCCCCCACCTTTTGATCCCCTAGCCCGCATCAAGCGTCCCCTAGTTCGCCGGAAAGCCATGGTGCGCCGCAAGATCACTTACTACAAGATGCTGACACCAGAGCGCCGCGCAGAAATCGCGGTGGTGGTCGGCGCCACAGACCTCCGTTCCCAAGCTCGCTTTGAAGTGGGCCAATCCCCGAGTTCTCTAGGGCCAAGCTACAAGGAGGAGGAAGCCGATCCAATGTTCATGGCGGAGGTCGAGGTGCAGAAGGCCCCCGATGGGTATGAGACGATGGAAGTAGACTTCATGCCGGTGTCCGAGTCCCGCATGGTGCAGGCGGACCAGCGTTTCAACATGGCGATACTAAAGGAGGACCGGGAGGTAGAGGCTCAACTCGACGCGGAGCGCGCGCATGCCGCTGCCATCGAGGCTCTCCTGCAGGCGGAACCGGATGTCGTGGATGTGAACCGGGCGGCGGAGGCTCAACTTGAGGCGGAGCGCGGGGATGCCGCTGCCATCAAGGCCCTCCTACAGGCGGAACCGGGCATCCTGGAATTGAACCGGGCGGCAGAGGCTCGACTCGACGCAGAGCGCGCGGATGCCGCTCTCATCGACGCCCTCCTGCAGGCGGAACCGGACGTCCTGGACTTGAACTGGGCAGCGGAGGCTCAACTCGACACGGAGCGCGCGGATGCCGCTGCCATTGAGGCCCTCCTGCAGGCGGAACCAAACGTCCTCGACTTGAACCGGGCTGTGCTCTCGTCCGTGCAGAGCGCCCGCACGCTCCACTTGAACGAGTAGCTGGAGGCCCAGGACAACCACGGTGCAGAGACACACGTCGGCAGCAACGGCTGGTTCGCGCCAGAAGCCAAAGACAACGAGGTCGTCTCTTTCCATGAGCAGTGATAGTTTTTCTTTATGTTGTTGTTTTCATGGATCTTTTGCTGTGTAAAAACATATATTTGTTGTGCAAGTCGCTTGACTTGGGTCAGTCTACCATTTCAGGCGGTTGGATGAATATCCTACGTCTCCTAACCCTTCTTTCCTTCTTTCTCACCTCTTTTTCTTCCCCAACAGACCACCGCACGGGCCGTACGGATACTCCCCAACATGCGGTTGGATAAACATACTCTATGAACGAAAATTATGTGTCAGCGATAGGATGGCCTAGTTTGGTGTGTTCACATGCGACAGCACGTGTCAGTGAGGGTGCGTTCCCTTGGTTGGGTTTGCGGCGTGCAGGAGCGACTGTGTGAGGGTGCGGTGCGACCGCGGCGTGCAGGAGCGACCGTGTGAGGGTGCGGTGCGACCGCGATAGTCGTGCGCAAGTGTACCTCCTTCTCATTTTGAAAACTTTAGGCAAGCTTGGCAAAAATGTGTGGCGAAGTTTGGCAATGCAAGGCCTAGACCCGAACAGGATAAGTACGTACGTACTAGGAGTACTAGTGTTAAAAAAGAAAGGTTGGGTTTTCCTTCGCGGGATTTAATCGATACAAATCCTCGTTTCACGTGTCAATTAATGCATATTTTCTTCTCCAAATACCAAAGAGCTAACCATCTCACTGCTCATCGCTTGATTAATGCAGCGCCATGCAAACCAACCTTCTCACTTCCGCATGCATGCAGGGGATATTAATGTCCTTGGTTGCTAACCCCATCAATTTTGCCTCGATTAGTATTAGTGGCCCTTTCCAAATTGTAATTTTGATATACTGGCCTTGTGTACAAAAAAATGGAGGTTGTAACTATATTTGACTTCCTTCCCCATTGCGGTGACGTCGACGATATTTTTTTTGGTGGTTTGGCGAAATGCGTTCGACAGAGAACACCATTGAGGGAGACCATGGTAAGTAGTTCGCAAGTGCCGCCTGCAAGCCGAGACAACTGCCTTATTTGCATCCAGGAAGTCCTTTACTAGTACTACTAGGAGTAACTAATGTGGTGAGATGGCTTCTCGAAGAAGACGATGGAGAAGCGGAGTCAGCAAAGAGTGAAATGATGGTTGCTTCGTCCGTGCTTTTGTGATTTGACGCCTCACTGCTTTGTGATTTGTGATAGAAGGGACAGGGGAGTAGACTCTGTGCTCTATACTGTAGTACTACATGCGTCCAAGCATGGGAGAAAGAGGAGAGACGTTGCATTTTTCTATTCCTTCAATCAATCAACCAGGGAGCTTCGGTTCAATCTTTTTGGCTTTGGCAACACCGTCCACAATGGTTCCCACGATGCCAAAAGCTATTTTCACATTTGGCTACACATTGTGGATGCCATTAACCGCACCACTTGGTTTTCCTCCTGTGTGCTATCTATACAAATCTCAATTATATTGATCTAAACAATTATAGAATCGAGATTAGTAAAAAGGAGGTGATTTTGCCGCGCGGATGGCGGGGGAGGTTTCTTATTTGAGCAATGCTACATCCACGTAATGGTTTACGTAAAGTTACGAACTGATGTGATGTGGGACTATTTGATTGGATTAAAGGAGAGGATTAGGCCCACCCCACCTAAAAATCAGGGGGCATATATAGATTAGATGCAAAGTATACGTAGCAGCTACGTAGCCCTTTGTAAGTCTAGGATTAGGCTTCTTATTATCGGAGGACATTGCCATGGCGGTTTGCTAACATGCGGTACCACGTGTCAGTGCTTTACCAAGCCGATCCGTGTCCCACATGAGGCAGAACAACGGCAGAAGCAACACGTGGTTAAGTTGAAGAACATGAGGGAGAAGCGGATTCAGCAACGAGTGAAATGATGGTTGCTTCATCCCTCCAACTTAACTGCGGGAAAGGTGCGGCTTTGTGATTTGACGCCTCATTGCTCATTACTATGCCGGCGCCATGACTGGGGTGCTTCACCCCGGCTGCTCTGCACTGTATTCCGGTATGGCACGTGGACCCGGTAGCTTGATGTCCCACATGTCGGCGAAAGGGACTAGAAGATTTATGAAAGCGAGCGCTCCACTCTTACGACGGAGGAGTAGACGACACGACGGCCCAGTGAACTGTCACTTGTACTGTATAGTACTAGTATAGTTTTGCTATTTCACATGATCCATCGATACAAACCTGATTAAACAGGAAAGGGCGGGATTTTTCCCGCGCGGTAGATGATACTGGCCAGACATTTCAAAGGCAATTTTAATGTATGCAAACTGAATAATTATAAGTAACAATATGATATCTAGTAAAACTAAAAACACATATGATTTATTGTGTTAGAGTGTAGTAGTAGTAGTGCTGTATTGCAAAGTTGTTAGATGTAACATGCGAGAACGTGTAGAGATGTAGTTTTGGAGGGCCTAGAGAGAGAAAAGCGTAATACGGTCACCGAACTTCAGAATAAGCTGATTACGGTCGCTATATACGTTTTGCGGTGATTATACGGTCACTTGCTCACAGCTCAGCATCGGATTGCACTCTGTTGACCGGCCAAATAGTCTGCGTGGCGCCATGTTGACTAGTTAAATTGACCATGTTCGTTGTTGGTCCCACCTGTCAGTTCACATAGGCAAAAGGTCAGATAAACACAAATTTACGCAGGCGCGACAAGGCTCCAACCCGTGCGCGGGAATCACCTGGTTGTGTATGTGTCTGTCAGGGCCTGATGTGTGCGCATGCACGTGTAGGTTGAGCACTTGAGCGTGAGAGTGTGTGTTGGTCGTGTGGTGTACTGGTGTGTGCATGCATGCGTGCGTGTGTGCGTGTGTGTTACGTGCGTGCGTGTGTGCATGTGTGTTGCGTGCGTGCGTGTGAGTGTTGCGTGCGTGCGTGGCTGCGTGTGTACGTGTGAGTGTTGCGTGCGTGCGTGGGTGCATGTGTTTGTGTGAGTGTTGCGTGGATGCAGTTCGTGTGCATGTGTGCGTGTGTGTATAATCACCACACCAGCTCCTGTGTGTTAAAACAGACGGCTCAGCATACCAATACAAGGCCACCTTGTCCGTCGTGCCCGCGGTCATGACTTCGAACCACCGTCCAAATATTTTTTTGTCGTTTGTTTTCATTCTTACTAGCAAGATGCCCGTGCGTTGCACATAACATCAAGATGCATTTGTATGACTTGTTTATCTTGTGAGAGAAAAGGATGAACGAGGGAAGGCCTTATTTGCAAATGTGGAGAGGTGTGTGGGTACCTTTTTGCAAAATTGCCATAGTTTCTTTCCTATCCGTCAGATATAAATCGGACGGCCTATATTGCAGGATGGCAGGCACACCATCATCACCAACTCTGTTTTTATAAGAGTGTATTTTATGTATTTTATAAGAGTGTAGATGTAGAGTAGATACTACAAGTTGACAGGTGGGCCCGATGGTAGTGAGATAATGTGGTGCAACACTAGAGGTGCCACGTGGAGTGTTTAACTGGTCAACTAGTCATGTCATGAGCAAATACAGAGTTGTACGGTGAGCCCATGACTGCATAATAACCACTAAACATAAATGGTGACCGTAATGAGTGGATTCTGAAGTCCAATGTACGTATCGTGCTTTCGCTTCAAATACAATGATCGTCATTGCATATATCGCGAGAGAAAGATGAAACATGCATGAATTTTCTGGGGGCTTACTTTTAGAGGACCTCGAGATAGTTTTTTGTGCATACGTGAAAGGGGCGTACAGGGGGGTATGCGATGGAGAGAGAGATGCTCTTCGTTTCTCTTTATTATGACTAACTTTGTATATAGTATAAAAATATACAAATTCACAGTGCAGAATAAATATCATTGTGGGCACCATGCAATGCAAATTAGCATTCGTACTCCTCCATATAACTTTGTAATGTTGTATATATGTAGAAACTCT
Organism: Aegilops umbellulata; assembly: GCA_032464435.1. Classification (NCBI taxonomy): domain Eukaryota; kingdom Viridiplantae; phylum Streptophyta; class Magnoliopsida; order Poales; family Poaceae; genus Aegilops; species Aegilops umbellulata. Next base: position 250,206,602 of record CP136060.1, read on the forward strand.
AAAATATTTTTTTGGCCACACTTTATTCAAAAGGAATGTTGTATGCAAAATAGACGTGAAGAGAGGGCTTTTTAGATCAATGGGGTACGTGATGTAACATGTGTGAATGTGTAGTTGATGCATTTGGCGGGGCCTAGAGAGGTATGTGTGTGTATTACGTATTCGAGAGAGGCATGGATAGAGGGGCCGACGGGGGCGTGGGAGAGATAGCACGAGAAATGAGAGTGGTCTAGAGAGAGAGACGAATATGACGTCACGACAAGAGATTCCATTCCCTTGAGTGTGTATATGCAAGGGGGGAGGGAATAGAGGCACCAGGAGAAATTTTCTATGTGTGGTGTTTGTGTTGGTATGTGTGGGTGTGAGAAGATAATGAGACATGGGGGCAGAGGGTGTGTCACCGCGTGAGGTCCAGTGGGTCGAGGTGAGGCCCTTCGTTCTGTTCCGTCCTGCGCCACATTGGTCGGCCCGTGATGCATTTAGGAAGACCCATGGATGACTAGTCGTACAAGACAAAGATAGCAGAATTGTGAAGGACTCTGTGACCACTGACAAAGCCGGCTAGGATTTGTAACCCTAGGTTCTCGGACTAAGGTAACCCCTTTATCTCTGATATTACTATTCATCCAACCTAACTTTAAGGGGCATCCTACAGAATGCTCTACTAGAATCATACTCGTCGATTAGGAAGAGAGGTGTGAGACAATGCGTGAGAGACAGGCGTAAAGATAATGTGCGTACATGAGACACGTAGGCAGGTCCATGTATATAGAAAGGGTCGATGAGGATTGTGCATGTGTATGTTTGCGATAGGAAGAGTGCTTGTGATAAAGGTTAGTGAAAACAGTTGTAAATGGTTACGAGAGGGAGGGAGGGTTATATCAAGAGCATGTGTGTGAGAAAGACACCTCGGGAGAGTGTGTGTGAGCATGTGTGAGAGACCACCGATGGAGAGTGAAACTACACGTAAAAGACTGATCTACACATTGATTAAAGATATAAATTGTATCCAAATATTAGGATGGGATCATGATATTTGCAATTCGCATAAGGAGCGGCCATTGATCCATCAGACATCTAGATTCTATCGAATTTGAGCATCTCTATGTTATTATTTGACACAATTGATCCACATAGTTAGTATTTTGAACTCCAGACAATGCATCGCTTTAGAAATCGAATATAAACGTGAGTATAGTTCATGTTGTGTGTGTAAAGCACATTATACATACGAAAGTTACACAATGGACATTATAAATAGCTACTACCTATGAACTAGCATACATTTGAATTCAACTTAAGGTGGTTTAAAAAAATCGAATTCAACATGAAGTTCTTTCAATTATTTGAATTTGATATCATGGCATTTGTAAACCATACCTAAATTATGGGGGCACCAATCTTTGCTCTGATTTTGTACATAATAGCATATGTAGTCGTGTACAAAATAGATTCAAAGCTCCTCCATTCCAAAATAATTGTATTGATAGGATTTTCAAGTGTCAAATTTTCAAAAAGAAGCGGATAATTTAATGAGGTTTTCAAACATACAAGGTCAAATATAACGTTGTATATTTAGGTCAATCCTCATAGTTCAAGAGTACTCTAAACGTGAATGCTTGTGTTTCAAAATTTCGAACGAAGCACCAAAAGAGCCTCTACTCGCCCGAAACCGTGTGAGACCAATGTTTGGTAGTACAAGGAAATTAATTTTCTAATAACTCCGACCCGTGAAACCTACCGGCCCGACGTCCAAAGGTCTAAACCGGGGTAGGTTTGTAGCTTCATCTAGACGCCACGCAACCGCATCCGAAAAACATTCATACACAATGGCCGCCTAAGCACACATGCGCGTGGCCGAAATGGCTCCCGCCCTGTCGGGGATATACCCCGCGGTGTAAACCGGCCGGAAGTTAAACCGGCCGGACTTGGCGGTTTATCTGAAGACCCGCCCTGACCTTGGCGGTTTATAAGCAACCCGCTTGGACGTTGTAACTCAATGATAACCCGACGGACGGGTCAGAGGAGCGACAAGACCAGGTGGCCCGTCTGGCGGTTCATGAAGGCCGGTTCAACTATTGTGGGCCGGTTTAAGAGGAAAGGAATATTTGCCTTACAAAGGAGTTAAAGCCAGGACTTGTATCCGGTTTGTATTAGAGATAGACTAGTCCTAATCCCAATAGGACTCCACATGTAAACCTCCCCTTCAACATATATAAGGAGGGGCAGGGCTCCCCAAAGAGGGAGAGGTTACAAGTTAGAAGCTACAAGCTACAAGCAATCAATAATCTCTAGGGCTAGACACAAGAGTCGGTTTACGGCGTCTCCCTCGGGATGATAATGAGACCTAGCCTCAAACAGCATGTAGGGTTATTACCGGATGATGTTTCCCGGGGCCCGAAGCTGTCTAAATCCTTGTCTTGCGTGTTGATCCGCCCTGCGTCTCTCGTCCCACTCAACCCCTCTCAAGCTACCACATAGATGCGTTGGCCTCGCGACTAAGTCCTGACACTAAGGACATCTGCCGTGACAAATCCACGACAGTTGGCGCCCACCGTGGGGCCTGCGCACGGTGGTGTTGAGTCCTTGGAGGGATCTTTTCTAGGGACCGAGAAGCTTGCGATGTGCCGGATTAATAAGCCGGTACAGATGGATCTACTTCAACTTCGAGTTCATCAGATTGAGATGGAAATTCTTTTTTAACCTCGGGTTTAAGTCGGAAAAGTAACTACGGCGACGACGGCACACGTATACGTCCTCCGTGCAATCAAGTGTAGGAGCATCCAAGGTCAACTGATACAACTGCAAAGGAATATTTGAGGCAGCGCACGCGTGGTGAGAACAACTATAAAATTCCATATAGGATGCTCTCAGCTGTGCGCTGTCATACCGCTGATCCGCCGAAACCGGCAAGAAATCAGTCTCGCCGAGATAAGCCATCACTTTATGGTACGAGTCGTTGTTGCTACTTCAAAGACAACTGTCAGAATCCGTCGCTACTCGGGAGCAGTCACGTGTCAAAGACGGCGACGACTTGTTGCCTTGTGAAGTCTTCGGGTCAACCTAGTGCACGCACAGGGATCAAAGATTCAGGTGCTGATCGATGAAAAGAAAAAAAAGTTTGATGGATTCCCCAGCTCCTACTGCTTCCTATCAATCCAAAGGCGTACTAGTACTCTGACATGAAGAGTTTCATTACATGCATGGACGTGAAGGATAGTACTACTACAAAGCCACGCAAAGACAAGTACGTGGAGCTTAAAAAATTAAAAAAAAGGAAACAGCCCACGATTCAGAAGACGATTCTGCTATCGAGTCGCCGTTTGCTCTGCCGGTCGCCCGCCTCTGCGGCTGGATTCAGCTGCTACAGCCGAGTTGCCGCTGGTGCCAGAACCGGCCTGCTGCCCCTCCTCTGAGCCCTCTGGAGTCGCCGGGTTACGCCTGTACTGCTACTTTTTTCTGGTGTCAGGACCGAGTCAAATCCAAAACTGAAACTTGAGGAGGCAATCTGTACAAGGAAGAAATAATGCTCGTAGGAACTGCTTGCTTCACGTGAGTATGCATGTTTGAGGAAAGGACTACCATGCCGGATCGGATTGGCGGATCAACAGCGCCTGCAACATGCCTTTTCTGCATACACCGCTGGACCTTGTTGACCCGCCCAAGTTGCAATCAACACGCGTATGCTGGTCTCCGTCTCTGTCTGCTTCTCGGCAGATGTGACAAGACGCCTGGAAAAAAAACTGGTTATATGATGAGCATCCACACTGCCAGTGGGCCTTCATCTGTTCCAGTTAAATTCTGGTCCGCACAAGGATCATCTGTCGTCCGAATAAATCAGGTGATATCCATCTGGCTTATTTTTTATCAGTACTTGTTAATTTTTTGTGAAAACAACTACTCTGCCCTATAGTGTTGTTATATACAGGTAAATTATTCATTGCAAAAGTGGTGTTATACCGCGGATGCACGTTCGGCTGTGCCGCGCAGCCTCACGGACACGCGTATCGCGGTCCGGTCTACATCAACATACGTCCGATTTACGTGTCTGCACCGGTTTACAACGCCGCGGCCGACTCATCTGTCTGTGCCGCCTCTGATGCTGCGGTTGTATTCTCCGTCCATTTCTTGCGGCCCGGTCTACATCAACACACCGGGCCACACCTGTCTGCATGAGCCATTCATTGAGTATGAACAAGTCACAGCTTGGGTAGCCCGGTTTTCTTTCAAATTGGAGGCAAATTATCATCAACCGCCGTCTACACTGGATGGATCAATGGGCAGGCGCACAAGTCACCGCCGCTACAGTTTGGTTAACTTCAAATAACCAGTTGGAAGGAACCATTGGCCGAGTTGCTGACACGGCTCATACAGGATCATTTACAACCCGCCGCAGTCACCTCAACCTTCTGTGGATTCACGTCGTGCTGTCAACATCAATGATATACAAGTTATGCCGGTTTATATCACGGTCAAATATGGAGAATCTCAAGCCAATTCCTCGAGTCACCTTGAGACTTGGGGGCTACGATGATATGACGCAGCAAGTCTTGCCAGTTTCAGCCGGTTTAAGAACCTGAGGACGATGGAGGGAAAGATAACCCGATCCCGGAGGCTACTGTTATGTTGATGAAAATTTAAAGGCCGTCAGAAAATTTCCGGCTTAGAAAGTATATGACAGTTACAAAATCCCGACTCAATGAAGAAGTTTCGGATCATCAGAAAGGATTCCGGTTTGAAACCTGGCTGAAGGGAAGTCAGTATCACTGAAGCTCTCAAATATCCGGTTCAAGAGAAATCTATTCTCCCACAAAGTTCTGAAGCGCTCAGATCCGGTTTAACAATGTCCGGTTCAAAAAGGAATTAACTTCTCGCAAGTTCGAGTTTAAAGGCCGTCAGAAAATTTCCGGCTGAAAATGAAGATTCCGGTTTAAAATCCGGTTCAAGGGGAAGATGTGTCCCACAGCTTTGAAGCTTTCAATATCCGGTTCAAGATCCCGGTTCAAGAAGAATTTACCTCTTGCAAAAAAAGTTAAAAATTACCGAAGAGGACCTGCTGCCGTGATGCACGGTTCAAACATGGGTATCCGGCCTTATTGGCTTGACATATTATTTATCACATGGGGGCTCCCGCTTTGTAAAGCGGGGTATCTATTCTTTATATCATGCGTGGTTACACGGAGTGGATTCGCTTTAGGGCAACCTCCGGTTTACCCCTTGAGGTCGCTTCACAGAAGAGCAACAAAGTCAGTTGGGGACCTAGTCGACTTGAACCGTAGCTACACCTCCTGGGAGCTTGGTCATGTCTTGACGACGGTAATGCCTTCTGGTTGGCACATTTGCCACTAAGTCAGTTGGGGACCTAATCGACTTGAACCGTAGTTACACCTTATGGGAGCTCGGTCATGTCTTGATGATGGTAATGCCTTCTGATCGGCTTTTAAACAGCCAATAAGTCATTTGGGGGCTTGGTCGTGTCCGAACCAATGCAATGCCACTTGATCGGCCCTAGGCCACTGAGTCACTTGGGGGCTTGGTCGAATCCGAACCAATGCAATGCCACTTGGCCGGCGTAACGCCACGCGTCATTTTGGGGTCCTGGCTGACTGGCACCATTGCTACGCCTTCGGGGGGCTTGGTTGCGTCTGACCATGGTAATTCCATCTGACCAAGCTCAGTAGAGCTCTTCTTTTGCAAAAAATTGTTGCCATTGCTTTTGCTTTAATAGCCTTTCTTGAGAAGTTGCTATTTTATTTGCGTTTTTTAAACCGACAGTATTTTGTACCGGTTCAAACAGCTAAATTGGCGGAACACGGTCCATTTTTAGACCGGAGATTATCTGCCCGGTTTGATTTTCTATTACCATCCTATTATGGAGTAAACCGGTGTTTATCAACCCGGCTCGGCTTTCAACTACAAGTTGTGAGTGCATGATCAAATTATAATCCGGAGATTACCTGCCCGGTTTAATTTTCTGTTACCATCCTATTATGGAGTAAACCGGTGTTTATCAACCCGGCTCGGATTTCAACTACAAGTTGTGAGTGCATGATCAAATTATAATCCGGAGATTATCAGCCCGGTCTGGTTTGACTACAAGTCACCAGTATATATATGGTTAATCCGGCGTTTATCACAACCCGGTACGGTTTTATCATAAATCGGCGCAATATGGAAGGAGTTATCACTACTCAAGATTGGGGTTATCACTCTTACTACAAAAAGTTGGTAAACCAACGATGTGATTCAATGTCACAGGTATGATATATTTCATATTTTTAAGTGCAGCCCTGGTTATAAACCCAGGTTATATGTTGAGCATTATGACCCGTCCGGCGGTAAACCGCCAGGACACTTTAAACTTGTTGTATGCAGAAACTGGTTGAATAAAGCATGATTATAAATTATCCGGTGTTTGTTAAACCGGCCTGGCTTTAAGACAATAAGTCGCCAGTATGACGATAAATTATCCAGTGTTTATTAAACCGGTCTGGCTTTGGACTATAAGTCGCCAGTATATATTTGGATTGCGCCATTGGAATCATGCGCTTATGAATTATTGGATTATATTATTCAAATAGCCAAACTTGGCTGAATTTTCATTATGATATTGGATGAATAAAGGTTTTCATACGAGATTATATTATCTTGAATGGCCAACATGGCTGGATTTTTATTACGGTTATTAATATTATGATTAAGGTTTTCAAAGTCGCAATGGTTATCATTTTATACAATTGAAGGAATAGTCCCGAGTCGCTGCAGGCTTACAACCCGGCACTTGGGGGCTACATTATTCAAAATTGAGATTACAGCAAATATGCAAGTCTCATGTTGCTGCAAGCATGCACCATGACACTTGGGGGCTAATGCAAGGTCATTTTTGCTCATCTTATTGAAGACCCAACTCATCACATTGTAATGAGCTGGCCCTTGGGGGCTACCAATTGCTCCTGTCAACTATTCAAGGTACAAAGCTTTTTATCTATTATATTGAAGGGTCTACTGCTCAGTTGGTAAAGCACAAGGCTCTTAACCTTGTGGACGTGGATGCAAGCCCCATGATGAGGGGTTACATCATATGATGTTATTTTCATAGAAGTATATATCAAAGTCCCAGCTCAATATTATCTTACTAAGCCGGCCCTTGGGGGCTACACATTGCTGTTCAAAGTTTACAAGATTATACTTACAAAGTCCCTGCTGATTATTACATAATGACCCGGCCCTTGGGGACTACATTGGTTGAAGTTTTATGGGCATCAATCAATTACAAGTTCCAGGTTGCTGCAAGCATGACAACCCGGCACTTGGGGGCTACAGGTATTATATTATTATCGAAGAAAGATTTTCAAATTCTCTGTTGAGCAAATTAGATTGACCCGGCGTCACCAATCATTATGACCTTGTGGCTGCAACCCGGAGTCATCAATAATCATAAACCGATGTTGGCAACAATCATGAATCGGTGTCTGCAACAATCATAATCCGGGGTCATCAGTTTTTATAACCTGGCCATGTGGTAATGTTAAACCGGCAAGTTTTCAAGACCGGGATCATCTTCAAACCGGCTGAATATCAGATGAATATTTCAAGTCCAATATTTCTTAAACCGGCGTTTTGGAAGCCGACTCAAGTGGATTATTTCTTCACAATATTTTTCTGTGAGAAACCAATGTCAGCAAATTGAGTATGACGCTGGCTTATTGACCTGGATTTTCTAGGAGGAGGAAAAGACAAGGACTTAAGGATGATCAGGTGCCGGTTTACAAGAATTCTTAATCCGGAGCACAACCTGTCAAATTTGTTCTGGTATTTATTTGCAGCATAAGTTTACCATGGATAAATCCAAGCTAAACTTGGGGGCTAATGTCGGGGATATACCCCGCGGTGTAAACCGGCCGGACTTGGCGGTTTATCTGAAGACCCGCCCTGACCTTGGCGGTTTATAAGCAACCCGCTTGGACGTTGTAACTCAATGATAACCCGACGGACGGGTCAGAGGAGCGACAAGACCAGGTGGCCCGTCTGGCGGTTCATGAAGGCCGGTTCAACTATTGTGGGCCGGTTTAAGAGGAAAGGAATATTTGCCTTACAAAGGAGTTAAAGCCAGGACTTGTATCCGGTTTGTATTAGAGATAGACTAGTCCTAATCCCAATAGGACTCCACATGTAAACCGCCCCTTCAACATATATAAGGAGGGGCAGGGCTCCCCAAAGAGGGAGAGGTTACAAGTTAGAAGCTACAAGCTACAAGCAATCAATAATCTCTAGGGCTAGACACAAGAGCCGGTTTACGGCGTCTCCCTCGGGATGATAATGAGACCTAGCCTCAAACAGCATGTAGGGTTATTACCGGATGATGTTTCCCGGGGCCCGAAGCTGTCTAAATCCTTGTCTTGCGTGTTGATCCGCCCTGCGTCTCTCGTCCCACTCAACCCCTCTCAAGCTACCACATAGATGCGTTGGCCTCGCGACTAAGTCCTGACACTAAGGACATCTGCCGTGACAAATCCACGACACGCCCACTATTTGGGACACCTGGGATTACCATCCTACCCCCGACCCGCAGTAGGTCCGAAATTTAAGAGGGGGGGGGGCAAAGTTTGTACTTTCCCCAAATTTCAAACAAGCATGTCCCATCTTCTGTTCAAAAAAGCCAAAAACAAGCGCGTCCCAGACCGAAACATGGTTCCCCCCACCCATCCGATTCCCCATTCGTACTCCGTGGGCGCCAAAACTACCTCTCCGCCAGCCGCGAAACCCCGGCATCCTCCGTCCTCCACCCCATCCCACCCATCAACCGCCGCCCTCCTCCATCACGCCGGAGCCGATACCCCGATGTCGTCGTCCACCGCAACCTCAACCGCAACGCCCTCCACGGCTAGTAGTTGAAGCCGAGGCCGATCCGTCCGTACCCGAGCCAGTTCAACCACGCCATCATGCGCCTCACCGTTGCCGCTCCAACTTCGCCACCCTCCACCGCATCGGAGCTGTTCCTGCTACACCGTCCTTCACCGCCTCGGATCTGCATCCCCTCCATCGACATACGGCCACGGCAACACAGTCAACAATTTGGCCATGGGTTCGTCCAAGCCTGCACCCTCCAGAACATCGTTTTCCTCGGTAAAAAGAAGAAAATCGGCGTGACTTGTGGAGCATCCTCTCGGACCAGCTACTGATCATCGCCTTGGTAAGCTATTACCTCACCAACTAGCTAATCAGACGCGAGCCCCTCCTTGGGCGGATTTCTCCTTTTGCTGACCACACCGGCAACCGAAAAAGGTACTCATCTTCCCTTATTCGTGAAAATCTTACGTCTATGATTGCATGGTATTCATCCCACAGAAGACACTAGTTGACCGCTTCTTCTTGATACTAGATGTTCCTAGTAACTCGCGATGCACAAGGTCTCCTCATATACTATTTCACCTTAGCTAGAGGTCCGTCACCCCTCTGAATTTCAATTTCTGGCCAGTTGATTCCTAATTAACGGAAGCATTCCCCGGCGTAACAGGCGCTAGTACGCCTATTACGCCGGGGAAGCAGCGCCTTGGTGTTCATCTTAGGGGCGTGTGCGGCCTAGAGCTACTGGCACCCGACCTGGAGGTCGGCCGGGATTAAAGGGATGGCCTAGGGGCGCTGCCAAGCATGGCGGTCGTGTGAGATCGATGGGAGGGCGGGGCGGCGGAGGCAGGGGTCTGGGCCGGTGGTCGCTGGCAGTTCGAGAAAGATCGTCAACAGTGACTGGCGGGAGGTAGACGAAGGCCATCTGCCCGTTCCTAATAGATCGGACGGTTCATTAAAAAAATCGACTGACCTATTTATTTTCAGTCGACTGTTATCTTAGATATGACCACATGTGGTGGTGTGCTGGAGGAGTACCTGCATTTCCTGTGCTCATATATTACAAAATCATATGGAGTACAATCTAATTTTGTTTGCCATGCAATGTTGTAGAGCTATCATATGTCTCCTGTCATTTATTTTCATCCACCTGCTATCTGCTACTTTTACAGTGCACTAGTTATGCACACACTTCACCCTTACTCTCACGGTTGTGTTTTTATGCAAGGGTATTTCAGACTCTGCTGCCATGAGAGAAGCCAAAAAGAAAAGAGATAAGTCGCTCCAGCTTGGTGTGCGGCTAGGCAAGACATGTTTCAACGCTTTAAAGGGTGCAGTGTTAGCAGATGGAGACGGGGAACGTAGCTCTGGAGTTGATGACCTCGCTCGCAATGAACCACATCCCAGGTGCTTGCTTTAACTTCGCGGTGTCATATGTGGTTGCATGTTCCATACGGTGTCTAGCTTGTATTCGAGAGGCCGAAGTCGATAAGATAAGGAAAGATATTTTTTTACATGAACCACCATCCCGTGAGCACCAGAAGACAAATAGCTAGTCAGGGCACTGGCCGAGCCAGTGACAAGCCCAGCAAAGATAGGCATCACCTGGAAGCCAAATAAAAAGTTGCGATGGTGGCAAAGCAGCCCGCCTCCCACCAGGCTCTCAGGTCCTAGATGATCATGCTCACCACTCCAGTCGGATGTCTAGCTTGTATTGCTTCCAATTTGGTTAAATTGCATCTTCTTAGCTTACACATTATACCTTTGAATATGACATGCCTTTCTGTTTTTGGTACATACTAGTACATCTGTGTATTAACCATGTTCTTACATCAAACTAATGTTCTTGTGTATCCCTCATCAATCACTTATGACAAGGCAGGCAGGCAAGGGGACTACTCCTCATTTAAAGAATGCAACGTCAGCCTCCCGACATGATTCTCAAGAAACAGAAATGCTACATGAAGATAGTGAACGTAGCTCTGTAGTTGATTACAGCATTTCCCCTACACTAGCATCGCAGGTGCTTGCTCTAACTTGGCAGCGTGATATGTGGTTGCATGTTGCATATGGTGTCTAGATTGTAATTCTTCCAAATAAACTGCATGTGCTAGTCTGCTTAGCTTATACATTGTACCTGTTAATGTGACATGCCTTCCTGTATTTAGTACATAGTACATCTGTATATTAAGCATGTCCTTACATAAAACTATAATTTTTTTGTATCCCGCATCAATCAACATGATGAGACACCTTTAGTACATGCAGTGCGATATTAGTTGCATCTTTCATATGATTTATGGCATGCGCCGCTTCTAATTTGTTGAAATTCCATTTATGATGGGACGCTTTTAACTTGGAAGAGTCATATTGGTTGCATCTTTAATGTGGTGTCTAGCTTGCATTGCTTCTTATTTGCTGGAATGGTTTCTGCTTAGTTTACACAAATAGTGGTGAACATGCCATGCCGTCCTGTTTTTCGTATATATTCCATCCTGGTATCATGTGTTTGCCTTACATCAAAGTAGTGATTGTCAGTATCATGCATGAATGAGTTCTGAAGAGAGAATTTTATTGCTTTTTCTTATCGATTTTACTTGACAATTCAAAATCAATAAAGCGGAAGGAAGTTAGCAAGGCAGCGGATAAAGGTGCTCCTTCCGAATGGAGGGCCTCTACAGTTTCTACTCCTCCACACCCCCAAGATGATTTCCAAGACAACACATGCATAGACACTCAACAAAGCTGTGTTTATGATGAGCACGTCTCCCCTAGTGCAGCATCACGGGTGCTCCCTCTAACTTGGCACTGTTATATGTGGTTGCATGTTATGTGTGATGTCTAGCTTGTATTGCTCCTAATTTTGTTGAATTCCATCTACTTACTTTACACATTATACTTCAATAAGACACGTGTTCCTGTTTCTAGAACATACAATATCTGTCTATCACACCATGTTCTTACATCAAATTACTACTGTTGTGTAACCTGCAACAATCACTTATCATAAGACACGTTTGACTTCGGAGTGTGATATAGGTTACATCTCACATTCTTTTCTAGCTTGTACTACTAATTTGTTGAAATGGCACTTATGACGAGACGGTTTTAACTTGGTAGAGTGATATTTGTTGCATCTTTCATATGGTGTCTAGCTTTCACTTCTTCTAATTTGTTGAAATGCCTTCTCCTTAGTTTACACATCATAAGCTATGAATATGCAATGCTGTGAATATGCAATGGCACTAATGACGAGAGACCTCTAACATGGTAGTGTGATGTTGTTTGCATCTTGCATATGATTTATTTCTTGTACTGCTTCACATTTGTTTAAACACCATTTATGATGAGACACTATTAACTTGGCAGAGCGATATTTGTAGCATCTTTCATATGGTGTCTACCTTCCATTTCATTGCTTCTAATTTGGTGAAATGTCTTCTTCTTAGTTTACACATCATAGTTCTGGTTATCTCTTCCGTCCTGTTTTCCGTACATATTACATCCTCCTATCATGTGGTTGTCCAACATCAAAGTTCAATTCGTCTACATCACGCATCAATTTGTTCTGAAGAACTAAATTGTTATTCGTTTTTCTTGTCGGCTTGACTTAACATGGCACAGAGAAAGAGGAAGAAACACAGAATGGCAGGGAATGAGAAGCAGATGAATCCTGCAGATTCTGCTGGTACTGATGGTGCAATAGAAGGTCAAAGTCCAGCAGAAAATTCTACAAACACGGCATCCCATGCTACACAGGTTGCAAAAAAAGACAAACAGAAACAAATAGCTGCCACCAAACAAGCAGAGACAGCCCTAGTTCTTGCAACACCTACCACAGTACTACCAGCTGCACGACGTACTTGTGCGTCAACTGAGCTAGCAGCATGTTCCCAAGCTCCCTTGCCACCTGACACTACTTCCCAAGCACTCTTGACACAAGACGAGTTGGCAATATCAGATGAACCTTGTGAGCTTCAACAGCAAGAAGGTAGTTGCTGGAGTCAAGTTACAGTTGCATGCTTCTTTATATGTAGTCTCACAGTTTGATGTACACTAACACTTCCTATGTTTGTTGTTGGACTAGCACCTAGGCGCAAGAAGAAACAAACATCAGGGATAATGCTCGATAGGTTAACTAAATCTAGAGGAGGAAGAATGGAGATCCGTTTGGAGGCAGGTTTAAAAAGGCCACGTGATGCTACAGAGTCAGCCAAGTTAGTATCAGAGGCAGTGGTTGCTGTTAGGTGTCATGTACGTATCCTCCCAACATGGATTCAGTACAGGAATGACAAAGACGAAACCCAGTTCAACATCTTCCTCGACCATTTATATGTAAGTATGGTTATGTATGGAAACTAGTAATATCGTCTTGCTCTGTCCAATACTTTCTAGGTTGCTGATAATGAGACTCCCATAATTTTCAACAGATGAGGTTCAAGTTGGATAGCCAAGATGATGCAACCAGAGAAGCTTGCACCCATGTTTTCAAGTCTGCTCTGCGACAGTATCGGTATAACTTGTGGAAAACTCACTTTGAAGGCAAGGCTAACAGTGAACTTGCCCAAACATCTCCGGTGGAAAATATATCTGATGAAGACTGGAGAGGCCTCGTTAAACACTGGTCCGATCCGAAGTATCAGGTACATTATATATATGTCATCAGATCACATGTTGAAGTCCTATTTACGCATGTGCCACACAAATCTATCTTCTTGTTGGTGAACTGTTCAAAGAACAAGGCCAACCGTACGAAAGTGAAATTCCAACAGACGACAGGATCTCGTAGCTATATTACACACTGCGAGTCTCTTGTAATTAGCTGTTGTTTCACTCTTTTCGCTGTACCATATTATCAGATCTATATTGACTTGTTCCAAATGCAGAGGAAAGCTCGCAAGGACCAAAAAGTACCTGAACCAAATGATGTAGAATTCTTCAAGGACTGTCACACCAGCAAGAAGAAGGGCATGACTACACCAGTCAAAGTAGCTGTTGTAAGTCCTTAATCCTCATGCCTTTTAACTACTACTTACTCTGACTTGTGCCTTGAACTGCATGGTTTGCAGCCAATGTCTATTACTCTTTTCAATTTTATACACAATTGTCTTAGCGTATCATTGCACCTTACAAGGTTTAAAAGAGAGGAGTGATGTTCCTTTGATCTTGACCCGTAATCTAGTTTCATGCTGGACTTGCCCACAGAACGTTACAATTGCCTGTTTGTCTGTTCTTAGTTGTTTTGTGATATGAATGACGTCATACTATGCTTACCGTATTATAAACTTCGTCTCTTCATCCTTAGCCCTCAATACAATGTGAAGAAATAGACAATACATTAGCGATGGTACATGGTCATATGTTTGGAACCTGGTTTTATTATGTACTTTGCAATAAAATACAACTAATATTTTACATGGGTTCACTAGAATAAGTTCTGTATATAGACCAAAGCTATTTTGTTTGGTTTTGCTGCCTCCTTAATATCTTCTGTTCTGGTACTACTAATGTAAAACCTCAACTTTTCAGCGAGCTATGGAAAAAATGGTGGAACCGCCACCTTCTGAAGGTGGTGAGGCAACTATAACCGCAATGTCAGCTCTTGCTGCAGTGGGTCAGTACATGTCCACTAACAGTGCCAAAAGCACGTTCCTGCGTAATACTGGGTTGGTTGTTAAGGCAATATCGTCCAAACTGCCTCATGATCAAGATATGCAAGCTCAAAGCAATGTTGTATCTGCGCTCCAGACACAAGTCCATTCCCTAACAGAGACCCTTTGTGAAACAAGGAGAAACATTGCTCAATGTCATCAAGATATGCATGGTTTTGAAACCAGACTATCAGAAATTTGCTATGTTGTTAAGGAGCCTAGGGAAATGAAGGCAAGGGTTATGGTGCTCCATTGGACAATACAGCATGAAAACGTAACAGTCAGGTCAAATGAACTGAGCTTCTGAACTTCTGGTGGTGCATTTATCTGCTAGACTGTTAAGTTTTATGCCAATCTTCCTTTTGTTATATAGTTCTAATTTGTTTTGGTGCGATACAAAATTTATTCTTAACGTGGATCCACCGCCTGAAGAAAACAGCAAGCCATTTTTGTATAGTGTAGGGTGTTCCCGTGGGCCTGTAATGGGCCGAAACATACGAAGGCCTCATATGGGCCGAAAGATGTCGTGGGCCATACATGGGCCGAAAGTGAAATGGGCTGGTATTATATTCGACGGCCCACATGACGTTGTTGGGCCGATTTCCTTTAGGGCCTAACGGGCCGTGAGTTAACGGGCCGTAAAATGGGCTATTACGAAGAGACCGTTAACAGGCTTTTCATGGGCCAGCCCATTAACTTTTGACCAAGTCAAATGGGCCGGCTTTGTAAGCTAAATGGGCCACTGTTGGGCCGTGCCATGTGTCGACATATCATAGGCGCCTATCTGACCCACTGACGAGCTGACACGTGTTTCGTCCGGCCAATAAGAATTTTACACATGGAAATTTCCCATTGGTCGGGGCTGTTAACGGGTTATCGGATCCAAAACCCGACCCAATAGCTTAATGGAATTTCGTTACGGTGGATGCCACGTGTTGGTCACCCTTGACGAAAGCACTTCTGTGACGCGCGATTTATCGTCATGGAAGTGGACACTTCCGTGATGATAATTTTGGAAATGTCATGGAACACTTGTACGACAGCACATGTATGACTATCTTGATTCTGTCATAAATTTGTCATGGATGTACATGCATGACAAAAAAAGCGACCTACTGTGACAAACAGGTATCATCATGGAAGTGTATTTTTTTGTAGTGGTGGCCACGTCATAAAGGGAGTAACGGGCCAAATGATTGAACTTTTACAAATATTCACCAACAGACTGATTTCCTTGAAGGAGCACGAGAAATTCACGCTGCTTAACCTTCATAATTCCAGTAGGAATATGATATTTCTGGAACTGATCCTTGAATTTTGCCCAGGTGATTTCTTCATCAGCATGCCACATGGCTTTTGCATTTTCCCACCATATGGCAGCAGCGCCTTCAAGATAATGGGTTGCAAATGGAACTTTATCATCTTCTTCAGTACGAGCAATCTCGAGCTTCCTCTCAATGGTTCGCAACCAATCGTCTGCATCCAAGGGATCTATAACCTGACTGAAACTGGGAGGCTTGGTTCTCTGAAAATCTGACAGCTTGGAGTGATGACCGTTCTGATTTCCATTTTGTCCAACCACAGCTTGCACATTCCTTAATATTTCAGTCAGATCATTATTCCTTCTTTCCTCAAACATACACAGAATTTGCTTTGTGGAGGGCGGATTTGGCGCTCGAGGCAGTGATGGAACATACGGCTCGGGGGAGTGTCCTGCCTGTCACGCGGAACAACGAATAGGAGTATCAGCATGAGCGTCGCTATGCTGCCTCCCCGCGTCATCCTATTGTGGATTTTTCCCAAGATAACACAATCGAGATGAGAAACATCCAAAAATAAATTGGGGAAAAGCCAGCAACAAATCCCGAGAGAAAACGAATAACGAAGAAAATATGACGAATAAAATAGAGTTCCAACATAATTATACATAGACTCATACATGAAAGATAAACATCATGCCAGGTTCAACTACTCTCCTGAAGCGGACTCGGATCCTGAACTGACGTGGTTAATTGAAACCTCCAAGTTAAAGGTAACACGACGACGCTGCCTCGAGGGTTCTCCCTCCGGGTCAAGTGCAGGGTGAAGCATCGGGGCTACAGGAGTAGTAAGAAGTGAAACCCACTCAGCAGGAGCACTGAGAGGATTCGTGGCCGAGGTGCCCAAGCTGCTCGGAGGAGTAACCGGTGAGATAGGGGAACTAGAACTGGATGGAATATAAGGAGTAAATCCCGTAGACGATGGAGCAGTGATAGATCTAGTAGAGGCTAAAGCAGTACGAGCACGAGTCAGCTCTCGAGCCAGCTCGTGGATCATAAGATAGCTAGCAGTGATATAAATAGGAAATGTGGCTAGCAACACTATCAGACTCCGGATCAATGATAGGGAAATGGACACGACCATTATCGTGCAGAGAGGGATAGTAGTAGAAACCTGGGTGGTTCTGCATCCGGACCTCGTTATAACGAAGCTCGACAAGGACCTCGAATGCAGCAAACTAGACAGCCTGAGAAGCGGTAGAAGCAAAACCGCTCCGGGAGGTACGAGTGTAAGTGCTGGAATCGGAACTGGTGCGCAAAGTAACCACTGCTTGATACTCATACACTGAGTCTGCTAGACGCTCCCGGTATACACGATAGACCTAGTCGTCACCGAGGGAGTACATCTGATGCCACACATTACGAAGGAGATGCGGCGACGTGCACGGCATCAGCTGCAACTGGCACGGATACGGCACTGGAGCCATCTACACTCACAACCATTAGCAACTTAGCATAAAAATAAAACGATTGCATACAATGCAACAACCAGCAACAAATGCTACCGGCACTCAATTTAAACTCGTAACTAACGTCCGGTTAACACGTCATAGTCTAGCGTGGCCTACAGTCAGCGCGGCTCTAATACCAAGTGTTGTGGCACCTTGGCTCAGAGCAACCGGTTTACCATGCATTGCCAGCCCAGAGACCATGTCTTCTGGCAACACACAACATCTTGGTACAGAAAACAACTGCTTTATTGATGCTAACGGATCATAGTTTATATTACAACAGGTGGCGAGGCCAAGCGGCACACACGGTGCGGCTGAATGCTACCTCTTGAGCACGGCGTTGGATTTCCTTGAAGAGGAAAGGGTGATGCAGCAGAGTAGAGTAAGTATTTCCCTCAGTTTTTGAGAACCAAGGTATCAATCCAGTAGGAGGCTACACGCGAGTCACTTGTACCTACACAAAACCAATAGCTCAACGCAACCAACACGATTAGGGGTTGTCAATCCCTTCACGGTCACTTACGAGAGTGAGATCTGATAGAGATGATAGATAATATTTTTGGTATTTTTAATATAAACATGCAAAGTAAAAATAAAAGGCAAAGTAAAAAAGCAAAGCAATAATAAAGTGATGGAGATTTATATGATGAGAATAGACCCGGGGGCCATAGATTTCACCAGTGGCTTCTCTCAAGAGCATAAGTATTCTACGGTGGGTGAACAAATTACTGTTGAGCAATTGACAGAATTGAGCATAGTTATGAGAATATCTAGGTATGATCATGTATATAGGCATCACGTCCGAGACAAGTAGACCAACTCCTGCATGCATCTACTACTATTACTCCACTCATCGACCGCTATCCAGCATGCATCTAGAGTATTAAGTTAAAAACAGAGTAACTCCTTAAGTAAGATGACATGATGTAGAGGGATAGTTTCATGCAATATGATAAAAACCCCATCTTGATATCCTCGATGGAAACAATACTATACGTGCCTTGCTGCCCCTTCTGTCACTGGGAAAGGACACCGCAAGATTGAACCCAAAGCTAAGAACTTCTTCCATTGCAAGAAAAACCAATCTAGTAGGCCAAACCAAACTGATAGTTCGAAGAGACTTGCAAAGATAACCAATCATGCATAAAAGAATTCAGAGAAGATTCAAATATTGTTCATAGATAGACTTGATCATAAACCGACAATTCATCGGTCTCAACAAACACACCGCAAAAAGAAGATTCCATCAAATAGATCTCCACGAGAGAGGGGGAGAACATTGTATTGAGATCCAAAAAGAGAGAAGAAGCCATCTAGCTACTAACTATGGACCCGAAGGTCTGAGGTAAACTATTCACACTTCATCGGAGGGGCTATGATGATGTAGAAGCCCTCCGTGGTGGATGCCCTCTTCGGCGGAGCTCCGGAACAGGCCCCAAGATGGGATCTCGTGGGTACAAAAGGTTGCGGCGGTGGAATTAGGTATTTGGCTCCATATCTGATCGTTTGGGGGTACGTAGGTATATATAGGAGGAAGGACTACGTCAGTGGAGCAAAGGGGGGCCCACGAGGCAGGGGGCGCACCCTAGGGGGGGCACCCTCCACCCTCGTGACCACCTCCCTCGTTTCTTGATGGAGGGTCCAAGTCTCCTGGATCTTATTCGTTGAGAAAATCACGTTCCCAAAGGTTTCATTCCGTTTGGACTCCGTTTGATATTCCATTTCTTCGAAACACTAAAATTGGCAGAAAAAACAGCAATTCTGGGCTGGGCCTCTGGTTAATAGGTTAGTCCCAAAAATAATATAGAAGGGAAAATAAAGCCCAATATGGTCCAAAACAGTAGATAATATAGCATGGAGCAATCAGAAATTATAGATACGTTGGAGACGTATCAGGCATCCCCAAGCTTAATTCCTGCTCGTCCTCGAGTAGGTAAATGATAAAAAGTGAATTTTTGATGCGGAGTGCTACTTGGCATAATTTCAATGTAATTCTTCTTAATTGTGGTATGAATATTCAGATCCAAAAGATTCAAGACAAAAGTTCATATTGACATAAAAATAATAATACTTCAAGCATACTAACTAAGCAATTATGTCTTCTCAAAATAACATGGCCAAAGAAAGTTCATCCCTACAAAATCATATAGTTTAGTCATGCTGCATTTTTGTCACACAAGAATGCTCTCATCATGCACAGCCCCGATGACAAGCCAAGCAATTGTTTCACAGTTTAATAATCTCAAACTTATAAACCTTCACGCAATACATGAGCGTGAGCCATGGATATAGCACTGTGGGTGGAATAGAATATGATGATGGGGGTTATGTGGAGAAGACAAAAAGGAGAAAGTCTCACATCAACGACGCTAATCAATGGGCTATGGAGATGCCCACCGATTGATGTTAATGCAAGGAGTAGGGATTGCCATGCAACGGATGAACTAGAGCTATAAATGTATGAAAGTTCAACAAAAGAAACTAAGTGGGTGTGCATCCAACTTGCTTGCTCACGAAGACCTAGGGCATTTGAGGAAGCCCATCGTTGGAATATACAAGCCAAGTTCTATAATGAAAAATTCCCACTAGTATATGAAATGAGAAAACAAGAGACTCTCTATCATGAAGATCATGGTGCTACTTTGAAGCACAAGTGTGGAAAAAAAGGATAGTAGCATTGCCCCTTTTATTTTATATTTATTTTCTTTCTTTTTTTGGGCCTTCTTTTTTTTCTTAGGCCTTTCTTTTTTTGGGACAATACTCTATTAAATTATGATCATCACACTTCTATTTATTTACAACTCAATGATTACAACTCGATACTAGAACAAAGTATGACTCTATATGAATGCCTCCGGCGGTGTACCGGGATATGCAATGAATCAAGAGTGACATGTATGAAAGAATTATGAATGGTGGCTTTGCCATGAATACTATGTCAACTACATGATCATGCTAGCAATATGACAATGATGAATGTGTCATGATGAACGGAATGGTGGAAAGTTGCATGGCAATATATCTCGGAATGGCTATGGAAATGCCATAATAGGTAGGTATGGTGGCTGTTTTGAGGAAGATATAAGGAGGTTTATGTGTGAAAGAGTGTATCATATCACGGGGTTTGGATGCACCGGCGAAGTTTGCACCAACTCTCAATGTGAGAAAGGGCAATGCACGGTACCAAAGAGGCTAGCAATGATCGAAGGGTGAGAGTGCGTATAATCCATGGACTCAACATTAGTCATAAAGAACTCATATACTTATTGCAAAAATCTACAAGCCATCAAAAACCAAAGCACTACGCGCATACTCCTAGGGGGATAGATTGATAGGAAAATACCATCGCTCGTCCCCGACCGCCACTCATAAGGAGGACAATCAAATAACACCTCATGTTTCAAATTTGTTACATAACGTTTACCATACGTGCATGCTACGGGACTTGCAAACTTCAACACAAACTTGCAAACTCACAACTAATCAACTAGCACGACTTTGATATTATCACCTCCATATCTCAAAACAATTATCAAGCATCAAACTTTTCTTAGTATTCAACGCACTCAAAAGAAAGTTATACAAATCTTGAATACCAAGCTTACTCTTATTAAGAAAATTACCATGCTATTTAAGACTCTCAAAATAATCTAAGTGAAGCATGAGATATCAATAGTTTCTATAAAACAAATCCACCACCATGCTCTAAAAGATATAAGTGAAGTACTAGAGCAAAACTATATAGCTCAAAAGATATAAGTGAAGCACCTAGACTATTCTATCAAATTACAATTCATGTATGGCTCTCTCAAAAGGTGTGTACAGCAAGGATGATTGTGGTAGACTAACAAGCAAAGACTCAAATAATACAAGATTCTCCAAGCAAAACACATATCATGTGGTGAATAAAAATATTGCTCCAAGTAAAATTACCGATGGAAGTAGACGAAAGAGGGGATGCCTTCCGGGGCATCCCAAGCTTTGACTTTTTGGTGTACTTGGATTATCTTGGGGGTGCCATGGGCATCCCCAAGCTTAGGCTCTTGCCACTCCTTGTTCCATAATCCATCAAAAGATTTCACCCAAAACTTGAAAACTTCACAACACAAAACTCAACAGAAATCTCGTGAGCTCCGTTAGCGAAAGAAAACAAAAGACCACTTCAAGGTATTGTAATGAACTCATTATTTATTTATATTGGTGTTAAACCTAATGTATTCCAACTTCTCTATGGTTTATAAACTATTTGACTAGCCATAGACTCATCAAAATAAGCAAACAACACACGAAAAACAGAATATGTCAAAAACAGAACAGTCTGTAGCAATCTGTAACTAACGCAAACTTCTGGAACTCCAAAACATCTACCAAAATAGGACGACCTAGGAAATTTGTTTATTGATCAGCAGCAATTGGAATCAGTATTTTATCATGTTCTGGTGATTTTTAACAATTGTTTTCGTGAACAGAAAGTTTCTGGAAATTACAGCAAGATCAAATAACTATCATCCAAGAAGATCCTATAGGTTTAACTTGGCACAAACACTAATTAAAACATAAAACCACATCTAAATAGAAGGTAGATGGATTATTTATTCCTAAACAGAAGCAAAAAACAAAAAAACTAAAAATAAAATTGGGTTGCCTCCCAACAAGCGCTATCGTTTAACGCCCCTAGCTAGGCATAAAAGTAAAGATAGATCTAGGTATTGCCATCTTTGGTAGGCAATCCATAAGTGGCTCTCATGATAGATTCATATGGTAATTTTATTTTCTTCCTAGGGAAGTGTTCCATGCCCTTTTTAATGGAAATTGAAATATAATATTTCCTTCCTTCATATCAATAATTGCACTAACTGTTCTAAGGAAAGGTCTACCAAGAATAATAGGGCAAGAAGGATTGCAATCTATATCAAGAACGATAAAATCTACGGGCACATAATTCCTATTTGAAACAATAAGAACATCATTAATTCTTTCCATAGGTTTATCAATAGTGGAATCCGTGACGTGCAAGTTATATAGCAATCATCAAAATCACGGAAATCTAGCAAATCACACAAAGTTTTGGGAATAGTGGAGACACTAGCACCCAAATCACACAAAGCATAAAACTCATGATCTTTAATTTTAATTTTAATAGTAGGTTCCCACTCATCATAAAGTTTTCAAGGGATAGAAACTTTCAACTCAAGTTTTTCTTCATAAGATTGCATCCAGGCATCAACGATATGTTCGGTATAAGCTTTATTTTGACTATAAGCATGAGGACAATTTAGCACGGATTGCAACAAGGAAATACAATCAATTAAATAGAAACTTTCATAATTAAATTCCTTGAAATCCAATATAGTGGGTTTAGCAACATCTAGGGTTCTATTATGTTCAATCCCGCTTTTATCAATTTCAACATCAAGATATAAAAACTCCGAATTTTTGGAACGCCTTCTAGGTAAAGGAAGATCATATTCAGTTTCATCAAGATTCATATTGGAAAACAAAGATTTAATAGGGTATACATCAATAACTTTTAGATCTTCATCTTGATTTTCATAGGAATTGGAAGAACACGCTTTAATAAAGGCATCTTTCGTAGCACGCATCCTAGAGGTTCTTTCCTTGCACTCATCAATGGAAATTCTCATGGCTTTGAGAGACTCATTGATATCATGCTTAGGAGGAATAGATCTAAGCTTTAAAGAATCAACCTCAAGAGAAATTCTAACAATGTTCCTAGCCAAATCATCAACTTTAAGCAATTTCTCTTCAAGCAAAGCATTAAAATTCTTTTGTGAATTCATAAACTCTTTAACACTATTCTCAAATTCAGAGGGCATCTTATTAAAATTTCCATAAGATTTGTTGTAGGAATTTCCATAATTATTAGAAGGATTACTAGGATAAGGCCTAGGATTAAAATTCCCTCTATATGCGTTGTTACCAAAATTATTCCTACCAACAAAATTCACATTCAAAGATTCATTATTATTCTCAATCAAAGTAGACAAAGGCATATCATTAGGATCAGAGGAAACACTCTTAGTAGCAAATAATTTCGTAAGTTCATCCATCTTTCCACTCAAAACATTGATTTCTTCTATCGCATGCACTTTTTTATTAGTAGATCTTTCAGTGTGCCATTGAGAATAATTAACTTATCTAGGAGTTTAGCAGCATCTCCTAAAGTGATTTCCATAAAAGTGCCTCCCGCTGCCGAATCTAAAAGATGTCTAGAAGCAAAATTCAATCCGGCATAAATTTTTTGTATAATCATCCACCAATTCAAACCATGAGTAGGGCAATTACGTATCATTAATTTCATTCTCTCCCAAGCTTGTGCAACATGTTCATCATCAAGTTGCTTACAATTCATAATATTGTTTCTAAGAGAGATGATCTTAGCGGGAGAAAAATACTTAGAGATAAAAGCATCTTTGCACTTGTTCCAAGAATCAATACTATTTTTAGGCAAAGACGAAAACCAAGCTTTAGCACGATCTCTAAGCAAAAAAGGAAATAGCTTCAATTTAAAAATATCATTATCGACATCTTTCTTCTTTTGCATATCACATAAATTAACGAAGCTATTTAGATGAGTAGCGGAATCTTCACTAGGAAGGACGGCGAATTGCTCTTTCATAACAAGATTCAACAAAGCAGTATTGATTTCACAAGATTCAGTATTGGTAAGAGGAGCAATCGGTGTGCTAAGGAAATCATTATTGTTGGTATTGGTAAAGTCACATAATTTGGTATTATCTTGAGCCATCGTGACAAGAAATCCAACACACGAGCAAACAAAAGGGCGAGCGAGAAAAAGGCAAACGGAAAAGAGAGGGCGAATAAAACTGCAAGGGTGAAGTGGGGGAGAGGAAAATGAGAGGCAAATGGCAAATAATGTAATGAGAGAGATAAGGGATTGTGATGGGTACTTGGTATGTTGACTTTTGCGTAGAGCTCCCCGGCAACGGCGCCAGAAATCTTCCTGCTACCTCCTGAGCACCGCGTTGGATTTCCTTGAAGAGGAAAGGGTGATGCAGCAGAGTAGAGTAAGTATTTCCCTCAGTTTTTGAGAACCAAGGTATCAATCCAGTAGGAGGCTACGCGCGAGTCCCTTGTACCTACACAAAACAAATAGCTCAACGCAACCAACATGATTAAGGGTTGTCAATCCCTTCACGGTCCCTTACGAGAGTGAGATCTGATAGAGATGATAGATAATATTTTTGGTATTTTTAATATAAAGATGCAAAGTAAAAATAAAAGGCAAAGTAAAAAAGCAAAGCAATAATAAAGTGATGGAGATTGATATGATGAGAATAGACCCCGGGGCCATAGATTTCACTAGTGGTTTCTCTCAAGAGCATAAGTATTCTACTGTGGGTGAACAAATTACTGTTGAGCAGTTGACAGAGTTGAGCATAGTTATCAGAATATCTAGGTATGATCATGTATATAGGCATCACGTCCGAGACAAGTAGACCGACTCCTGCCTGCATCTACTACTATTACTCCACTCATCGACCGCTATCCAGCATGCATCTAGAGTATTAAGTTAAAAACAGAGTAACGCCTTAAGCAAGATGACATGATGTAGAGGGATAGTTTCATGCAATATGATAAAAACCCCATCTTGTTATCCTCAATGGCAACAATACTATACGTGCCTTGCTGCCCCTACTGTCACTGCGAAAGGACACCGCAAGATTGAACCCAAAGCTAAGCACTACTCCCATTGCAAGAAAAACCAATCTAGTAGGCCAAACCAAACTGATAGTTCGAAGAGACTTGCAAAGATAACCAATCATGCATAAAAGAATTCAGAGAAGATTCAAATATTGTTCATAGATAGACTTCATCATAAACCCACAATTCATCGGTCTCCACAAACACATCGCAAAAAGAAGATTACATCGAATAGATCTCCACGAGAGAGGGGGAGAACATTGTATTGAGATCCAAAAAGAGAGAAGAAGCCATCTAGCTACTAACTATGGACCCGAAGGTTTGAGGTAAACTATTCACACTTCATCGGAGGGGCTATGATGATGTAGAAGTCCTCTGTGGTGGATGCCCTCTCAGGCGGAGCTCCGGAACAGGCCCCAAGATGGGATCTCATGGGTATGGAAGGTTGCGGCGGTGGAATTAGGTGTTTGGTTCTGTATCTAATCGTTTGGGGTACGCAGGTATATATAGGAGGAAGGACTACGTCAGTGGAGCAAAGGGGGGCCCACGAGGCAGGGGGCGCGCCCTAGGGGGGCCTCCACCCTCGTGACCACCTCCCTCCTTTCTTGACGGAGGGTCCAAGTCTCCTGGATCTTATTCGTTGAGAAAATCACGTTCCCGAAGGTTTCATTCCGTTTGGACTCCATTTGATATTCTATTTCTTCGAAACACTGAAATAGGCAAAAAAACAACAATTCTGGGTTGGGCCTCCGGTTAATAGGTTAGTCCCAAAAATAATATAGAAGTGGAAAATAAAGCCCAATATGGTCCAAAACAGTAGATAATATAGCATGGAGCAATCAAAAATTATAGATACGTTGGAGACGTATCACTGGACAATATGTACATTATTTAGTGAACATAAAGGGGCCTCGATCATAATAAATACGTGGCAGCGGAACAACGTCGTAGCGGAACTCCATAGCACAGGGACACCGATGTGGACACGATATAGACTCGAACATCACTCCTTTCCAACAAGACTTTCCTGAAAGCTGGCATGACACGCCAGGTCAGTACATTGAATGTACTTGCAAGCTCACAACAAACATAAACATAATGGCAGACAATATCATGATACTTAAACAATTAGCAATGCAACAACATATCATACATGAGGTGATCATGATCTTGTGATAAAATTTCCTCGGACTTGCTTACCAATGGTGATCTCTCTCGGATCACAAACGGACCAACCTCGTGGTCTTGGATCGGGTTACCTTGTAACCAAACGGTGATCTTTCCGGCGATCACGGCGATGACCAACACTTGGTCTCAAACGGTGATCTTTTCGGCGATCACGACCATGACAAACACTTGGTCTCCAACATCAAAATGGTTTACCCACCATCATCTTCTCAATAGTGTGACGTCCATAACTTAGTGTGCAAGATTAATTTAAATGCTGACCCATGGTGTGACCTACTTTCGAGCGTGTCCGTAACCGTGGACTCGGCTATCATAGATTTAATACACTCTGCAGAGGTAGCGCACTGTACCCACACCAGGGAATCCATGGCCTCGCACTCCCATTCGGGTGGACCAACGACATTCTGACGAAACCCCTCCATTGCCATGACACTCTCCCGGCCACTCCGACTCACTCCCCACTGGGCTAGTCCTGGGTGGCCCCGTGTCTACCAAAGACACCAACGGCCACCGTCGTGGCAAAACATAAACGGTCCCAAACGGGGACAAGGTACCATAACATCAACAACGGGCACACAAGGTTATGTCTGCTTACTGGGCCAGGGTACCGCACGCCCATAACCTTCCCTCATTGGAGGCACCGACCAGAGGCATGACAACAGACCGAATAAAGGCCTTCCCATAAAGGAAAATGTGGTTGCACTGGGAGAACTCGATTCACTGGCACCATGACCCGGTCAACGATATATTCAAGTTGGGTTATTAGCAGTTCAACTTAACGTGAAAGTAACGGGTGTCATAACATGCCATGAAAGTGCAACACAAATATATGCATCATAAACCATCGGAAATAACAGGGTCAACTATAAACACAATAAGCATAGACATCAACAACTCATAACACTTCCCTGGTTATGATTAATCATCACTTTAAACAGAATCTTTACTTGGAAAATTTATCATTTTTCTCCTACAAGAAAATAACTCAAAATAATTACTTATAACCATATTACTTCTTCATAACAAACACTACTTCTAGTTACTTAACCAACTTAGTTAGCTTCACAATTTCTTTAAACTAAGAATATCAACTTAAACAAGCAATCAATCAGAATATAAATAATATACTAGTGATTTAAATGCATGGATTAAATCATTAATTCAAGTTGAAAAATCACAAATATTGTAATGGCACCATGAAAATGTTGTTGTGGCTTGCCTTAGTGCAGATCAGGTTCACAATCCTCCTGGTGATCCTGAAGACAAGCTTCACTTTCTGAAAATAATTATAAACATCAAAAGAAAACATCAAGAACCCTTCTAAAATTCACCAGAAAATCTAGACAGCAGAGAAAAATCTCACTTTTGGTGAGCTGCTAGATTTCTTCATAAAGAACACAATGCGAAAAGAATCAATGCATTTGGAATTATGGTTAAAAAGTTTTGGCTGTTTGAAGCTCTCTGGATATAATTAAATTTGAATTTAAATAAAACAGAACTGGTGGGGTGACGTCGAAGGCGTAAACCTCGCGGGCTCCACCACTCGTACCGCTTCGCGCGCGTACAGAGTGGCTGACTAGCGGGCCTTGCTAGTCACGTGAGAGGGAGGGGCGAGGGAAACAGAGGATGGCGCGGCTTCTCCGGAGCACACACCGGCGAGTAGGGCTTCTTGGCCCGAACTAAAGGGAGGGATCGAAAGAGGAGACAGAGGCGTACCTGCCTGTACCCGTAGGTTAGCTAGGGGTGGTCGGACGGCGTCGGAAACGACCTCTCTAGCGGCGACAGAAGGCAGAGGTCGCCGGAGTTGAAGAGGACGGTGAGTAGAGGCGACACTAGTGGCTCCAACCGGGCGGAACGGCACCACCGAGGCATGGCGGAGGCCCTGGAAGGGTGGCTCGAGACTAAGAGGTGCTGGAGCTGCCGAGACGACCCGAGGGGATCGCCGGCGAGCTCGAGCTCGGGGACGGCGGCCCGCGGCCTGCCCGGCCGGGCTACGGCTTTCTACGAGTTTGTGGAGTGTGTGTGAGGAGTGGGTGATGCTCGAGGAGGCTGGGGAGGGCTCTATTTATAGCCGAGCGTCGAGAGGGGATCGGGCTCCGTCGGAGGACACCTGGACACGACGCCCGGGAACGAACAGCGTCAGTGAGCGAGGGGGAAGGCGACGCAGCTCACGCGGGAACTATGGGCGAGCGGAGACGAGCACAGGAGCGAGGGGTGGCGACGAGCACAGTGTGCATCGCACTGTTGGGTTGGCCGGACCGCGCCCGTGCTCGCTGCGACGAGCTCCGGTGTCGGCGAGCGCTAGGAGAGAGTTATGAGGGTCGGGACAATGATCGGGGCGAAGTTTGGCAAGGTTTGGCAGGCGGGGAAGCGATCACACGAGCAACAGAGGCGTGGGCGCGACGCAGAGCGCGTTGGCCGTATGCTAGCACGCCTGGACGAACGCGGTCACCGCGTGAACTCTGACCTCAGGCCGACCTATGCCCAAACTTCATGTCTGGCGTGTAGTTCGTGGTAGATTGAGAGGTTACCATGCTTTGGTTTGAGCTCACATGCAGTAGAATGGATTTCAACTTCCTGGTAAGTATCCGGTCAGTAACTTTGAGAGCAAACTATGGTCAAACTATTGAGAGTTGGGGGCTGGGCTTTGGAGGTTAGCAATCATCTAGTAAGGTGATGATGCACAAGAAAAATCAGCCATAATAGAGCAAGTAAAATGGTAGTTGCTGTAGAACCTACCATTTCTGTCCAGAACAGAAAATACTTTCTGTAGCAAAAATATTCCAAAAAGTGATGAAATATTTTTGCTCATGAAGGTGCCCTAGGGTTCAAAGAATATTTGGGAATTTTCTCAGATGTTTGTGGGCAAGAAAAATTGGGTTTGCTTTGGAGCACATTGAGCTAGCTAGGGTTTTAGAGAGGGAAATGAATATTTTCCTTTAAGAAAATTATTCAAAATATTATTTAGAGGTCAACCAGAGAGGAAATGATAGTTAGAGAGGGAAGTGAGGCACTTGGTGAAAGTCAAGGGGTACCCAAGTGTTTAAGTCCATCTGAAAAGATTCAAAACTCCAAATTTCAAAACCAAACCAACTGAAAATCAGGCAAAGAGAAGAGGGCAAAAACCAGACTGTCACATGCGTCCCGTCAACTCACGCCTGCTCACACGACACATGGGGCATGTGGCAGCACGTATATTTTTTGGTTTATTTTCTGCCGCTTTACTGCTTCACTGAACCGTTTGCGTTGAAGAGATGCACAAATCCTGCGTTGAACATCTCGCACACTTCCCGGTGAACCTGCGCACCAGAGGAGTTTTGGATTTACTAGAATTTAAAAACCAGGCATCGAAATGTTTTACCGACAATCACCACAGTGCCCTGGTGTTTGAATTCATTCTCATTTCTTGCATGGGATCTAAGCATGCACATAAGGACACAGATTTGATTTTTCAACCAATTTATAGTCATTGGAGCATGCGCATGTAGTTCAAATTTGAATTATGCACATAAATGAATTGAAAACTCAATTAATGCATAAAAATGTCCAAATGAACCCCGAAAAATCACAAAAATTGACACAACACTCCTGTTGTTCTATGTTGACACGAGAAAAAAAATTGAAAGCAATAAGAGGCAATGGATATCGTTTCGTCCCCAAAGGTGGGACGTTCCCTACCGAAAACCATCATGCTTGTTGTGAGAAGCTCCGGTTTGTGAGAAGCATATACCCAAACCTGCCCCAAATGGGACAAAAATTGTACCACAACATGTTGATGCCGCTCCATGATAGCATGCCAAGTTTCATGAATTTCACACGAGTTTTGGATTTACTAGAATTTAAAACCCAGGCGTCTCAATGTTTTGCCGGCAATCAACGGTGCCCTGGTGTATGAAATTCATTCCCATTCCTTGCATGGGACCTAAGTATGCACGCAAGGACACATATTTGATTTTTCAACCAATTTATATGCGCTGGAGCATGCTCATGTAGTTCAAATTTGAATTATGCACATAAATGCATTGAGAACTCAGTTAATGCATAAAAATGTCCAAACGAACACCCAAAAATCACAAAAATTCACACAACACTCCTGTTGTTCTATGTTGGCACGAGAAAAAAAATTGAAAGCAATAAGAGGCAATGGATATCGTTTCGTCCCCAAAGGTGGGACGTTCCCTACCGAAAACCATCATGCTTGTTGTGAGAAGCTCCAGTTTGTGAGAAGCATATACCCAAACCTGCCCCGAATGGGACAAAATTTGTACCACGGCATGTTGATGTCGCTCCATGATAGCATGCCAAGTTTCATGAATTTCAGACGATTTTTGGATTTACTAGATTTAAAAACCAAGCATCTCAATGTTTTGCGAGCAATCAACAGTGCCCTGGTGTTTGAAATTCATTCCCATTTCTTGCATGGGACCTAAGCATGCACCCAAGGACACATATTTGATTTTTCAACCAATTTATATGCACTGAAGCATGCGCATGTAGTTCAAATTTAAATTATGCACATAAACGCATTGAAAACTCAGTTAATGCATAAAAATGTCCAAACGAACCCCGAAAAATCACAAAAATTCACACAACACTCATGTTGTTCTATGTTGACACGAGAAAAAACTTGAAAGCAATAAGAGGCAATGGATATCGTTTCGTCCCCAAAGGTGGGACGTTCCCTATCGAAAACCATCATGCTTGTTGTGAGAAGCTCCGGTTTGTGAGAAGCATATACCCAAACCTGCCTCAAATGGGACAAAATTTGTACCATGGCATGTTGATGCCGCTCCATGATAGTTGCCAGAAAGAGGTTTATTACGGCCTTTTCGGCCGTCGTCGGCGAGGTGGCCGCCGAGGTATCCCCATCATCCTCCGCGGGCCCGATCCGCTGTCGCTGGTCCCCCGACCCGCCCGCCGCCGCGCCCCTACGCCGGTTCGAGGACTTCCCCGTCCTCCCTCAGACCCGGTAGCTGACGAAGTCCTACCTCGTGGTCCGGCAGCGGCGGTGGGGGAAGTGGGTCGCCGAGATTACAGATCAAGAGACCCACACCCACCGGTGGCTCGGTAGCTTCCACACGGCCGAGCTCGCGGCCATGGAGTACGACCGCTGGCAAGTCTGCTACCACGACGCGGTGGCTAGGCTCAATTTCCCCATCGGCACACGTCCGTTCCACCTCGTTCCACCGGAGCCAGGGCTGGTGAGCTCGTCTATGGCGCGGGAGGACCGTGAGGCATCGGAGCACCTCGAGGCCGAGGCCGCCGACGAGGCCTACATGAAAGAGCTCCGCCGACAGCTCCCGGAGCGGGTTATCGCACTCTCCTCCAATGACGAGGTCAAAGGCGGCAAGGACGACAGCGCGGAGGTCAGCAAGGTTATCGCGCTCTCCTATGATGATGAGGTCGAAGGCAGCGGCGTGGAGGGCGTCGAGGTGGGCCCCGATGACGAGGAGATCGACGTCGATGAGTGGAGGAGTGCCTTCCCCAAAGACCCCGGCGACGGCACTGGCCCGGACCCGGCTCGCGGCACACCATACATGACGAGGAAGGATTGGCTCGACCTCTACTTCGACTGAAAGTAGTTTAGCTTAGTTCAAATTTATGTTTTATGTTCGATTATGCAAAACTATCTACGTTTATGTTTGAATGCATGCTACTTTTGGTTGGACCTGCTTTGAACTTGATCAAATTGAAGTCTACAACCTTAAGTTTAGGGGATCGACTAGAAAAGGCCAAAAATTGCTGGAGTATATATATATATCCACTAAGGGTTTTAGTCCTTTAACTTTTTAAGGTCCGCCTAGAGATGTCCTTATGACTTGTTTATTTCAGTTCTTCACAATGTGATGCTCTATATGTGCAACTATTTGCCGTGTTGTTCAATTTCATCAATAACAGTTTCAACAATACCACTATGAATTACAATATTTGGTTGTTGTTAAGGATATTGCGGTTAACATGTCTTTTCGTTTTTCAATTGTTGTTTAGCAACATGCATTGTACTGAATGACTAAATATGCAATCCCAAGCT
Source organism: Aegilops umbellulata (assembly GCA_032464435.1). NCBI lineage: Eukaryota > Viridiplantae > Streptophyta > Magnoliopsida > Poales > Poaceae > Aegilops > Aegilops umbellulata. Next base: position 250,238,775 of record CP136060.1, read on the forward strand.
ACATAGCAACAAGGAAGAGTGTTACCTTAATGTTCTAATGATGTCTAGATATACATGTAATAAAATATTATATAATGGGATGGATGGAGTGTTGTACTACATCATTTTTCAATTGTTGTTTAGCTTCAAATCTTAACTTGGTGCTTCTAGGTACATATATCATTGCCAAAGATCCACACTTCGACCCTTTCTGCATATGGGGCAATGAGATAATCATGAACCAAAACCAAGTGAGGAAACTGATAAATATTGTTATTAAAATGGGTCAAAAGATGTCAATCGAACTATTTGTTTACACTTTATGCAAGATAACAGTGAACTGCAGGATGGTAAGTAAGAACCCTGTAGCCTTCTTTTTACTGCCCGTAATGAGTTGTGTTAGATGACAATATCTGAATCTTTTTTATTTTGTAGTGGATCCTGAAGTAGTTTACTCAAGATTACCTCTCAAACTACATGATTGGCAGCCGGCCATCACAAGGGGTTGGACTAGAGTCTTGCATGCCTTCTGCATCTAGGAGAGCACAATAGGGCCATTCCACTTCACCTTGTTCAGCAACCGAAATGTCCGTCGCCTCTTTCTTTACCATATGTAATAGTACAAGTATAGAACCCTGGTACATCATTCTTTATTTGGTGCTTATGTAATTCTTAAACATATGTTCCTGTGAATCGAATAATGCATTGGTTTTTTGAACCTGATGGATATGAATAAAGCTATAGCCTACTTTCAAGTTTAAATTAGGTACAATTTTAAATAGCACCAATTAAATTAGGGCAAAATTACATTGTGCAGGTCATTACGGCACACACAGTTGGTAAAACACAAATGTTTGCGATATACACCATAATCCGAGATGGTTCACAGAGAGGAAACATGTGCAAGCATGCACAAAGTTGTTGTTCGCAAAGCGTGTGTGATGTCAGACACTGTCACATACGGTGCGGGAAAACTAAATGTGTGTGATTGTCTACCCATCATACACGGTTTATAATCATGAACCGTTTGTGATGTGCCAGGCATCATAAAACTCCCGTGCCTAGAATCTGCCTGGAAAACTCCCGTGCCTAGAATCTGCCTGGTTTTATGCAGAACCACAAAACTCCAACTGCGATGGCAATGCGAGCACAAACGAGTAGTAAGGATGAAGCATTTGGGATATTCGAGATATCGAAAACGTTTATATAGGGAGAACTGTATGCATCAAGGCTCCCTATCCCCGACGGTTTCTGGGTCGTGTGGGAAGGACCCCCCTATCGCCCACACTCACTTGGCGACAGTTCCAAATGCCATCACGGAAAGCAGTTAAAAACCATTTGTTTAGGACCGACACGCACCAGTGCGTGGACTCATATGGAACAACTTTGGGTTTATGGAAGTGGATGCACAAGCAGTATTCCTGCCTAGTACAAGTGAAGGCTAGAAAGAGACTGGGAAGCGACCAACTAGAGAGCGACAACAATAATAAACACGCATTGAGATTAACCAACATTGAGTGGAAGCATGAGTAGGATATAAATCACCATGAACATAAATATTGTACAGGCTATGTTGATTTTGTTTCAACTACATGCATGAACATGTGCCAAGTCAAGCCACTCGAATCATTGAAAAGAGGATACCATCCTATCATACTACATCACAACCATTTTAATTTCCATGTTGGCACGCAAGGTAAACCATTATGAACTCCTAGATAATTAAGCATGGCATGAGTAACTATAATCTCTAATTGTCGTTGCAAACTTGTTTCATTCATAATAAGTAGAATCAAGAACGATTTACTAATCATATTTACAAAAACAAGATATGTCGAGTTCATACCAGCTTTTCCTCATCTCAATCATTTCATCATATATTGTCATTATTGCCTTTCACTTGCACGACCGAATGATGTCGATAATAATAATAGTGTGCGTGCATTGGACTAAGCTAGAATCTGCAAACATTTATTAAAAGGAGAAGACAAGGTGATATGGGCTCTTTGTTAAATCAACAATAATGCATATGAGAGCCACTCAACAATTTCATCGTGGTCTTCTCCTCTCGAACCCAAAGAAAAGAAAATAATTTCAAAGAAGCACACTGAAATATTTTTGGATTTTTTGTTTTTCTGAAAAAGGTAAAACAAGAATGAGAAAAACTATTTACACGGGACAGCTCCCAACAAGCAAGAGAAGAATGAGAAATATTCTTGGGTTTTCTTTTAATACTACAACTAAGCATGCATAGAAGGTAAACTAACTACAACTAATATATTTTTTGTTTTTCTTAAGGTTTTTCAAACACACAAGAAGAAAGTGAGAAAAAGAAATAAACTAACATGCATAATACAATGAAAAAGTATGAACACCGACAACTCAAATGAGTGTGTGGACATGAATGTAATGTCGGTGAGAAATACGTACTCCCCCAAGCTTAGGCTTTTGGTCTAAGTTGGTCTAAGGCCATGGCTGGCCCGGCGGATATCCAAAGTTGTAGTCGGGGTTGTACTGAGATGCAACAGCTATTGCCCGAAGGGCTGCAGCATGGAGGCGAGCAGCCTCCACTGTTCTCTCATACTCGTTTCCCTCCTCTCTGGTTATAAAATATCTCCCATTTACCTGAGAGTTAAAGAAGGCAGGAGCAGGAACAGTAACATGGACGACGCGCTGTCTATCAAAGATTACTCGGTACTGGAGGAACTGTTCGTTCCTCTTAAGAAAATGGTAGCGTACCATAGCATCATAAACCAGAAAAGCAGGTGGCAACTCAATATCATACCCTCTTATGGGCACACCCAAATAGTTAGCTAAACGAGTTGCATAAATCCCACCAAATAAATCTCCATCTTTAGCATTAAGATGTAACCTCCTCGCAATAATAGCCCCCTGTCGGTGGAAACGACGCCTATGGGATAAAGGGGAATCCCTTCTACGGTTGGCGGGCGCGGGGCTATGGAAAGAGCAGGTTTAGAAGATCAACACAGGGAATTTATTCAGGTTCGGGACGCAAGTGATGCGTAATACCCTAATCCTGCTGGTTTGTGTTTATCTGGTGTTCTTGGACTAGCTACAAAGCGTGCAAGGTCCAAAAAGTCTGAATCCTCTCCAAGTATGCCTCGGGCCTCCTTTTATAGCCAAAGGGGGTCGCCACAATGGCACACAGGAGGTGGAAAGTTTGTACTATATACAAGTCTATCGCCTGGCACCGTAGGACAAACGCATTAAATGCGCTGCCGACGTGCCCTCTCACTTTATCGGGGACGGCAAGGAAACTCGTCATGTCCGCCGCCGCCTCGCCTCGCTCCCACGCGCGTCCAGGCTGACTAGGCGTGCAGCGCCACGCTGGCTAGCTGGCTGCTGAGTTGGTGCGGTGGCAAAGTCTTCATGAAGATCTGCATGCCACCAGGCAGGTGCTTGCTGAGTTGGCCTGGAAGTTGCACATCGCCACGCAGATGCCTGCCTTTTTGGTGGGTTATCTACTGTATTGGAACGGCGGTGGAGCCTTGGCAGGTGGGGGCCTGGCTGTCTCCCCGCAGGTGTCCCCGACAAGGGCCTTGCCGGGGTCTCGCTGGCGTCCCTGACAAGGGTCTTGCCGGGGGTCTTGTGAGCGTCCCCGGCAAGGATCTTGCCAGGGTTCTGTCTTCTGGTCCTCATCTAGTATTGTATGTCCTTGGTATTTACAAATATCTGCATGCCATCATGCAGGCACCTCCCGTGCCTTGGTTCCAATGTTGTCGACGGCGTCGGAACTCTTAGGCTCAAGGGTGGCGGCTCTGCTGGTGTTGGGCAAGTTGCCCTGGCAAGGCTCCTGCCGGGGAGAGCCCACCTTGTCCCTTCGCTCCCCGCGCCTCTGTCTTGGCGTTGCTCTGGTAGTCTTGTGTCTTTGCTTCCTCTTATGTCCCACCAAGCGCGGCCGCAGGCGTGTGGCTGCTACTGCACGCACACATGTAAAGGGGTATAGAAAGGACCCCAACTTTTGTACACCGACAGGAGCCCCCAGGTCTGGGCCACATATAAGCGCGGAGCGTTATTGGGCCAGGCCCAGAACGGTGCGCAGGTACGCGTGGCAGAGTTTTACCGCAGTAACTCCCTCGCCAGTTGCGGTTCCCCACGACCCGCGTTGAATGTGACGTGGGGGTCATGCGTGGGGCGGTTGCTGCACGCTTGCGTCACATCATGGCGGATAGTAAAGAGGCGACTCACGCCTTCCCCATACAAGAGGAAAACGCAGGGGCGCGGCTCATTTACTAGGTGGACTCGGGTCGCGGCCTTCAAGGCGCCCGCGCCCCACGATCACGGGGTGGAAAACAGTCGCTTCACTTGTCTTCTCGATCCTGGCCTGCTCGCCACGTGTCCTCCATGCCCTAGGGATGGTAGGTGGTCGACGCAGAGGGCACGGGCCTTCATGGCGAGGCGGGAAACCGGGTCATCGCTGATTGGAGCAGCGCGTCGGTCCCGATTCCCTACGCCCCTGGCAACCGGATTGGTTAAGTGGGGCGGCCAAGCCCCGGCCCTGGCCCCATATAAGAAGGGGAGGGGGATGGCACCCTTCAATCCATCAACATCCATCTCCTTCCATCTTGACTCCTTTCTTCCCTTTGCTATGGCGAGAGGGCGCGCCGGCGCTCCGATGGCAGCGACGAGGGTCCCGGCTTGACAACATGCCCCTCCTTCCCAAGAGCTCGTGGTGGCGGAGCTTGCCGCAATAGGAAGAGGGAGAAGGCGAGGCCGAGGCCGCCATGGCGCTCGGGGGAGAGGAGGACGGGGTGGTGCATCGGCCTCGCCTCTGCCAGCGGCTCCTCCCCCAATGGAGCGCCAAGTCAGAGACTAGCCCCGCGAATTCTTCATTAGGATGTACAAGCCAGTGCGTGGTCGCCTTCATCTCCCCACTCCGTTCGCTCAGGAGATGGAGCTCGACCCGCCACAGGCTTTGAGGCTGCATACGAGTGGCTGCGGGGAATGGCAGCATGCTGGTCGACGTCGACTTCCCAGCCCCCCATGTTATGTATCTCCGCTGTGGATGGAAAACCTTCGCTCGTGCCCATAGCCTGTCGGAGGGGCTCGTCCTCCACTTCAAGTTGATGGACAATGGCCTGCTCTCCGTCAAGGTCTTTGGGCACTTGGGAACTCACCTAAAGTGTTGCATGGAGAGCTCCTCCAACGACGAAACCTCCTCCTCGAGCAAGAGTGATGAGGAGGACAACGACAGCGACAACGAGGGCGTCAAGCGGGAGGACACCGACTCCGACTGACCGCGCCGGCCTCCTCCCTCGGCCACGTGCCCTGCTGAGGGTCTTCCTCGTCAAGCTCTCCATAGGTGAGTTCCCCGCTGCTTCCTTTTTTCCTTCACCTGCCGCACCTGGGAGGAAAGGCGCAAGAACGGAGATCATCGGGCACCCATCTTTCTTTTAAATTGAGGTCACTTGCCAAATCTTAATTTCTAGATAATGTAATCTCTCGAGCCCATGCTTGTGTCCTGTAACCTCTGTTCTTGCATCAGCATGTTAATGAAAAAGTCTAGCCTTGCCAGGAACCCGTGCATGCGTACGTTCATGCAGAGGCGAAATGCCTCCTTAATGTAGATAAACGAGTCCTCCCGGCAAGCTGCCTTGCCGGCGCCCTCTGCGCCTGCCGGAGAATCATATCTGTCGGGTTACAGACAAACGGTCCAGCCCCCCGTCCACCTCCTTTTGCAAGGGCTACTACGACCACTCCGACCGAAGTAGCGTTCGGGCCGGGAATGCGAGCATCCGAGTTTTCGAAGGAGAGTGGTGAGGTTTTCTAATGCACAAGTCATAGGTTACGAACACGAATGGGCAAGAGGTAAACTTTATCTGTTTGGTTTGCCGGGGATCGCTGTGCCGGGCGGTCTTCTCAACTTCTTGCCGGAGCCGGGTGCTTAGCAGGATCGCGCGTCCTCGCCGTGGCTGGAAAGAAGAGAGGGCAAGGGCATGGAACCTTGGCGATCCACTAATATTTTTTGGAATCAAAAAGCAGTACAATATCCTGGACAAGCATGCATATACATATATACATAAACATGGAAATCAACAGGAAACTATACATACTAAGGGATTTCTTTCCCTGACTGCGCACAGGGTCTGCGCCTGGCTCTATACATAGGGTTACATGCCTTGCCGGCAAAACTAGTACAAAAAGGGGGTTGTCGGGGCTCCCGGAAACCGCGCCTTAGGGCTAAAACTTACGAACATGTTCGATATTCCAGGAATTGCTCACCGGAATGCCATCTTCGGTCTCCAGGCGGACTGCGTCGGGCCTGGCGACTCATATTAACCGATAAGGTCCCTCCCACTTTAGCGTCAACTTGTTTGAATTCTTGGTGGATTGGATCCGCCGAAGAACAAGGTCGCCTTCCTCAAGGCTTCGGGCATGAACCTTGTGGCTATGGTAGCGGCGCAAGGCTTGCTAATAGCGAGCGGCTCGCTCAACAGCCCGAAGACGATCTTCTTCAAGGAGCGTCACATCCTCTTTGTGCAACCGCTCTTGCTCAAGATCATCATAAGCGAGCACTCGAGGTGACCCGTATATGAGTTCCGTGGGGAGAACTGCTTCTGCCATGTATACCAGGGCAAAGGGTGTATGTCCAGTGGCTCGATTTGGTGTCGTCCTGACTGACCAAAGAACCGTTGGCAATTCATCAATACAGCGCCTTCCGCACTTGTGCAGCTTGTCAAAAGTTCTGGTCTTGAGGCCTCGCAGCAATTCTGCATTCGCCCTCTCAGCCTGGACGTTACTTCTGGGATGAGCAACAGAAGCAAAACAGACCTTGCCGCTGAGGTCTTGAATCTACTGCATGAAGGTGCGGCTCGTGAACTGCGTGATGTTGTCGGTGATGACTCTGTTCGGCACACCAAAACGGCAGACCAGTCCCTTGAAGAACTTGACGACTGACTGTGCTGTCACCTTTCTCACTGGTTCCACTTCCGGCCACTTTGTGAACTTGTGGATCGCGACGTACAAGTACTCAAAGCCCCCGATAGCGCGGGGAAATGGGCCCAGTATGTCGAGCCCCCAAACCGAAAATGGCTAGGAAAGAGGGATTGTCTGAAGAGCTTGGGTTGGTTGATGAAGCTTCTTTGAATGGAACTAGCACGCTCCACACTTGGTTACTAGGGCAGTTACATCCTGGAGGGCGGTGGGCCAAAAGAAGCCTTGCCAGAATGCTTTGCCGGCAAGGGCTCTTGACCCTATGTGGGAGCCACACATGCCTCCATGTATCTCTGCCAACAGCCTCAGTCCGTCTTCCCGAGGAACGCACTTCAACTTCACGCCGTTCGGTCTCCTTCTGTATTGGGCATCATCCACAAACGGGGACATGCTGGACCGACAGGCTACTTTCTCTGCTTCTTCTTGTTCCCCAGGAAGCTCCCCTGTTTGGAGGAAGTGGACGGTGTGTTGTGCCCATGTCGGAGCCTGAGGCTCGACGGCAAGGACTAAAGGCACATCTTCAGCTGCAAGGGCAGCTGCCTCAACGGTCAGAGCTCGAGGCTCTGCCGGGGGTTGCTGCTCTTCGGCAAGCTTGGGGCACCTGGCAATGCCCTTGCTGGCGGCTCCTGGGAGCTCAGTGGGAAAGTACTTTCTAGGGCCCGCCTTCCTTCGCTTGTTCTGTCCTGCTGATGGCTCGACGGACAGTTGAGTTAATTGAAGCACAAAGGTACCTGGTTCCACAGGCAACTTCATGGTAGCGTGCTTCGACAGGTCGTCAGCAATGCCATTCTCCGCTCGGGGAACATGTTCTGCTTGCAATCCATCAAAATGCTCTTCCAACATCCTCACTTCATCCACGTAGGCCTCCATCAACGGGCTCTGGTAATCCTTGTTGACTTTCTTAACGACGAGCTGCGAATCACCTCTGATGATGATCTTCTTGATTCCGATGTCTGCCGCGATCCTGAGACCCGCAAGCAATCCTTCGTACTCAGTCGGGTTGTTCGTTGATTTTTTCCGGGGAAAGTGCATTTGGACTACGTACTTGAGATGCTCTCCGGTGGGCGTGACGAGTAGCACGCCGGCACCAGCACCTTGTAGTGAGAAAGCACCACCAAAGTACATAACCCAATCGCGGGAGGTCTTCTTGCCGGGAAGGGTGGTTTCTTGAACCTCTTCGTCGGGCATTGGGGTCCATTCCGCTATGAATTCTGCCAAGGCTCGGCTCTTGATCGTTGAAGTACTTTCAAACTTGAGGCCAAAGCTCGACAGCTCCAATGCCCACTCCACAATCCTCCCTGTTGCATCTGGGTTGTGCAAAATCCATTGCAAAGGGAGGCCGGTGACGACGGTGATCTCATGCGCTTGGAAATAGTGACGCAACTTTCTCGAGGCCATGAGGAGGCTGAAAAGTAGCTTCTACATACCAGAATATCTTGATCTAGCCCCCTGCAAGAGGGAACTGACAAAATAAACGGGGTGCTGCACTACCTTCTTCTTCTGCCCCACTTCGCCCATCTGCTCAGACTCTGCCTTGTCGGGATCGGGCCTTGCCAGGGGTTCCGCCTCGCCAGCGTCAGGCTCTGCCGAGGAGGGCCCCGGCCTGCCATCTGACGGCTTTGCTGCCACTGCTGCTTCTTCCTCAAGTTCCCTCTATGCCACCAGCGCAGCACTGACCACTTGATTCGTTGCTGCTAAGTACAGCAGCAACGGCTCTTGTGGTTTAGGCGCGACTAGTACTGGCGTGGAGGAGAGGTACCTCTTCAAATCATGTAGCGCTACCTCTGCCTCCGGAGTCCACTTTACTGGACCCGCCTTTTTCAAAACTTTGAAAAGGGGGAGGGCACGCTCGTCAGATTTGGGGATGAACCTACTCAGGGCAGCAACACAGCCGGCGAGCCTACGGACGTCTTTGACCCATTTTGGCACCTCAATCTGCTCGATTGCCTTGATCTTGTCGGGGTTTGCTTTGATTCCATGTTGAGACACAAATAACCCAATAAGTTTGCTAGAGGGGACACCGAACACGCACTTCTCTGGATTGAGCTTGAGGTTGATCTTGCGCAGATTTGCAAATGTTTCTTCTAGATCTTGCACGAGCGTGGTCTTGTCCTTGGTTTTGACCACTATGTCGTCCATGTGAGCTTCCATACTTCTATGTAGCCGGGCCTCAAAACCAATCTGGATTGCTCGGGAAAACATTGAACCAGCACTCCTCAACCCGAATAAGCTTCCATATTTCTATGTAGCTGGGGCTCAAAACCAATCTGGACTGCTCGGGCAAACGTTGAACCAGCACTCTTCAACCCGAAAGGCATTCGTACAAAATGTTACGTACCACATGGGGTGATGAACGCGGTTTTTTCTTCGTCCTCCTTCATCATGAAGATCTGGTGGTATCCTGAATAAGCGTCGAGGAATGAAAGTAGGTCACACCCGGCAGTGGAGTCCACAATCTGGTCGATGCGTGGCAGAGGGAAAGGATCCTTTGGACAGGCTTTATTGATATATGTGTAGTCAATACACAGCCTCCATTTCCCATTTGCCTTATGCACCACCACTGGATTGGCCAACCACGTGGGGTGGAGCACTCCTCTCACCAGGCCTGCCGCCTCTAACTTCCTAATCTCCTCGATAATGAACTCTTGTCGCTCTAAAGCCTGCTTCCTGACCTTCTGCTTGACGGGCCGCGCATGAGGACAGACAACAAGATGGTCCTCAATCACCTCCCTGGGAACGCCGGGGATGTCAGATGCTTGCCATGCAAACACATTGACATTCGCCCGCAGGAAGGCGATGGGCACGCTTTCCTATTTGCTATCGAGGGTGGAGATTATAGTGAAAGCTCCGCCCGTGCCGTCCTCCTTGACGGACACCTTCTTGGTTTCTGGTGGTGCAGCCTTGGACTTCTTGCTCTTGCCGGTGGAGCTCTCTAGCACGTCCTCAACGGGAGCGCAACACTCCGAAGAGGCGCGCTTGCCGGAGTGGGTGCAAGAGGTCTTTCTAGAAGAGGTCTCGCTGGAAGGGGTCTTGCCGGGAGAGGCCTTGACGGCCTTCTTCCTTCCCGGGGCTTCAGCGGCAAGAGCAAGTGCCTTGGCGGCAATTGCTGCAACTGCCTCTCGGTAGGGTTGATCGGCGTAGATGAGCGCGTCTTTCTTGTCAGAGGGGATGGTGATGATGGTCAGCGGCCCCGGCATCTTCAATGTGTTGTAGGTGTAGTGTGACGTCGCCATGAACTTGGCCAACGCTGGGCGGCCAAGGATCCCATTGTATGGCAAGGCAATCTCGGCGACATCGAAAACGATCTTCTCCGTCCTATAGTTCATCTCGCCCCAAACGTAACGGGCAGCGTGATTTTGCCTTTTGGCTGGCTCCTTCCCAGGTTGACCCCTTGAAACGTGCTCGTCTTCTCGAGGTCTCCATCAGGAATCTGCAGCCTCTTGATCACAGCGGGCGAGATCAAGTTCAAACCGGCCCCACCGTCAACCAGCACTTTCGTCACCTTAAGGTTGCGTATTGTTGGTGAAACCAACAACGGCAAACACCCGACCGCGGTTGTGCGATCAGGGTGATCCTCGGTGTCAAAAATGATGGGCGTGCTGGACCACTTCAGTGGCTTCTGGGCATCGAACGATGGCTCCGCTGCAGTGACCTCTCGTGCCCACTGTTTTAGTTGGTAGTGAGAGGTATGCAACGAGGCACCACCGTCAACGCACATGGCCTTTGTAGCTTTCTGGAACTCGTGCTCGCCGGACTCGTCATCCTCGTCATGATCATAATCTTCCTCCTTCTTGTCGCGGCCCCGAGCGGGCCTCTCTTGCTGATTATCTTTGCCGCGGCGACCTCCTTGGCCGCCACGCTTCTTGCCGGACCCCTCAGCACCATCCTGACCCTTCTCCTTGTCCCGCCTTTCATATTCAGCTTTCTGCTTCTTTGCAAGCAGCTCAACCTGTCGGTAGTTCTGGAGGTCATGGCCCTTGGTGCGGTGGATCTTGCAGTACTGCTTGTCAGAGCCTCCTGGCTTGTCGGTGACCGCCAAGGCTCGACAGGCGGCGCACCCGGCAACCTCCTTGCCGGGTTCGTCAACCTTGGCCTTCTTGGTGGCGCCGGGGTCGCCGGACCCCTCAACGGCAAGCACAGTCTTTCCCTTACGCTTCCTGTTGCGGCGCCGGCCCTTCTTCGTCGGGGTGGGCGGCGTCTTCGTCCGTGGAGTCGGTTTTCGTGCCGGCGTCCTCGCCGGGGTACTTCCTTCCTTCCTCAGCCCAAGCACATCTATCATCCAGAACATAAAGTTCGGCTACATCCTTGACCTTGTTCATCGCCAGCTCTTCACGCATCTTACGGTTGCGTACGTTCTGAAGGAACGCACTGATGACAGCGGCGGGATGAACATCCGGGATGGTGTACTGCACACGGCTGAATCTTTGTATGTACTTACGCAAGGGCTCACCATCCTTCTGGGGGATGACATGCAAGTTACTTTTGCCTGGCCAGGAGCTTGGTGGCCTCCGGTAAAGGTGCCAACAAACTCGTGGCACATATCTGACCAGGAAGAGATGGAATCCATTGGCAGGTGCATCAACCATGACATGACGTTGGGCTTAAGTTCCAACAGAAAGTAGTTGGCGAGCACCTTGTCGTCGTGAGCCCCAGCGGCTTGCATCACGATGGTGTAGATGCTGAGGAACTCCGACGGGTGAGTCTTGCTGTTGTAGTTTTCCCCAACATCAGGCTTGAACATGCGATGGGAGGGGCACTGGAACTGCCGCAACTCTCGGGTAAAGGCCGGACAACCCACCTCGTAAGGCAGGTCACCAGAGCCCCCCGATGCTGGGTCCAAACGGAATATCAAACGGAGTCCAAACGGAATGAAACCTTCGGAAACGTGATTTTCTCATCAGATATGATCCAGGAGACTTGGACCCTCCATCAAGAAAGAAGAGAGGCGGTCACGAGGGTGGAGGGCACCCCCCCTAGCGCGCCCCCTGCCTCGTGGGCCCCTCGAAGCTCCACCGACGTACTCCTTCCTCCTATATATACCTACGTACCCCCAAATGATCAGATACGGAGCCAAAAACCTAATTCCACCGCCGCAACCTTCTGTACCCACGAGATCCCATCTTGGGGCCTGTTATTGAGCTCCTACATCATCACAGCCCCTCCAATGAAGTGTGAGTAGCTTACCTCAGACCTTCGGGTCCATAGTTAGTAGCTAGATGGCTTCTTCTCTCTTTTTGGATCTCAATACAAATGTTCTCCCCTCTCTCGTGGAGATCTATTCGATGTAATCTTCTTTTTGTGGTGTGTTTGTTGAGACCGACGAATTGTGGGTTTATGATCAAGTCTATCTATGAAAAATATTTGAATCTTCTCTGAATTCTTTTATGTATGATTGGTTATCTTTGCAAGTCTCTTCGAATTATCAGTTTGGTTTGGCCTACTAGATTGGTTTTTCTTGCAATGGGAGAAGTGCTTAGCTTTGGGTTCAATCTTGCGGTGTCCTTTACCAGTGACAGAAGGAGCAGCAAAGCACGTATAGTATTCTTGCCATCGAGGATAATAAGATGGGTTTTTTTATCATATTGCATGAAACTATCCCTCTACATCATGTCATCTTGCTTAAGGCGTTACTCTGTTTTTAACTTAATACTCTAGATGCATGCTGGATAACAGTCGATGAGTGGAGTAATAGTAGTAGATGCAGGCAGGAGTCGGTCTACTTGTCTTGGAGGTGATGCCTATATACATGATCATACGTAGATATTCTCATAACAATACTCAATTCCGTCAATTGCTCAACAGTAATTTGTTCACCCACCGTAGAAATACTTATGCTCTTGAGAGAAGCCACTAGTGAAACCTATGCCCCCCTAGTCTACTCTCATCATATCAATCTCCATCACTTTATTATTGCTTTGCTTTTTTACTTTGCCTTTTATTTTACTTTGCATCTTTATATCAAAAATACCAAAAATATTATCTATCAAATCTCACTCTCGTAAGTGACAGTGAAGGGATTGACAACCCCTAATCGCATCGGTTGCGTTGAGCTATTTGTTTTGCGTAGGTACGAGGGACTCGCGCATAGCCTCCTACTGAATTGATGCATTGGTTCAAAAACTGAGGGAAATACTTACGCTACTTTGCTGCATCATCCTCTCCTCTTCGGGGAAATCCAATGCAGTTCTCAAGAGGTAGCAAACGCCGACATGAGGGTCCCGCTAGGAGCGGCTCGTCTTTGTTGGCGAAGCTGATGAGGCTTCGGATGGTGGCCCTCCACTCGTCGAGCTTCTCCGCAACAGGGGGAAAGTGGAGGATCAGTTGCACGCGCGCCAGCGCTTCTGCTGGCGTGGGTGGCGGCGAAAGTTGCGTGGACCATGACGCACTCCGACTTCTAACCAAGTTAGAAGGAGCTCTGTCACGGTCTCGCGGCCGCACGCCACTTCCGCCGGCGTCCGGGTGCGCACGTCGGCCTGGTGCGTCCTGAGAGTGGCGCACAGGGCTCTTCCGCAGCAGTGCCCGGGGGCTCCGGCGTCACGGTGTCGCTCATCGCGTGTAGCCTGGGAAGGCTGCAACGCGGGCGCCAACTGGGGTGCCATAGAGGTTGCCGCGTCGCCCATGGGCAGCACGGACCCTCCCCCAGACCCAGCGGCGTGTGGCTCGTCGTCTTGGACTCGAACGACGCTCCTCGCCTGGCTCCGATTGCCAGTGTGTCGTGGATTCTCGCGGGCCATCTCTCCGGCACCATCCATGGCCACCCGGTCGCCTGCCCGCGCTGGCACGGACGGGCCGGCTCTGGATGACCCGATCGATGTGATCCCCTTCTTCTTGGGGGCCATGGTGATGATGAAGTCGATGCGCTAACTTCCAAACGGGATTTTCACAGCTTGCGCCCCCTACCTGGCGCGCCAAAGATGTCGATGGAAACGGCACCTATGGGATCACGGGGAATCCCTTCTATGGTTGGCGGGTGCGGGGCTGTGGAAAGAGCGGGTTTAGAAGATCAACATGGGGAATTTATCCAGGTTCGGGCCGCAAGTGATGTGTAATACCCTACTCCTACTGGTTTGTGTTTATATGGTGTTCTTGGACTAGCTAAAAAGTGTGTAGGGTCCAAAAAGTCCGAATCCTCTCCCAATATGCCTCGGGCCTCCATTTATAGCCAAAGGGGGTCACCACAATGGCACACAGGAGGTGGAAAGTTTGTACTGTATACAAGTCTATCGCGTGGCACCGTAGGACAAACGCATTAAATGTGTTGCCGACGTGCCCTCTCACTTTATCGGGGACGGCAAGGAAACTCGTCCCATCCACCGCCGCCTCGCCTCGCTCCGAGACGCGTCTAGGCTGACTAGGCGTGCAGCGCCACGCTGGCTGGCTAGCTGCTGAGTTGGTGCGGTGGCAAAGTCTTCATGAAGATCTGCATGCCACCATGCAGGTGCTTGCTGAGTTGGCCTGGAAGTTGCACGTTGCCATGCAGGTGCCTGCCTTGTTGGATCACATCCTACATTCATTCTCATCTGCATGAAGCTGCAGGTTCCTGCCATGAACTTGGCTTCGACAAGGAGTTGAGAAGATTGCCCGACACAGCAATCCTCAGCAAGCCAACCAGATAAGTTCTACCTCCTGTCCGTTAGTGTTCTGTAAGCTACAACTTGTGCATTAGAAAGCCTCGCCACCCTTTTGAGACTTACGTGCTCCCATTCATGACTCGAACGTTGCTTCGGTCAGGACGGTCGCAGTAGCCTTTGGTAAAAATAAGTTTGCGGGGGGGTCCCTCTGTCTGTTCCCCGGTAGACGCAGCTCTCTGACAGACAAAGAGGGTACTGGCAGGATAGCCTGCCGGGGAAAAACTCGTCTATTTACATTAAAGAGGCATCTAACCTCTGCATTGACATACACATGCACGAGTTCCTGACAAGGTTCATCTTTTTCATTAATATGCTAATACAAGTACAAGCTTTAAATAACACAAACACGGACTCGAGTGATTACATTATTTGAATTAAAATTTGGCAAATGCCCACAAATTTAAGATTGAAAAACGATAAGTGCTCCATAATGCCCTTTCTTGTCCCTCTCCTCCTAGGCATGGTCGTCGAAAGCGAGGAGGGCAAAAGGAGCGCTTGGGCGGGAACCCAGCCCGCTCCCCTCGAGCTCCGGGAGAGGTAGCCCGGCAGGAATGGGAGCGCGAGGGAACGCCTTGATGGAGAGCATGGCGTGAGTGGCCCCCGTCGACCACCGCCACCAAGGCACCGCCCCACCCTCCTCCTCCTCGAGCGCCATGGCGACCGCGACCTCGCCCCCTTCCTCCTCCCTCTCGACCGGTTCCGCCACCTTAGGATCCGGGGGAGGAGGGACGCGCTGTCGAGCAGAAGCCCTCGTCGCTGCCGCCAGGACACCGCCGCACCCTCGCCCTCTCACCGTGATTAGAAGGGAAGGGTTGCGGAGAAGAAGAGGAAGTGTGTGCAGAGAAGCACCGCCCCGACACCGCCGCAAGGGGCAAGGCCACCCCCAGAAGCAGGCGACCAAAGTGCCCCGGTAGGGCCTGCCAGGGCTCACAGAGGCAAAACCACATCACCAACCACTCCATCACGACCCACGTCGTCGACCAGTGCGGTGTCAAGCCGCAAAGTTACTGAGTGGCATCCATTCACCACACGTCCGCCTCTCCTTACAGGAAAAACCCACAGACAACACCCGTCCTGCGACGTGTCAAGCAAGCAAGTGCGGAGCTGGCAATATAGCCCGGCAAGCCTTGCCGGGTAGCCAACGATGTGACACTAAGCAGTGCATTTAATGCGCTCTGTCAGCCTGCAGAGTTAGGCATGATAGCATAGTTTGCTATCATATCAGTGCATAATGACTACTTTGCCATTGTGGTGACCCCCCGATCTATAAAAGGAGGCCCGTGGAAACTGTAGAGAGGGTTAGAGGATTGGATAACTCACACCCTCATACGCGCGTAGTCGCTACTGCCCCAAGGCAACCCCTGCGGGGCAAGTGTACTACGCTCGACCACCACATTTGCACCATCAATCCACCAAAGCAGGAGTAGGGTTTTACGCCTCGCGGTGGCCCGAACCTGGGTAAAATTGCTTGTGTGATCCCTGTCGCGCTGCCCCATGCTCGTCTGCTCTTTGTGCAACGCGTCGCCCCCCTGCCGAACCAGCAAGGGGCCTCCCGGTACCATAGGTGGTCGTGGTTTCCCATGACAAAGTCATACCAAAACCATATAAAATTGTTGTAAACATGGCATGGGTACTTCATAAATTATGGATACATCGGAGACGTATTAGCATCCCCAAGCTTAATCCCTGCTCGTCCTCGAGTAGGTAAATGATAAAAGAAATAATTTATGAAGCATAAATGCTAGCATAGTGCATAAATTTGATCAATGATAGTTCCAAATACTTTTTCTAGCATTATTCTTTATCATAAACAGTATATCATCTCATAAAACTTCTCATGGTCAAGTAGCAAGCTATTCACATGTTAAAGTATAGACCATAAAGTTTCTTGAGAACTATCAAAACTAGGATTTTAGTCACCAAACAATTGCAATTCATCTTATTTTCAGGAAGGGTCTATGTAAGAGCTTTGATATAGCAAATACCACATACTCAACTATCATATAGTCTTCCATGATTTCTAACACTCAAAGCATATTTTTAGGACAAATAGCATTCGTCGAACACAGAGAAAGATGGGGGCTTTATATTTCGCCTCCCAACTTTATTATCATATAGAAAATTGTCAACAATAATAATTCATGATCAAATATGTTTGAATGGCCATATATGCTTGGATCTTTCCCCAACACATGATGCTTGCCAACTAAAGAATATATGAGGTTTAAATAAGAAGGAATACTATTGACTCTTGCATAAAAGTAAATACATAAAGTAAAAGATAGGCCCTTCACAGATGGAAGCAGAGGTTGTCATGCACTTCTTAATTTTGGATGTGCAAGCCCTTAATGCAAAGGAACGTCACGTTGTATTGCCCTTTGTGATAGAAACCTTTATTATGCAGTCCGTCGCTTTTATTTCTTTACCATCACAAGCTTGTACAATGCTTATTTTCCATTACGATAAATAATCATATGTATTCAGGAGCAATTTTTATTCCTTTTTGCACCGATGACAACTTGCTTGAAGGATCTTATCAAATCCATAGGTAGATATGGTGGACACTCATGGCATGAAATAGGGTTTAAGGGTTTTTGGATGCACAAGTAGTATCTCTACTTAGTACAAAATTTTGGCTAGCAAAAGATCCTAAGCAAGCACCACATGTTGGAGGATCCATAACAATATAACTTCTATGCAAATACACCCGAACATAACTCATTACGTTGTCTTCCTTGTCCAACTTTAACTAATTTGCTCAAGTTTGAAAATAATTAATGGGGCTCACAATCATAGGAGATGTCCAAGATAGTATATTTATATTCTCTCTTCCTTCAATATTCTTTCATGAATTGTTCAAGTGACTAGTGCGGTGTTTGCTAACTTTCAATAAATTTTACCACCTATACTTCTTATATGTGAAGTCATTACTCCCCATGGGATAGGCATATGAATCATATATAATTTCAGATTTATGATATTCAATTCATTCAACCATTTACTCATAGGATATAAGTGAAGCACGAGAGTAAATGACAAACTACTCCAAAAAGATATAAGTGAAGAACAATGAGTAGTCAAATAATTAACTAGCCATGGGAGGACTCTCTCTCATTCAAGATTTCAGATCCAATGATTTTATCCAAACAGCAAGTAAAATGAAAATACGCTCCAAGCAAAACACATATCATGTGAGGAATAAAAATATAGCTCCGAGTAAGGTATACCGATGGTTTTGAAGACGAAAGAGGGGATGCGTTCCGGGGCATCCCCAAGCTTAGGCGCTTGAGTCTTTATTGAGTATTACCTCGGGGACATCCCCAACCTTAGGGTCTTTCCACTCCTTATTCTCCTCATCGATATCTTACCCAAAACTTGAAAACTTCAATCACACAAAACTTAATGGAACTTCGCGAAATGGGTCAGTATGATAAAGAGTAAATCATTCACTTTGGTACTGTCAAAGACAAGATTCATAATTGTTCTCACACAATGCATACTGTACCATATCATTTCTACAGTTTATATTGAGCAATATAAGCCATAGAAACTAGAAAACGAGCAAAGTATGCATTGAAAACAGAATCTGCCAGAAATAGAACAGTCTGTAATGGTCTAAACAAATACCATACTTATGCTACTCCAAAGATTCTGAAACATTAGGAAAACCTAGGCAATTTGTATATCAATCTTGTGTAAAAATTCAGATCAAAAGCACACTTCAGTGATTTTTTAAAATTCTGGCAATGAGCACGAAAGTTTCTGTTTTTCAGCAAGATCAAATCAACTAACACCATAGATCATCCCAAAGGTCTTAATTGACACTTTATTGAAACAAAAACTATAAAACATGATTACTACAGTAGCATAATCATGAGAACACACAAAAACAGTAGGGGTAAATATTGGGTTCTCTCCCAACAAGTGCTTTTCTTTAATGCCTTTTTAGCTAGGCATGGCATTTTAATGATAATCTTCCAAGCCCAATTCTGATGATAATTTTATTCATACTCTAAAAAATGTAAGTGAAGTTCATAGAGCATTCTACAAATAATATAGATTTAGCAATATTCAAGCTCAAAATATATATAAGTGAAGCACACGAAGCATTCGATAAAGCCATACTCAAAAGATTTAATTGAAGCACAAAGAACATTTATAAATCAATGAAGGCCTATCTCATACTAGCATGGTGAATAAAGGAAAATAAAATAAAAATAAACACAAAATACGCATATCATGTGAACAAAACAAAAACCGAGGTATATTGTTAATTATTGAAAAAGAAAGATGGGATTCCAACTGGGGCATCCCCAAGCTTAGATGCTTGAGTATCCTTGAAATATTTACTTGGGGTCCTTGGGCATCCCCAAGCTTGAACTCTTGCCTCTCATTATTATTCTCATATCGATAACTCCTTGATCTTAGAAAACTTCATCCACACATAACTTAACAAAAAACCTTGTGAGATCCGTTAATATAATAAAGCAAATCACTACTTTTAGGTACTGTTGTAAACTCATTCCAATTTCATATTAGCATTATACATCTACTATATTTCAACTTCACCATGGTCCATACCCCCCGATACAATCCATAGATTCATCAAGATAACCGAACAACACATCGAAAATAGAATCTGTCAAGAACAGGAAAGTCTGTAGCAATCTAAAACTTTCGTATACTTTTGTACCTTCAAAAAATTCTAAAAAACTAGGACAATCTAAAAAATTACATAGCAGTACTGTGTCAACATTTCAAGATTTTATCACGCTCCAGTAAAAAATGTAAATTCAATTACTACAGCAAAAGTTTCTGTTTTTTCTGCTGCACACACCAAACAAGCAATATAAACATTCTAAAACCAAAGCTTGGCACGTTATTTTTATAATAAGATGAATATATATAAAAGGGGATACTTATTTTTGAGAAACTTCCATGAAAAAATCTACATTGTTTCCATGGGCATGAACACAAGTGTTCAAGGTTGACCCTCACTTCTCCAATGCACAACCTTCCAATCACTTTTCTTTTTGAAAAAAAATTAGGCATAAGAGGCAGGTAATTTTTTGTATTTTCATTATTTTTTAATTTTTTGTTTGTTTCATCACAACTGAAGAAAACAAAAACAAAAAGGAAAACAAAAACAAAAAGGAAAACAAAATCTACTTAGTGAAGAAAGCAAACAAGCACACACGAGAATATCGACCCCACTCTGTTGCTCCCCGGCAACGGCGCCAGAAAAGAGCTTGATAATCCCCAAGTGCAAGGAATCATCGTAGCAATTTCCTAATGTGGAAGTGATAAGTATGGAGTGTCGAACCCACAAGTAGCTAAAGGTAAGATCAATATTCTCTCAAGTCCTATCTGCCATTGAAACGACTCTACGGTCACCACAACGATGATTCCCCCGGTGGCACTCCGGCGCCACCGAAAGAGAGGGGGGAGAGCCTCCCCCTCATGCTTCCTCCCCCATGACCTCCCCCTAGATGGGGAGAGGTTTCCCCTCTGGTCCTTGGCCTCCATGGTGATGATGGCCCCCTCCGGGATCCTCGTCCATGGCCTCCGGTGATGATGGCCCCCTCCGGCAGGGTGCCGGAGAGGGCCTAGATTGATTTTTCGTGTCTACAGAGGCTTGTGGCGGCGGAACTCCCAATCCAGGTTTATTTCTGGAGGTTTTAGTATTTATAGGAATTTTTGGCGTCGGTCTCACGTCAAGGGGGTCCATGAGGCAGCGATAAGGTAGGAGCACCCTCCCGTGGGGGTAGGGCGCGCCCCCTACCTTGTTGTCACCTTGGGAGTCTTCTAGCCCAACTCTTGTGCTTCGGGGTTCTCTTTTGGTCCATAAAAAATCACCGTAAATTTTCAACTCATTCTGAGAACTTTTATTTCTGCACAAAAAATGACACCACGGTAGTTCTGCTGAAAACATCGTTAGTCTGGGTTAGTTCTAATCAAATCATACCAAAACCATATAAAATTGTTGTAAGCATGGCATGAATACTTCATAAATTATGGATACATCGGAGACATATCAGAGAGCAACACATCCTCTTACGACTTTGAGAGAATCCTAAGTGAAACCCAACCAGAACCAAAGTGATTGAGCATCACTAAACAGAATGATCTGTGTGATCCGACGCCTGTTACCTTTGAAGATTCTCGTTATTCCAGAGGTTAGGCGTTATGTTCTAAGCACCCAGAGTCATTGTGGTGAGCCGGTGAACAAGGCTGGGAAGGTTTTTGAAGTCTACCTTGAAGACTTGCCAGGAGTGATTGGGCGAGGTCTAAGTGACCCTGGCTCAAGAGGAATACGGTGAGGACTAAGTGTCCTCTGAGTTCCTCTCAGCTGCCTCAAGCAGGCGTACATTTGATACAACAAATGGAACTGGTCTACCAAATTGTTGCGTCTTCACCGAGCCTACCCGGTTTCAAATTCCTCATCCCTACCCTTATTTATTCTATTGCTGAAGAATTTGTGATCTACCCTTTGACGAATTTGAAATGAAGACTTTCAACATGCTACCTTTCATTTCTTTAGTTCATCCTCTTCATGCTTGTATGCTCATATGATTGCATGTTCTTCATATATATGTATCTTGTATGCATGCTTTCTACTTCTGTGATGAACGAGTAGCCTTGTGTTTCTATTTCTTCACTCTGTTCTTCGTCAAATTCTTCAGAGTTTGACGAATTTCCAAAAATCTCCCATTCACACCCCCTCTGGGAGTAAACCCACGCTTTCACAACCTAAGCTCTTTCCATACTTCAGTGTCACCAACTGAAACTGTTCAAAAATTCTAAACAAATTTCAGTAGGCAACATAAGGTTGGCAAGTGTTCTTCAGTGAGATCGAAGGGTCAACTCGGTGACACTGAATGTCTAGGATTTAGGACAATGACTAATTCATTGTGACTTGGTGACTCTGATGGGTTGGTTCGGTGAGTCCGAGTTGCATGTTTGGGTTGTGCTATAGTGGAATCATGTGAAGTGATGTGAGGATTTTGGAGTTTGATCTTTAAGCACTTGAGAAAGAAGATCCTTTTCACAACTTCTTCCCCTTTTGATAGTATTGGCATACCTATGGACTCAATGTGATCTTGGATCACTCAAATATAAAATAGAGTCTTGAAGCTTGATCCAACACATACCCTTAGAATTTTGAGGGGTCCATTTTCACTTACCATTGTTGTACATAAAATGATTTTTTTCTGAAATATTCTTTTGAATAAGCATTAGTTCAATGAGATATATGTTCTTATGAATTACCAAAAACACCCAGGGATTACATGCATTTTCAATATTCCATTGTACATGTATTGTACCCACTACCTTGTAGCCACTATGGTGACCCCTTGTGGCTATAAAAGGAGGCCCATGATACATAAAAGGAGGCATATGCAGGCTTCTTGGACCACACGCACAGTTGTAGGCTATCAAGGGACTCACATCGATTGAGGGCCTCCCGTACGAGCAATGTTCGATCGGTCAAGTCTCACATCAATCGCTCGGGTTCAGTAATTCGAAGGGCTTGCTCAGGTTTAGTAATGCAAAGGGATCGCTCAAACACACGCAAACCACCCCTACATTGCTCGGGACCAACCACCCACCATATACCCCGCGAGGTGGAGAAATCCCCCAAAAATTATTGCCCTCACTTCTACCATGATTTTCTACATCATGGAAGGCCTAAAGAACTCCATGTAGGTGCGCCACCAACCCGCCCAAAACGAAAAGCCCATTTTCTGTCATAGTTTTTAGTCATAGAAGTAGGTGCCGACCACATCAATGATGATACATGTTTTTGTCACTATTATCGTCATGGAAGTGTCACTTCCATGACAAAAAGTATATTTGTTCGGACCAAAATGTCATAGATGTGTCTTTTTCTTATATCTTATACTTCCACATCCAACTTGGAGAGTGCTACAATAACTCACAACACTTGGTGATTATCAGTACCATATAGGTATTTCTATGGACCCATAGTCCAAAGAAAACCACTCACAAGCGATCATGGTAGTGTAAAGGTTGATGTAGATGACGACCCTGATGAATTTCCCCTCCTACAGAGTATCGGTGACCTCCAGACTGGATCGGGGTGGAACATAGAGGCGCGGTGGTGGAAAAGTTCCTTGATAATTAATTCAGGGCTATCGAAGCAATATAATTTTGGGGAACGTCACATGCAATTTCAAAAAAATTCCGACGATCACGCAAGATCTATCTAGGAGATGCATAGAAACGAGAGGGGAGAGTATGTCCACGTACCATCGTAGACCAAAAGTGGAAGCGTTATGTTAACGCGGTAGTCGAACGTCTTCACGATCCAACCGATCCAAGTACTGAATGTATGGCACCTTTGTGTTCAGCACACGTTCAACTTGATGACGTCCCTCGAACTCTTGATCAAGTAGAGGTTCGAGCGAGAGTTCCGTCAGCATGACGGCATGGTGACGATGATGGTGATGTGATCCGCACAGGGCTTCACCTAAGCACTACGACGCTATGACCGGAGGAGTAAACTGTGGAGGGGGGCACCGCACACGGCTAAGAGAATTCTTGGTGTGCCTTTGGGGTACCCCCCGCCCCCGTATATAAAGGGGGGAGGAGGATACCGGTGGCCAGGAGGGGCGCGCCATGGGGGGAGTCCTACTTGGACTCCTAGTCCAAGTAGGATTCGCCCCCCCCCCTTTCCTTTCTGCATCGGAGGGAAAAGGAAGGAGAGGGAGAGGGAGAGGGAAAGGGGGGGTGCCGCCCCGTTCCCCTAGTCCAATTTGGACTGCCATGGGGGCGTGTGGCCACCACTTGTGGCCCTCCTCTCTCTCCACTAAGTCCCAATATTTCCTCCGGGGGGTTTCGGCAACCCCTCGGTACTCCGGTAAAATACCCGAATCACTCGGAACCATTCTGATGTCCGAATAGTACCTTCCAATATATGAATCTTTACCTCTCGACAATTTCAAGACACATCATCATGTCCGTGATCTCATCCGGTCCGAACAAACGTCGATCACCAAAACACACAACTCATAATACAAACCGTCATCGAACATTAAGCATGTGGACCCTGCGGGTTCAAGAACTATGTAGACATGACCGAGACACATCTCCGACCAATAACCAATAGCGGAACCTAGATGCTCATATTGGTTCCTACATATTCTAACAAGATCTTTATCAGTCAAACCGCATAACAACATACATTATTCCCTTTGTCATCGGTATGTTACTGATGTCTACTATGCAACTTTATTCTTGTAGACACGTGTTGGGCCTCCAAGCGTAGAGTTTTGTAGGACAGTAGCAATTTCCCCTCAAGTGGATGACCTAAGGTTTATCAATCCGTGGGAGGCGTAAGATGAAGATGGTCTCTCTCAAACGACCCTGCAACCAAATACAAGAACTCTCTTGTGTCCCCAACACACCCAATACAATGGCAAATTGTATAGGTACACTAGTTCGGCGAAGAGATAGTGATAAAAGTGTAATCTGGATGGTAGAAATATATTTTTATAATCTGAAAAAATAAAAACAGCAAGGTAGCAAATAGTAAACGGGCACAAAAACAGTATTGCAATGCTTGAAAACAAGGCCTAGGGTCCGTACTTTCGCTAGTGCAATTTCTCAACAGTGCTAATATAGTTGGATCATATGATTATCCCTCAAAGTGTAATAAAGAATCACTCCCGAGTTCCTATTAGTGGAGAACAAAAGATAGATATTGTTTGTAGGGTACGAGACCACCTCAAAGTTGTTCTTTCTGTTTGATCTACTCAAGAGTTCGTACTAAAATAACACAAAGCTATTTTTTCTGTTCGATCTATCCTAGAGTTTGTACTAGAATAACACCAAAGCAAGTTCATATTCACAATACTCAATCCATCACAAGGAACTACGAGGGGAACCCAAAGTTTCTATCGGAGAAAATATAATAAAAACGTGCATCAACCCCTATGCATAGATTACCCCAATATCACTGCGGGAATCCGCAAGTTGAATGCAATAACACATATCGAATGAATCAATATGATACCTCATTGTCACCTCAAGTATTCATACCGCAAGACATACATCATGTGTTCTCATCTCTGAATATTCAATCCGACAAGACAAAACTTCAAAGGGTAAAGACTCAATTCATCACAACAAGAGTATAGAGGGGAGAAACATCATATGATCCGACTATATTAATAAAGCCCATGATAGAGATCACGAGAGAGACAGATTGAACACATAGCTACTGGTACAAACCCTCAGCCCCAAGGGTGGAATACTCCCTCCTCATCGTGGTGGCCGTCGGGATGATGAAGATGGCCACCGAAGATGATTCCCCCCTCCGGCAGGGTGCCAGAACGGGGTCTAGATTGGTTTTCGCGGATATAGAGACCTTGCGGCGGCGGAACTTCTGATCTAGGTTAACCCCGAAGGGTTTCTGAATATTTGGGAATTTATAGTGCAAAGAAGGGGTGCGGGAGGCCACTAAGGTGGGCACAACCCACCAGGGCGCGCTAGGCCACCTGGCACGCCCAGGTGGGTTGTGCCCCCCTCGGGGCACCCCCAGGTGCTGCTCTGGCCCAAAGGTTGTCTCCTGGTCCATAAAAACTCATCGTGGAGTTTCGTTGCATTTGGACTCTGTTTGGTATTGATTTCCTGCGATGTAAAAAACAAGCAAAAAACAGCAACTAGCACTGGGCACAGGGTCAATAGGTTAGTCCCAAAAAATGATATAAAGTTGTTATAAAATGATTGTAAAACATCCAAGAATGATAAAATAACAGCATGGATACTTCATAAATTATAGATACGTTGGAGACGTATTAGCATCCCCAAGTTTAATTCCTACTCGTGCTCGAGTAGGTAAATGATAAAAGAAATAATTTCTGAAGTGTGAATGCTAGCAAAGTGCATAAGTTTGATCATTGATAATTTCAATCACTTTTCCTAGCATCATAACATCAATCTTTCTTATGAAACTTCTCATGTTATAGTAGCAACCAATTCACATGTTAAGGTTCAAACAATGAACTCTCTTGAAACTCAACAAGCTATGTTCTTAGTCACCAAGCAATTACAATTCCACGTACTCAACTATCATATAGTCTTCTATTATTGCTAACACTCACCGCATACACATGAGCAAAATGTTTCAACCAGACACATAGAAAGATAGGGGCTTATTGTTTTGCCTCCCAACATATTCACCTCAAGGGTGATGTCAACAATAATAACTCATGCTACCCATATTCAACTGGACATATGTGCCTAGATCTTTCCTCACCACATGATGCTTGCCAAAGGAGAAAAATAAAAAGGAATAGAGAGAAAAACTTTGACTCTTTGCATAAAAGTAAATACATAAAAGTAAAAGATAGGCCCTTCGCAGAGGGAAGCAGAGGTTGCCATGCGCTTATTTGTTTGTATGATCAATCCCTTAGTGCAAGAAAACGTCACGTTATATTGCCCCTTATGATAGCAACATTTATTATGCAGTCTGTCGCTTTTATTGCTTTGCCATCATAAGTTCGTACAACACTCAATTTTCTCTTACGCCAAATGATCTAACACTTTTAGAAGCAAATTTTATTGCCTTATTGCACCGATGACAACTTAATTGAAGGATCTTGCTCGATCCTTAGGTAGGTATGGTGGACTCTTGAAAATAAGATTTGGGTTTAAGGGTTTTTGGATGCACAAGTAGTATCTCTACTTGGTGCGGGATTTTTGGCTAGCAAAGATGGGGAGCAAGCACCACATGTTGACGGATCTATGACAATATGACTTCTATGTGAATATGAACAAACATAAACCATTACGTTGTCTTCCTTGTCAAACATCAACAATTTTGGCATATAATATTTTGATGGGGTCTCACAATCACAAAATATTTCCATGATAGTGTATTTGCATGTGAAAGTTCTCTTCCTTATACTAATTACTCGTGAATTGCTTGTATGACTAATATTGTGATTGTCAAGCCTCAAAAGATTTCACTTTCTAAACCCAATGTGAAGCTACTAATAGGCATGATATGATTTTACTTCATGACATTCAATTTATTCAACAATTTACTCATAGGATATAAGTGAAGCACAAGAGTAAATGACATAGAAAAGGGCTTCGTTGACGGGATGTGAATGCCGCTTACTTAGCCTCCCCGGTAACTATTTGAGGGTTCTATTTTATTTAAAAACTTTCAGAGCTAAGTATTTTATTAAAACATCAAGCAAAACAAAATAAAATGACCATCCAAGGCTAGCATACATCATGTCAAGAAGCAAAAACTTAGGCCCAACCGATACTAACCGATAATTGTTGAAGAAAAAAGTGGGATGCCTACCGGGGCATCCCCAAGCTTAGATGCTTGAGACTTCTTGAAACATTATCTTGGGATGCCTTGGGAATCCCCAAGCTTGATACTTTGTGTCTCCTTAATTCTTCTCATATCACGGTTTTCCTAAATC
This sequence comes from Aegilops umbellulata, assembly GCA_032464435.1. Lineage (NCBI taxonomy): Eukaryota > Viridiplantae > Streptophyta > Magnoliopsida > Poales > Poaceae > Aegilops > Aegilops umbellulata. The sequence continues at coordinate 250,265,803 of CP136060.1, forward strand.
TCAAAAGCTTCATCCACACAAAACTCAACAAGAAGTCGTGAGACAAGTTAGTATAAAATAAAGCAAAAACCTTATCATTCTACTATAGAAAAACACTAAAATTATTATTCAACATTGCATACTAAATGCCTCTGCATATTTAATACTCCTATCCTCAAATAGATTCATTAAACAAGCAAGCATATGCAAACAATGCAAACATAACAACAATCTGCCAAAATAGTACAGTCGGTAAAGAATGCAAGAGTATCAATACTTATTGAACTCCAAACATTATGAAATTCTACCACACTGTAGAAAATTTATCAGAGCTTATTATGAAAAAAGTTTCAACATTTTATCACATTCTTACTTTCCTCGGTAATTTTTGCAACATCGATAAACTTTCTGTTTTCAAACAGCAACATTATACTTGCAAAATAAGTATGGTAAAGGCTATCCTTGACATTTTTATTGAAAATAAAGATGCAAAACATTATTATAAATAACAGCAAGAAAAACCTAACAAAATAAAATGATGCTCCAAGCAAAACTCATATCATGTGAAGAATGAAAACATAGCTCGAAGTGAGGTTACCGATAATGTTGGAGACGAAAGAGGGGATGCCTTCCGGGGCATGCCCAAGATTAGTTGCTTGGATATTCCTTTGATATTAACTTGGGGTGCCTTGGGAATCCCCAAGCTTTGGGTCTTGTCACCCCTTATTATCCTCATATCGACATCTCACCCTAAACTTGAAAACTTCAATCACACAAAACTTAAGGGAACTATGTGAGATAGGTTAGTATGATAAAGAGCAAACCATTTCACATTTGGTACAGTCAAAAACAATATTTATAATTGTTTCAACACAATTACTACTGTAGAATTTCATTTCCATAATTTATATTGAACAATATAAGCCATAGAAACTAGAAAACAAGCAAACTATGCATTGAAAACAGAATCTGTCAAAAACAGAATAGTCTGTAGTAATCTGTACTCAAACCATACTTCTTCTACTAAACAAATTATGAAAAAATAAGGAACATGTGAGAAATTTATATATTAAACTTTTGCAAAAATAATCAACTGAAAATCACTCTTCTGTTAAAAATGAGACTTATTTTCGTGAGCGCAAAAGCTTCTGTTTTTCAGCAGGGTCAAATCAACTATCACCCAACATGATCCCAAAGGCTTTACTTGGCACTTTATTGAAACAAAATAAATAAAACATGATCAATACAGTAGCATAATCATGTGAACACACAAAAACAGTAAGTAAAAGTGTTGGGTTCTCTCCCAACAAGCGATTTTCTTTAATGCCTTTTAGCTAGGCATGATGATTTCAATGATGCTCGCATAAAAGATAAGAATTGAAACATAAAGAGAACATCATGCATCATAAGTTCCTCTCTCATAATAATTTTCAGTAGCATCATAAATATATTCATCAATATAACCATTATATAAAGCATTCTCTTCATCCATAAGCATAGAAAATTTATTGCTCTCCACATAAGCAATTTTATTCTCATTCACAATAGTGGGAGTATCATAGGAAACTCAAATACTGTAAATTGTTCCCACATTAAGAGAGTACTGTTCAGTAAAAGGATATTCAAAATTATGACAATAGTTATCACTACATTTTATAACATAAGTATCATCACAATAATCATCATAAGTAGCAACTTTGTTCTCATCATAGATAGGAGGCATGCAACCATCATTGCAAGTTTGATCATTCAAAATAGGGGGACTAAAAAGATCATCTTCACTAAACATAGCATCCCCAAGCTTGGGACAAACATTAATTGAAGCAAATAAATTCTCAAACATGTCATTCTCATCAAACATAGCATCCCCAAGCTTGTGGCTTGGCATATCATAAGCATAATCACTCTCATCATTAATAGTATGAATAGCACCAATGGTATAACAATTGCTATCATCATAATTTCCCAAGTTGGTGCCAAAAATATTTCCAATATTATAAGAAGTATCACTATCTTCCCAATCATAATCATCACAACAAGCAATAGGCATAACAAAATCATCATCAAGTGCATCATCTTCCACAATTATTTTTGATTCATTTTCATGAGGCACAACAATAATAGGAGCAACATTATTTGGGAGAGATACCTTTTACCTCTATTCTTTCTTATTTTTTTCTTCTTCACCACATCATGTGTGGGTTTAATTAATCTTTTCAAGCTTCTTATTGATGAGATTGGTTGGTTAGGAAGCTCCTCCTCGATACCTGATTCATCATAATGAACACTAGGAGGGTACTGGGAAATATTTTTCATTTCATTACTACTCTCTTCATATTCTATTTGTTTTGTTGACTTTAGATAGTTGGCAATATAAGGATTCTCAATGCAATTTACTGCACAAAACATATAAATTTCCTCTAGATCAAAATCAAGAAATCTCTCGAGATTAAATTTTGGAATACCCTTAGTTACACGTTTCATTTCTTCATACCCCAAAAGAAGACTAAGCTCTTTATGATGCTCAAGGGTAATCAAGTTATCACAATTTTTGGACACGATTTGATCATGAAAGAATTTGCATTGGAGATTTAAATGACCATGTTCATTGCAAAGTTCACAAGGATGGCGAAAAAATTAAATCTTTCAGCACAATCATCTAGCCTCTCTTGCAACTTTTTCGTTCCTAAATATTTATGCTTCTTACAAAATCTATCTTCCCTGTTTGGTGTGATTGCACTCCCAATTCACTCTGCAAAAAGTGACATGCTTATAAGAAACATTTTCGTCATGACTTGTGCAATCATCATTAGCATTTTGGATATTAAAGAATTCATACTAACAACATTGCAATCATGTTCATCATTCAAATATTTTGTGCCAAGCATTTTATTGACTTCTTATTCTAACAATTGAGCACAATTTTCCGATCCATCATTTTCAAGAAAGATATTAGAAAGATGATAAATAATATGATGCAACCTCAATTCCATTTTATTTTTTAGTTTTGTTTTACGAACCAAACTAGTGATAAAACAAGAAACTAAAAGATTCAATTGCAAGATCTAAAGATATACCTTCAAGCACTCACCTCCCCATCAACGGCGCCAGAAAAGAGCTTGATGTCTACTACACAACTTTATTCTTGTAGACACGTGCTGGGCCTCCAAGCGCAGAGTTTTGTAGGACAGTAGAAATTTTCCCTCAAGTGGATGACCTAAGTGAAGGAAATATGCCCTAGAGGCAATAATAAAGTTATTATCTATTTCTTTATATCATGATAAATGTTTATTACTCATGCTAGAATTGTATTAACCGGAAACATAATACATGTGTGAATACATAGACAAACAAAGTGTCACTAGAATGCCTCTACTTGACTAGCTCATTGATCAAAGATGGTTAAGTTTCCTAGCCATTGACATGGGTTGTCATTTTATTAACGAGATCACATCATTAGGAGAATGATGTGATTGACTTGACCCATTCCGTTAGCGTAGCACTCGATCGTTTAGTATGTTGCTATTGCTTTCTTCATGACTTATACATGTTCCTATGACTATGAGATCACGCAATTCCCGTTTACCGGAGGAACACTTTGTGTGCTACCAAATGTCACAACATAACTGGGTGATTATAAAGGTGCTCTACAGGTGTCTCCGAAGGTACTTGTTGGGTTGGCTATTTCGAGATTACGATTTGTCACTCCGATTGTCGGAGAGGTATCTCTGGGCCCTCTCGGTAATGCACATCACTTAAGCCTTGCAAGCATTGCAACTAATGAGTTAGTTGCGGGATGATGTATTACGGAACGAGTAAAGAGACTTGCCGGTAACGAGATTGAACTAGGTATTGAGATACCGACGATCGAATCTCGGGCAAGTAACATACTGATGACAAAGCGAACAACGTATGTTGTTATGCGGTCTGACTGATAAATATCTTCGTAGAATATGTGGGAGCCAATATGAGCATGTGACGCCTGGATAATTATGCTACTGTAAACCTACGCTAATGATGCCACATCACTACGGTTACCGAGCTAATCTCGCGTTAGTTTGAAACCAATTCAAATTCAAATTCAAAAACAAACCAAACGGTAAAAGTTTTCAAACATTAAAACTAAAATGTTCGGGTTAGGTAATTATGGCGGAGAAACCACACTTTTATGAAATGACTAAATAATCTAAAATGAATAAAACCGTAGCAAAACAATTAATTAAATGCATTTTACAAGTAATAAAATATTAAACTATTGTATTAGGGTAACATAGTTTGTCGGTGTACTAAAGTAGGGGTACCTTAGTACCCCGAACTTGTGCACGGGTAGTACTAGCCTCCCGCGGCAAGGCCAGCCAGGGGAGCGACAAGAGTCTCCACGGCCCGCTCCGGGCCGGACGAAGGCCAAGTGATCGAGCCTAGAAGACCAAGCCCCGGCAAGAGGAGCTTGCCGGGTCGAGAAGGCGAGGTCCGGCAAGAGGAGCTTGCCGGGCCAGGGCGACAAGGCCCCGGCAAGAGGAGCTTGCCGGGACGACTAAGCCGAAGCACCAAGGCCCCGACGGGAGGAGCTCGCCGGGACGGCCAAGCCAAGGCACCCCAAGAGAAGCCCGCCGCGGCGCGCCGCGTGCCCAGGCAAGGCCTGGCGAGCGGCAAGCTCCCAGGTGCGGCAAGCCACTTGCCGCGACAAACCACCACATCAGGCCCGCGCTCCAGCTCACCTGCCCACGCGTCGCTCTGGGGCTTCCCCGGAGGCACGTGGCCGGACGCCGCGCAACCTGAGACGCGCGGTGGCATGCAACGTTGGCAGAGTCGCCCCCGTGGCGAGCGGAGGCGCTCCTAACGGTCCGCCTCGGCACTGTTCAGGCGATCCAGACGGGCATTTAATGCCTTTGTCCCCCGCCGTCAGAGTTAGGTGCGATAGCACTGTGCGGCCACTATTCACACAGTCCCTTGCCATTTTTACCCTCACCTGCGTCGCCCCCTGTGGGAAACCCCTTGGCATATAAAAGGAGGCCCATGCGCACGTAGAGGGGGGATCGGACCCAACAGGCCCTCGCCTACGTCCAGCTCCAACTTACTGTAGTTTCTTGCGCTCCAGAGCAAGAACCCGAATCAACCAGACATGCAGCAGTAGGGTTTTACGCGTCCATGCGGCCCGAAGCTGGGTAAAATCGTTGTGTGCGTGTGTGTCGCCTCGATCTGCTCTTTGTGCATCCTCGCCCCCGCCGAACCGACAAGGGGCTCCATCCCCATAGGTGCTCGTGGAGGCCGATATCCCCCGACATCTTTGGCGCGCCAGGTAGGGGGGCGTCGAGGTTGTGTGAATCAGATCCGGCGTTCACGCGAGCCAGACTCTCATCGTTTGCGCCAGCATGGCGCCGAAGAAGAAAGCTCCGGAGGTGACCGGCCCGTCAGCGTCGAACCCACCACCCATGGAGCAGACGGGTGGTGGGGAGGACGCCGGCGGAGGAACGGGCACCGACGAACCAGTTCTTGGTCCCGCGGCGTCCGAGCTCGCCCCGCGCCCCGCTCAGGAGGCGCAAAACCAGCAGCGTCATGGTACCCATGGTACCATACGCTCGCTGGACCCGGGCCACGCTGGTGGATCCCAGGGCGCTCAGGACCGGCATGCGATCCAGCGTGCCGGGACGAGCGTCGTGCGGCTGCCTGGACCGGGTGCTGCTCCTTCTAACGTCGTTAGGAGTTCGAGCACATCCCGCTCCTCGCGCTGCTCGCCGCCTCTGCCCGCCACCCCAGCGGAAGCTCTCGCGCGAGCCCAGCTGCTCCTAGACTACCCTCCAACGGCGGACAGGCTCGACGGCTGGAGGGCAACCATCCAGAGCCTCATCGGTTTCGCCAACGGTGACACTCCGCGGCAGCACAGCGCGTTGCAGCCACGGCCAGTCTCCCAGGCGAGAACCGATGGCGCCAAGAACGGCGGGGGCGCGACCACCATGCACTCCCCGCCCCAGAAGCCACGGTCGCCGACTCGCCGGGTTCACCTCGACGACGACTCCACCGCGTCGTCGAACCCGCGAACTCGCCGCGACCAACGCCAAGTCCTTCACGAACGAAGGGAAGAAGACGCTCGAACCCGCATCGAGCGCAGAAGAGAGGCGCGGCGTCAATCAGACCAGCGCGTTGGGCCCACTGGGGACATGCACGCGCCGGGGGAACCAGGCGAACTGCCGTATTCGGTAGGTTGCCCTGCGTTCACCCGCGAGCTGCGGCAAGTCCAGTGGCCCAGCACAAAGAACTTCAAGCCCGACGTGCCCGAGAAGTACGACGGCAAGTCGCATCCGTCTGAGTTCCTCAGCATCTACACCATTGCGGTGCAGGCTGCCGGGGGACGGGACGATAAGATCCTTGCCAACTACTTCCCGCTGGTACTCAAGCCCAACGTCAGATCCTGGCTCATGCACTTGCCGGACGGCTCCATCTCCTCCTGGCCAGATCTATGCCACCAGTTCGTGGGCGCCTTCACGGGCGGCCACAAACCCCATGGCCAGGCGAGCGACCTTCATCTGCTTGTTCAGAAGGAGGGGGAGCCTTTGCGCAAGTTCATCCAGAGGTTCAGCCGTGTGCACTACAACATCCCAGACGTCCACCCCGCCGCGGTGATCAGCGCATTCCACCAGAACGTGCGTAACCGCAGGATGCGGGAGGAGATGGCGATGTGCAAAATCAAGGAGGTCAGCGAGCTTTACGCCCTGGCCGACAAGTGTGCACGCGCTGAGGAGGGGAGACGGCTCCCCGGAGAAAGCGTTGGAGAAGGAGACTCCGACAGTGAAGGTACCGCCCCGGCAAGGAGAGGCCGGCGGCGGAACGGCAAGAAGAAGAAAAACCCAGAGGTACTGGTTGTCGAGAAGTCCGGCAGCGAGGGCCCCGCCAAGAAAGCCCAGGCGGGAGGCCCCGGCAAGGAGGTTGCCGGGTGCGCCAACTGCCGGGCGGTGGCGGCTGCCGATAAGCGGGACGGTACCGACAAGAAGTACTGCAAGATCCACCGCATCAGGGGCCACGACCTCCAGAGTTGCAAGCAAGTCGAGCGACTCGTCGACCTGCAAAAGGCCGAGTACGCACGACGCGACAAGGAGAGGGCCCAAGCAGGTGGCGGGGGATCCGGCACGAAGCGTCCCGGCCCGGGGGAGCGCCGCGGCAAGGACAAGCAGCGGCAAGCAGACAGACCTCCCCGGGGCTGCGACAAGAGCGAAGACGAAGACGACGACGAAGACATGGAAGACCCCGAGACCAGCGAGCAGGAGTTTCAGAAAGCCACTGAGGTCCTGTGTGTGGACGGCGGTGCCTCCCTGCACGCTTCCCACCACCAGCTTAAACGGTGGGTGCGGGAGGTCAATGCAGTGGAGCCACCCGTCGAGTCACGCAGACCCCTGAGATGGTCCAGCACGCCTATTATCTTCGACATTGAGGACCACCCTGATCGCACAACCGCGGTCGGGTGCTTGCTGATGTTGGTCTCCCCAACGATCCGCAACCTCAAGGTCACTAAGATGCTAGTTGACGGCGAGGCCGGCTTGAATCTGATCTCCTCTGCTGTTCTCCGGAGACTCCAAGTTCCCGACAGCGAGCTCGAAGAAACCGGCACATTCCAAGGAATCAACCCGGGAAGGAGCAAGCCGAAGGGAAAGATCACGTTGCCGGTGACATTTGGCAGCGAGCTGAATTTCAGAACTGAGAAGGTCACCTTTGACGTCGCCGACCTTCCGTTGCCTTACAACGGGATCCTCGGCCGACCAGCACTCGCCAAGTTCATGGCGGCCTCTCACTATGCATATAACATGCTCAAGATGCCCGGCCCAATAAGCTTCATTTCTGTCCCCGGCGACAAGAAGGATGCCCTTATCTGCGCCGACCAGTTGTACCGGGACGCAACAGCGGCAACGGCCCGCGGTCCGCCCGCCACTGGAGCTTCCGGGGGAAAGAAGAAGTCCGGCAAGTGCTCTGGCGCCCACTCCGGCAAGCGCGCCTCTTCGGAGTGCTGCGCTGCCGTCGAGGACGTGCCATCGAGCCCCGCCGGCAAGAAGACCAAGCCCGGCAAGTGCTCTGGTGCCCACTCCGGCAAGTGCGCCTCTTCGGAGCGCTGCGCTGCCGTCGAGGACGTGCCCTCGAGCCCCGCCGGCAAGAAGGCCAAGCCCGGCGAATGCTCTGGTGCCCACTCCGGCAAGCGCGCCTCTTCGGAGTGCCGCGCTGCCGTCGAGGACGTGCCATCGAGCCCCGCCGGCGAACGCGAGAAGACGACGACTGCTCCACCCGCGACCAAGAAGGTGCCCGCCAAGGAGGACGGCACTGGTGGTACCTTCACCATTAGTGCCACTCTCGGCCCCAAATAGGAAGGCGCGCTCGTTGCTTTCCTGCGGGCGAATGTCGATGTGTTTGCCTGGCAACCATCTGACATCCCCGGCGTTGCCAGGGAAGTGATTGAGCACCACCTTGCCGTCTGTCCTCATACGCGGCCCGTCAAGCAAAAGGTCAGGAAACAAGCGGTGGAGCGCCAAGAGTTTATCGCGGAGGAAATCAAGAAGTTGGAAGCGGCAGGCCTTGTCAGAGGCGTGCTCCATCCGACGTGGTTGGCCAATCCTGTCGTAATGCGCAAGGCAAACGGGAAGTGGAGGCTTTGCATCGATTTCACCGATGTCAACAGAGCCTGCCCTAAAGATCCATTTCCCTTGCCGCGCATCGACCAGATTGTTTACTCCACGGCCGGATGCGGCCTGCTTTCATTCCTTGATGCCTACTCCGAGTACCACCAGGTCTTCATGGCCGAAGAAGACGAAGAGAAGACCGCGTTCATCACTCCGTGCGGCACGTACTGTTTTGTGCGGATGCCCTTTGGACTGAAGAACACGGGCTCGACATTTGCGAGGGTTGTCCACACCGCTTTTGAGCCATAGATCCACAGAAATGTGGAGGCCTACATGGACGACATTGTGGTCAAGAGCAGAGACAAGGCAACCTTGGTACAAGACTTGGAAGAGACCTTTGCAAACTTGCGCAAGATCAGCCTCAAGCTCAACCCCGAGAAGTGCGTGTTCGGAGTTCCCTCCGGCAAGCTTCTCGGGTTCTTCGTGTCTCAGCGTGGGATCGAAGCCAACCCCGACAAGATCAAGGCCATCGAGCAGATTGAAGCACCAACGCATGTCAAGGACGTGCGAAGACTTGCCGGCTGCATGGCGGCTCTCAGCAGATTTATTTCCAGGTCCGCGGAACGCGCCCTGCCATTTTTCAAAATCTTGAAAAAGGCAAGTCCAGTAAAATGGACTCCGGAAGCGGAGGCTGCGCTGCAGGACCTGAAGAAATACCTGTCCTCCGCCCCTATACTTGTCGCGCCTAGACCACAAGAGAAGTTCCTGCTCTACCTAGCGGCAACCAATCAAGTGGCTAGTGCTGCGTTAGTTGCGGAGAGGGAAGCTGATGACGAGCCAGCAGCCACGGCAAGCGCGTCCGACGGCAAGCAGGGGGCTTCCCCGTCAAGCTCTGGCCCCGACAAAGGCGGATCCGCGCAAGCGCAAGGGGAAGTGCAGAGGAAGAGGATGGTGCAGCGCCCAGTTTATTTCGTCAGTTCCCTCTTGCAGGGGGCTAGGTCGAGGTACTCTGGTGTGCAGAAATTGCTCTTCGGCCTCCTCATGGCCCCGAGGAAGCTGCGCCATTACTTCCAAGCACACGAGATCACAGTGGTCACTCGCTTTCCGCTTAAGAGGATACTGCAGAATCCCGAAGCGACGGGCAGGATTGTCGAGTGGGCACTAGAACCGTCAAGCTTTGGCCTCAAGTTCGAGAGCACATCGACCATCCAGAGCCGAGCATTGGCAGAGTTCATAGCAGAGTGGACGCCGACACCGGACGAAGAAATTCCCGAGACGAGCATCCCCGGCAAAGAAGCAACCGAAGAGTGGCTGATGTACTTTGATGGTGCCTTTTCGCTAGAAGGCGCCGGTGCTGGCGTGCTGCTCATCGCGCCCACCGGAGAGCACCTCAAGTACGTCGTCCAGATGCACTTTCCCAAGGAGCAAGCAACCAACAATACGGCAGAGTATGAAGGTCTGCTCGCCGGTCTCAGGATCGCGGCGGAACTTGGGATCAAGAAGCTCATTGTCAGGGGTGACTCGCAGCTCGTCGTCCGCCAAGTGAACAAGGATTACCAGTGCCCGTTGATGGAAGCTTACGTTGATGGAGTGAGGAAGCTAGAAGAGCGCTTTGACGGCCTGCAAATGGAATATGTTCCAAGGGCAGAAAACGACATTGCCGACGGCCTGTCAAAATGCGCCGCACTAAAGCTACCTGTGGAACCAGGGACCTTTGTGCTCAAGCTGACTCAGCCATCCGTGACGCCATCGACTGGGCCAAGCAAGAAGAGAAGACCGGTCTCTGATGGCTCTCTCCCGGCAGAGCTTCCCGAAGCCGCCGCCAAGAGAGCCCCCGAGATCGACGCCAAGAGTGCTGAGGAGCTGCCCGCGCCGGCAAGCCCCAGGGTTTGTCCCGACGAAGCAGGCGCTCCCGGCAAGCCACGCCCCGGCAAGCCTGCCGGGGAACGTCAAGCTCCGGCTGAGCCTCAAGTCCTCGCCGTGGAAGCTGATGTTCCCGCAACCGCCGACATGCCTCTAGTCCTCGTCGTCGAGCCACGGGCTCCGACGTGGGCACAACAAATCGTCCATTTCCTCAAGACAGGAGAGCTTCCCGAAGAACAAGAAGAAGCTGAAAGAGTAGCCCGCCAGTCCAGTATGTACCAGTTCGTCGACAGCGCACTGTACAGAAGAGGACGCAAAGGGGTGAAATTGAAATGCATCCACCGGGAAGACGGACAGAAGCTGTTGGCGGAGATACACGGAGGCATATGTGGGCACCACATTGGCGCCAGAGCGCTTGCCGGAAAGGCGTTCCGGCAGGGCTTTTTCTGGCCCACAGCCCTCCAGGATGCAACTGCACAAGTAACCAAGTGTGAAGCGTGCTAGTTCCATTCCAAGAAGATACACCAGCCAGCTCAAGCTCTCCAGACTATCCCTTTATCCTGGCCCTTCTCGGTCTGGGGGCTCGATATCCTCGGCCCCTTCCCCCGATCCGTCGGGGGCTTTGAGTACTTGTTCGTTGCAATCGACAAGTTCACAAAGTGGCCAGAAGTGGAACCAGTGAGGAAGGTGACCGCTCAGTCCGCGATCAAATTCTTCAGGTCGATTGTTTGCCGCTTCAGGATCCCCAACAGGATCATCACCGACAACGGTACGCAGTTCACAAGCCACGCCTTCATGCAGTACACCCAAGATCTCGGCACCAAGGTCTGCTTCGCTTCTGTTGCTCATCCCCGGAGCAACGGTCAAGTGGAAAGGGCCAACGCCGAGGTACTGCGCGGGCTCAAGACCAGAAGTTTTGACAAGCTGCTCAAGCGCGGACGGAACTGGATCGAGGAGCTGCCGGCGGTTCTTTGGTCGGTCAGAACGACGCCAAATCGAGCCACCGGCCAGACACCATTTGCTCTAGTCTATGGAGCAGAAGCAGTTACCCCCACGGAACTCGTATACGGGTCACCTCGAGTGCTCGCTTATGATGAGCTTGAGCAAGAGCGGTCGCGTGAAGATGACGCACTGCTCCTCGAGGAGGATCGTCTCCAGGCCGCTGTGCGATCCGCTCGCTACCAGCAAGCTCTGCGTCGCTATCATAGCCGCAAAGTTAAGGCCAGGAGCCTCGAGGAAGGCGACCTTGTTCTTCGGCGCGTTCAGTCGGCCAAGATACACAACAAGTTGACGCCGAAGTGGGAAGGCCCTTACCGGGTGAAACGAGTCACGAGGCCCGGCGTCGTCCGCCTCGAGACCGAAGATGGTACTCCGGTGAGCAATTCCTGGAACATTGAGCATCTTCGCAAGTTTTACCCGTAAGGCGCGGTTGTCGGACCCCGTCCGGCAACCAACTCTTTGTACAAAAGTCTTGCCGCAGACGCATGTAATCCTTTGTACAAAGCCAGGCGCAGACCCTGGCCGCAATTACGCGCTGGCCCCCCCCCAAGTTTTAGCATGCATGCTGAGTCGAGTCTCGTCCTTGGTTAGGGTTGATAGTGCCTAACAGTCGCTAACCCCTAACTTAGAGGTCGAGTCTGCGTCTTTTTCCCGTCCTTTCCCTTTGGCTCGCGGGAACTGCCTACCCTTGCCGAGCCGCTCAAGGACGAAGAAAGGGAGAAGGACGAGCCAGCACCCGCCTCCCAACAAGCCAGAGTTGCCGGGGGCTGCAACCTCAGATAAGTCTTTACATCCCTTATCATGCATTCTCTCGTGAGCTGCGGAGTGTGAAGACCTTGCTTCCTCCTAAAAAGTTGTCGTGCTCTCTTAAGCGGCAAACTCCGGAGCGCGTTCCCGGGGCCTGTTTCGGATAGTAGCCGCGGCGGCAAGGGGAGGAAGCGAGGGGCCAGAACCCGCCTTCTCCCTGCCTCCGCCTAGAGCGGGAGGAGGGCCAAGGGGCGCGGGGGACGGCAGGGTCCGTTGCCGGGCGGGGAAGTGTCTATCTTAACGGTGCAAAGGGTCCGCCCCTTGCCGCGGGATGTACCCGTGAGACAAATGATCCGGCAAACAACCCCTTTTCATTAAAAACATTCCACTCAGGTACAGTTCAGAGAGAATGAAAAACATGAAAGATGGGATTACAAGATTTTAACGCAACTAAGGCCCGAGGGCTTACAAGATAAAAAGAGATAAGGTGCCCGTAATCCCTTTCTTGTCTCTCTCCTCAGGAGGTACGGCAAGGAGGCGAGAAGGGCAAAAGGGGCGCCTAGACGAGCTACGGACGGCAGAAGACGCCAAGAGAGCGTCCGAGGACCCACCCCGGAGCTCCAGAGGCCGGAAGAAGACGGCGACGCCGGAAGCGGAGCTCGAGAAGGAGGCAGCGAGACGTCAACACGCTGTCGAGGGCATCTAGCCCTCGTACTCCGAGTTGACGGCCTTGCCGCCAGCCTCTTCCGCAGCCTCGCCACTCCGGCCGAGAAGACGAGGCCCTGGCAAGAGGAGCTTGCCGGGCCGGAGAGAAGGCCCTGGTGGTCATCGCCGCAAGCAGGGGTGGTGACGGCGTCTGGGGCGAGGTTGGAAGACGAGGCAGCGGCCTTGCCGCCCGTCCTCTTCCTCTTCCGCATCCTCCCTGCGCCAGCCGCCCAAGGAGGCGACCCCGGGGAGTTCACGGCGCCAGCGACGCGGACGATGGGGGCCGCCGGTGCCACGCGGATCTGCGACTAGCGCCTAGTCGTACCCGTCACCCCGGCGACCGCCCGCCCTCGTCGTCGCTGTCGCTCCCCTCCTCGTCACTCTCGCTTGAGGAGGAGCCTTCGCTGTCGGAGGAGCTATCCACGCAGCACCGGGCCCGGGTGCCGAGGTCCCCGAAGACCTTGACGGAGAGCAGATCGCCCTCCATCAGCTTGAAATGGAGGGTAAACCCCGCCGTCAAGCTGTGGATCCGGGCGAACGACTTCCACCCTCGGCCCAGGCACATCACGCCGGGGGCTCGGGATTCGACGTGGACTCGCGTACCACTAATCCCGCAGCCCCTCATGCGCAGCCTCAGCGTCTCGTGCTGTTCCGCCTCCAAGACGTCCGCGAAGGGGGCCGGGAGGCGGAGGCGACGGCGAGGCGCCCGGCGCAGCCTGATGATGAACTCGCAGGGGTCGTCCCCGAGATGAACCGCCGGGGGAAACGGAGCCGCCGGCGGAGGCGAGGCCGGCGCGCCGTCCTGCCCGCCTCGAGCGCCTCGGCCCCGTCCACGGCCTCGTCCGCGACCTCGCCCCCTCCCCCTTCCCCTTACGGTTGGCCCCGCCGCCGAGGGTGCAAGGGGAGGAGGGGCTCGCTGCCTGGCGGCAACCCTTGCCGCCACCGAAGAAGGACCAGGGTTCCCTTCCTCCATGGCAGCTGGGGGGAGGGGACCAGGGATCTAAGAGAAGGAAGAAGGAAGGAGTGCGTACCCTCGTCATCCCCTTCCGCTCCTTATAAAGGGGCGGAGTGGGGGCTCGGCCGCCCCGCCCAACCAATCAAAGCAGAGGAAGGGCAGGCGACGGGGCCGACCCTCTACTTCGACCCGCGTCGGCCCGGCTTCTTGCCTCCACCACCGCGACCCCAAGCGCATGGAGGACGCGTGGCGGACGAGCAGGGCCGAGGCGACTGATGAGGCGACCTCTCTCTCCCCCACTCGAAAGTGGGGGCGGGCGTTTCGCTTCCCCAAATAAAAGAGATCGTGCCCGACGTGACGCATGCCTGCGCACCTCAAGCCCCGCGCACGCCACCCACGTCACGCACGCCTCGCACGCCTCGCCCCCCACGACGCCGCGATAAGCGCACGCCACTTGGGGAGGGCGAGACGAGCACGGAGTTAAGGAGCAGCGCAACCCAGGCCACGCGTGCCCGTGCATTGTTAGGGCCTGGCCCAACAACGCTCGGCACCGTGTATGGCCCAGACCCGGGGGCTCCTGTCGGTGTACTAAAGTAGGGGTACCTTAGTACCCCGAACTTGTGCACGGGCAGTAGTAGCCTCCCGCGGCAAGGCCTGCCAGGGGAGCGACAAGAGTCTCCACGGCCCGCTCCGGGCCGAACGAAGGCCAAGTGATCGAGCCTAGAAGACCAAGCCCCGGCAATAGGAGCTTGCCGGGTCGAGAAGGCGAGGTCCGGCAAGAGGAGCTTGCCGGGCCAGGGCGACAAGGCCCCGGCAAGAGGAGCTTGCCGGGACGACTAAGCCGAAGCACCAAGGCCCCGGCGGGAGGAGCTCGCCGGGACGGCCAAGCCAAGGCACCCCAAGAGAAGCCCGCCGCGGCGCGCCGCGCGCCCCGGCAAGGCCTGGCGAGCGGCAAGCTCCCAGGTGCGGCAAGCCACTTGCCGCAACAAACCACCACATCAGGCCCGCGCTCCAGCTTACCTGCCCACGCGTCGCTCTGGGGCTTCCCCGGAGGCACGTGGCGGGACGCCGCGCAACCTGAGACGCGCGGTGGCATGCAACGTTGGCAGAGTCGCCCCCGTGGCGAGCGGAGGCGCTCCTAACGGTCCGCCTCGGCACTGTTCAGGCGATCCAGACGGGCATTTAATGCCTTTGTCCCCCGCCGTCAGAGTTAGGTGCGATAGCACTGTGCGGCCACTATTCACACAGTCCCTTGCCATTTTTACCCTCACCTGCGTCGCCCCCTGTGGGAAACCCCTTGGCATATAAAAGGAGGCCCATGCGCACGTAGAGGGGGGATCGGACCCAACAGGCCCTCGCCTACATCCAGCTCCAACTTACTGTAGTTTCTTGCGCTCCAGAGCAAGAACCCGAATCAACCAGACATGCAACAGTAGGGTTTTACGCGTCCATGCGGCCCGAAGCTGGGTAAAATCGTTGTGTGCGTGTGTGTCGCCTCGATCTGCTCTTTGTGCATCCTCGCCCCCGCCGAACTGACAAGGGGCTCCGTCCCCATAGGTGCTCGTGGAGGCCGATATCCCCCGACATAGTTATTGTGGCGGTAGTATATTCACTAATACCAATTTAGGTGTTAGTGGTAACTTTTGTAAAACTAAATTTAAAAAGAAACTAAAAGAAAACAGAAAAGGATGATTAAAAAGATAAACGAAACGAAAGCAAACAAAAAAATTAAAATAAAAGAAAGCCCCCCTGGGCCACTGGCCCAGCTCGCCAGGCCACCCCAAGGACCAGCCCAACTTGGCTTACCTCCCACCTCCCGCTACAGGAGGCAGGGGTGCCGTGGCGGCCATCCGCCGGCGATGCCCGTGCGTGGCGGCCATCGGTCCCCTTTTCCCGCCTACTAGTCGCCCCCGAGATCGACCCCTCCTCCCCGAAACCCTAGCTCTCTTTCCCCTCTCCCTCGCGGCGCTCTCTTCTCCTCAACACGAACCCGAGCCGCCGTCGCCATGGATCTTCTCACCCGCGTGCTCTCCGTAGTTCCCGCGAGCTCGTAATTTGTCCTGAAGCTCCGTGATGCTCGACTACATCGCCAACACCCTCGAGTTCAAGCTCTCCGCCTCTCCATCACCGGGATCGACACCGTCTTCCTCCTCCTTCGACCACCGTCGCGCCATCAACGATTGCCGTTGTTCTGCTGCTACTAAACTTTCATCGGGCCATCGTGTGCCTCCGCGGTGAGCATACACGCGTTTCCCCTCTGTTCCCCCCCTCGACCCGTTGCCTCGCACTGATGCCGCCTACGGTCGTAGCTCACTCGATCTCCTCGCGTAGCACTGATGTCGGAGAAGCCCACCTTCTGCCGCATCGATTGACTCCGGCCACTCCTGCTCATGTTGCTCACAACTTTGAATGCACGGTCGTTCACTCATTTGAACACGCCTTGCCGCGCTCGATTTCATTGACCGTAGCCGAATCCTAACGAGTCCCGTGCCCGTGCACCACCGCCTGCTGCTCCCCGCCCCGCCTCCATCGCCGAGCCGCCGCGGCCGCCCTTGCTTCGCCTCCGCGCCCCGTTGCGCCCTCCGCCACTCGGCCTCTGCCCCGCGGTGCCGCCCCGGGCCGCCTGGGTCCGGCACCCACGCACGGCGACCGCGCCCGCCTTCGTCATCCGCCGCCCCGCTCGCTGCTGGCGCCGCTGCGTTGCACCCCCGGCTGTCCCACGACAACCGTCCGACGCGAGCGGCTCCTAGCTCCTCAACGGCGTCAGCCGCGCCTCCCCACGTCGACGGAAACAGCTGGACGACCAAACTTCGGCGCGCTCAACCCCGGCATCTTTAAAGCGCTGACGTGGCCGCAATTAGTACTAATGGCCCCCTAATCATTCACTGACGGGGGGCCCGCGACATAGTTAACCCGGTTGGTTAAAGAAAGAAGAAGAAAAATGAAACGCGGTTTAAACTTGGTTCGCTGACACGCGGGTCCCACCGGACCAGTTGACTGGTCAACCTTGGACCAGTCAACTGCTGAGTCAGCAGCTGACTGGACCCGCTAGCTAGCCTCACTGGTGCATGTATGGTGCACTGCACCGGGTGCACCTAGCCATTTCACTCCTATTTTGGAATTAGATTAAATTTCAGAAAAATGTTTAAAACTTTGAAAAATCATATAAAATAAACCGTAACTCGGATGGAAATACTTTGTACATGAAAGTTGCTCAGAACGACGAGACGAATCCAGATACATAGTCCATTCATCCGCCACGAATCCCTTGCATATCAAACACGCAACTTTCCCCCTCCGGTTCATCTGCCCGAAAACGCGAAACACCGGGGATACTTTCCCGGATGTTTCCCCCCTTCGCTGGTATCACATATCCCTGTGTTACGCCACCCCTAGCACAACGTATTGCCGCGTCTTGCTTTGTGTTACATTTGATTGCTCTGTTATTTATTGTGTTCCCCCTCCGTTACTTCTTTCCGATAGGCTCCGAGACCGTTGCCGATACCCCTGTGATCGGCTACATCGACGATGACCCCTTCTTCTTGCCAGAGCTTCCAGGCAAGCCCCCCCCCCTTGATCACTAGATATCGCCTATTATTTTCTATACTGCTTGCATTAGAGTAGTGTAGCATGTTACTGCTTTCCGTTAATCCTATCTTGATGCATAGCCTGTCCTTACAATTACTGTTGTTACCTTTACCTGCAATCCTACCTGCTTAGTATAGGATGCTAGTATTCCATCTGTGGCCCTACATTCTTGTCCGTCTTCCATGCTATACTATCGGGCCGTGATCACTCGGGAGGTGATCACGGGTATATACTATATACTTTATACATGATACATGTGGTGACTAAAGTCGGGTCGGCTCGAGGAGTACCCGTGAGTGATTCACGGATTGGGGGCTGAAAGGACCTTTGTCCCGACGGCCCTCTGGGTGGATCTTTGTGGTGGAGTGATAGGGCAGGTTGAGACTACCTGGGTGAGAGGTGGGCCTGGCCTTGTCAGCGTTCGCGGTTACTTCAAAATAACACGCTTAACGAGATCTTGGTATTTGATCTGAGTCTGGCCATTTGGTCTATACGCACTAACCAACTACGTGGGAAAGATATGGGCACTCGACGTCGTGGTATGAGCCGAAGCCTTCGTGACGTCAGCGACTGAGCGGCGCGCGCCGGGTTGGACCGCGTAACGTGACTTCCTTTGTAATGGAAGTTGCTAGGTCTGCTCTCCGGCCGCGTACGCAATGTGCAGGTGTGCAATGGGCGATGGGCCCAGACCCCTACGCGCATAGGATTTAGACCGGCGTGCTAACCGCTCTGTTGTGCCTAGGTGGGGCTGCGACGTGTTGATCTTCCGCGACCGGGCATGAC
This sequence comes from Aegilops umbellulata, assembly GCA_032464435.1. Lineage (NCBI taxonomy): Eukaryota > Viridiplantae > Streptophyta > Magnoliopsida > Poales > Poaceae > Aegilops > Aegilops umbellulata. Next base: position 250,284,022 of record CP136060.1, read on the forward strand.
CCAGAAAAGTGTGTCCGGCCAGATGGGATCGAGCGTGTTGGGTTATGTGGTGCACCCCTGCAAGGAAGTTGATGTATTCGAATAGCCGTGTCCACGGTAACAGGCGACCTAGAGTTGTACCTTGACCTTATGACAAGTAGAACCGGATACTTAATAAAACACACCCTTCCAAGTGCTAGATACAACCCGGTGATCGCTCTCTAGCAGGGCAACGAGGAGGGGATCGCCGGGTAGGATTATGCTATGCGATGCTACTTGGAGGATTTTAGTCTACTCTCTTCTACATGCTGCAAGACGGAGGCTGCCAGAAGTGTAGGCTTCGACAGGATTAGCTATCCCCCTCTTATTCTGGCATTCTGTAGTTCAGTCCACTGATATGGCCCTTTACACATATACCCATGCATATGTAGTGTAGCTCCTTGCTTGCGAGTACTTTGGATGAGTATTCACGGTTGCTTTGTTCCCCCTTTTCCCCCTTTCTTTACCCGATTGCTGCGACCAGACGATGGAGCCCAAGAGCCAGACGCCATCGTCGACGACAACTCCTACTACACCAGAGGTGCCTACTACTACGTGCAGCCCGCTGACGACGACCAGGAGTAGTTAGGAGGATCCCAGGCAGGAGGCCTGCGCCTCTTTCGATCTGTACCCCAGTTTGTGCTAGCCTTCTTAAGGCAACTTGTTTAACTTATGTCTGTACTCAGATATTGTTGCTTCCGCTGACTCGTCTATGATCGAGCACTTGTATTCGAGCCCTCGAGGCCCCTGGCTTGTATTATGATGCTTGTATGACTTATTTATGTTTTAGAGTTGTGTTGTGATATCTTCCCGTGAGTCCCTGATCTTGATCATACACATTTGCGTGCATGATTAGTGTACGATTGAATCGGGGGCGTCACAAGTTGGTATCAGAGCCAACTGCCTGTAGGAATCCCCCTTCCAACTCCTTGGCCGAAGTCGAGTCTAGACATTGCAAAACTTTTACTAACATGGCTGTGTGCCTTACGGGCCCACGTCGCCATTGGGTGGTATTAGGATCTTTTACTCCTCGACCTTTACTCTGGGACTATGAACTCTCTTCCATTCGGGTTAAATGATTTTGCTAAAAACAAAACTAACTTTAGGTTCTCGAAAATACTTTCTCCCGGAGAGCCCCTCACTTCAGATGATCGCCTGCTGCACTAGAAGATTCCGAAGTTACTCCATGATGCTCTCTCGAGTCTTTGTGACATCGCAATTGCGATTTCCTTCCACCGTCAACCTCTATGAAAACTGCATCCACCTGCCATTCTTACATTAGATCCCATTGAGCTTGTTATTACAAGGTGCAACGAGCTGCTCTTCATTGTTCTGAGAATCCTTTGAGCTTACCGCCTTACGGCTCTTTGCCACTAGAATATCCATACAGATAATTCCTTGTACTTATCGAGTATCCGCTCCTTCTCAGTTGTTCACGTATTTCACAATTGTCTTCGAAGTACTATTCGATCCTCCAAAGTTCCTCAGTAGCTTATTGCTCTGCAATACTTGTCTGCTTGCATTATGGATGCTTTCCATATGTCTGGCAATATTCGTTAGTATCCTTAGGCATCGTGATTTTGATCCCATTGATTCACATGAGTGCGAATGCGTGCAATCATCAGTTGATCCTTTTAAATTAACTTTCTGGCTCATACTGAGCTGGTTCTCAACCAATCCAATTGCCGTTGATTGTACCCCTAAGGCTATTCAACTTATCCATCCCTAATCAGAACATTGCTTCTGATCCCTTGATTTGAAAATCACAATTCCTTTGCATTTGAGCTCTGGATTAGTCAGTTGTTTCCATAATCCAATGTCCTTGCATTGTTTTCTCCCTCTGTTGTGTGCCGATGCTCACATCAGCTCTGTTATGGAACGTCAGATACTTTGTTGAATTATCATCTGACAGTGTCCTATGTATACAAAAACCTCAAGAAGTTCTTTCCCCTGATATATAATGCCTTTGGCAGTTTGTATCCTCTGCTTTGATAACCATGCTCTACTTTGAGCTTGTGTTATTTACTCCTGAAGTTTGTGGTATATGATCCTAAGATGCCTCGATGGGTTGAACCAATGCCTTACCTAATCTATGTGAGCCCGAAAGATTTCACGGGCCATACTCATCTGGTATTTCACCAGGTAAAACTTTCAACACTAATGCCATTATTGAAACGAGAAGTGAATGAAAGGTTATGCATTGAAGAAGTGGGAGTCGACCTTGAACTTTGTGTTCATGCCCATGGACACGATGTAGATCTTATCATTAAAGCTTCTCTTAAATTAATTATTCCTTTGGTATAAGTTCATCTTATATCTAGGATCTGGCCTTTTGCAATCGTGGTCCCGACCATATTTTCTCTTTGATCCCATTTCTCGGACAAGTTAAAGTACTTGTCTTTTGCAAGTCAATACACCAGTCCAACCTCTACCTTGATCTACCGTTGAGTATTACCCTCTGGTATCTCGAGAATATCTAAGAACTATGTTGCATATTATGAGTCTTCATCAGCGATTATTTCTCACTAGTTCCAATTTTTCATGGGTTCTGGGTTGTCGTCAATCGAGAACATCGATAAGTGAATCGATCCCGAGCTCCGATACGATAACTCTAAGTAATTATCATTGCTTATGTGTTTAATAATCCTTCAAGTCATTCCTATCCTGATTGGCTATATCCTTATCGTGCTAAATTTTAACTGTACTACCTGGTCCTTCCCGGAGCACCATTTTTCGACGATGAGCTAAGCTTACGTCGATTGTCCTTGTCATATCATTTCACCTTAAACAACAAGCTTGATTTCAAGTTTGTGTCGTACTCGTGGTTCCAATAACCTTTCTCTTCAACATTCCTTTGACTTGATGTCATCGCCGATTGATTACATATTCAGGAAATCTCTCGGCAAATGTGTTGTGATCATCATCAACATTCTGAGCTCTTCCAAGATATCAATTGAATTTTTCATGGGAAATACCATCCTTGTCCCTTGGTAAATTGTGTTGTCATCGACTACTTCCTTGCCTTCTTTCCAACACAAACTTGTTAACACAAATTGTTTGTGTTGTGGCTGTACCTTGAGTTCCTGGCTATCCAGCTTGTCTTATGTCCAACCTTGAAGTAATACCATGTTATATATCAACAATGTTGTGAGAATTTCACTACCTCTTAAGAATTCTTGATATAGTGATACTTCTCACCCTCACCATTCTTTGTTGGTACCCGTGTTGTTTCTAACCGGAATACCAACAATTGAACTATGATGTGTGAATTCAAAACTTCTAGCAACCCTATTGCTTTGGAGTGAACGGCCAAGTTTCATTCTAATTCTTTTGTTCATGAAGTCACCTTTCTAACATTGATCATACAACCCAATCCATATTTTGGGTACACCTTTCAACCAATGATTAATTGTGTATGTTTTCCTCGAGCATACCTCTTTATATCATTTGATTTGACAAATGTTATCTCCTTGTTCACATAATTGTGGAAATCCATCTTTTGGGAATTCTTGATGAATTGTCGTTGAGTCCATCAGCCATCTCCTCATCCTCTCGTTGGTTAAGTGATGAAATCATGATTCGGAACTTGCTTCCATAGTTCATTTCCTAAGAATTTTACGATGTCACCTCGTCAATTGTGTTGCACCTTTTCTTCTCAGGCATCCTGGGTCTGAGGTATCATGTCACCAATCAAATATGAATCTCAGTCAGATATGATGGTTGGAACATAATTCCAAACGTTGGTCTTTATATGGCCCAGTAAGGTGATGTCATGCCTAGCACACCTAGCCGGAGGACCTATTGTTATAGTTTCCTTTTTTGGCAAGGTTAGTCATTCTTCTGTGAGGAAATTGTAAGACTTATTCTATAAGTTGTTCCTGATGGATCCTGGTGTTTCCAAAGTCTGATATTCACCTATAGACCATTTCAATGCTATCTCGAAGCATGTCGGTGGTGCTCCGATTTTCAACAAGAACATTTGAAGCCCAATGCTAAATGTTACTTCCTCAATTATCCAAACACCGTTGCATCGGTAATGTCATGAAATTTCTCTCCCCTTTCCTAAAGAGTTTTCTACATTATATCCTACCAAGGATATCATGCTCTGCTTGTCCTTGAGAAGGATATACCCCTTATATATGTGTTAAAACACATTTTCCTTTCCATTATTTGGTTTAACCTTTCTTGTGATCTATATGATCTAAGCAGTAATATTCTCCTGCTTATGTATATACCTTGGTGTACAATTCTGTCACCAAGACCCTGGTACTATTGTTGATGACATTTCAGTAGCCACCGATGGACGAGAACCTTGCCTATTGGCCCGCCTCATTCAACGAGCAGGAAAATGGTTCTCTTCGTCCCTCGCCCTTGGTATCGATGTTGTTGCCGACATAACTGACAGGCTACCCTCTAACACGCCTTACTATCGTGACCGTGCAAGATGTCGGCCCCCTTCCTACTTTCAACCACATGGTGGGCCCATAACCCACAGTTCGACAGGATCAAAACCTGACTCTCCGGTACACCCATATCTTCGAACTTATTCCTCACGATTGGCTTCGTATTAAGATCACCAGCCACCTTCCTCGTGATCTGTTCCGGTATCAGATGCAATACTTAAACTTGATGCTTTGAACCCCTTCCACACTCTTTTCAGGCATCGAACGATTGTCTATCCGCTTGGAACTCCTTATTGTACCTTCTTACCTTACTCTCGATTTGTTCAACTCGAGAGATACTCATCTATTCATTCACGGGAAAACCCCAGACGATTACCCCTTAAGCATTCTGTCGTAGCCAAGCTACCCCTTACCTATTTGTAAGCACGAAGGAACCCCCGAAGAAAGGATGGCAACTTCACCATGATGACCTGAAGCGAAGAAATGAAGACGTCAATGTAATGGATCGACCTCTCCGAGGAGAGCAACCAAGGCCGAGAAGATCCGTTAGAATTCCGTAACTAGACCTCCCCCCCTTCTCTACCTCTTAAATCTCGGGATGAGATTTCTTGTAGTGGAGGAGAATTGTGACGCCCAGATAATTATGCTACAGTAAACCTACGCTAATGATGCCACGTCACTACGGTTACCATTGCTAATCTCGCGTTAGTTCGAAACCGATTCAAATTCAAATTCAAAAACAAACCAAATGGTAAAAGTTTTCACACATTAAAACTCAAATGTTCGGGTTGTGTTAAATGATGCATAGGTAATTATGGCGGAGAAACCACACTTTTATGAAATGACTAAATACTCTAAAATGAATAAAACCGTAGCAAAACAATTAATTAAATGCATTTTACAATTAATAAAATGTTAAACTATTTTATTAGGGTAACATAGTTATTGTGGCAGTAGTATATTCGCTAATACGAATTTAGGTGTTAGTGGTAACTTTTGTAAAACTAAATTAAAAAGAAACTAAAAGAAAACAGAAAAGGATGATTAAAAAGATAAATGAAACAAAAGCAAACAAAAAAATTTAAAATAAAAGAAAGCCCCCCTGGGCCACTGGCCGAGCTGGCCAGGCCACCCCAAGGACCAGCCCAACTTGGCTTACCTCCCACCTCCCGCTACAGGAGGCAGGGGTGCCGTGGCGGCCATTCGCCGGCGATGCCCGTGCGTGGTGGCCATCGGTCCCCTTTGCCCGCCTACTAGTCGCCCCCGAGACCGGCCCCTCCTCCCCGAAACCCTAGCTCTCTTTCCCCTCTCCCTCGCGGCGCTCTCTTCTCCTCAACAAGAACCCGAGCCGCCGTCGCCATGGATATTCTCACCCGCGTGCTCTCCGTCGTTCCCGCGAGCTCGTAACTTGTCCTGAAGCTCCGTCATGCTCGACTACATCGCCAGCACCCTCGAGTTCGAGCTCTCCGCCTCTCCATCACCGGGATCGACGCCATCTTCCTCCTCCTTCGGCCACCGTCGCGCCATCGACGATTGCCATCATTCTGCTGCTACTAAACTTTCATCGGGCCATCGTGTGCCTCCGCGGTGAGCATACATGCGTTTCCCCTCTGTTCCCCCCTCGAGCTGGTGCCTCGCGCTGATGCCGCCTATGGTCGTAGCTCACTCGATCTCCTCGCGTAGCACCGACGCCGGAGAAGCCCACCTTCTGCCGCAGCGATTGACTCCGGCCACTTCTGCTCGTGTTGCTCACAACTTTGAACGCACGGTCGTTCACTCATTCGAACACGCGTTGCCGCGCTCGATTTGATTGACCGTAGCCGAATCCCGATGAGTCCCGTGCCCGTGCACCACCGCCTACTGCTCGCCGCCCCGCCTCCATCGCCGAGCCGCCGCGGCCGCCCCTGCTTCACCTCCACGCCCCGTTGCGCCCTCCGCCACTCGGCCTCTGCCCCGCGGTGCCGCCCCGGGCCGCCCGGGTCTGGCACCCACGCACGGCGACCGCTCCCGCCTTCATCGTCCGCCGCCCCGCTCGCTGCTGGAGCCGCTGCGTTGCACCCCCGGCCGTCCCACGACAACCGTCCGACGCGCGCGGCTCCCAGCTCCTCAACGGCGTTAGCCGCGCCTCCCCACGTCAACGGAAACGGCCGGAGGGCCAAACTCCGGCGCGCTCGACCCCGGCATCTTTAAAGCGCTGACGTGGCCGCAACTAGTACTAATGGCCCCCTAATCATTCACTGACGGGGGGCCCGCGACATAGTTAACCCGGTTGGTTAAAGAAAGAATAAGAAAAATAAAACGCGGTTTAAACTTGGTTCGCTGACACGCGGGTCCCAACGGACCAGTTGACTGGTCAACCTTGGACCAGTCAACTGCTGAGTCAGCAGCTGACTGGACCTGCGAGCTAGCCTCACTGGTGCATGTCTGGTGCACTGCACCGGGTGCACCTAGCCATTTCACTCCTATTTTGGAATTAGATTAAATTTCAGAAAAATGTTTAAAACTGTGAAAAATCATATAAAATAAACTGTAACTCGGATGGAAATACTTTGTACATGAAAGTTGCTCAGAACGACGAGACGAATCCAGATACGTAGTCTGTTCGTCCGCCACGCATCCCTAGCATATCTAACACGCAACTTTCCCCCTCCGGTTCACCTGCCCGAAAACGCGAAACACTGGGGATACTTTCCCGGATGTTTCCCCCCTTCGCTGGTATCACATATCCCTGCGTTACGCCACCCCTAGCACAACGTATTGTCGGGTCTTGCTTTGTGTTAAATTTGATTGCTCTGTTATTTATTATGTTCCCCCTCCATTACTTCTTTTCGATAGGCTCCGAGACCGTTGCCGATACCCCTGTGATCGGCTACATCGACGACGACCCCTTCTTCTTGCCAGAGCTTCCAGGCACCCCCCCTTGATCACCAGATATCGCCTATTCTTATCTATACTGCTTGCATTAGAGTAGTGTAGCATGTTACAGCTTTCCGTTAATCCTATCCTGATGCATAGCCTGTCCTTACTATTACTGTTGTTACCTTTACCTGCAATCCTACCTGCTTAGTATAGGATGCTAGTATTCCATCTGTGGCCCTACATTCTTGTCCGTATGTCATGCTATACTATTGGGCCGTGATCACTCGGGAGGTGATCACGGGTATATACTATATACTTTATACATAATACATGTGGTGACTAAAGTCGGGTCGGCTCAAGGAGTACCCGCGAGTGATTCCCGGATTGGGGGCTGAAAGGACCTTTGTCCCAACAGCCCTCTAGGTGGATCTTTGTGGCGAAGCGATAGGGCAGGTTGAGACTACCTGGGTGAGAGGTGGGCCTGGCCCTGTCGGCGTTCGCAGTTACATCAAAATAACACGCTTAACGAGATCTTGGTATTTGATCAGAGTCTGGCCATTTGGTCTATACGCACTAACCAACTACGTGGGAATGATATGGGCACTCGACGTTGTGGTATCAGCCGAAGCCTTCGTGACTACAGCGACTGAGCGGCGCTCGCCGGGTTGGACCGCGTAACGTGACTTCCTTTGTAATGGAGGTTGCTAGGTCTGCTCTCCGGCCGCGTACGCAACGTGCAGGTGTGCAATGGGCGATGGGCCCAGACCGCTGCGCGCATAGGATTTAGACCGGCGTGCTGACCGCTCTGTTGTGCCTAGGTGGGGCTGCGACGTGTTGATCTTCCGCGGCCGGGCATGACCCAGAAAAGTGTGTCCGGCCAAATGGGATCGAGCGCGTTGGGTTATGTGGTGCACCCCTGCAGGGAAGTTTACCTATTCGAATAGTTGTGTCCCTCGATGAAAGGACAACCCGGAGTTGTACCTTGACCTTATGACAACTAGAACCAGATACTTAATACAACACACCCTTCCAAGTGCCAGATACAACTCGGTGAGCGCTCTCTAGCAGGGCGACGAGGAGGGGATCGTCGGGTAGGATTATGCTATGCGATGCTACTTGGAGGATTTCAGTCTACTCTCTTCTACATGCTACAAGACGGAGGCTGCCAGAAGCGTAGGCTTCGACAGGATTAGCTATCCCCCTCTTATTCTGGCATTCTGCATTTCAGTCCACTGATATGGCCCTTTACACATATACCCATGCATATGTAGTGTAGCTCCTTGCTTGCGAGTACTTTGGATGAGTATTCACGGTTGCTTTGTTCCCCCTTTCCCCCCTTTCTTTACCCGATTGCTGCGACCAGACGATGGAGCCCAAGAGCCAGACGCCATCGTCGACGACGACTCCTACTACACCGGAGGTGCCTACTACTATGTGCAGCCCACTGACGACGACCAGGAGTAGTTAGGAGGATCCCAGGCAGGAGGCATGCGCCTCTTTCGATCTGTACCCCAGTTTGTGCTAGCCTTCTTAAGGCAACTTGTTTAACTTATGTCTGTACTTAGATATTGTTGCTTCCGCTGACTCGTCTATGATCGAGCACTTGTATTCGAGCCCTCGAGGCCCCTGGCTTGTATTATGATGCTTGTATGACTTATTTATGTTTTAGAGTTGTGTTGTGATATCTTCCCATGAGTCCCTGATCTTGATCGTGCACATTTGCGTGCATGATTAGTGTACGATTGAATCGGGGGCGTCATAGAGCATCCAGGTTCCGCTATTGGTTATTGACCGAAGACATGTCTCGGTCATGTCTACATAGTTCTCGAACCTGTAGGGTCCGCACGCTTAACGATCGATGACAGTTATATTATGAGTTTATATGTTTTGATGTACCGAAGGTTGTTCGGAGTCCCGGATGTGATCACGGACATGACGAGGAGTCTCAAAATGGTTGAGACATGAAGATTGATATATTAGAAGCCTATGTTTGGATATCGGAAGTGTTCCAGGTGAAATTGGGATTTTACCGAAGTACCGAGGGGTTACCGGAAACCCCAGGGAGCTTAATGGGCCATAGTGGGCCTTGTGGAGAAGAGGAGAGGAGGGCAGGGCAGGGCTGCACGCCCCTCCCCCTAGTCTGAATAGGACAAGGATAGGGGGCGGCGCACCCCCTTTCCTTCCTCTCTCCCTCCTCTTTCCCCCTCCTCTCCTAGTCCAACAAGGAAAAGGGAGGGAGTCCTACTCCCGATAGGAGTAGGACTCCCCCTGGTGCGCCCCCTCTAGGCCGGCCACAAGTCCCCCCTTGCCCCTTTATATACGGGGGCAGGGGGCATCCTAAAGACACAACAATTGATCGTTTGATCTTTTAGCCGTGTGCGGTGCCCCCCTCCACCATAGTCCACCTCGATAATACTGTAGCGGTGCTTAGGCGAAGCCCTGCGTCGGTAGAACATCATCATCATCAACATGTCGTCGTGCTGACGAAACTCTCCCTCAACACTCGGCTGGGTTGGAGTTCGAGGGACGTCATCAGGCTGAACGTGTGCTGAACTCGGAGGTGCCGTGCGTTCGGTGCTTGATCGGTTGGATCGTGAAGACGTATGACTACATCAACCGCGTTGTGCTAACGCTTCCGCTTTCGGTTTACAAGGGTACGTGGAGAACACTCTCCCCTCTCGTTGCTATGCATCACCATGATCTTGCGTGTGCGGAGGAATTTTTTTGAAATTACTACGTTCCCCAACAGTGGCATCCGAGCCAGGTTTTATGCGTAGATGTCATATGCACGAGTAGAACACAAGTGAGTTGTGGGCGATATAGGTCATACTTCTTACCAGCATGTCATACTTTGGTTCGGCGGTATTGTTGGATGAAGCGGCCCGGACCGACATTACGCGTACGCTTACGCGAGACTGGTTCTACCGACGTGCTTTGCACACAGGTGGCTGGCGGGTGTCAGTTTCTTCAACTTTAGTTGAACTGAGTGTGGCTACGCCCGGTCCTTGCGAAGGTTAAAACAACACCAACTTGACAAACTATCATTGTGGTTTTGATGATAGGTAAGAACGGTTCTTGTTAAGCCCAGTAGCAGCCACGTAAAACTTGCAACAACAAAGTAGAGGACGTCTAACTTGTTTTTGCAGGGCATGTTGTGATGTGATATGGTCAAGACATGATGCTAAATTTTATTGTATGAGATGATCATGTTTTGTAACCAAGTTATCGGCAACTGGCAGGAGCCATATGGTTGTCGCTTTATTGTATGCAATGCAATCGCCATGTAATGCTTTACTTTATCACTAAGCGGTAGCGATAGTCGTAGAAGCATAAGATTGGCGAGACGACAATGATGCTAGGATGGAGATCAAGGTGTCGTGCCGGTGACAATGGTGATCATGACGGTGCTTCGGATATGGAGATCACAAGCACAAGATGATGATGGCCATATCATATCACTTATATTGATTGCATGTGATGTTTGTCTTTTATGCATCTTATCTTGCTTTGATTGACGGTAGCATTATAAGATGATCCCTCACTAAATTATCAAAGTATAAGTGTTCTCCCTGAGTATGCACCGTTACGAAAGTTCTTCGTGCTGAGACACCACGTGATGATCGGGTGTGATAGGCTCTACGTTCAAATACAACGGGTGCAAAACAGTTGCACACGCGGAGCACTCAGGTTAAACTTGACGAGCCTAGCATATAACAAATATGGCCTCGGAACACGGAGACTGAAAGGTCGAGCGTGAATCATATAGTAGATATGATCAACATAGTGATGTTCACCATTGAAGCTACTCCATCTCACGTGATGATCGGACATGGTTTAGTTGATCTGGATCACGTGATCACTTAGAGGATTAGAGGGATGTCTATCTAAGTGGGAGTTATTAAGTAATATGATTAATTGAACTTAAATTTATCATGAACTTAGTACCTGATAGTATCTTGCTTGTCTATGTTGATTGTAGATAGATGGCCCGTGCTGTTGTTCCATTGAATTTTAATGCGTTCCTTGAGAAAACAAAGTTGAAAGATGGTGGTAGCAATTACACGGACTGGGTCCGTAACTTGAGGATTATCCTCATTGTTGCACAGAAGAATTACGTCCTGGAAGCACCGCTGGGTGCCAGGCCTGCTGCAAATGCAACTGACGACATTAAGAACGTCTGCCAGAGCAAAGCAGATGACTACTCGATAGTTCAATGTGCCATGCTTTACGGCTTAGAACCGAGACTTCAACGACGTTTTGAACGTCATGGAGCATATGAGATGTTCCAAGAGTTGAAGTTAATATTTCAAGCAAATGCCTGGATTGAGAGATATGAAGTCTCCAATAAGCTCTACAGCTGCAAGATGGAGGAGAATAGTTCTGTCAGTGAGCATATACTCAAGATGTATGGGTACTGCAATCACTTGATTCAACTGGGAGTTAATCTTCCGGATGATAGCGTCATTGACAGAATTCTCCAATCACTGCCACCAAGCTACAAGAGCTTCGTGATGAACTATAATATGCAAGGGATGGATAAGACAATTCCCGAGCTGCTAAAGGCAGCGGAGGTAGAAATCAAGAAGGAGCATCAAGTGTTGATGGTCAATAAGACCACCAGTTTCAAGAAAAAGGGTAAAGAGAAGAAGAAGGGGAACTTCAAGAAGAACAGCAAGCAAGTTGCTGCTCAGGAGAAGAAACCCAAGTCAAGACCTAAGCCTGAGTGCTTCTACTGCAAGCAGACTGGTTACTGGAAGCGGAACTGCCCCAAGTATTTGGCGGATAAGAAGGATGGCAAGGTGAACAAAGGTATATGTGATATAGATGTTATTGATGTGTACCTTACTAATGCTCGCAGTAGCACCTGGGTATTTGATACTGGTTCTATTGCTAATATTTGCAACTCGATACAGGGGCTATGGATTAAGCGAAGATTGGCTAAGGACGAGGTGACGATGTGCGTGGGAAATGGTTCCAAAGTCGATGTGATCGCGGTCATCACGCTAACTCTACATCTACCTTCTGGATTAGTATTAGACCTAAATAATTGTTATTTGGTGCTAGCGTTGAGCATGAACATTATATTTGGACCTTGTTTAATGCGAGACGGTTATTCATTTAAATCAGAGAATAATAGTTGTTCTATTTATATGGGTAATATCTTTTATGGTCATGCACCCTTGTAGAATGGTCTATTTTTGATGAATCTCGATAGTAGTGATACACATATTCATAATATTAAAGCCAAAAGATGCAGAGTTGATAATGATAGTGCAACTTATTTGTGGCACTGTCGTTTAGGTCATATCGGTATAAAGCGCATGAAGAAACTCCATACTGATGGACTTTTGGAACCACTTGATTATGAATCACTTGGTACTTGCGAACCGTTCCTCATGGGCAAGATGACTAAAACGCCGTTCTCCGGTACTATGGAGAGAGCAATAGATATGTTGGAAATCATACATACAGATGTATGTGGTCCGATGAATATTGAGGCTCGTGGCGGATATCGTTATTTTCTCACCTTCACAGATGATTTAAGCAGATATGGGTATATCTACTTAATGAAACATAAGTCTGAAACATTTGAAAAGTTCAAAGAATTTCAGAGTGAAGTTGAAAATCATCATAACAAGAAAATAAAGTTTCTACGATCTCATCGTGGAGGAGAATATTTGAGTTACGAGTTTGGTCTACATTTGAAACAATGTGGAATAGTTTCGCAACTCACGCCACCCGAAACACCACAGCGTAATGGTGTGTCCGAACATCGTAATCGTACTTTACTAGATATGGTACGATCTATGATGTCTCTTACTGATTTACCACTATCATTTTGGGGTTATGCTTTAGAGATGGCTGCATTCACGTTAAATAGGGCACCATCAAAATCCGTTGAGACAACGCCTTATGAACTGTGGTTTGGCAAGAAACCAAAGTTGTCGTTTCTTAAAGTTTGGGGCTGCAATGCTTATGTGAAAAAGCTTCAACCTGATAAGCTCGAACCCAAATCGAAGAAATGTGTCTTCATAGGATACCCAAAGGAGATTGTTGGGTACACCTTCTATCACAGATCCGAAGGCAAGACTTTTGTTGCTAAATTCAGAATCTTTCTCGAGAAGGAGTTTCTCTCGAAAGAAGTGAGTGGGAGGAAAGTAGAAACTTGATGAGGTAACTGTACCTGCTCCCTTATTGGAAAGTAGTTCATCGCAGAAACTGGTTTCTGCGACACCTACACCAATTAGTGAGGAAGTTAACGATGATGATCATGGAACTTCAGATCAAGTTGTTACTGAATCTCTCAGGTCAACCAGAGTAAGATCCGCACTAGAGTGGTACGGAAATCCTGTTCTGGAAGTTATGTTACTAGACCATGACGAACCTACGAACTATGAAGAAGCGATGGTGAGCCCAGACTCCACAAAATGGCATGAGGCCATGAAATCTGAGATGGGATCCATGTATGAGAACAAAGTGTGGACTTTGGTTGATTTGCCCGATGATCGGCAAGCAATTGAGAATAAATGGATCTTCAAGAAGAAGACTGACGTTGACGGTAATGTTACTGTCTATAAATCTCGACTTGTTACGAAAGGTTTTCGACAAGTTCAAGGGATTGACTACGATGAGACCTTCTCACCCGTAGCGATGCTTAAGTCTGTCCGAATAATGTTAGCAATTGCCGCATTTTATGATTATGAAATTTGGCAAATGGATGTCAAATCTGCATTCCTGAATGGATTTCTGGAAGAAGAGTTGTATATGATGCAACTGAAAGGTTTTGTCGATCAAAAGGGAGCTAACAAAGTATGCAAGCTCCAGCGATCCATTTATGGACTGGTGCAAGCCTCTCGGAGTTGGAATAAATGCTTTGATAGTGTGATCAAAGCATTTGGTTTTGTACAGACTTTTGGAGAAGCCTGTATTTACAAGAAAGTGAGTGGGAGCTTTATAGCATTTCTGATATTATATGTGGATGACATATTGTTGACTGGAAATGATATAGAATTTCTAGATAGCATAAAGGGATACTTGAATAAGAGTTTTCCAATGAAAGACCTCGGTGAAGCTGCTTATATATTGGGCATCAAGATCTATAGAGATAGATCAAGACGCTTAACTGGACTTTCACAAAGCACATACCTTGACAAAGTTTAGAAGAAGTTCAAAATGGATCAAGCAAAGAAAGGGTTCTTGCCTGTGTTACAAGGTGTGAAGTTGAGTAAGACTCAATGCCCGACCACTTCAGAAGATAGAGAGAAAATGAAAGATGTTCCCTATGCTTCAGCCATAGGCTCTATCATGTATGCAATGTTGTGTACCAGACCTGATGTGTGCCTTGCTATAAGTCTAGCAGGGAGGTACCAAAGTAATCCAGGTGTGGATCACTGGACAACGGTCAAGAACATCCTGAAATGCCTAAAAAGGACTAAGGATATGTTTCTCGTTTATGCAGGTGACAAAGAGCTCATCGTAAACGGTTACGTTGATGCAAGCTTTGACACTGATCCAGACGATTCTAAATCGCAAACCGGGTACGTGTTTACATTGAACGGTGGAGCTGTCAGTTGGTGCAGTTCTAAACAAAGCGTTGTGGCGGGATCTGCGTGTGAAGAGGAGTACATAGCTTCTTCGGAAGCAGCAAATGAAGGAGTATGGATGAAGGAGTTCATATCCAATCTAGGTGTCATACCTAGTGCATCGGGTCCAATGAAAATCTTTTGTGACAATACTGGTGCAATTGCCTTGGCAAAGGAATCCAGATTTCACAAGAGGGCCAAGCACATCAAGAGACGCTTCAATTCCATCCGGGATTTATTCCATGAGGGAGACATAGAAATTTTCAAGATACATACGGATCTGAATGTTGCAGACTCGTTGACTAAGCCTCTTCCACGAGAAAGACATGATCAGCACCAAGGCTCCATGGGTGTTAGAATCATTACTCTATAATCTAGATTATTGACTCTAGTGCAAGTGGGAGACTGAAGAAAACATGCCCTAGAGGAAATAATAAACTTATTATTTATTTCCTTATATCATGATAAATGTTTATTATTCATGCTAGAATTGTATTAACCGGAAATATAATACATGTGTGAATACATAGACAAACAAAGTGTCACTAGTATGCCTCTACTTGACTAGCTCGTTGATCAAAGATGGTTAAGTTTCCTAGCCATTGACATGGATTGTCATTTGATTAACGGGATCACGTCATTAGGAGAATGATGTGATTGACTTGACCCATTCTGTTAGCGTAGCACTCAATCGTTTAGTATGTTGCTATTGCTTTCTTCATGACTTATACATGTTCCTATGACTATGAGATTATGCAACTCCCGTTTACCGGAGGAACACTTTGTGTGCTACCAAACATCACAACGTAACTGGGTGATTATAAAGGTGCTCTACAGGTGTCTCCGAAGGTACTTGTTGGGTTGGCATATTTCGAGATTAGGATTTGTCACTCCAATTGTCGGAGAGGTATCTCTAGGCCCTCTCGGCAATGCAGAACACTTCAGCCTTGCAAGCATTGCAACTAATGAGTTAGTTGCAGGATGATGTATTACGGAACGAGTAAAGAGACTTGCCGGTAACGAGATTGAACTAGGTACTGAGATACCGACGAACGAAACTCGGGCAAGTAACATACCGATGACAAAGGGAACAACATATGTTGTTATGTGGTCTGACCGATAAAGATCTTCGTAGAATATGTGGGAGCCAATATGAGCATCCAGGTTCCGCTATTGGTTATTGACCGGAGATGTGTCTCGGTCATGTCTACATAGTTCTCGAACCCGTAGGGTCCGCACGCTTAACGTTTCGATGACAGTTATATTATGAGTTTATATGTTTTGATGTACCGAAGGTTGTTCGGAGTCCTGGATGTGATCACGGACATGACAAGGAGTCTCGAAATTGCCGAGAAATAAAGACTGATATATTGGAAGCCTATGTTTGGATATCGGAAGTGTTCCGGGTGAAATCGGGATTTTATCGGAGTACCGAGGGGTTACTGGAAACCCCGGGGAGCTTAATGGGCCATAGTGGGCCTTGTGGAGAAGAGGAGAGGAGGCCAGGGCAGGGCCACGTGCCCCTCCCCCTAGTCCGAAGAGGACAAGGAGAGGGCGGCGCCCCCCCTTCCTTCCTCTCTCCCTCCTCTTTCCCCCTCCTCTCCTAGTCCAACAAGGAAAAGGGAGGGAGTCCTACTCCCGGTAGGAGTAGGACTCCTCGTGGCGCGCCCCCTCTAGGCCGGCCGCACCTCCCCTTGCTCCTTTATATACGGGGGCAGGGGGGCACCCTAAAGACACACCAATTGATCGTTTGATCTTTTAGCCGTGTGCGGTGCCCCCTCCACCATAGTCCACCTCGATAATGCTGTAGCGGTGCTTAGGCGAAGCCCTGCGTCAGTAGAACATCATAAGCGTCACCACGCCGTCGTGCTGACGAAATCTCCCTCAACGCTCGGCTGGATCGGAGTTCGAGGGACGTCATCGGGCTGAACGTGTGTTGAACTCGGAGGTGCCGTGCGTTCGGTGCTTGATCGGTCGGATCGTGAAGACGTACGACTACATCAACCGCGTTGTGCTAACGCTTCCGCTTTCGGTCTATAAGGGTACGTGGACAATACTCTCCCCTCTCGTTGCTATGCATCACCATGATCTTGCGTGTGCGTAGGAATTTTTTTGAAATTACTACGCTCCCCAACACTAAGGTTTATCTATCCGTGGGAGGCATAGGATGAAGATGGTCTCTCTCAAATGACCCTGCAACCAAATACAAGAAATCTCTTGTGTCCCCAACACACCCAGTACAATGGCAAATTGTATAGGTGCAGTAGTTCGGCGAAGAGATGGTGATAAAAGTGTAATATGAATGGCAGAAATATATTTTTATAATCTAAATAAATAAAAACAGCAAGGTAGTAAATAGTAAACGGGCACAAAAATTGTATTGCAATGCTTGAAACCAAGGCCTAGGGTCCGTACTTTCGCTTGTGCAATTTCTCAACAGTGCTAATATAGTTGGATCATATGATTATCCCTCAAAGTGCGTTAAAGAATCACCCCCGAGTTCCTATTATCGGAGAACAAAAGATAGATATTGTTTGTACGGTACGAGACCACCTCAAAGCTATTCTTTCCATTCGATCTAATCAAGAGTTCATACTAAAATAACACAAAGCTATTTTTTTCGTTCGATCTATCCTAGAGTTCGTACTAGAATAACACCAAAGCAAGTTCATATTCATAATACTCAATCCATCACAAGGAACTACGAGGGGACCCCAAAGTTTCTATCGGAGAAAAGATAATAAAAACGTGCATCAACCCCTATGCATAGATTACCCCAATATCACCGCCGGAATCCGCGAGTTGAATGCCATAACACATATCAAGTGAATCAATATGATACCTCATCACTACTAGGGAAAAGCGTACCAGCAGCGAGGGTTTTGGGCCTCTCAGTAGCGCGGGTACCGGCGCTACTAATAAGGCGCTACAGCTAACGTATAGCAGTAGCGCCTGTTGTCCCACGCTACTGCTATACATGAATAGCTGTAGTGCTCTTTGGGAAAGGGCGCTACTGATATTATCTGCAGCGCTGTTTGCTGGGACGCGCTACTGATAATGCGACGCTACTGCTAAATTTCCCCCTCGCTACTACTAGTTTATTTATTAGTTTTTTTCCTGCATATTTGTTTTGTATTTGTTTTGTATTTGAATAGGCTTTATACAATAATCTTTAGCATATCATACACATACAAATGTAATCATAGCATATACATACAATTAGTCTCATCAAATCATGTCATCATCATAATCATCATCCAACACAAAGTGGTCTCTCATCATCATCTCGAAAATAGCGATACAAGTCTCGAATGATATGCAAATACATCGTCATCCATCTAAACAATGATATACGCGAGAAGAGCTATCACTTTGACAACATGAGTTCGTATCCCTCTCTCGCATTAGCGTGAACCTAAACTAACTACTGCCTGTCGCTCGGAAACCGGAAGGGCCTGACACTCCATCCACTTGTCGTATATATACTCCTGGCGTAGCACTTCTTCACCATCTATGATCTATGCACCTGCATCATCACATGAGTCGATGATATGCAACATATATAGTTGAGCAACAGAAAGAGACAGACTTGGCAAAAATAGAAACAACATATCATAAGCATAAATAACAAAGTTCATTGTACCCCAAAATGCCCTAACTAGAGTGATTTTCGCTAGTCGAGGAGGAGGACGGTTTAATTACATCACAAATAAAGTTTCACCGTGCATAACTCAAAGTTTTGTCATACAGAAAGTATGGACTAAACGGACACATTGTCATATATCGACAATCACTCCAACATGTCGTTCCATCCATCCAAGTCAGGGAGATAGTCCCCGAGCCTAGTGAAAGGCTTCAGGTCGAGACGCTGAGAGGCTATCCATGTTCGGACGTCTTCCCGCGACATTTGTCCTTCTCCGTAGAACACCCCTGTTTTTCCAACGACCTCCTTCATGATGATTTGGGCAAGTTCGCACTGGATGTTATAGAACTCAGCTCGAAGTCGATGATCCTCGATATCTCCTATGTCCTTTACCCATTGCAGAATATGGGCATCGCCGGAAGAAGGTGCCATGCGAAGGCTCTGGTGATCCTGTCTATACTCCAGCGTGTGGTATAGGACATAGAATCCATCATTAAGAGAATCATTCGGTTGCTGGATGCAGCAGAAGTCAGTCTTATGGCCGAAGGCGACCCTGCCGCCCCTTATCTTCTTGTCCCTGACCTCTCCACCCATTGATTGGTAGTAATACATAGCACTGTTGAGAACATCCTTGATGTGGGTGTAATCCTTTTTGTGAATGTTCTTCGACGAGTCCAAGTAAAGAGCGTGGGAGAATCGAGGGTAGAGGATGATGAGGACGACACGCCCGCCACTGCGCAAAATAAGTCCACAAATTAATTAGCCTCCACCGTGCAAATGAATGATTGAAATCGAAGGAAGGATAGCAGCGCGGATGACTTACACGGGATGATAAGGCACGAGAATCGCCCCCTTGTCCTTATTGGCGAGCATGAAACTGACGATGTAATCCCTCGCGTATTCACGGTGATTTGCGCAGACTCCCAAGAAGCCCTCGTGCATGTAGTACGGGTCAGCGACACAGATATGAGATATCTGCTCAACCCCGATGATGTAGTTCATGTGCAAGGCATAAAGGGGGACAAACGTAAAATCTAGCTTCTTCACGTGAAACATGTCGAATATGTAATCGAATCGGAGGAAGAACTTATCCGCGGGGAAGCTGTCGACGTATGACATTTGTCGCGGAACGTTAACCACGTAGAGTGGGTATCCTGGATCTTTCGAGGCGATGAGGTCTTTCTCTACCCGCAGCACATCGTCATGAAGTCTCTTTAGATCGCCGAATCTGGCCCGTAGCGCTGTTGCAGGTAGGATTGGTTGACCGGGGATATGCCATTTATCCGCATCGGGGATATCTATACGGTCCGGAAGCCGAGGCTGCTGAGGCGGCTGGATCATAGAAACAACTTTCTTGCCTTTCCTCGCTCTCTTCCTAAACTTCTTTACTACCGAATGGTCATCCATAATATGTTGAGACGGCAATTCAGGCACCGACTCATGATGCTCAAACTCTGAGGAGGCGCCAGTATAGACATACTGTTCAGCAGCGCCATCGTCGTCCTCATCCTCATCCATGGCGACGTCATCGGCGACTAATGGAGCCTCCTCCTTACCCCGTCCGCTATCACCCAACCCGACACCCGACGCTAATTGGGTAGGTGGGGAGTTGATGTTCATACCTTGCTGAGGCTGCGTGCTCGTGGGTGTGCTCCCGGCCGCCTCCAGACGAAGCAAACTCTTTGGCCACAACAGGACCCACCCAGCATTGCAACAATCACCAAGCCGCCGCGGTTTCTCGTCGTCATCCCCCAGTAGTACTAGAGGAGGCAAATTCTCGTGGCCCGGTTTGACACTGGCCACGGAAACCTTGAAGACATTCGGGGGGATTGGCCGGCTGTGGAACAATGGTTCCTTCGGCTCCATTATCGTCGCCTTCCCCACGTCCACCTTCTGGTCGCTGATGGTGTACAATATGGTGCACGGGGTTTCGTCGGCCTGCAAAGAAAAGTCTGCGACGTGAGTCCGAAAGGCAACGAAAACGGGAGATTATACATTTATATTGAAGGGGGCCGGTGTGACAGATATCGTGAGGGCGTCAAGCTCAGCCAAAGACGAAGTACCGCCTAGCACGTCCGGTGCGGGAGCCGGTGCGGGAGCAGGTGCAGCTGCAGGTGCTGGTGCAACGCTAGTCGAGCTACTCCCCGCCAAGAAGTCGGCAAGGGGAAAGTCCGCTGCATTTTTTTCTGGATTTTGCCTGGTCCAATTGAAAACGGCCGGAACCAAGGTAGTAGAAATATCTACAGCCACCTGTTTTGCGGCAGCTACCGCTGTTGCGACTGTCTGAGTTGATTTCTTCTCAACTGCAATCTCAACCCTCTTGTCGATGTTTTCTTCATTTAACCTCTGTCTTTCCTTTCTCTCCTCCGTGGTCTCACGGTAGTACTTCTTCCACGTGGCGCCGTCTCCGACACCGTGCACGCGTCCATACGACGGTCGAGTATCCACCGGTTGTCGTTTCAATATGTTCAACGCCCGGTTGAATGGAGTGTCCCACTTGGGCCTCGCCAATGCCTCAGACGACGAGTCGCTTTCGGCCGCAATCCTGTGCTGCTCTCTCTGCAAAAGGTACAACGATCGTTTACAAAAATGACTAACGTGTGCAGTCGAATTGATCAGAAACTAAAATTACCAGCAGTCTTATGAACTCCGTAATGACCGGTGTTGTCTCGTAAACCTTTTTCACTGGGTCCCAACGGTGCCGGGCCCTGAGGACGTCACGCTCCTGCGGGACGGTGAACTCCGCCAAGGGGTCTGCGATGCCCAGACTCGCGGCTTCCGCGTCCTCCTTGGCCCATTTGGACCTCTTTCCGCCGTAACCACGGCTTCCAAGGTGGTGGCTCCCAAAGTTCCTCTCTTGAAGCCCCTTCATGTACTTAGACTTTTTTTGGCATCTTCGGCCTCGCAAGCCTCCTTGAATATTTAAAACTGCTCTTCCGTGATTGTCGGATTATCCTTTACAATCTCGGAGTAGGGTTCCTTCTTGTCGATGATCCTTGCTTTCACTCGATTTTTTCAGGCGGCCAACGCATCGCTAAACTTGGTCATGGCATGTTTTTTTATCTTCTTCATTGCTGGGTCCTCATCAGGATCTTTATAATCATTCTCATTCCGGCCCGGGAACAAGAATATCTGGTGAAACTTCTTTAGGAGGGAGCTCCTCATATTTTCTATCTTCTGTAGTTTCTCATCGTTGATGGTGGCGGTTGTCCGTATGATGCAGCCTATTTGATTGCCGTAGCATTGACACGCTTCCTCGGGCGCCGTTGGCTCAAAATTGCCATCGTCCACCTTCATGACCACCACTCTAGTAGTCCTGAGTTTGTTAGGAACCCGTTGCCTCTTTGCTTTCGGTTCTACACCAGCTCCGCTCCCCGAGGCAGCGCCGGTCTCAGTCTCAGCGCCGGTCTCGATGCCGGTCTGAGTCTGAGCGCTGGTATCAGTCTCAGCAACGGTCTGCGTGTCGGTCTCAGTCCCCGTTGCCACCGGTGGGCCCAACAATAACATCGGTTGATCGTCGGTAAGGCTAAAAAATTCATCTACCGCCCGGTAGGCGTCATCGCAATCACCAGAACCCTGTCCTTCATCATTGCAAGCCATGTTTCCTATGATTAAATCTAGTCAATTAATTCTAGACCTAATAAAATGAATAATGACATAAAAAAGGCCTATTGTTTTGCAGGAATGTTGACTCCTTCCTGGTGCGGCACATCATGGGCACTCGATATGTCCTAGTTTGTAGCACAAGTCATGCCGAAATTCACGGAAAATTTCGGCATGACCTTTGCTAAAAAGTGGACAAATCGAGAACCTGAAATTTGCCAGAAAAGAAATGAATCAACATTCTGGCAAAACATAGGCCACTAAGCATCATTCCCTGGAAACAGTGTCCAAATATACACGAGCAACCACATGTCCAAATTTCGCAAGCTAATTCAAAAACAAAGTGTAGAAGAAAATTCATTTAACTACTAATAGAACAAAATTCAGTTAACTTTAGTGCTCTATAATGATGAAAGGAAAAAAATTCAGTTAACTACTAATTTCATTCATTTAGGTTATTCATTTAACATCACCTAATTAACCTACTGTACCACTACTACTAGCAGCACTACTAACCTAATTAACCTAGCAAAACTCTAGTGCCCTAACTGAAAAACATCTAATTAACATCTACTAGTACCACTATTGCCCTAACCTAGTTAACATCTACTAGTATCACTATATACTATACAAGCAACATCTACATTAATTAAACCCTACTGCCCTAACTAACTTTTGCTCTACTAATTTTTTTTCTCTAAAATGCAGAGAGAGATGAGTGGGGGGAGGGGTGGGGGACTTACAGAGAGGGGAGAGAGGGCGGTCTCGGGCACGGGTAACGGCGGCCCTGTGTGGGCTCGGGCGGCAGTGAGGTGGAGGGCGTCGATGGTGACGTCGAGGGCGGCCTCAGGCGGCGGCGGCGAGGCTAAGGGAGGCCTCGGGCGGCGGCGGTGAGGATGATGGCGGCCTCGGGGGGTGACGGTGAGGTTGCGAGCGTCCACGCCGGCAGGAGACGGCGGCGAAGTGGGGCGACGGCGAATTGGGGAGACGGCAGCGAGGGCGAGGGATTTGGGGAAGAAGTGGTGGCCGGGGGGTGGGGGGGGGAACCGCTGTTTAAGTGAAACGTAACGGTAGCGAGTTTCCGAAAACGCGCTATAGCTATGTTAGCTATAGCGCGTTTACTGAAACCCGCTACTGCTATTCCTTTCTCCTTTTTTTCCTTTTTTCTTTTATTTTTCTTTACATTTTATTTTTTTCCTTTCTCCTTTTTCTATTTCTTTCATTTTCATTTACTTTTCTACTTGTTTTTCACTTTATTTTATTTCCGTTAGCAGCAGCGCCTTACACGTAAGCGCGCTACAGCTAAGGAGCGTAGCAGTAGCGCTGGGCCAGTATACGCGCTGCTGCTAGGTTGGTCTAGCCATGTGCGCCCAGTTGAAACATAGCAGCAGCGCTTTTCGCCAGTACGCGCTACTGCAAAAGTCGTAGCAGTAGCGCGGTTTATTTACGCGCGCTGCTACTAATTAGCAGTAGCGTTTGATTTTGTACAGCGCTACTGGTAACATTCTGTGTATAAGGTTTTCCCTAGTAGTGCATTGTCACCTCGAGTATTCATATCGCAAGACATACATCATGTGTTCTCATCTCTGAATATTCAATCCGACAAGAAAAAACTTCAAAGAGTAAAGACTCACTTCATCACAACAAGTGTACAGAGGGGAGAAACATCATATGATCCGACTATATTAACAAAGCCCATGATAGAGATCACGAGAGAGACAGATTAAACACATAGCTACTGGTACAAACCCTCAGCCCCGAGGGTGGAATACTCCCTCATCATCATGGTGGCCGTCAGGATGATGAAGATGGCCACTGGAGATGATTCCCCCCTCTGGCAGGGTGCCGGAACAGGGCCTAGATTGGTTTTCCGGATATAGAGACCTTGCGGTGGCGGAAATTCTGATCTAGGTTAACCCCGAAGGGTTTCGGAATATTTGGGAATTTATAGTGCAAAGAAGGGGTGCGGGAGGCCACCGAGGTGGGCACGGCCCACCTGGGCGCGCCAGGTGGGCCTGGCGTGCCCTGGTGGGTTGTGCCCCCTCGGGGCACCCCCCAGGTGCTGCTCTGGCCAAAAGGTTGTCTCCTGGTTCATAAAAAATCATCGTGGAGTTTCGTTGCATTTGGACTCTGTTTGGTATTGATTTCCTGCGATGTAAAAACCAAGCAAAAAACAGCAACTGGCACTGGGCACTGGGTCAATAGGTTAGTCCCAAAAAATGATATAAAGTTGCTATAAAATGATTGTAAAACATCCAATAATGATTAAATAATAGCATCAATACTTCATAAATTATAGAAATGTTAGAGATGTATCAATTACTTGCTCGAGACTCGATAGTCGGTATCATCAGACCTAGTTCAATCTCATTACCAGCAAGTCTCTTTACTGGTTCCGTAATGCATCATCCCGCAACTAACTCATTAGTCACATTGCTTGCAAGTCTTATAGTGGTGTGCATTACCGAGAGGGCCCAGAGATACCTCTCCGATACACGGAGTGAAAAATCCTAATCTTGATCTATGCCAGCCCAACAAACACCTTCGGAGACACCTCTAGAGCATCTTTATAATCACCCAGTTACCTTGTGACGTTTGATAGCACAAAAGGTGTTCCTGCGGTATTCCGGAGTTGCATAATCTTATAGTTAGAGGAATATGTATAAGTCATGAAGAAAGCAATAGCAATAAAACTGAACGATCATAATGCTAAGCTAATGGATGGTATTGTCCATCACATCATTCTCTAATGATGTGATCGTGTTCATCAAATGACAACACATGTCTATGGTCAGGAAACTTAACCATCTTTGATTAACGAGCTAGTCAAGAAGAGGCATACTAGGGACACTTCGTTTTGTCTATGTATTCACACATTTACTAAGTTTCCGGTTAATACAATTCTAGCATGAATAATAAAAAATTATCATGATATAAGGAAATATAAATAACAACTTTATTATTGCCTCTAGGGCATATTTCCTCCAGTCTCCTTCTTGCACTAGAGTCAATAATCTAGATTACATAGTAATGATTCTAACACCCATGGAGTCTTAGTGTTGATCATGTTTTGCTCGTGGAAGAGGCTTAGTCAACGGGTCTGCAACATTCAGATCCGTATGTATTTTGCAAATCTCTATGTCTCCCTCCTTGACTTGATCGCGGATGGAATTGAAGCGTCTTTTGATGTGATTGGTTCTCTTGTGAAATCTAGATTCCTTCGCCAATGCTATTGCTCCAGTATTGTCACAAAAGATTTTCATTGGACCTGATGCACTAGGTATTACACCTAGATCGAATATGAACTCCTTCATCCAGACTCCTTCATTTCCTGCTTCCGGAGCAGCTATGTACTCCGCTTCACACGTAGATCCCGCCACGACACTCTGCTTGGAACTGCACCAACTGACAGCTCTGCCATTCAATATAAATATGTATCCGGTTTGTGACTTAGAGTCATCTGGATCAGTGTCAAAGCCTACATCGACGTAACCATTTACGACAAGCTCCTTGTCACCTCCCTAAATGAGAAACATATCCTTAGTCCTTTTCAGGTATTTCAGGATGTTCTTGACCGTTGTCCAGTGTTCCACTCCTGGATTACGTTGGTACCTCCCTGCTAAACTTATATCAAGGCACACATTAGGTCTGGTACACAGCATTCCATACTGATACAACCTATGGCTGAGGCATAGGGAATGACTTTCATTTTCTCTCTATCTTCTGCACTGGTCGGGCATTGAGTCTGACTCAACTTCACACCTTGTAACACAGGCAAGAACCCTTTCTTTGACTGATCCATTTTGAACTTCTTCAAAACTTTATCAAGGTATGTGCTTTGTGAAAGTCCAATCAAGCATCTTGATCTATCTCTATAGATCTTGATGCCCAATATACAAGCAGCTTCACCGAGGTATTCCATTGAAAAATTCTTATTCAAGTATTCTTTTATGCTACCCAGAAATTTTGTATCATTTCCAATCAACAATATGTCATCTATAGAAATGCTACAGAGCTCCCACTCACTTTCTTGTAAATACAGGCTTCTCCAAAAGTCTATATAAAACCATATGCTTTGATCACATTATCAAAGCGTATATTCCAACTCTGAGAGGCTTGCACCAGTCCATAAATGGATCACTAGAGCTTGCACACTTCGTTAGCACCTTTAGGATCGACAAAACCTTCTGGTTGCATGATATACAACTCTTCTTTAAGATATCCATTAAGGAATGCAATTTTGACATCCATTTGCCAAATTTCATAATCATAAAATGCGGCAATTGCTAACATGATTCGGACAGACTTAAGCATCGCCATGGGTGAGAAGGTCTCATTGTAGTCAACTCCTTGAACTTGTCGAAAACCTTTCACAACAAGTCGAGCTTTGTAGGCAATAACATTACCGTCAACGTCAGTCTTCTTCTTGAAGATCCATTTATTCTCTATGGCTTGCCGATCATCGGGCAAGTCAACCAAAGTCCACACTTTGTTCTCATACATGTATCCCATCTCGGATTTCATGGCCTCAAGACATTTCGCGGAATCTGGGCTCATGGTCGCTTCCTCATAGTTCGTAGGTTCGTCATGGTCTAGTAACATGACTTTCAGAACAGGATTACCGTACCACTGTGGTGCAAAACATACTTTGGTTGACCTACGAGGTTCGGTAGTAACTTGATCCGAAGTTTCATGATCATCATCATTAATTTCCTCACTAATTGGGGTAGGCATCACTGGAACTGATTTTTGTGATGAACTACTTTCCAATTTGGGAGAAGGTACAATTACCTCATCAAGTTCTACTTTCCTCCCACTCACTTCTTTCGAGAGAAACTCCTTCTCTAGAAAGGATCCATTCTTAGCAACAAAAATCTTGCCTTCGAATCTGTGATAGAAGGTGTACCCAACAGTCTCCTTTGGGTATCCTATGAAGACGCACTTCTCCGATTTGGGTTCGAGCTTATCCGGTTGAAGCTTTTTCACATAAGCATCGCAGCCCCAAACTTTAAGAAACGATGGCTTAGGTTTGTTGCTAAACCACAGTTCATATGGTGTCGTCTCAACGGGTTTAGATGGTGCCCTATTTAACGTGAATGCAGCCATCTCTAAAGCATAACCCCAAAACGATAGTGGTAAATCGGTAAGAGACATCATAAATCGTACCATATCTAATAAAGTACGGTTACGATGTTCAGAAACACCATTACGCTGTGGTGTTCCAGGTGGCGTGAGTTGCGAAACTATTCCACATTGTTTCAAATGAAGACCAAACTCATAACTCAAATATTCACCTCCACAATCAGATCGTCGAAATTTTATTTTCTTGTTATGATGATTTTCTACTTCACTCTGAAATTTTTTGAACTTTTCAAATGTTTCATACTTATGTTTCATTTAGTAGATATACCCATATCTACTCAAATCATCTGTGAAGGTCAGAAAATAATGATACCCGCCGCGAGCCTCAACAATCATCAGACTGCATACATCAGTATGTATTATTTCCAATAAGTCAATTGCTCGCTCCATTGTTCCGGAGAACGGAGTCTTAGTCATCTTGCCCATGAGGCATGGTATGCAAGCATAAAGTGATTCATAATCAAGTGATTCCAAAAGCCCATCAGCATGGAGTTTCTTCATGCACTTTACACCAATATGACCTAAACGGCAGTGCCACAAATAAGTTGCACTATCATTATTAACTTTGCATCTTTTGGTTTCAGTATTATGAATATGTGTATCACTACAATCGAGACTCAACAAAAATAGACCACTCATCTTGGGTGCATGACCATAAAAGATATTACCCATATAAATAGAACAACCATTATTCTCTAATTTAAATGAATAGTTGTCTCACATCAAAAAAGATCCAGATATAATGTTCATGCTCAACGCTAGCACCAAATAACAATTATTCAATTCTAAAACTAATCCCGAAGGTAGATGTAGAGGTAGCATGCCGACGACGATCACATCGACTTTGGAATCATTTCCTACGCGCATCGTCACCTCGTCCTTAGCCATTCTTCGTTTAATCCGTAGCCCCTGTTTCGAGTTGCAAATATGAGCAACAGAACTAGTATCAAATACCCATGCGCTACTACGAGCATTAGTAAGGTACACATCAATAACATGTATATCAAATATACCTTTCACTTTGCCATCCTTCTTATCCGCCAAATACTTGGGGTAGTTCCGCTTCCAGTGACCAATCCCTTTGCAGTAGAAGCACTCAGTTTCAGGCTTAGGTCCAGACTTAGGCTTCTTCCCTTGAGCAGCAACTTGCTTGCTATTCTTCTTGAAGTTCCCCTTCTTCCCTTTGCCCTTTTTCTTGAAACTAGCGGTCTTGTTAACCATCAACACTTGATGCTCCTTCTTGATTTCTACATCCGCAGCGTTTAGCATCGCGAAAAGCTTGGGAATAGTCTTTTCCATCCCTTGCATATTATAGTTCATCACGAAGCCTTTATAGCCTGGTGGCAGTGATTGAAGAACTCTGTCAATGACACTATCATCAGGAAGATTAACTCCCAGCTGAGTCAAGTGGTTATGGTACCCAGACATTCTGAGTAAGTGTTCACTGACAAAACTATTCTCCTCCATCTTTCAGCTATAGAACTTGTTGGAGACTTCATATCTCTCAACTCACGCATTTGCTTGAAATAATAACTTCAACCCCTGGAACATCTCATATGCTCCATGACGTTCAAAACGTCTTTGAAGTCCCGATTCTAAGCCGTAAAGCATGGCACACTGAATTACCGAGTAGTCATCAGCTTTGCTCTGCTAGACGTTCATAACGTCCGGAGTTGCTCCTGCAGCGGGTCTTGCACCTAGCGGTGCTTCCAGGACGTAATTCTTCTGTGCAGCAATGAGGATAATCCTCAAGTTACGGACCCAGTCCGTCTAGTCGCTACCATCATCTTTCAACCTAGCTTTCTCTAGGAACGCATTAAAATTCAAGGGAACGGTAGCACGGGCCATTGATCTACAACAACATAGATATGAAAAAACTATCAGTTACTAACTTGATGATAAAGTAAAGTTCAATTAATCATATTACTTAAGAACTCCCACTTAGATAGACATCCCTCTAGTCACCTAAATGATCACGTGATCCATATCAACTAAACCATGTCCGATCATCATGTGAGATGGAGTAGTTTTCAATGTTGAACATCTCTATGTTGATCATATCTACTATATGATTCATGTTCGACCTTTCGGTCTCAGTGTTCTGAGGCCATATCTGCATATGCTAGACCATCAAGTTTAACCTGAGTATTCTGCATGTGCAAAATTGGCTTGCACCCGTTGTATGTGAACGTAGAGCCTATCACACCCGATCATCAGGTGGTGTCTCGGCACGACGAACTGTAGCAACGGTGCATACTCAGGGAGAACACTTATACCTTGAAATTTAGTGAGGGATCATCTTATAATGCTACTGCCGTACTAAGAAAAATAAGATGCATAAAGGATAAACAACACATGCAATCAAAATATGTGACATGATATGGCCATCATCATCGTGTGCCTTTGATCTCCATCTCCAAAGCACCGTCATGATCTCCATCGTCACCGTCTTGACACCTTGATCTCCGTAGCGTCATTGTCGTCTCGCCAACTATTACCTCTATAACTATCGCTACCGCTTAGTGATAAAATAAAGCAATTACATGGCGATTGCATTTCATACAATAAAGCGACAACCATAAGGCTGCTACCAGTTGCTGATAACTTTTTACAAAACATGATCATCTCATACAACAATTTATATCTCATCATGTCTTGACCATATCACATCACAACATGCCCTGCAAAAACAAGTTAGACGTCCTCTACTTTGTTGTTGCAAGTTTTACGTGGCTGCTACAAGCTCCTAGCAAGAACCATTCTTACCTACGCATCAAAACCACAATGATTTTTCGTCAAGTGTGTTGTTTTAACCTTCAACAAGGACCGGCCATAGTCAAACTTGATTCAACTAAAGTTGGAGAAACGGACACCCGTCAGCCACCTGTGTGCAAAGCACGTCGGTAGAACCAGTCTCATGAACGCGGTCATGTAATGTCGGTCCGGGCCGCTTCATCCAACAATACCGCCGAATCAAAGTAAGACATTGGTGGTAAGCAGTATGACTATTATCGCCCAAAACTCTTTGTGTTCTACTCGTGCATATCGTCTACGCATAGACCTGGCTCGGATGCCACTGTTGGGGAAGTAGCATTCAATTTCAAAAAAAAATCCTACGATCACGCAAGATCTATCTAGGAGATGCATAGCAATGAGAGGGGAGAGTGTGTCCACGTACCCTCATAGACCGAAAGAGGAAGCGTTATGTTAACGCGGTTGATGTACTCGAACGTCTTCACGATCCAACTGAGCCAAGTACGGAACGTACGGCACCTCCGTGTTCATCACACGTTCAGCTCGATGACGTCCTCCGATCTCTTGATCCAGTAGAGGGTCGAGGGAGAGTTTCGTCAGCACGATAGGGTGGTGACGGTGATGTGATCCGCGCAGGGCTTCGCCTAAGCACTACGACGCTATGACCGAAGGATTAAACTATGGAGGGGGACACCGCACACGGCTAAGAGAATTCTCGGTGTGCCTTTGGGGTGCCCCCTGCCCCCGTATATAAAGGAGGGGTGGAGGAGGCTGGCAGCCAGGACGGGCGCGCCATGGGGGGTCTTACTTGGACTCCTGGTCCAAGTAGGATCCCCCCCCCTCTTCCTTTCTCCACAGGAGGGAAAAGGAAGGAGAGGGAGAGGGAGGGGGAAAGGGGGGCGCTGCCCCCTTCCCCTAGTCCAATTTGGACAGCCATGGGGGGCACGCGGCCACCCCTTGCATCCCTCCTCTCTCTCCACTAAGGCCCAATACCCCCCCCCCCGGGGGGGGGTCCGGTAAACCCTCGATACTCCGGTAAAATACTCGAATCACTCGGAACCATTCTGATGTCCGAATAATACCTTCCAATATATGAAACTTTACCTCACGACCATTTCGAGACTCCTCGTCATGTCCGTGATCTCATCCGGAACTCCGAACAAACTTCGGTCACCAAAACACACAACTCATAATACAAATCGTCATCGAACGTTAAGTGTGTGGACCCTAAGGGTTCGAGAACTATGTAGACATGACCGAGAAACGTCTCCGACCAATAAACAATAACGAAACCTGGATGCTCATATTGGTTCCTACATATTCTACGAAGATCTTTATCGGTCAAACCGCAATAACAACATACGTTATTCCCTTTGTCATCGGTATGTTACTTTCCCGAGATTCAATCGTCGGTATCATATACCTAGTTCTATCTCGTTACCGACAAGTCTCTTTATTCGTTCTGTAATGCATCATCCCGCAACTAACTCATTAGTCACATTGCTTGCAAGGCTTATAGTGATGTGCATTACTGAGAGGGCCTAGAGATACCTCTCCGATACACGGAGTGACAAATCCTAATCTTGATCTATGTCAGCCCAACAAACACCATCGGAGACACCTGTAGAGCATCTTTATAATCACCCAGTTACGTTGTGATGTTGGATAGCACACAAGGCGTTCCTCCATTATTCGAGAGTTGCATAATCTCATAGTCAGAGGAATATGTATATGTCATGAAGAAAGTAGTAGCAAGAAAACTAAACGATCATAATGCTAAGCTAACGGATGGGTCTTGTCCATCACATCATTCTCTAATGATGTGATCCTGTTCATCAAATGACAACACATGTCTATGGTCAGGAAACTTAACCATCTTTAATTAACGAGCTAGTCAAGAAGAGGCATACTAGGGACACTCAGTTTTGTCTATGTATTCACACATGTACTAAGTTTCTGGTTAATACAATTCTAGCATGTGTAATAAACATTTATCATGATATAAGGAAATATAAATAACAACTTTATTATTGCCTCTAGGGCATATTTCCTTCATATAAAGGTGGTGGAATGGAGTCCACTGAGGCCCATGCAGCCACACCTGGTTGTGCCGGCCAGCCACAATTGGCCCTCATGGCTCCCCCCCCCCAAAGTAGTGCCAGGTTGTAACGCCCTCGATGCGGCTATATCTCCCACGTGTCGAAGCACGACTTAGAGGCATAACCGCATTGAAAGCAATGTCGCAAGTGAGGTAATCTTCACACAACCCATGTAATACATAAGGGAAAGAGATACACAGTTGGCTTACAATCGCCACTTCACACAATACATGAGTAAAGCATTACATCATACAAATACAATCAAGGTCCGACTACGGAACCAAAATAAAAGAAGACTACCCCAAATGCTACACAGATCCCCGATCGTCCCGACTGGGCTCCACTACTTATCCACTGAAACGAAACAACACAAAGAACAAGATCTTCATCGAGCTCCTCCTTGAGCTCGGGTGCGTCACCTGCACGGTTTCATCGGCACCTGCAAACTGGTTTTGGAAGTATCTGTGAGTCACGGGGACTCAGCAATCTCACACCCGCGAGATCAAGACTATTTAAGCTTATAGGTAGGGTAAAAGGTATGAGGTGGAGCTGCAGCAAGCGACTAGCATATATGGTGGCTAACATACGCAAAAGAGAGCGAGAAGAGAAGGCAAAAGCACGGTCGATGAACTATGATCAAGAAGTGATCCTAGAACAACCTACGTCAAGCATAACTCCAACACCGTGTTCACTTCCCGGACTCCGCCGAGAAGAGACCATCACGGTTACACACGCGGTTGGTGTATTTTAAATTAAGATCAACTTCAGGTTTTCTACAACCGTACATTAACAAATTCCCATCTGCCACATAACCGCGGGCACGGCTTTCGAAAGTTCAAACCCTGTAGGGGTGTCCCAACTTAGCCCATGATAAGCTCTCGCGATCAACGAAGGATATTCCTTCTCCCCGGGAAGACCCGATCAGTCTCGGAATCCCGGCTACAAGACATTTCGACAGAAATAAAACAAGACCTATTGGGGATATTGCTATTTGGGGTAAACCGGCCTACAGGGCCCGGGTTAGCTCCGTCAATGGACCCAAGATGTTAAAGCCCAAGGAGAAATAGAAGGGCCCAAGGCCTATAATCGGTTTAAAGGTTTATGGCCGTAAACCGGCCTGAGGTAAACTTGCATTGTAAGTTAGGAACAGAGAGACCAACCCGGGCACGTTTATGAACCGGAGGTTGGGAGTTTGTGGACCGACGGGCGTCACCCGTGTATATAAGGGGACGACCCGACGACGGTCTAGGGACAGAGAACAACAACTCGAGGTTTAGGCGAAGCTTATCGCTCCCTAGCCCTCGAAATACATCAATCCCATCACAACTAGACGTAGGCTTTTACCTTCATCGAAGGGGCCGAACTAGTATAACACTGTGTCCTTGCGTCCGTTTTAACCCCTTCAAGTTAACCCGTTGCGATGGCTCCACGACTAAATCCTTTCGCTAGGACATCTGCCGTGACAAATCCACGACAAGACCAGCAAAGCCGCCCAATGCGCCGACATCCTGATAGGAGCTGCACATATCTCGTTCTCAGGGCAACACCGGATGAGCAGTCCGTACAACTAAAACCAGACCACAAGTTTCCCTGAGGTGGCGCTGCAAAGGGCTCTAGTTTGGACCAACACTTAGACAAGCATTGGCCCGGGGGGGCTAAATAAAGATGACCCTCGGGCTGGCCGACCCAAGGGAAAGGGATAGGTGGTAGGCAAATGGTAAAACCAAAGTTGGGCCTTGCTGGAGGAGTCTTATTCAAAGCGAACTTTCAAGGGGGTCCCATAAATCACCCGACCGCGTTAGGGACGCAAAATCCGGGAACATAACACCGATATGACGGAAACTAGGGCGGCAAGAGTGGAACAAAACACCAGGCATAAGGTCGAGCCTTCCACCCTTTACCAAGTATATAGATGCATTAATTAAATAAGATATATTGTGATATCCCAACAAGTAAACATATTCCAATCAAGGAACAACATCTCCATGTTCCAACAAGGAACAAACTTCATCTTCACCTACAACTAACAACGCTATAAGAGGGGCTGAGCAAAAGCGGTAACATAGCCAAACAACGGTTTGCTAGGACAAGGTGGGTTAGAGGCTTGGTTTAACAATATGGGAGGCCTGATAAGCAAGTGGTAGGTATCGCAGCATAGGCATAGCAAAAGAGCGAGCAACTAGCAAGCAAAGATAGAAGTAATTTCGAGGGTATGGTCATCTTGCCTGCAAGGTTCTCAGAGTTGTCGAAGGCTTGAACCTCGTAAGTGTTCTCAACAGGTTCACGTACTCGTCTCCCGGCTCTACCCAAAACAAGAGCACAAGCAAAGGAACAACTATCAACCACGATGCAATGCGCAATCAACATGATGCAAAACATGGCATGGTATGCGAGATGTGGTATGCAATGCATATGCGTGCTCCGGAAGGAAAAGATGAACAAGGCATAATCTTGGCAAACCAAGTATGCCACTGGAAAGGTGAGGTGATTTCGGTTGAAATCGATATAAAGATCACCGGAATCGGATGCACGGTTTGCAAATGACAAGCAAAACAAGAATGACATATCTCTGCGATTAACAGCATGATGCCACTTAGCATGCAACAAGAAATTAAGCTACTGCACCCAAACGTATCAGCAAAGCATATGACATAGATCTACTCAAGATGCTCGACAAAAGATGAACACTGAGCTACGGCTAAATCACAACATAACAGGTTCAAACAAACATGGCAAAAGTGCAAAAGATAACAGGTTCACAGACGGTGAAAATACTATCATGCCAGAAATTAACATCAGGATGACATGTTTAGAGCATGGAAACAACCTGCTACAGGAACAGGACATAGAAAAATATGGCATGGCATGAATCCAATCAAATAATTGAACAAAAGTCCCTTACTGACTATGAGCCAAAAAGGACCAGAAAATATAATAACACCCATGTCAATTAAGCAAGTTTCGTTACAGTTTTCAGACTTAGCAGAAAACTGGACATGTCAAAAACAGATAACAAGTAGGCATAATTACAAGCTCGATGCACTCACTACAGAGCATTGCATGATAAACTAAGCATACCTACATCAAGAAGACATGGCATAGAAGCTAGAAATGGCAATAACAACATCATAGCATTCAAGGATCAACTACAACAAGCTTGGCAAAATCGAATAACATGTAAACAATCTGCCAGTAACATTTTATTGCAAAAGTAGAGCAAGATTATGGCATGCTATAACACTCCATAATTACAAACAAGGGCATGAATGGATAGAGTAAATCCATATGTTCAAAACACTCTTACTGATCATGCTCAAAAGAGGCATAGATGTCTCTGAAACAACATGAACACATGGCATAAAAATAACAGCAGAACATGACAATGAAATTACTAAGTCTCTGAAATCAGCAACATTATGATCCCTAGTTTGCATGCTTGTGCTAGTCACCAAAAAGATCACAAAAATACATGGCATACACCCCTGTAAAGATGGCATGGCATATTACAAAACACATGTAGGACTCCAGTTCATAGGATGCACACATCAATCAGGGCAAAAATGACAAAAGTGCATCTACTGAAACAGATCTGAAACTAACATCACATAGGCCTCTTCTAACAGCATTTCGGGCATCGAGATGAGCTCAAACGAAAATGATGCAATGAGATGAAATGATGTACTCACCGAGACGAACAATTTGACATATTACACACATGAAACGGAGCTGTATGCAGCAAGTTGTGATGCGATGAACATGGCATGATTATGCAACAGATTTCGGGACTTGGGGAAAATCGGGATCAACCTTCGTAGCACGGATTTCCAAAGCGGCGCGGATCTCGCCGGATCCGCGAGGACGGCGGCCGGAGAGGGAGAAGACGCCGGGGAGACGCCGGATCCGGCCGGATCTCGCCGGATCCGGCACGGGGGCGGCGGGGGACAGCCGGCGCGGGGAGGCGCTGTCGGCGGCGGCGCGGTCGGCGGCAGGGCGGCGGAGCACGCCGGCGCTCGGGGCGGCGGCGCGGGCGCGCGACCGCGGCGGAGAGGCGGCGGGGTCGGGCGCGGCGGCGGCGGAGCGGCGCAGGCGGCGCGGGCATGGACTCGCGCGGGCGGACGGCGGCGGGGGCGCGGGCTCGCGCGGGCCCGCGATGGGCTCCGCGGGCCGGCGCGCGGAGGAGAGAGAAATGGGTGAGGTGGCGGCGCGTGAGTGGAGGAGGGAGGCGGCGGCGCTGACGTGGCACGACGGGATTCGTCGGAGTGAGGTGGCTGGAGGCGGTGGACACGTCCGGCGGCGGGACGGACACGTCCGGCTGCGGTTTTCGGCCACGTGATCGTGATCGAACGACCGACAGCATGGAGGGGGTTTAGGTGGGTTTTGGGCCACTTAGGAGGGGTGTTGGGCTGCACACCAAAGAGGGCTTTGCGGCTACCCGGTTAACTGTTGGAGTATCAAACGGACTCCAAATGGCATGAAACTTGACAGGCGGTCTACCGGTGTTATACCAAGGCCGCTTGGCAAACCTCGGTCCATTCCGAGAATGTTTAATACCTGCACACGAAAAGAGGTAAAAGGGGGCGCCGGATGACATAGGAGTGCCGGATTGCAAAACGGACAACGGGGAAAATGCTCGGATGCATGAGACGAACACGTATGCAAATGCGATGCACATGATGACATGATATGAAATGCAGATGATGACATGGCAAAGTGCAACACGCAAGCACATGACATGGCAACGACGGTGAATAACTGGCGGACACCTGGCGCATCAAAACCGGGGCGTTACAACACTCCACCACTACGAGAGGATCTCGTCCCGAGATCTAGGATGGCACCGGAGAGAAACGGAAGAGGAAGAGAAGAGGTAAAACTAAATTGCTTCTTTGACAAAAGAGTGTAACCAAAGAACCTTGAGAGGTTAAAAAGTTGAAAGAACAAACACAACGAAGTTGAACGAACTTGAAAACACTCCGTTAGATAAGAGGAACATGGGGTACGACGAGAACCAAGAGGTTAAGTGACAAGGTAGATATTGAAACCACTCCGGTTAAACAAGATAGAGAAGGAATAAGGATGACATGATTTGGGCAGCACTCCGACTGTAAATGGAAGGAATTGAACATGAATTTGACAAGATGATAGGAAACTTGATGAAATCAACAACACACTGCCTCCGGAATTGAAAGAATGGCGCAAGGGGTAAGAAACATTTCAGATCGCACTCGAGTTGAGAAGGGAGGCAAAACATGATAAGATGAAAAGAACTCGAAGAGATGATACAACACTTCGGTTAAATCGATAAGCAAAGAAAAAGGACATGATCTTCATGATTCGAGATGATGATTGAAAAGAGCAACCTCACAATGCTTCCGAAAGAAGGAATAGAAGATAGATCGTTGGGATAAGGAACGAAGAAGAAAATGACAAATTCTGCCACATATGAGCATGTAAAAGCATCTTTAGGAGAAGGGTCGAACGGAGTTGATGGAAAACCAACAACGAAAATATATGATCCCCGTGGGCTTATTGAGACATCTCAAAACTTGAGGTGAACTTCTGCCACTAACGAAAACAAACGATTGGATTGATATCAACAAGGAGACGAGAAACTTATCTCACCAGGAGGATGAAGAACTTAGGTCATTTATAAGCACCATAATAGCAACATTCCCAATGGAAGGCTTTAGGTGAAATATAACCCAAGATAACTACAATGAAGAAACGATGGGTTTAATTATCTCATTCTTGACAACATGTGAATCATGAAACACGAAGGGAAATTGTCAAGAATGACATAACACCACCTCAAATGATAAGGTAGAACGAATTGCACTTCGAAATGCAAGATGAAGAATACTTGAACTCCTCAAAACAAAACATGTGTTGGAACACCATGTTTATTTTAGAGTATAGCTTGGCGGATCATAACTCCGAGAGAAAACTTGAAGAACAATTGAATAATGAAAAGGGACCTTGATAAACCATCATGTGAACCTTCCATGAAGAGCTCCGGTAAAACAAGGATGATAGAAAGAGAGAGAAGTTGAAAACACAAGGTGAAACCTTGTAATGCTTTAGATGTATCTCCGTGATGATATAATTGCGAGAGCTTGGAACTCCGGAAAAGGAAGCTGAGCTATAGAAACCAAGGATTTGAAGAACCTCCGAAATAGGGAATTGAGTTAACTCGATGAAACAAGAATAAGAATTACATTATGCTTATCCTTCACCAATTTAGATTGATGACAAGCAACGGATTAGGCATACTACTTATTCTCGTTGAAAAATGATTGAAGAGAGATATTGCTCCACTTGGGAAGGTCTTCAACGAACCACCGGTAGGATTGGGAAGAACGAATGAATCTATATGATAATGAATGACGAGAACTCTTGAAAGAACCACCATAATAATTGAAAATGAAAGTAGCAAGGCACAATTCACCGGGAGAAAATAAAAAAACGAATAAAGATACTTGACAGAATTTAGATACATGAGAACGAAGAGATCATGAACTGATTAGAGAATATTGAATGATGCACCGGTAAGATTTGGAGAACGAGAGATGAAAGCTTGAATGAATAATTCTGAGATGATGGGCTCCGGAGAATCAAACTGAAAAGGCTCCTGAAATGCTCCGGATGGGTGAAAATAATTCTCACAATCGAAAACAATTATGAGAGGATGGCATCAAGCTAGAACAATGAATCTTGAAGAGAATGGAGTAAGATTTAAGAGAAACTCTTCTTCGGTCTTCAAATGTTGAGAATGATGATGAGAAACACCACCATGAATTGTTGAGGCACTCCGGAATGAATATTGGAAAGGTTGAACCAACGATGAAAAGAGTTTGAAAGATCTTGGAGAAAGACATATGACTGATGGAATACATTCTTACATCAAACTTTGAAAAGAATTTTAGAAGCTCCGGGAAAATTAGAAGAGTCAGGTAAGATCCTGGGAAAAGACCTATGGGTTAGGGCCCACTCAAAAGAAACACCGTTGAACGATTACTTGAAAGGGAGATTGCACCGGTTGATTTAAATGGCTTGAATGAGATAACATCCTCAAAAGAACTTGAGTTAATTGAGAATGGAAACTTGACTCTTCTGAGATATCTTCATCACTCCAGAACAAATGAATAGCGATAGGTGGATGATTAAGAGGTGCACCGGTACGAGAAAACATTTGAAACGAGGAAAAGAATATGATCAACACTGAAAGCTTGAATTGAATCCACCAGAGAAGAAAAGAGAACGAAGAATAATAAACTTGAAGCTCCATTAGTATCTTCATGGGAAAACACCGGATAAGAACATTGACGGAAAAGAATGGAGAGACTTCTCATTAATAAAAAGGATACTTGATTAGGGAAATCCGAGTCCTTGAAGAAAAAGGGTGGGAGGGCGG
This sequence comes from Aegilops umbellulata, assembly GCA_032464435.1. Taxonomy (NCBI): domain Eukaryota; kingdom Viridiplantae; phylum Streptophyta; class Magnoliopsida; order Poales; family Poaceae; genus Aegilops; species Aegilops umbellulata. The sequence goes on from CP136060.1 coordinate 250,323,537, forward strand.
GAAAAACAAAGACAACTTGGAACGGATGAAGCAAACACCGTTGAGAAGAACTGATAATTGATCTTGCAAATGTTGAAGTGATCGGATCCACTTGAAGAGGGACACACCGGTTGGAAAAGAATTGGCATGATAATCTTGATGATCAAGAAGGATTAGTATCCACATAGAAATATGAGAACACCGCTTAGGAAAGGTATGGAATCAACACTTGACTTCGAAGCAACTCGACTACCACAAAACAAAACAAAAACAAAGGATTTGGCTTGCAGAATAAGTCGGAACAAACATATGATAGATCCCATATCGTATCATGTGTCTGTTGGAAAGATATCCTACGAGCTACTTGAGTTCCCACTTATAAACTCCCGAAACTTTCTGGTTATGCAATCAGGTGTTGGGGATACAGGGGACACAAAATATATCACCCAAACTAACAATACCTAGATCCAGCTGTATCCATCCTTCAACACATAACCAAGAAATCCTCGGAAATCGTCTACCTCAACCTTCGAAAAGCATCCGTTATACGAGTTATGGCAATACTCCCGCACTCGCCTCAGTACTGGGCTATCAGGGTTATCTCACCAATAACTGTACAAAAGAGATTTTCGATGTCGGCGTACTAAACTCAGGTATTCCAGAACTGCAACGACAACACCTCAGAGCTCAACTCCCTGGGACACCTCCACTAAACCCCTGCTGACAGGAGGCACCAAGACAATGTTGTCATCACAAAACCATCGGAACGATTCTAAGATACCCGCTTGATCCTAAATTTTTTTTAGTGAAATTTGAGAAGAGAAGAGTCAAAACTCTACGTCAGGATGCCTTACCAGAGCGATGAGGAGACTGGGAAGTAAAAAGAATTCCTAAACTCTCCGATACATAATTCCTAAATGACTCAAAACATTTTTCTAGACACAACTCGGCGGCTCAAAATGATCAATCAGTGGGGGCTCCTAAGGTCGGGGAAGGCTCTGATTACCAACTTGTAACGCCCTCGATGCGGCTATATCTCCCACGTGTCGAAGCACGACTTAGAGGCATAACCGCATTGAAAGCAATGTCACAAGTGAGGTAATCTTCACACAACCCATGTAATACATAAGGGAAAGAGATACACAGTTGGCTTACAATCGCCACTTCACACAATACATGAGTAAAGCATTACATCATACAAATACAATCAAGGTCCGACTACGGAACCAAAATAAAAGAAGACTACCCCAAATGCTACACAGATCCCCGATCGTCCCGACTGGGCTCCACTACTGATCCACTGAAACGAAACAACACAAAGAACAAGATCTTCATCGAGCTCCTCCTTGAGCTCGGGTGCGTCACCTGCACGGTTTCATCGGCACCTGCAAACTGGTTTTGGAAGTATCTGTGAGTCACGGGGACTCAACAATCTCACACCCGCGAGATCAAGACTATTTAAGCTTATAGGTGAGGTGGAGCTGCAGCAAGCGACTAGCATATATGGTGGCTAACATACGCAAAAGAGAGCGAGAAGAGAAGGCAAAAGCACGGTCGATGAACTATGATCAAGAAGTGATCCTAGAACAACCTACGTCAAGCATAACTCCAACACCGTGTTCACTTCCCGGACTCCGCCGAGAAGAGACCATCACGGTTACACACGCGGTTGGTGTATTTTAAATTAAGATCAACTTCGGGTTTTCTACAACCGTACATTAACAAATTCCCATCTGCCACATAACCGCGGGCACGGCTTTCGAAAGTTCAAACCCTGCAGGGGTGTCCCAACTTAGCCCATGATAAGCTCTCGCGATCAACGAAGGATATTCCTTCTCCCCGGGAAGACCCAATCAGTCTCAGAATCCCGGCTACAAGACATTTCGACAGTAATAAAACAAGACCAGCAAAGCCGCCCGATGCGCCGACATCCTGATAGGAGCTGCACCTATCTCGTTCTCACGGCAACACCAGATGAGCAGTCCGTACAACTAAAACCAGACCACAAGTTTCCCTGAGGTGGCGCTGCAAAAGGCTCTAGTTTGGACCAACACTTAGACAAGCATTGGCCCGGGGGGGGCTAAATAAAGATGACCCTCGGGCTGGCCGACCCAAGGGAAAGGGATAGGTGGTAGGCAAATGGTAAAACCAAAGTTGGGCCTTGCTGGAGGAGTCTTATTCAAAGCGAACTGTCAAGGGGGTCCCATAAATCACCCGACCGCGTTAAGGACACAAAATCCGGGAACATAACACTGATATGACGGAAACTAGGGCGGCAAGAGTGGAACAAAACACCAGGCATAAGGCCGAGCCTTCCACCCTTTACCAAGTATATAGATGCATTAATTAAATAAGATATATTGTGATATCCCAACAAGTAAACATATTCCAATCAAGGAACAACATCTCCATGTTCCAACAAGGAACAAACTTCATCTTCACCTGCAACTAACAACGCTATAAGAGGGGCTGAGCAAAAGCGGTAACATAGCCAAACAACGATTTGCTAGGACAAGGTGGGTTAGAGGCTTGGTTTAACAATATGGGAGGCCTGATAAGCAAGTGGTAGGTATCGCAGCATAGGCATAGCAAAAGAGCGAGCAACTAGCAAGCAAAGATAGAAGTGATTTCGAGGGTATGGTCATCTTGCCTGCAAGGTTCTCAGAGTTGTCGAAGGCTTGAACCTCGTAAGTGTTCTCAACAGGTTCACGTACTCATCTCCCGGCTCTACCCAAAACAAGAGCACAAGCAAAGGAACAACTATCAACCACGATGCAATGCGCAATCAACATGATGCAAAACATGGCATGGTATGCGAGATGTGGTATGCAATGCATATGCGTGCTCCGGAAGGAAAAGATGAACAAGGAATAATCTTGGCAAACCAAGTATGCCACTGGAAAGGTGAGGTGATTTCGGTTGAAATCGATATAAAGATCACCGGAATCGGATGCACGGTTTGCAAATGACAAGCAAAACAAGAATGACATATCTCTGCGATTAACAGCATGATGCCACTTAGCATGCAACAAGAAATTAAGATACTGCACCCAAACGTATCAGCAAAGCATATGACAGAGATCTACTCAAGATGCTCGACAAAAATGAACACTGAGCTACGGCTAAATCACAACATAACAGGTTCAAACAAACATGGCAAAAGTGCAAAAGATAACAGGTTCACAGACTTGGTGAAAATACTATCATGCCAGAAATTAACATCAGGATGACATGTTTAGAGGATGGAAACAACCTGCTACAGGAATAGGACATAGAAAAATATGGCATGGCATGAATCCAATCAAATAATTGAACAAAAGTCCCTTACTGACTATGAGCCAAAAAGGACCAGAAAATATAATAACACCCATGTCAATTAAGCAAGTTTCGTTACAGTTTTCAGACTTAGCAGAAAACTGGACATGTCAAAAACAGATAACAAGTAGGCATAATTACAAGCTCGATGCACTCACTACAGAGCATTGCATGATAAACTAAGCATACCTACATCAAGAAGACATGGCATAGAAGCTAGAAATGGCAATAAAAACATCATAGCATTCAAGGATCAACTACAACAAGCTTGGCAAAATCGAATAACATGTAAACAATCTGCCAGTAACATTTTATTGCAAAAGTAGAGCAAGATTATGCCATGCTATAACACTCCATAATTACAAACAAGGACATGAATGGATAGAGTAAATCCATATGTTCAAAACACTCTTATTGATCATGCTCAAAAGAGGCATAGATGTCTCTGAAATAACATGAACACATGGCATAAAAATAACAGCAGAACATGACAATGAAATTACTAAGTCTCTGAAATCAGCAACATTATGATCCCTAGTTTGCATGCTTGTGCTAGTCAGCAAAAAGATCACAAAAATACATGGCATACACCCCTGTAAAGATGGCATGGCATATTGCAAAACACATGTAGGACTCCAGTTCATAGGATGCACACATCAATCAGGGCAAAAATGACAAAAGTGCATCTACTGAAACAGACCTGAAACTAACATCACATAGCCCTCTTCTAACAGCAGTTCGGGAATCATGATGGGCTCAAATGAAAATGGTTCAATGAGATGAAATGATGTACTCATCGAGGCGAACAATTTGACATATTACACACATGAAACGGAGTAGTATGCAGCAAGTTATGATGCGATGAACATGGCATGATTATGCAACAGATTTCGGGACGGGGAAAATCGGGGTCAACCTTCGTAGCACGGATTTCCAAAGCGGCGCGGATCTCGCCGGATCCGCGAGGACGGCGGCCGGAGAGGGAGAAGACGCCGGGGAGACGCAGGATCCGGCCGGATCTCGCCGGATCCGGCACGGGGGCGGCGGGGGACAGCCGGCGCGGGGAGGCGCGGTCGGCGGCGGCGCGGTCGGCGGCAGGACGGCGGAGCACGCCGGCGCTCGGGGCGGCGGCGCGGGCGCGCGACCGCGGCGGAGAGGCGGCTGGGTCGGGCGCGGCGGCGGCGGAGCGGCACAGGCGGCGCGAGTGCGGACTCGCGCGGGCGGACGACGGCGGGGGCGCGGGCTCGCGCGGGCCCGCGATGGGCTCCGCGGGCCGGCGCGCGGAGGAGAGAGAAAGGGGTGAGATGGCGGCGCGTGAGTGGAGGAGGGAGGCGGCGGCGCTGACGTGGCACGATGGGATTCGTCGGAGTGAGGTGGCTGGAGGCGGTGGACACGTCCGGCGGCGGGACGGACATGTCCGGCTGCGGGAGGAGGAAGAGGACTAGGGTTCATCTGCGAAAATGGAAGGGGAGGAACGTTTATATAGGTAGAGGGAGCTAGGATGCTCCAAATGAGGTGCGGTTTTCGGCCACGCGATCGTGATCGAACGACCGACAGCATGGAGGGGGTTTAGGTGGGCTTTGGGCCACTTAGGAGGGGTGTTGGGCTGCACACCAAAGAGGGCTTTGCGGCTACCTGGTTAACCGTTGGAGTATCAAACGGACTCCAAATGGCACGAAACTTGACAGGTGGTCTACCGGTGTTATACCAAGGCCGCTTGGCAAACCTCGGTCCATTCAGAGAATGTTTAATACCCGCACACGAAAAGAGGTAAAAGGGGGCGCCGGATGACATAGGAGTGCCGGATTGCAAAACGGACAACGGGGAAAATGCTCGGATGCATGAGACGAATATGTATGCAAATGCGATGCACATGATGACATGATATGAAATGCAGATGATGACATGGAAAAATGCAACATGCAAGCACATGACATGGCAACGACGGCGAATAACGGGTGGACACCTGGCGCATCGAAACCGGGGCGTTACACAGGTGCCCCAAGATGATTCCCGACTCATTTTTTGCATTTTCTCGATTCTGTATCTCCGTAAAATTTTTGAAAAGTCCAAAAACATAACAACAACTGACATTTGGCATTGAATTAATAGGTTAGTCCACAAAAAAATTGGTGCAAAAACTATGCCAAAATAATATAATTATGGCATGAAACAAGCAAAATTATACGCTAGAACGTATCACATGAACCTAAGGCACGCCTTGCATGCCCATGAACACGTCCTACTAAGAGTCCACATCTGAACGAGTAAGTATCCCAAACAGGTAACCCTGAAAAACTATAGGGAAGGATGACACTTGGATTTCTACGCAAGGCAAAGTCCAAGACATGCGAAACCAGGAGATCGAGGCAAAGGAAGGTCAAACCGACCAAGACTAGCTATAAATACCAAAGGACCAAGACGATTGAATCAAAGCCCTAGTTTTTCCTAGAATAGTTCGATCTATGATGCTCCGTATAGTTCGAGCACCTCAAAACCCAGCGACTCCATATCGAAGTCCTTGGATCCACACTTTGCAATCATTGTTTTATTGTTCCTTGATATAACTGTACACAACCATGACTAGAGTGGTTACTTGCATCGCATGGGCTCGAACATTGGTAAAATCACTCCACTTTGTCCATCCGATAACCTAAGGTTACATCCTATTCTCGTACAAATCCACATACATATCTATAGTATTGTTTGGGTACTTGCAAAAGACCTTCCATAGGACCAGCTAGAGGTGGAGGTGAAGGTCGATGCCGAGGAAGAGGAGGTTGTGGCACTGAATACCGCAATTGTCGTTGACGAGGCCCGTCGGAGGGAGCTTGACACCATCCTTGTCGAGCTAGAGGCTAATATTGTCGAGGAGGAGGCCGCCAAGACCACTAAGAGGAGCAATAACGTCGCGGTGATTTCCTCCCTTGACTTTCACAATGATGAGAAACCCCAATAATCCATGGATGATCCCCCACAGAGTTCGTAGGGAGGAAGTTTATACTGTGAAAATTATGAAGAAGCACAAGAGACACCTTGTCGTGTTCTAGATGAATAAGTATAAGAAGTAGCAGCTTATGTTTAATTATGAGTTCATCAGGTCGTCAGATTATGTACAGTATTATGACGTTGAATAAGTTAATGGAGTTTATGCCATGTTTGTGTTTCAAATGAAGTTCACATTGTAAAACAAGTTTTGAGAGTTAAGATTGAAGTTGGGGTTAGATACTATCCTCCAATGCCTCAGATTTTTTGGGAGTTCAATTTTAGTTGTGTGTTATTAGGAGTTGCCAAATTAAGTGATGAATTAGACTTGTGAAAGTGCCGGTCTACACCTGAGCTCATATGCTCCTACTATGAACAATCCAAAAAGTTATTATTTATGATTTTTTTTGTCAAGAAACATTGGTTAGTTTCCTACATACATGCAAATTTTCATGATGGTACCAACATTTGTAATGATTTGGACAAAAAAAGTCAAATGCTAAAAAATGCTTTCAAAACAACTTTTGGTGCATCATTTTTTATTTTTCACCTAGAGCACCACGATTGTTTTCTTCTCACAAAACTTTGCACACATATAAAACAGTGAACGATGTTTGCTGACAGTATTTTTTTCCAGGTTTTTTTGACTTTTTTGAGAATTTTTTGAATTTTATTATTCATCCGAGTACATCGAAACCCGAGAGCTGGAAATCCATGTCTTTAGACATGCTTTTAGGGCGGGAGATTGGTGTCGCGGAATAGATCATTCCCAGCAACAGCCGTAAAGTCTCTAAACTAAGGCCGGGCAATAGTAGTAAATAGCCTTAACGCTCAATGATTCCCGCATCTCGCCCGCCCGGCCCAAGGAGCGCCGCCGAATCGCCACCATTTGGGTCTGAGCCGGGCAGGCAATTACGAGCCCATGGCGCAGAAGCGGAAGGCTCTGAAACCTATCTGCTTGGGTTGGTTTGGTGGTACGCAGTGCGGCACCAGGTTTGGTGAGGTGTGAAGGCTACGGGTGTCGCCGCACACCGCCAAACGAGTGACCGACCACGCATGCGGCAGGCTATAAGAGAGGGCCCACCGGCTCGATCGGACTGCACAATGCGATCTCTCTCTCCCTTGAAGTGAAGCCCCTGTGTGCTCTTTTTGTTTCCCTCCCTTTCCGTCCCTCGCTCGCCTCTCTCTCTCCCCCGCACCGCACGGATCCGGGGTGGAGAGAAGGGGACTGGGACCCTAGGAGGAAGCGACGCTCCGTACTTCTCACCGAAGGTCTCCACACGAGAACCGACACGGGGGGCCCGCGCATCGCGAGGTCGTACATGGCTGATCTGCTCTGCCTCCGCCAGTGAAGTAAGCGCACATCGCCCGCGGGCTTGGTTTCCTTTTGTGTTTTGCTCTTTCGTTCACCTGTTTCCATTTCACAACTTTTATGTTATTATTAGGGTGGATTCTTGGATGCGTCCAGCTTCGTACGGCAAGAGACTGAAGATCTTGCAGGATTGGTCTGGTTTGGTTCGGAGGTGTAAGAAACAGGTAATGCTACTCCCTCCATTTTTCTATACAAGGCCACAAACTCAGATTACATGTACCAATGTAAAATTTAATGCCTGTTTTACAAGTCAACTTTTCTTCTTGTTTACTGGGATCATTAATACTCTCCATGCATGCAAAGAAACTGAGTGGAGGAAGTAGTTGAATGTCATTATGAGTGCATGCGTGAAAGTATTAAACAGGTTGTTAGTACGAGAAAATATCATTAACTTTGCCTCGATTACTGTTGGTGGCCTTGTATAGATGAAAAATGTATATTTCATCGTGGCCTTGTATATAGAAATGGAGGGAGTACAATTTTAGTGACGGGTTAATGCTTTGTGATCCAGTGCATGCTTATAAGATTATTGCCATGTTTATGCCCATTTACTCCTCGAGATAATAGTCTGTGGCTGTGACGTGTGACCATGTTTTGATAGACGACCAGATGCTTTGGTACGTTGCCTTCGCCCAAGCACGTCTTTCACGAAATCATTAGCTAGTCCCCTGAGAGGATGATGTTCCATCCCCATAGAGATACCAAATTTGATTGGTTGAGATGGGACTTATTCTCTTCCTTAAAACTTAGCCTCGAGTCTATCTCTTTAGCCTCGAGTCTATCTCTTTACCACACGTGACAAACATGCCGAGGCGAGAGTTGAAGAAGGCGCCCTGCCGCACCACGTGTTTTCTAAAAAACTTAGCATTTAAGCAAAGCCGCGTTATACAGCGTGTTGCTAACTGAATAGCCGGGACATGGCGTGTGGGCGGTGCCATATGTTGCTACCGTTTCTGAAAAACAAGCACACAAATGGATCACGATGCCGAGCAATGAGTGAAACAGTCACGGGTTATAAGGTTCTTCCACAAAAAGCTTAGCCTCGAAGCAATGTCGCATGCGGTACCACGTGTTTCGTCAAAAACTTAGTGTTTAAGCAAAGCTGCACTATGCGACGCATTACTAACCGTATAGACGGGACATGGTGTGTGGGTTTGTGCCATATGTTGGTAGCATTTCTAAAGAACAATCACACACATGGATCACGATGTCAAGTGATGAGACACAGGTTATAAGGTGCTTCCACAAAAAGCTTAACGTCGAAGCAATGTCGCCACGCAGCACCACATTCATGTTTGCTAAAAAAACTTAGTGTTTAAGCAAAACCGCGCTACGCGACGCGTTACTAACCATATTGCCATCATGGCATGTGGTTGGTGCCATATGTTGCTAGCGTTTCTAAAAAACAAGCATACATGTGGATCACAATGCCGAGGGGTGAGTGAAAGGTTATAAGGTGATTCCACAAAAAACTTAACTCGAAGCAATGTCGCCACACAAGCCTCATGCCCCTAAGTGAGTAATGGCTGTAGGCATGCCAACACTGACATTTTTCACCGAGCGTTTCTTGAATCCTTAACACTAAATCAAGTCCTCTTCACACTTTTTCCCCGAAAAAGGAGGATAGATCTCCGGCATCTGCATAAACGCTTAACCAATGTCGCCAAGTGTTTCTTGAAGGCGACAACTTACCCTCGAATCTATCTACTTGGCACACGCGATAAACATGCCAAGGGGAGAGTTGAAGAAGGCGCCACACGGTTAGTGACGGAGCAACAGCCAAGGGGGAGGGGGGCCACCCCCCTCCCCATTTGAAATTTGTGCACATACACCCTTCAGATTTCCTGAAAAATTGCATATATACCCTTCAAATTTATGTTTACCCCCCTGAAGCTTGGTAGACTGTGTTCGTCCCCCCCCCCCCTTTTCTTGGATCCTAGCTTCGGGGATAGAGAGCGCCAGACCCTACTTAAAAAGTAGTATATTAGCGTAAGCCAGTTTTTTGGCAGCTTAAAAAATAAGCCGTCTCTTTCCCAGCTTATCCCATAAGCCATCTCTTTTATTAATCGGGGTTTCTAAACTAGTTATGAGATAACTAATTCAGAAGTCTCGACAAATTTTATGAGCGGCTTATTTTTTAAGTTAGGGAGAGGTAGCTTATTTTTTAAGTCGCACAAAAGTACTGGCCTGCAAGCAGTGGCGGATCTTGGGAAAAAACGGAGGGCAGGCTCAAACTAGACGAAGGAACGATTCTGGACGAGTATAGACAGGATTTTGACTGTGTGGGCTTAATGGGCTGCCGCTAATTGCATGGGCTGGGCCAAATACTAGTAGAAAAAAATACCTCTGGAGGGGGGGCTCGAGCCTGTTAAAGCCCCCCAGTAGATTCGCCCCTGCCTGCAAGGGACCATTAAGGAGTCGTTTACCGAAAAAGGTTTTCGCCCCGCTTTATAAATAAAGCAAACCGCCACAAAGCACCAGTACACAAGAGGGTTCACACCACACACACAAGTCTCACAACACAAAGTACAAGAAGTTCTCTTGAGGGCACAGCTCAACAAGCCCAAATAAAAACAAAAGGGACCATTAAGGAGTTGTTTTCCCATTCTAATCTTGCTTCTTTGGCGGGGATGATACTTTCTGTTGGAATTGGCTCACTACTATTGGTTAGTCTGGTGATATTCTTTTAGGGGCTCCTCTAGATGTTTTTGACTTGGTTTTGTTTAACTCGGGATCTAACTTTTCGTGGTCTAGAGTTGAGGGTTTCAATGATTTTGTCTTCAACTATGCGCTTCATGAGCTTCATATATCTGGGGCGTGATTTATGTGGTCAAATCATCAGCTGGACCTGGTTCACTCAATTCTTGATAGGGTGTTCTCGTCTCCTGATTGGAATATTCTTTTCCCTCGTTCTTCTCTTGTTGCGGAGTCTGCCATTGGCAGCGATCAACCCCCCCCCTCCTTCTGGACCCTGGCTTGGCCTCTCCAACCTCTCCGTGCCCGTTCAGGTTTGATGCATCCTGGCTTCTCATTGAGAGTTTCTCACAATTGGTTTCTGCTAAGATCCTGGGTTTGTTTGGGTTGCCGCACCGCTCCTTTGGGCCAATTGATGATTGGCATTTTCTTTCCTCCAACCTCCGTCGGTTTTTGAAAGAGTGGAGCTGGAATCGTGCGGCGGATGCTCGTAAGGAAAAAAGATAGGCATTTATCCGGTATTAAGACGCTTGATGCCACTGCTGACTTGGTTGGTCTCGATGCGAAGGACTGGGCGCATAGATATGAACTTGAAAGTGCTCTTTTAGGCTTGCATAAACATGAGGAGGTGTATTGGCACAACATGGTCGTATTTCTTGGATTTTAAAGGGTGATTCTATTACTGCCTATATTTTTGCGATCGCTAACGACCATCGTATCTGTTGTTCTATCCTTAGATTGTGTATCAACGGAGAGGTTGTGGCCGATCCTGGGATCATTAAATGACATATCTTTTCCTTCTTCTCTGATCTTCTAGCGGCCAAACTCCTGGCGGATGTGCGTATTTTCCTCTAATTTATGGGCCGTGGGGGATAGGGTTGACACGTCTCTGTCGTATCTATAAATTTTTATTGTTTCATGCCAATATTATACCACTTTCACATACTTTTGGCAATTTTTTATATAATTTATTGAACTAACCTATTGATCCAGTGCCCAGTGTCAGTTCCTGTTCTCTGCATGTTTTTTGTATCGCAGAGTATCCATATCAAACGAAGTCCAAATGCAATAAAATTTCACGGAGAATTATTTTGGTCTTTGGGAGTTGGAATCACCGCAAACGGAGGCCCGTGGTGGGTACAACCCACCAGGGCGCGGTCCCGGAGTCAGGCGTGTCGTGGTGGGTTGTGCCCACCTCGTACGTCGGTTGGAGCTCTACTTCGGGCGCAACGAAGCTTATATCCGTAAAAAAAATCGTGTTCAAATCTCAACGCAATCGGAGTTACGGATCTCCCGGAATATAAGAAATGGTTTTCGGCCAGATCGAGGGAACGCGAAACAGAAGAGAACAGAGAGGGAGATCCAATCTCGGAGGGGCTCCCGCCCCTCTGGCACCATGGAGGCCATGGACTAGAGGGGAAACTCTCCTCCCATCTAGGGGGGAGGCCAAGGAGGAAGAAGAAGAAGGAGGGGGGCTCTCTCCCCCTCTCCCGGTGGCATCGGAGTGTTGCCGGGGCTAGGATCGCGACGGCGATCTACATCAACAATCTTGCTACCGTCAACACCAACTCTCTCCCCCTCTATGCAGCTGTGTAACACCCCTTCTCCCCGCTTTAATCTCTACTTAAACATGGTGCTCAACTCCATATATTTTTTCCAATGATCTATGGTTATCCTATGATATTTGAGTAGATCCGTTTTGTCCTGTGGGTTAATCGTGATCTTGGTTGGTATGATTGTATATTTTATTTATGGTGTTGTCCTACGGTGCCCTCTGTCTCGCGCAAACATGAAGGGCCCCCGTTGTAGGGTGTTGCAATATGTTCATGATTTGCTTATGGTGGGTTGCAAGAGTGATAGAAACTTAAACCCAAGTAGGTGGGTTATGGCGTATGGGAGTAAAGAGGACTTGATACTTAATGCTATGGTTGGGTTTCACGACCTTAATGATCTTTAGTAGTTGCGAATGCTTGCTAGGGGTCCAATCATAAGTGCATATGATCCAAGTAGATAAAGTATGTTAGCTCATGCCTCTCCCTCATATAAAATTACAAGAATGGTTACCGGTACTTGTTATCGATTGCCTAGGGACAAATAAATTTCTTGTTGACAAAAGCTCTCTACTAAAACTAACTTAGTTGTGTCTTTATCTAAACATCCCCTAGATTTTATTTACGTGCTCTTTATTATCTTGCAAACATATCCTATCACACCTACAAAGTACTTCTAGTTTCATACTTGTTCTAGGTAAAGCGAACGTCAAGCGTGCGTAGAGTTGTATCGATGGTCGATCTAACTTAAGGGAATATTTGTTCTACCTTTAGCTCCTCATTGGGTTTGACACTCTTACTTATCAAAAGAGGCTACAATTGATCCCCTATACTTGTGGGTTATCAAGACCTTTTTCTGGCACCGTTGCCGGGGAGCAATAGCGTGGGGTGAATACTCTCATGTGTGCTTGTTGCTTTATCACTAAGTAGTTTTTATTTCCTGTTCTAAGTTGTTCACTATCTTTAGTTATGGATATGGAACACGAAACACCAAAAAAAATAGTGGTGCACTACTGGAAACAGAGAATTTGCCATCAGTCAGTTCTTTGCCATCTGCCAGCAGATGGCAAAGAAGTAACAGATGGCAAAGAACCTGGTTGCCATCAGCCAGTTCTTTGCCATCTGCCAGCGGATGGCGAAGAATCTTTTCCATCTGCTGGCAAATGGCAAAGAAGTGGGTGGGCCCAGTTGGTAACGGCGTTGTGACGGCCCACTAGCCCCACCTCTTTGCCATCTGCCAGCTGAAGGCAAACATTCTTTGCCATCAGCTGGCTGATGGCAAAGAGGTGGGGATTTGCCATCCGCTGGCTGATGGCAAAGAAGTGGGTTTTGCCATCCGCAGGCTGATGGCAAAGAGGTGGGAATATCTCCTCTCCCAACTCTCAAAAAAAATTCTCCTCCCAGCCCGGCCCCACCCCTCTCTCTCCCAGCCTGGCCGACCCCTCTCTCTCTCCCCACCTCACCACCGCGCGCCCCCACCCCACGTTCCCGACGCCGGCCCGCCCCACCCCGCCACCGCAGCTCGCCCCTCCCCCGCCCCTCCCCGCCACCGCAGCCCGCCCCTCCACCGTTCCAGGGCGCGGCGCCGCCCCCTCCCCAACCCTCGAGGCTCTTTCCCGTTCCCCCAACCCTAGCCGCCGCACACAGCAGCCATGGCGGACTTCACCTTCAGCGCCGGCGGCCGCCGCTCGTCCATGCTGTGAATCCATCCCTGCCCTGCTCGCCTTCGTCCGCCGCCGTCGCGGACTGTCTCCTCCGTCCCCGACCACACATCCCCGCCCTCGTCTGCCGCCATCACCGACCGGCTCCTCCGTCCCCGACAAGTCATCCCCGTCCTACTCGTGGTCTTCCGCCGAAGAACCCGGCGGCTGTGTCGATTCTCTGCCTCCCCGACCACCTCTTCCCATTTTGCGAAGGTGATGCCCTCTTTGCTGCCCAACCACCTGTCACTGTACATGTTCATGCTCGATCTGCTGCTATATGTTCAGAGAGGAAAATAATGCAGGTGCAAATACAAGTAAATTAAATGCACCTTCCTGCGTGCATTGGCAGCAGGTTCTTAGTTAATTAAAACTGCAGTCAATATACCTAGATAAATGAGAATTTAGGTCTGACTTGCAGCACTAAGAGAAAAAATTCCCCTAAACTCACATGGGTAAGCAAATTAAATTTAGATTTGGTAAAACAAATTTTATTTGTGCATAAAAATAGCAAAATAAAAGAATAAATCAACCAAGCCCTTGCATCATCTTCTTCTTACCTATAGATGACTGAAAGAAATTATTTCTTTTGTTTCATTGTGAGAGTAGATCGAATTGATCATATTTGTTGCTGCCAAATACTATTATTTTAACTATTTTGCTTGGATGAGTAGTGCATTATGTATTTTCAAATCTGAAACTATGATCACTTAATTGATAAACTTGTCATCATCATGTAGGTGTTGAAAAGCACAGAGAACTGCAAAGGAGAAAGGATATTCTGATGTCCTTTATTTGGATGCCGTTCACAACAAATATCTGGAAGAAGTTTCTTCATGCAATATTTTTGTCGTGAAAGTATGGTTCTTGACATGGCAGTTCTTATTTCTGTAAATCTGTTTCAATATCTGCAGTTACAGGTAGTTTTTGTGATCGAATCCTGTGGGAGCATCCTAGTTATGTACAACTTTTGCCCCCTTTTCCACAAACTAAGCAAGTCAAATGCGGACGATAAGCTACCAACAATCTTTGGTTCAGTAGCAAAATTACAGGATTTTCGTCACCCTCATGTGAATTATATTTTTCTGATGTTTCAAGTAACTAAGGAAGTGGCATGAATATTCCTTTAAGATACAAACCGGGGTGGGGTTTTCTGGACATACAAGTGTCCTCCGTTTATTTGTCAGGAAATGTGAATGTTACCAAATTGAAAAGCAATCAAGTACTAAATAGACACTCCCTAATTTTAAGATGATTTTTAACCTAGCTTTTTCTGTTTAGTGCAGCAACAACATTAAGGGAGGTAAAGGAGGAGATTGGGCTTGATCCAGCCTTGGTCACTCTCGTTTCCTCGCTTGAGCACTTCTTGCCCAAGGTAAGATGTCTATGAGTTCTCGCCTATACCCCTACTGGAAAAAATCACATTGTACAGTGGACAGACTATTTAAGTGCACACTGAAAGGCATGTATATTTGTGTTGATCGGGTGGATTTAAATGTGCAGTTGTTTCGTCGCTACGAGGGTCTGGTGTTCGATGAGCTCTGCCCCGACGATCGTGGGTGAGCACAAATGACATCTCCTCCTCCCCCAATCATTTTCTATGTTCCGGTCTTCATGCCGATGAAACATGCTAGCTATAGGTAGATTGAATCATCAGTATGCGTGACCACTATGCGTCTCTCGTTCGAAAGGGTTACATCTATAAATATGCATGCATTTGCATATTTATAACCGTGATTCTTTCGAATTGTCCAACGTTATCCATGGACAGCCCGAGTATGTGTAGATTGGGTTCGTTTTCCCATATGCTCTGCTCCGGATCCGATGCAGAATTTCGTCAGTGCCTCCCTATTGTTCTCCGGGTACACATCCTCTCTGCTTATTGCCGAGACGTGTATCAGGAGAACAACGGGGGGGGGGGTGCTGCCGAAATTTTGTGTCGGATCCGGAGCAGAGCATGGGAAAACGAACCCAATCCACACATACTCGGGTGGGATTAGGACCTATCGTTACCTATTAGCGTCTAGGTTGCATGGACGTAATAAAACCGAGAAACTCTATTAACTGATGAATATATGGTTTGCTGAATTATGTATGTATATCTTGTGTGTCTAGTAGCTAGGCAAGATGAGTGATCGTGCGTGGATGTACACCGGTCACCCTAGTCAGAAGCACATGACCCCTGAATGGATGACAAAAACCAAGGGGTTTATCAGAGCCGCATTTGCAAATGGACAGGAAACAACCTGGTGCCCCTGTGTCAAGTGCGACAACTATCATAAGATGTCAGAGTTTGAAATGATCAAACACCTGCAGAAGTGGGGTTTTACGCCCGGTTATACGATGTGGACATTTCATGGTGAGTCTGCCCAATGTTCCAGAGCTGAGGAGGGCCGTCGTCGCACTGACGAGCATGGTACCGGGATGGAAGACATGGTGCAAAACTTTGATGATGCTCGGGATTCAGACGATGAGATGGAGGAATCTGCAAAGGCCTTCAATGATATGTTGGAGTCTTCGAAGCGTCCTCTCCATGAGCACACCGAGCTTTGTCAGCTGGATGCCATCGCACAAGTAATGTCTCTGAAGGCTCAATTCAACTTGGGCAGAGAATGCTATGATGCGATGGTGACACTATTTGGACGCTTTCTACCCAAAGGCCATATAATGCCTGCAAACCTGTACCAGTTGGACAAAATCCTCCGTGTACTTAAGATGCCCTATGAGAAGATAGATGCCTGTGAGAATGGATGTGCCTTATTTAGGCTCTAGTATGCGGACTTGAACTATTATCCCATTTGCAAGTCTTCCAGGTATGTTGAGGTAGACAACGGTATGGGTGAGAAGAGTCAGACCAAAATCCCCATTAACGTTCTTCGGTATATGCCAATCATACCAAGACTTCAACGTCTATTCATGGTCGAAGAGACGGCCAGACAGATGCTATGGCACAAATTGGGCAAAAGAATCGAACGGGATGCAGATGGGAATCTGATGATGGTACACACATCGGATGGTGCTGCATGGAAACACTTCGATGCATTGCATGATGAAAAAGCGGAAGATCCAAGGCATCCTCGAGTAGCCATCAGCATGGATGGGTTCAATGTGTTTGGTATGATGGCAGCCCAATACAGTTGTTGGCCTGTATTTGTCATTCCACTCAATCTCCCCCCCCCCCCCCCGGACAGATTATGCAAAGAAAGAACATTTTCCTGACGTTGATAATTCCGGGGCCTAACTATCCGGGGAAGAATATGAATGTGTACATGCAGCCGCTTAAGGATGAACTACAAGAAGCTTGGGATAATGGGATCAAGACATACGGCGCTGCTACACAAAAAACTTCCTAATGCGTGTGTGGTACATGTACTCGATGCATGACTTGCCGGCGTATGCGCTATTCGTTGGCTGGTGTGTGCATGGAAGGTTCCCGTGCCCCACATGCAAGGCAGCTCTTGAGTTTCGTCGGCTGCAGGCGGGTCGCAAGTTTTCTTGCTTCGACATGCATAGACAGTTCCTGGATCCTCACCATAAGTTCAGAAAAGACAAGAAGAACTTCATCAAAGGTAGAGATGTCAAAAACTCTGCACCACCTGCGTTGACAGGCCAACAGACCCTGGATCAGTTAAACGCTCTCGAGCCGGATCCAGAGCGTCCAGGGTATTTCAAGGGGTATAATATGGAACACACCTGGACCCACAAGATATGCTTGTGGGATCTGCCGTACTTCAAAGACCTCCTTTGCCCACACAACATCGACGTGATGCACACTGAAAAGAATGTCGGCGGGGCCATCTTTGGTACATTGTTCGGCATAGAGGGGAAAACAAAGGATAATCCTAAGGCCAGAGTCGATCAGGAGGCTCTATGTGATAGACCGCTACAAAACATGAAACAACCAAAAGGAAAGAAGAACTGGGCGAAGCCAAAGGCATGGTTCAATCTTGGAAGGCTGGTTATGAGGGAAATACTCCTGTGGGTGAAAAAGGAGTTGATGTTCCCCGATGGGTATGCATCGAATCTAAAGAGGGGAGCGAATCTTGATAAACTGAAAATATTTGGTCTCAAGAGTCATGATTGGCACATATGGCTTGAGCGGGTAATGCCGGTGATGTTGTGTGGCTTTATCCCTGAGGATGAATGGCTAGTACTGGCAGAGCTGAGCTATTTCTTCCGTGTTCTATGTGCGAAAGAATTATCGCCTGGCTTGATAGAAGAAATGGAAGAGTTGGCGCCGGAGTTGATCTGCAAGTTGGAGATGATCTTTCCACCTGGCTTCTTTAATCCAGTGCAGCATTTGATTTTGCATCTCCCGACCGAGGCACGATTGGGGGGGGCCCATGCAGAATCGTTGGTGCTACGCAACTGAGAGGATGCAGAAGACGCTTCGAGCAAAATGTAAAAATAAACGTCGAATTGAAGCATCGATGGCCGAGGCATTCATTACTGAGGAGGCGGCAAACTTCGTGACAGCACACTATGAAGCCAAAAATCGTCATTTGCATAATCCGAAGCCTCGGTACAATGTTGGCGACCCTAAAAAGGGTGGATCCAACCTCAGCCTATTCAAAGGGAAGCTCGCACCAGCCGGTGCTTATACTCCCTTATTGTTGGATAACGACGAATGGCGAACCATTACGTTGTATATCTTCAACAATCTAACAGAAGTGCGGCCGTACATCGAGTAAGTTCTCGGTACATTGTTTCATAACCTCTACTTCATTTGAACTGCTCTTATTCCCAGATATTTGATACAGTCGATACGTCGCCAAATTCTCGTATGGAGCGATTATCCAAAAGGATTCCGTCGAAGAGTATGAGCTTCTGGCAATGCATGGAGGCGGCTATCCCGGTTTCATCTCTTGGTTCAAACAAACGGTAATTTCCATTAGACCATTTCATTTCTTCTTCTAATTTCTGGCTAATGCAACAATCCTTTCGTATTGAACTTGTAGGCTAGTTCAGAGTCTATGGACGCCGAATTGAGACAAGTCGCTAATGGTTTTGACTATAAGGTCCATTCATTTGACAAATACGACATCAACGGGTATCGCTTTCGTACCTATGGCAAAGAGCTATCTATGGCCGACCGAAAGTCTACAAATTGTTGTGTCTCTGCTATCGGCGAAGGAGATACCGAGTATTATGAAGAGTTGAAGCAATTTATGAACTTCTATTCTATGGTGCAAACCCACCGAACGTCGTAGTCTTCAAATGTCATTGGTTCCAGCCGAAAGAGACTAGAAGGACTCATGAACATCTAGGGCTAGTCGAAATCAAACAAAGCACCCATTTGGATGTTCCCGATGTCTATATTACGGCTCAACAGGCAACCCAAGTTTTCTATCTACCGTGGGCCTGCCAAAGTGATCCAAATCTCGAAGGTTGGGATGTCGTTTATGAAGTGCCACCACGTGTTAGACCACCTCCCCCCAATGAAGAGGATTGTGAACCTCACATTAATTCAGACACATATGAAGGAGAATTGTTCCAAGAAACACGTCTTTCCAAAAAATGTTTCAAGAACCGCTCACCTCAGAACATTCAAGTAGACAGCGGCAGTGAATCCAAGCCTGAGCAGGAACAAGAAGAGCCGGAACAAGAAGAGGTTACTGCTGCGGATGACCTGTCAATGCTTGACCGATTACATACAGGAGGCCTTCCAGATGTTGATGAATTTATTGATGATGATGATGAGCACATCATTACTGATAGTGATGAGGATGATGCATTTATTGACCCCGAAGCATATATAGACGATGATGATGCATTTATTAATGATGACGATGAAGATTAATATTATAGTTCATGTCAGGTATTCCATTATTATTATATACATATATATTATTAATTAGTTCAAGTTTTAACCTAGCTAGCTCAAAAATGACCTATTTAACATAGGATAGCCCTAAAATGAGCTATACTTAGCATTTATTCCTCCAAAATGAATTTATATGCTTAGCTAGCTCAAAAATGACATTTCAGGTGTTGACAGATGGTGGGCGCGGGTTAAGAGCGCTCCGAGGCTCCTACCTCGGCACGTGGTGGGAGGGGTAGTTCCATTCCCCCCCATAGCCTCCGGAGAGCGCTAGATCTCAGTTTGCAGAGTCCAGCGACGGTCGCTTCTTCTTCAGCCGGGAGAGGTCGGGGGGGTAAGAAGAAGGAGAAGGCTGCTAGAGGTGTACGTGGCGGCGGGAGAGGTAGGAAGGCTGCTACGCCTTCCTCGCCGCCACCCCCAGCTGAGTCACCCGACCACAGGACTGCTCCGTCTGAGATCGAGCCATCTGAGGTGGACCCGTCTCGGACTCCACTCCACGAGCCTCCGGTCGACGAGCCTATGGCAGGCGCGCCTACGGCCGACGAGCCTCGGGCCGACGACGAGCCTCGGGCCGCCGAGTCTTCGCCCCACGAGACTCCGGAGCTCAGACGGGGTCACGCTGACTCGGAGCCGAGCCCATCGGAGGACTGGACGGAGTCGAGTGCACATGGTCGTGTTCAGGGTGCAGACTATAGTCCTGATAGCTATAGCGAGGGTGAGTGGGTTGAGGGGCGCAAAGTCTACCAGCGTGGTCATACAAAGCTCCCGCCCACCCCGGCGACCCCCGACCAGAGGTGGTTGATTGCGCCTAACGGGGAGAAGTAAGTGCATTTACTCTTTTTTAACCTTTTGCCTTGACGTTTCTTCGAATATCTAATGCGTTGGCCTTGTCATACTGCAGTTCTTGGACACACGAAGATGGTGTCCGCAGGCCCAACACTGTCCTTGGTGTGATTTGTCGCCAGTGCTTCCCGGGGTGGGTCACGTTGCCCGGTGAGGGCCGGGTTCCAGAGCTAGGAATGACCTGGGAGCACTACTTGGCTACCCCGGCCCCGCCGGAGCATAGGGTCAGCGATGTCGAGTGCGACATGGTGGCCGACATTGTGATCGCCACGTTTTGGGTAATTTCTCCTTTGTCATTTACGTTGTGTTTTCTTCTTTGATTGCATACCTTCTACATGTGTTTTCTTGTTTGATTGCAGACCTTCTAATCCGTGTTTTCTTGTTTGATTGCAGACCTTCTACAGGTGTGCTGAGGGACAGGAGGAGGCCGCGGCTCGGGTTATCGACGCCGAGTGCAGGCGCCTACTTGGAAACTTTCGGCACGAGGCTCGGACGCAGGCTATTCGAGACTACTTAGCATAGACTGGTATTAGGAGGAGAAAAGAGAAGTGCCGGGACAAGTATCTGAGTAAGGAGAAGTACATGAAGGTAATTACCTATTCTTAAGGCCTTGTACTTAGTTTCCTTGATTTGATTCGTAGGCGTAGCGCTCAAATTTCTCTTGCTTAACTTAGGTGCCCCCGAGATGGTGTGCGGACAAGATGGACTGCTGGGAGGCGTTGGTGGATGAGTGGTGCTCTCCCCAATGGCGCGTCGCCCACAACATTGCAAAGGAGAAGCGTCTCAAAATGAAAGGTGTGCCACACCATCTAGGCAGCGTCAACCTACATGGGTATGGGAAAAACTGGGTATGTGTGGTTTGCTTGATGATTCATGCAAATTCATTCTTTGTGCTAGTTTGAGTCCTTAACTAATACTCTGTTCCTCTCTTTTAGTCAAACCACCACAAGGCTCTAGTGCCAGAGCTGTTCGACCTCTATGGCATGTCCAATATTGCATCGTACAAGTAGGCCAAGGCATTCTCTGAGTCTGACCTCGAAAATGCAGAGAACTTCAGCAACAAGGCCTCCCACCACAAGATGGTGCAGTACGTTAAGCAGGGGAAGGCGAGGAAAGGGCCGGACTTTAACCCGAGCCGGCCTCTTGATCCAGAGCTGGTGATGATATCTGGTGGCGGGAGGTCCCATGGATCGTTAGCCATTGGTAATGGACTGATACGTTGTAGTAGCACTCTCCCGCAGATCAAGAAGCGCCAGGCCAGCTCTGATCCTGAGATACCGCCTCGTTTACGACCAGTGGAAATTGAATTCCAGGTTTGTTATACGGACTCAGTAGCCTTTCCTCCATTACATTGTGTTTGCGGCCGTCGATGATTACAATGCTAACGAGTGGTGTTGCAGGCTGCTATTGAGGCAGAGAGAGCGAAGACCCAGGCTTCTTTTGAGGAGAGGGACCGGCAGTTGGCGGAGAGGGATCGGGAGAATGAGGAGAGGACGGCTAGGCTGTTGGAGGAGGAGAGGAACCGGAACGACTTGGCTAACCGGGCCATGTACGAGCTCTTCGTGGTAAGTTTCTTCTGCATATTAGCTAAATCATGCATGCAATGTTCCTTTCATTAGTAACTAATATGATTGACTCGTCAAAACCAAATGTGCAGTCCATGTGCGAGAAGAACGGCCAGACCCCTCCGCCGATGCCAGTCATTGCTCCGGCGGGCACGGTGAGTTTCATTTGAACGTTCATTAGTTACTAGTCTTCACATTTGAGTTGCATCATGCTAACGATACATTGGAAATAATCTTTGGTGCAGGGTATCTCCCGACAAGCATTGACCAATCCTACACCGTCTGCCACTGGCGCGACCGGTCCTACACCTACACCTACACCTACACCTACACCTCCGTGATGACGGTAAGTTTCCCAAGTGTTTTGCTTAATAGGGTTTTGTTGTGATGCCATGTTGTATCTACACATATCGTGCATAATGTGTGTATGTTTGAAATGCATTGTATGTGTTGGATTCGACACCTAGTCGTGTGCCTTTGGTAGCCTTCCATACGGGGAAATGCCTCCTAGTGCTTCCACCGAGCCATGGTAGTTCGCTACTGCTCCGGAACACATGGATTGACCGGCATGTGTCCTTCTTTGCTCCTGTGTCTGTCCCTACGGGGAAATGTCACGCGGTGTATCACCGAAGTCCTTGTAGCTTGCTACGACTTGGTTGCACTCGCTGATGACCGACTGTGCATTGCTGGGTCATGTATGCCTGTCCCTGTACGTTTGTGCCACCTTGGTTCTATGACTAGTCATGTCGGCCTGGGTTCTCTGCCATATGGATACTAGCGACATATTTAACCTAGGATAGCTCTAAAATGACCTATACTTGGCATTTTTGTCACCCAAAAGTTCAAATCCACACACCTATCTCGAACTGTCTAGAATCCACTCATGTCATGTAGCCGAATATGGGACTCACGCTTTCCCTCAATCTACATCCCCAAGAAGCCACATAATTTTTAGCTCGAACGGAGTGTGAGGAGGCGTGAGTCACTATCATTCTCCATCTAATCTTTTTTTTTGTTGCGAAGACCATCTAATCTACATTTTCAAGGACCATGGTTTGGGTGTGGAAGAATAGTAGAATCTTCTCTACTTCTCATGAACCCCTTGCTTCATCTCTGTTATACAATCTTTGTCTGGCAGAAATCTGGTTGATGTAAGAAAGTGACAAGCGGTCCAGTACAATTTTGATGTGTGTGTATGTACAGTCTGTTTCTTTGCTTGGTACAAAATATACTGCAAGGGATGTTCTCTTTTGCTTCGTTTAAATATACTACATACCCTCTACAGACTCAGCTTATTTTCCTTTGTCTGAATATAACACAGACGATTTGTATGCAGTAGTTGTTGAAATTCAGTAATGTTCAGGCTTGTTCCAGTGTTAGTTTTCTTCAGACTTTCAGTGTTCCTTTTTCTGAAGAAAGTTACAAAGGAACTTCTTGTAAATTTTGGCTGTTATCTGTTGAGATTGTATCCTCTATTTTCATTTGGCTAGCTGGATATACTATCTTCTTCTAACTTACTTTTTTCCCATTTTACAGATTTGCTTAAGATCACGGAAGCTTGGGTTGATGGAGTGCTTGTATTTAGTTTTTGTTTTGACCTTGTGAAACTTGTTACCTATGGATGAAACTGTGCAATATTGATGAAACTATGTATATGTACGGATGAAACTTGCTACTATTGGTAACATGTATTGGATATATGTGTTCATGACTATTGGTAATATGTGTTGAAATGCTATATTGGTCATATAAATATATTTGTGTTTGATATTCTGTGAAAATAAATTGATATAAGAAAAAACAAAATTAAATGGGGCAATATAGTCACTTTGCCATCTGCTGGCAGATGGCAAAGAGCTTTGCCATCAGCTGGCAGATGGCAAAGAGGCCACGTGTCTGGCCTATTTGGGCTCTTTGCCATCTGCCAGCAGATGGCAAACCTCTTTGCCATGTGCTGGCAGACGGCAAAGCATGCAGCCTTTGCCATCTGCTGGCTCATGGCAAAGAGCCTGCATACTTTGCCATCTGCTGGCGGATGGCAAAGCATGCAGCCTTTGCCATCTGCTGGCACATGGCAAAGAGCCTGCATACTTTGCCATCTGCTGGCAGACGGCAAAGAGCCTGCAGCCTTTGCCATCTTCTGGCTGACGGCAAAGTATGTCGTTAGCCTTCTAATGGGGCTAACCCCATTAAGAGGCTTTGCCATCTGCCAGCTGATGGCAAAGCCACAGGCTCTTTGCCATCAGCCAGCAGATGGCAAAGAAGCCTTTGCCGATAAGAAGTCAGACTAACTATTTGCCATCTGCTGGCTGATGGCAAAGCCTTTGCCATCCGCCAACCATGCCTTTATCATCTGCCATGGCAGATGGCAAATTGCCAGATTCCAGTAGTGGTGCTTGCTACTCATGGAGATGGGGAACCTCCTAAAACCCTCGATGCTTGTTATGTGAAAAATATTATGCACTACTTTGATAATCCTAAGAAAACTCCATTCAATTTGATAATGGGAGTAACGTTGGATCAACGCGAATACTTTAGGGATTAACGCTTGACTCAAAAGGGAAACTTTTACGGGATCAAATTCATATGTTGCATCGGTATGCTTGGAATTTATGTCAGAGATATGATTTTACTTGTTGCTCTAGGATGAATGCTACATCTTCCCTTTTCATGTGAATTTAATGATAATGAAACCTTGGCTTCTTATGCTAATGGTATGTATGATTATTATGATGTGGAACGAATAGAAGAATTTGTTGCTTTTTAAGGGTGCTTATGAAATTGAATCTTTGTTTGAAAAGTTTGAAGCTTTTGATGATGATGTTTATAGACCTGGAAATTTTGCCATCCTTAAATATTGCTATGATAATTATAAATACAATTCCGATATTGATGAATTTATTGAGAAAGTCTCCTCTGTCCAAGAAGAGACTAATATTTTGCAGGAGTCTGTGGAAGAAGAAATTGATGAAATTGTGAGCTCATTGGATGAAAAAGATGATGAGGAGAGCGAAGAACAAAAGGAGGAAGATCGGAATAGCTATCCGTGCCCACCTTCTAATGAGAGTAATTCTTCAACACATACATTATTTAATTTCCCTTCGTGCTTACCGAAGGATGATTGCCATGATAATTGCTATGATCCCGTTGATTCATTTGAAATATCCCTTTTTGATGAATTTGATGCTTGCTCTGCTTGTGGCCACGATGCCAATATGAATGATGCTTATGGAGATGAACTTGCTATAGTTCCTTATGTTAAGAATGAAATTGTTGCTATTGCACCCACACATGATAGTCCTGTTATATTTTTGAATTCTCCAAACTACACTATATCAGAGAAGTTTGCTCTTGTTAAGGATTATGTTGATGGGTTGCATTTTGCTATTTCACATGATAATTTTGATGAATATAATATGCATGTGCTTGCTGCTCCTACTTGCAATTATTATGAGACAGGAACTACATCTCCGCCTCTTTATGTTTCCAACACAAAAAAATTGCAAGAAACTGCTTATGCTATGTATTGGCCTTTACTTGATGTTCATGAATTGTTCTTGTATGACATGCCAATGCATAGGAAGAGAGTTAGACTTTGTCATTGCTTGATATATGTTCCTTTGTGCTCACTACTAAATGCTAAATCATTGTTGATTCAAATTGGCTTTGATATACCTTGGGGTCCGGGTGGATCCATTACTTGAGCACTTTATGCCTAGCTTAATGGCTTTAAAGAAAGCGCTGCCAGGGAGACAACCCGGAAGTTTTAGAGAGTCATTTATTTATGTTGAGTGTTTTTATATAGCTTAAAAACAAAACAAAAATAGAGGGGAACTTAAAACTTCACAAAAAGAAAAGTGAAAGTGAGATAGACGAGCACCGTGGAAGCGGGAGCTAGCCTTGAACTTTGTTCATGCCCATGGAAACTTTGGGAATCTTAATTACAGAAACTTTCCAACAAAAATAATTATCCCCTTGTATAATTCATTGTATTATAAAAATAATGTGCCAAAATTTGCCTTTGTGATGAGTAGATTGTTTGTTGGTTTGTGCGGTGCAAAATAGAAACTTTGGCTGTAGTGCGCGATTTTACATTGTTTTACTGGAACATCAAACGCTTCTGAAAATTTTTGCATTGCCTTTCTATACAAATTATTTATTTTTTTCATAGTTTTTTCATAATTGTTGGAGTACCAGAAGTATGGTTAATGTTCAAATTACTACAGACTGTCCTGTTTAAGACAGATTTTGTTTTTGACGCATTGTTTGCTTGTTTTGATGAAACTATCGATTTCTATCGGTGGGTTAAGCCATGGAAAATTTATATTACAGTAGCTACAATGGAAAAACAAAATATGAATTGGTTTGCAACAGTACTTAGAGTAGTGATTTGCTTTATTATACTAATGCATCTTACCGAACTTTCTGTTGAGTTTTGTGTGGATGAAGTGATCAAAGATCGAGGAGGTTTCGATATGAGGAGAAGTAGGAGAGGAAAGAGCTCAAGCTTGGGGATGCCCAAGGCACCCCAAGTAAATATTCAAGGAGACTCAAGCGTCTAAGCTTGGGGATGCCCCAGAAGGAATCCCATCTTTCTTCAACAAGTATCGGTATGTTTTCGATTTCGTTTCGTTCATTGATATGTGCAAATCTTGGAGCGTCTTTTGCATTTAGCTTTAACTTTTCTTTTAGGAACCATGATGGTATGAGATAGTCCATGGTTGATTTATAGAATGCTCATTGCACTTCACTTATATCTTTTGAGTGTGGCTTTATAGAATGCTTCATGTGCTTCACTTATATCATTTGAAGTTTGGATTGCCTGTTTCTCTTCACATAGAAAACCGTTGTTTGAAGAATGCTCTTTTGCTTCACTTGATCTATTTAGAGAGTCAAAAGGAATTGGTCAATTTCATGGTTAGTCATGAAATCCTACATAAAACATATGGATCACTGAATATGATATGTTTGATTCCTTACAATAGTTTTGCGATATAGAGATGGAATATGTGGGAGGTACAAGTAAATGGTTGTGGTTAGTAAGAATATTGGTGTTAAGGTTTGTGATTCCCGAAGCATGCACGTATAGTCTCTCGTTATGCTATGATGTTGGAGCATCATTTATTATTGATTGTCTTCCTTATGAGTGGCGGTCGGGGACGAGCGATGGTCTTTTCCTACCAAACTATCCCCCTAGGGGCATGCGTAGTAGTATTTTGCTTCGAGGGCTAAGAAACTTTTGCAATAAGTATATGAGTTCTTTATGACTAATGTGACTCCATGGATTATACGCACTCTTACCTTTCCGCAATTTTCTAGCCTCTATGGTACCGTGCATTGCCCTTTCTCACATCGAGACGTGGTGCAAACTTCGCAGGTGCATCCAAACCCCATGATATGATACACTCTATCACACATAAGCCTTATTATATCTTCCTCAAAACAGCCACCATACCTACCTATTATAGCTTTTCCATGGCCATTCCGAGATATATTGCCATGCAACTTCCACCACTTTCCTTTGATGACTTGAGCATTCATTGTTATATTTCTTTGCATGATCATATAGCTGACATAGTAGTTGTGGCTCAGACACCATTCATCATTTTTCATACATGTTACGCTAGATCATTGCACATCCTGGTACATTGCCAGAGACATTCATATAGAGTCATATTTTGTCATGGGTATCGAGTTGTAATTTTTATTTCTTTTGAGTTATAAGTAAATAGAAGTGTGATGATCATCATTATTCAATTTTAGAGCAGTGCCCCAGTGAGGAAAGGATGATGGAGACTATGATTCCCCCACAAGTGTGGATGAGACTTCGGACAATGAGAGAAAAAAAAGAAAAAAAAAGAAAGAAAAAAAGAAAAGAAAAAAAACAAAGAGAGAAGGGGCATTATTAGTATCCTTTACCACACTTGTGCTTCAAAGTAGCACCATGTTTTTCATATGGAGAGTCTCCTATGTTGTCACTTTCATATACTAGTGGGAATTTTTCATCATAGGATTAGATGCACACCCACTTAGTTTTCATATTGAGCTTTCATACACTTATAGCTCTTAGTGCATTCGTTGCATGGCAATCCCTACTCCTCACTGATGACCCACAAGTATAGGGGATCTATCGTAGCCTTTTCTATAAGTAAGAGTGTCGAACCAAACGAGGAGCAGAAGGAAATGATAAGCGGTTTTCAGCAAGGTATTCTCTGCAAGCACTGAAATTATCGGTAACAGATAGTTTTGTGATAAGGTAATTTGTAACGGGTAACAAGTAACAAGTGTAAATAAAGTGCAGCAAGATGGCCCAATCCTTTCTGTAGCAAAGGACAAGCCTGGACAAACTCTTATAGAGAGAAAAGCGCTCCCGAGGACACATGGGAATTATCGTCAAGCTAGTTTTCATCACGCTCATATGATTCGCGTTCGTTACTTTGATAATTTGGTATGTGGGTGGACCGGTGCTTGGGTGCTGTCCTTTCTTGGACAAGCATCCCACTTATGATTAACCCCTATTGCAAGCATCCACAACTACAAAAGAAGTATTAAGGTAAACCTAACCATAGCATGAAACATATGGATCCAAATCAGCCCCTTACGAAGCAACTCATAAACTAGGGTTTAAGCTTCTGTCACTCTAGCAACCCATCATCTACTTATTACTTCCCAATGCCTTCCTCTAGGCCCAAATAATGGTGAAGTGTCATGTAGTCGACGTTCACATAACACCACTAGAGGAAAGACAACATACATCTCATCAAAATATCGAACGAATACCAAATTCACATGACTACTAATAGCAAGACTTCTCCCATGTCCTCAGGAACAAACGTAGCTACTCACAAATCATGTTCATGTTCATAATCAGAGGGGTATTAATATGCATAATAGATCTGAACATATGATCTTCCACCAAATAAACTAACTAGCATCAACTACAAGGAGTAATCAACACTACTAGTAACCCACATGTACCAATCTGAGGCTTTGGGACAAAGATTGGATACAAGAGATGAACTAGGGTTTGAGAGGAGATGGTGCTGGTGAAGATGTTGATGAATATTGACCCCCTCCCGATTAGAGGATCGTTAGTGATGACGATGGCGATGATTTCCCCCTCTCGGAGGGAAGTTTCCCCGGCAGAACAGCTCTGCCGGAGCCCTGGATTGGTTCCGCCAAGGTTCCGCCTCGTGGCGGCGGAGTTTCTTCCCGAAAGCTTTCTTATGATTTTTTTTGCAGGGTAAATGACTTAATATAGCAGAAGATGGGCACCGGAGGCCTTCCAGGGGCCGACGAGGTAGGGGGCGCGCCCAGGGGGTAGGGTGCGCCCCACCCTCGTGGCCAGGGTGTGGGCCCCCTCTGGTACTTTCTTTGCTCAATATTTTTTATTAATTCCAAAAATGACTTCCGTGAAGTTTCAGGACTTTTGGAGCTGTGCAGAATAGGTCTCTAATGTCTGCTCCCTTTCTAGCCCAGAATTCCAGCTGCCAGCATTCTCCCTCTTCATGTAAACTTTGTAAAATAAGAGAGAATAGGCATAAGTATTGTGACATAACGTGTAATAACATCCCATAATGTGATAAATATCGATATGAAAGCATGATGCAAAATGGACGTATCACTCGCATTGATATCAATTGATGGGCATCTCCATAGCCCGTTGGTTAGCCGTGTCGATGTGAGAATTTCTTACTTTTTTGTCTTCTCTATATTTACCCCTATCATTATATTTGATGTCTACTACGCAACCTTCTTCTTGTAGACGTTGTTGGGCCTCCAAGTGCAGAGGTTTGTAGGACAGTAGCAAATTTCCCTCAAGTGGATGACCTAAGGTTTATCAATCCGTGGGAGGCGTAGGATGAAGATGGTCTCTCAAACAACCCTGCAACCAAATAGCAAAGAGTCTCTTGTGTCCCCAACACACCCAATACAATGGTAAATTGTATAGGTGCACTAGTTCGGCGAAGAGATGGTGATACAAGTGCAATATGGATGGTAGATATAGGTTTTTGTAATCTGAAAAATATAAAAACAACAAGGTATCTAATGATAAAGGGTTAATTATCCTTTTGCCCTTAGTGATGTCTTTGTGCTCATTTTTGCCCTCAGATGCAAATTGTGCTCAGTTTTGCCCCTAGTCCATGCACAGCTACTATGACGAGGCCAAACGGCCATATTTGAGTCCATTCCGTCCGCCAGCGTTAAGTTGTGGGTCCAGAGCTTACACGTGGGACCGCGTGGACGTGGGTCCGGAGCTGACATGTAGGCCCATGCAACTAAATCCTCAAATCATTCGTAGCTCACTCTGCCCATCCGCTTCCCCGCCGGCTGGCTAACCTGCGCCGCCGCCGGCACTTGCGCCGTGGCCAGGACCTGCCCCGCCACCAGCTGCACGCCTACTCCACCGCTACCTTTCTGCGCCTATGCTCCACGGCTACCTCGACGCCCGCCACCTTCCTGCGACGCCACGGGTGGGGCGCCCGCCACCTGCTCGACCCGCGGCGCGGCCTCCTTCTGTGCGCCCGGCCGGAGCGCTCAAAGGAGGGGGGCAGCTGGAGCTATTTGAACTAGGAGGAAGAACCCTAGGCCGAAATGGAGAGCAGCGGCGACCCCATAGTATCTGGCGAGGCAAGCATCGGGCCGGAGATCCGCCGCGTCCACGACTGGGTTCCCGAGGGGTAAGTCTTGCCTCCTGTTTAGATTGAGCTTAGTTGTGCATTAGAACACTCGATTCGAGTAGGTTTGCCCAATTAGTGTGCTGATTGCGTCTCTGTTTTTCGCCGGTTAGGATGGAGTTGCGGTTTGCTTTCTTGATGCACATTAGAAGGGACCGGTACACGTTCGATGCAAAGGATCAGAAGAAATACCAAGGAGGTTTTGATTATCGGTTTCCAATGTCTAGTAATTGGAGTTTCAGACAATTTGGGGAGGTAATTTGTAGCCAATATCCTTGGGGTTTGCTTGATAAAGTGGTATACAAATACTATGATGGGGAAAAGAAATGGGTGACAATTAGTAATGATGAAGAGCTAGCTACCATGTTTGTTAGGCATAAAGAGAAAGATAATTTTCATGTGAGGCTGCAAGTTGATGTGCTTGAGCAGGCATTTGGACCTAGGATGACGGGTGCAACATCTCGGGGAGAACCAAGTCGTCGTAATGGCATCTCTAGCCAGAACAGTTCAGTTGGTGCACGGCGACGTGGTGGCTCGACAAGTGTGGGCAACAGCAGTAGGGTCCCCCTTGAAGTGGAGCATGATGACTACAATTCTGGGGTTGATGAAGAGAAGCTATATTCTGATGTTATTCGGAATTTACGACGGGCACCTCGGGCTGATAACCAAGATGAGGCTCACAATGCAGTCCGTGTGGATGATGACGCGGTGGGTGAGGACGAAGACCTTGCAGCTGTTGAATGGGACCCTTTGAACCCTAATTTGGAAGAAGGTACAGTTTTTGCATCCATGAATGAGTGTAGAAATGCACTTGTGACATACTGCATCAAGGTAGAACGTACTTTCAAAGTTGACAAGAGCGACCAAGTATGTTACAGAGTGCACTGTCCAACTGAGGGTTGTCCATGGAGGCTGCTCGCATCTAAAATGCAAAATAGCACTAATGTTCAGGTCAAAGTGAACCCTTTTAAGCACACATGCCAGGAATCAACCCTTAGGAAGGATACAATCAGTAGAGCCAAGTCAAGATGGGTGGCAGAAGAAGTAAAGAAGTGGGTGAAAGAAAACCAGCAAGTGGGTCCAAAGGAATTGCAGAAGAACATCAAAGATAAATTCAAGATAGATTTACCATACATGAGGTTGTTCAATGGTAAACAACAGGCTTTGGATACTATGTATGGTAACTGGCAGGAAAGCTTCCAATTGTTGTATTCATTCAAAGGTGAAGTGGAGAGGACAAGCCCAGGTAGTATTGTAGATATTGATCACCACACCGTGGAGTACACATTTAGGGGAGTGACAAAGACCAAGGAATGCTTTAGGAGGGTTTTTGTCTGCTTTGAGGCTTATCGCCGGGGTTTTTTGGCAGGTTGCAGGCCTTATTTGGCTATTGATGCCACTTTTCTCACAGGGAGGTTTAAAGGACAGTTAGTAGCTGCTTGTGCAGTTGATGCACACAGTTTTGTATTTCCAGTTGCCAACGGTGTGCTGGAGACAGAGTCTGAGGAGAGTTGGACCTGGTTTTTGCATAATCTGCGCCGGGCTATTGCACATCCCAATGGGTTGGTCATTCATACAGATGCCTGCAAAGGTTTAGAAGTGGCCGTGGACAATGTGTTCCCTGGAGTAGATCATAGGGAATGCATGCGTCACCTTGCTGCAAATTTCATGAAGAAATTCAAAGGAAAGGTGTATACCGACAATTTATGGCCAGCATCTTTGACTTGCAGTGTGAAGAAGCACAACTACCACTTGAGGCAGTTATACATGAATCTCAAAGTGAAAGAATACTTGGAAACACACCACTCCAAGTTATGGGCCAGAAGCCAATTTAGTGAACTGAGCAAAGTGGACTATGTGCACAATAATCTAGCAGAGTCTTTCAACTCAACGATCCGGAAACTAAAGGGTCATTATGTGGTGGATTTGCTGGACAGGATAAGGATATAATACATGCAGAAATTTCATTATCGTGCAGGAATAGCCGAGGCAAAATTCATGGGCCACATTATGATCCCTGTCGTGATGAATGAGCTGATGCAGAAAACAACAGGCTTGGAAATGAACATGACTCTTTGCTCGGGTACCACAGCAGAGATATCATATTTGGATAAAGATAAGAGGGAATGGAGATATCCAGTGGATTTAGAAGCTAGAACTTGCAGTTGTAGGCAATGGCAGATAACTGGGTTGCCATGCATTCATGCCTTGTTTTTCATCACTTCTCTCCCTGGTCCAGCAGGGAACATTCAGCAGTATGTGCATGATTACTACTCTGTTGCAAGGTTCAAAGCCACATATGCTTATGCCTTGCCTACTATGGAGGTAAAACAACAATGGGACATGGTGGACCCTGGATTCAAGCTTTGCGCTCCAGTTCTGAAAAGACCAGCAGGTAGACCAAGGAAGAGTCGAATCAGACCTCGCAGCGAAGGAGCTGGACTTGGAGCGAGGAAGCGTAGGTGCACAAGATGTGGTGGGTCTGGTCATTTCGGTAAGTATTGTGATAACACAGTAGATCCAGCGTTCGGAGAGAGTTTCGATGAAGGCTTCGATGAAAGTGATCATGGTGATCCAAGTGAGGCTCCAAATAGTGATCATGGTGATCCAAGTGAGGCTCCAAATGATGATCATGGTGATCCAAGTGAGGCTCCAAATGACGATCATGGTGATCCAAGTGAGGCTCCAAATGATGATGTTGGTGATCCAAGTGAGGCTCCAAATGATGATCTTGGTGATCCAAGTGAGGCTCCAAATGATGATCCAAGTGAGGCTCTAAATGGTGACCAACCTTCTGTTGTTGTGAGTTCTGCTGGGTATGTAAATCTTGCAAGGGTCAAATACTACTGTACATTTATGGGTCACTTGACATGATCTCATTACCCTTTATGTTTTGTACAGCTCTATGATAGGTTTGAAGAAGACGCACAAGGTACCGACAACCAAGAGGAGAAGAGAAGAAGCAATGAGCACAAGGTGCACGAGGAGCAAAGTGATGGCAAGAAGCTCAAGGAACAGACAGAAGCCCGAACGCTATATGTGAATAATTATGAAACATTATGAATAATGTTGTATTTCTGTTGGATGATGTTAGAACTATGTTTGACATGATGGTTAAATCTGTTGGATGATGTTTGAATGAGCACATGGTTTTTCCTTTTTTTTGATTTTTTTGAATTTTGTTTTGCTCTTTTGAATTCTGGTCAAACCTAACTTTGACCAAGATTTAAACAAGTCTAAAACATCAAAATGAAGAACTAAGCCTGGATCCTTCTTAGTCAATCCAAAATGAAGCTATGGTGAGGTTTTTGAAATTTTCATGAAAAATGTGCTAAAATGAGGGTCCAAAGGTAGGGTAAACGGCCTCATCTCTAAGCAAGGTTTTTTTCGACCTTGTCTAAATCAGCCAAATAACTTTCCTAAACATATATTCTATATATACGGACTATGTGCGCTGGTTTTTTCATTTTTTGATTTTTTAAAATTTGTTTTGCTCATTTGAATTCTGGTCAAACTTAACTTTGACCAAGATTTAAATAAGTGTAAAACATCAAAATGAAAAACTAAGCCTGGATCCTTCTTAGTCACTCTAAAATGAAGCTGTGGTGAGTTTTTCGAAATGTTCATGTTTATTTCCCCAAAACACTTCTCTTCACTTCATACAAAAGAGTTTGAGATACTCGAGATATCATACAATACACATGAACTTATCGTTTAAATGTATGTAAACCTTGTTTATCAACTTAAATCGTTAGTATATGACATAAGAAGACTATGTGCGCAGGTTTTTTATTTTTCTGATTTTTATTTAATTTATTATGCTCATTTGAAATCTGGTCAAACATAGCTTTGACTACTCCAAACCCCTCCCAAACCCCGCTAACCCTAGCGCTGAACCAAGACCGTTCATCTAACCCTAGCGCTGAACAAGGGTCGTCTTTCCAACCCTTCTAGAAGGAATCTGTGGGTAGGAGGGGGGCGATCCGCGAGATGCAATCTGATTGGCTGGGAGATTCTTTTTTTAAACAAATATCGGGCGCGCTGGATGGACCGTTGGGCTATCTCGTTGTCTGGGCCTGAGACCGCAGTAAATAGCCCGTCTCAGCCTTTCCAGGCCTTGCATGCATGCATGGGAGGCGGCGACGTGTATAGGTTGCGACGTGGGTTTGCATGCGCGGGAGGCTGCGACGTGCATGCATGCGAGCGAGGCGTGCTAGGCGCGCTAGGCTAGCGAGGCCAGCTAGGTGGTTCAACGAGTCAGATGCACCTTCCGGTCAAAGAGCTATGCAGTGATTCAAATGCACGCACGCGCCCCATGCATGTATCATTTTTGTGCAAAACTTTAAGAGTGCAAAGCGTAACGGATACACACACACGCGTTCGG
This sequence comes from Aegilops umbellulata, assembly GCA_032464435.1. Classification (NCBI taxonomy): domain Eukaryota; kingdom Viridiplantae; phylum Streptophyta; class Magnoliopsida; order Poales; family Poaceae; genus Aegilops; species Aegilops umbellulata. Next base: position 250,358,423 of record CP136060.1, read on the forward strand.
ATTCACACACGCACCGTTCTCACCCTTTCTCTCTTCCTCTCCCACCCACAGGCCTATAAATGGGGTGCCTATCTTCCTCTCCCACCCATAAGCCAGATCCGATCCATTCTCTCCAACTTCAAACACCCAATCGACCGAGCCCTCCCCAAGCGAGACCATGCAGTTCAACGGGCCGACCTTCAGTCGTCCGCCTGTCGTGCCGGAGCGGCGCTACCCACCGGGCGTGCTCGTGGAGAGGGAGCTCCGTGTGTGGGCTTTTTCAAGGTGGAGGGGTTATGTCGAACTCACCCGCGCCTTCCTCAGAGCCGGCTATGCCCACCTCCCACGAGGCTCGCCGAGGATGTTCACCCTCAACGAGGTTCGTGACCGCGGCGGCATCCTCCTACTGCTCACGGTCACCTTCACCAACCCGTTTGACGCGCGCGAGCTCCTCGGCCAAGTCTTCTGGTGCGGCTGCGAGGCCATCTTCTTCACAAACTACGAGAACATCTTCCCCACTCCAGCCGGGATGCACTCCCTTCCCTACGACGATGAGGAGGAGGTGTGAAGATGAAGACGGTGTTGAAGGGGCGCGCGCGGCCAAAGTGGAAGGGGGAGATCAAGATGAAGACTGTTTCATTTTTTATTTGTTGCTTTTCTATATCGTGTCATGTCGTGTCATGTGTCCGTGAACTGTCCGTGAAATTATTGTAATGGTACTTGTGTTGCATCTTATCTAAGTTATTTATTAGGGTTTATTATGTGTGTTAAAAAATGTCCGTGCCCAAGCATATAATTTATTCCCTAAACCAAGTCATGAAGCTCTAGAACTTGTGGTTGTCATTCAAAAGAGGGGGTGAGAAGCCCTCCGTTTTATTCAAAAAAAAAGTCATGAACTAACATGCAAATTTATTCCGTTTAAATCCTAAACCAAGTGCCACTCTAACACTAAACCAAGTGCCACTCTAACCAAAACCACGTGGCAGTGCAAACATATGTTTTCAACCTTCCAACCCTCCAAAATTTCAGTGCAAAACAAAGGAAAACCACTCTCACGCGTGTGCAAACATTCACGGTCTCACGTTTGTTTTGACAAATTTCACAGTCTCACTATGTATACATTTCTTCCCTACCCATGTCAAACTCTTGCCATCTGTCCTAGCGGTTACCAGCGCATCCCTAAACACCACAAACCCACGCGGTCTTGGGTTCGAGTCCCCAGCCGCACCAATTTTTTGTGCATTTTTTCACCCTTCATTTTTTTGACAAATTTCACAGTCTCACTATGTATACATTGCTTCCCTACCCATGTCAAACTCTTGCCATCTGTCCTAGCGGTTACCAGCGCAGCCCTAAACACCACAAACCCACGCGGTCTTGGGTTCAAGTCCCCAGCCGCACCAATTTTTTCTGCATTTTCCACACTTCATTTTTAGACAAATTAGTTTCTACTCAATGTTCATTTATTTTGGCACTAGGTGTAAACATCTACCAGAGCTGAGGCACATTTTTCATGACATTTTGGTCTTTGATTTAAATCATGGTGTATTTGAATTGGATTACTTAAATTGCTATTAAATATTTAATAGCTCCAAAAATTTCTAACCTTAATTGTTTGGCTCTGGAATAATTCATTAGCTGCATTTCATTGATCAAAAGTTTCTGAATTCTTCATTTCTTCTCCTTTTTTTCAACATATTTAAATGGTGGTCACTTCTTCCCTTTTTTTCAACATTTAAACAACTTTGACCAACATTTATACTAGGTGAATTTCTCATACAATTTCAAGATTACAAATTCCTCCATAATTCATCCCTTTCCATACATTTTCAACATTACAACCAGTGCGATTACCATACCTACAATTGCCCAAAAGTATTTGCAAATGGGTATTGGTAGTGCTTGATCTTCAAGCTTCCTAACCTTCTTCTTCAACATCCTAAGCTCAACAGCTAGATCTCTGTCAGTGTGTGCTTCGCCCTCCATCTCTTCTTCCGGAGCTCGTGTTGCGGCCACTGCGGTTTGGGGCAGCATGCGCAACCATTCGCCATGCTCTTCTTGCCGTTCATTTATCAGAGTCTTGGCCAGAGCATCGACCCAAAGAAAGAAGCATGTCACCTGCATGAACACGGAACAGATCAACCGATTGCTCAAAGATCCCGACCACGAAAATGGTGCAATTGCCTCGATTCTTACCCCATTCTCGCTGCACACGTAGAACGGACGATTGTGGTTCCTCGGTGTGTGAGAAACCCTCCGATCAACGCTCGCCCGGCACCGCGGATAGACGAAGACAGGCATCTCCACACACGCCCGGCTCTGCATCCGCGAGGTGGTGCGGGAGCTTGCGAAAGACATGGAGCTCGGAGCCGAACGAGATCTAAACGCCGGCGCGCCCTCCACAGCTAGCTTCCCACGGCCATGCCCTCCACAGCTAGCTTCCCACCGCCGTCGTGCTCTCGCTCTCTCGCCGTGGGATCTCAACACCGCCGCGCCCTCCACAGCTAGCTTCCCACCACCGTCGTGCTCTCGCTCTCTCGCCGTGGTCAGCGCCGTGCTCTCTGTCGCCGTGGTCACCGCCGCTGTCGCCCGCTAATATAGCACACCCGCAACGGCTCTATGCTCAACGGCTCTCTGCTGGGTCCCGCAAGCCACGCGTGCAATGGTCTGAATATAATTGGCCGCCTGTGCCGCCTGGTCCCACCTGTAAGGCCGAGTCAAAACGTTGACCTGACGGAGACGCCAAAGTTCACAGAACGAGTCGGTGCGCACGGACTAGGGGCAAAACTGAGCACAATTTGCATCTGAGGGCAAAACTGAGCAGATGGACACCACTAAGGGCAAAAGGATAATTAACCCAATGATAAAAGTGAGCGTAAACGGTATTGCAATGCTTCGAAACAAGGCCTAGGGTTCATACTTTCACTAGTGCAAGTTCTCTCAACAATAATAACATAATTGGATCATATAACTATCCCTCAACATGCAACAAAGAGTCACTCCAAAGTCACTAATAGCGGAGAACAAACGAAGAGATTATTGTAGGGTACGAAACCACCTCAAAGTTATTCTTTCTGATCGATCTATTCAAGAGTCTGTAGTAAAATAACATGAAGCTATTCTTTCCGTTCGATCTATCATAGAGTTCGTACTAGAATAACACCTTAAGATACAAATCAACCAAAAACCTAATGTCACCTAGATACTCCAATGTCACCCCAAGTATCCGTGGATATGATTATACGATATGCATTACACAATCTCAGATTCATCTATTCAACCAACACAAAGTACTTCAAAGAGGGCCCCAAAGTTTCTACCGGAGATTCAAGACGAAAACATGTGCCAACCCCTATGCATAAGTTCACGAGCGGAACCCGCAGGTTGATTACCAAAACATACATCAAGTGGATCACGTGAATATCCCATTGTCACCACAGATAAGCACGTCAGGACATACATCAAGTGTTCTCAAATCCTTAAAGACTCAATCCGATAAGATAACTTCAAAGGGAAAACTCAATCCATTACAAGAGAGTAGAGGGGGAGAAACATCATAAGATCCAACTATAATAGCAAAGCTTGCGATACATCAAGATCGTATCACCTCAAGAACACGAGAGAGAGAGAGAGAGAGAGAGAGAGAGAGAGAGAGATCAAACACATAGCTACGGGTACATACCCTCAGCCCCGAGGGTGAACTACTCCCTCCTCATCATGGAGAGCGCCGGGATGATGAAGATGGCCACCGGTGAGGGTTCCCCCCCTCCGGCAGGGTGCCGAAACAGGGTCCCGATTGGTTTTTGGTGGCTACAGAGGCTTGCGGCGGCGGAACTCCCGATCTATTCTGTCTCCTGAAGTTTTTAGGGTATATGGATATATATATATATATATATGCGAAAGAAGTCGGTCAGGGGAGCAACGAGGGGCCCACGAGGGTGGGGGCGCGCCCAGGGGGGCAGGCGCGCCTCCCTGCCTTGTGGCCACCTTGAAGCTTCCTTGACTTCAACTCCAAGTCTCCTAGATCACGTTCGTTCCAAAAATCACGCTCCCGAAGGTTTCATTCCGTTTGGACTCCGTTTGATATTCCTTTTCTGCGAAACACTGAAACAAGGGAAAAACAGAAACTGGCACTGGTCTTTGGGTTAATAGGTTAGTGCCAAAAATAATACTCCCTCCGTTCCTCAATATAGGGTGTATAGTTTTTGGCACGGAAATTAAAGAACGCATGTGGAGGGAAAATTTCACAAGTTTTGGGAGAGATTACACCTGACTAATTGACATGAGAAAGTAGAGGAGCTTGCCCTATATAAGGAAATGTAATCAAATGCCTTAAAAAATTATCCAAACGAGTGGTGCAACGCAATAAACCTTATATTTCGGACTTTTTCTCAAAAATCTATACACCTTATATCTAGGAACGGAGGGAGTATAAAAGTGTTTAATAAAGCCCATAAACATCCAAAACAGATAATATAATAGAATGAATACTTCATAAATTATAGATACGTTGGAGACGTATCAGCATCCCCAAGCTTAATTCCTGCTTGTCCTCGAGTAGGTAAATGATAAAAGAAATAATTTATGAAGTGTGAATGATAGCAGGTGCACAAGTTTGATCAATGATAATTTCAATCACCTTTTCTAGCATCATTATATATCATAACAGTAGCTCATCTCATAAAGCTTCTCATGATCAAGTAACAAGCTATTCACATGTTTAAAGTATTGTTGGGGAACGTAGCAGAAATTCAAAATTTTCTACGCATCACCAAGATCAATCTATGGAGAGACTAGCAACAAGAGAGAGGGGAGTGCATCTTCATACCCTTGAAGATCGCGATGCGGAAGCGTTAAAAGAACGTGGATGAAGGAGTCGTACTCGTAGCAATTCAGATCGCGGTTGATTCCGATCTAAGCGTCGAACAACAGTGCCTCCGCGTTCAACACACGTACAGCCCGGGGACGTCTCCTCCTTATTGATCCAGCAAGGGGAGAGGAGAAATTGAGGGAGAGCTCTGGCAGCACGACGGCGTGGTGGTGGAGCTTGCAGTTCTCCGGCAGGGCTTCGCCAAGCACTACAGAGGAGGAGGTGTTGGGGAGGGAGAGGGCTGCGCCAAGGGAAGGGGTCCAGCTCCCATGCGCCACCCCACTATATATAGGGGTGGAGGGGGATGGTTTCTTGCCCTCCAAGTCCACTGGGGCGTTGTCAAAGGTGGGGGAAAGAAATCCCATCATTTCCCTTCCCCACCGATTGTTATCCCCCTTTTTTAGGGATCTTGATCTTATCCCTTCGGGATATGATCTTATTCCTTCTAAGGGGGGATCTTGGTGCACCTTGACCAAGGGTGTGGGGCCTTGCCCCCACTACCCAAGTTCATGTGGGTCCCCCCATGCAGGTGGGCCCCACTCCGGAACCTTCTAGAACCTTCCCGGTACAATACCGAAAAATCCTGAACATTTTCCGGTGGCCAAAATAGGACTTCCCATATAATAATCTTTACCTCTGGTCCATTCCAGAACTCCTCGTGACGTCCGAAATCTCATTCGGGACTCTGAACAAGATTCGGTAACTGCACACTAATTCCCATAACAACTCTAGCGTCACCGAACCTTAAGTGTGTAGAACCTACGGGTTCGGGAATCATGCAGACATGACCGTGATAGCTCTCTGGCCAATAACCAACAGCGGGATCTGGATACCCATGTCGGCTCCCACATGTTCCACGATGATCTCATTGGGTGAACCATGATGTCGGGGATTCAATCAATCCCGTATACAATTCCCTTTGTCTATCGGTATGCTACTTGCCCGAGATTCGATTGTCGGTATCCCTATACCTTGTTCAATCTCGTTACTGACAAGTCTCTTTACTCGTTCTGTAACGCATGATCCCGTGGCTAACTCATTAGTCACATTGAGCTCATTATGATGATGCATTACCGAGTGGGCCCAGGGATACCTCTCCGTCATACGGAGTGACAAATCCCAGTCTCGGTTCGTGCCAACCCAACAGACACTTTCGGAGATACCTGTAGTGCACCTTTATAGCCACCCACTTACGTTGTGACGTTTGGTACACCCAAAGCATTCCTACGGTATCCGGGAGTTACACAATCTCATGGTCTAAGGAAATGATACTTGACATTACAAAAGCTCTTAGCAAACGAACTACACGATCTTGTGCTATGCTTAGGATTGGGTCTTGTCCATAACATAATTTCCTAATGATGTGATCCCGTTATCAATGACATCCAATGTCCATGGTCAGGAAACCATAACCATCTATTGATCAACGAGCTAGTCAACTAGAGGCTTACTAGGGACATGTTGTGGTCTATGTATTCACACATGCATTACGGTTTCCAGTTAATACAATTATAGCATCAACAATAGACAATTATCATGAATAAGGAAATATCATGATAACCATTTTATTATTGCCTCTAGGGCATATTTCCAACAGTCTCCCACTTGCACTAGAGTCAATAATCTAGTTCACACCACTATGTGATTGTAATGAATCCAACACCCATGGGGTTTGGTCATATCTCGCTTGTGAGAGAGGTTATTAGTCAACGGGTCTGAACCTTTCAGATCTGTGTGTGCTTTACAAATCTCTATGCCATCTTGTAGATGCAGCTACCACGCGCTACTTGGAGCTATTCCAAATAACTGCTCTGCTATACGAATCTGGTTTACTACTCAGAGTCATCCGGATTAGTGTCAAAGTTTGCATCAACGTAACCCTTTACGACGAACTCTTTTTCCACCTCCATAATCGAGAAAATTCCTAAGTACACTAGTTACTAAGGATAAGTTCGACCGTTGTCATGTGATCCATTCCTGGATCACTCTTGTACCCCTTGACTGACTCATGGCAAGGCACACTTCTGGTGCGGTACACAGCATAGCATACTGTAGAGCCTACGTCTAAAGCATAGGGGACGACCTTCGTCCTTTCTCTCTCTTCTGCCGTGGTCAGGTCTTGAGTCTTACTCAATACTCACACCTTGTAACACAGCCAAGAACTCCTTCTTTGCTGATCTATTTTGAACTCCTTCAAAATCTTGTCATGGTATGTATTCATTTGAAAGTACTATTAAGCATTTTTTATCTATCCTTATAGATCTTGATGCTCAATGTTCAAGTAGCTTAATCCAGGTTCTCCATTGAAAAACACTTTCCAAATAACCCTGCATGCTTTCCAGAAATTCTACATCATTTCTGATCAAGAATATGTCAACAACATATACTCATCAGAAATTCTATAGTGCTCCCACTCACTTCTTTGGAAATACAAGTTTCTCATAAACTTTGTATAAGCCCAAAATCTTTGATCATCTCATCAAAGCGCACATTCCAATTCTGAGATGCTTACTCCAGTCCTTAGAAGGATTGCTGGAGCTTTGCATACTTGTTAGCATCTTTCAGGATTGACAAAAACTTTCTGGTTGTATCACATACAACCTTTCCTCAAGAAAATCGTCGAGGAAACAATGTTTTGACATCCTATCTGCAAGATTTCATAAATAATGCAGTAACTGCTAATATAATTCCAACAGACTCTTAGCATCGCTACGAGTGAGAAAGTCTCATCATAGTCAACTCCTTGAACTTGTCGAAAAACATCTTAACGACAAGTCGAGCTTTCTTAATGGTGACACTTACCATCATTGTCCGTCTTCTTTTTAAAATCCATCTGCACCCAACAGCCTTACGACCATCAAGTAGTTCTTCCAAAGTCTATACTTTGGTTTTATACATGGATCCTCTCTCAGATTTTATGGCCTCGAGCCATTTGTTGGAATCCGGGCCCACCATCGTTTCTCCATAGCTCGTAGGTTCATTATTGTCTAGCAACATGACTTCCAAGACAGGATTACGTACCACTCTGAATTAGTACGCATCCTTGTCGACCTACGAGGTTTGGTAGTGACTTGATCCGAAGTTTCATGATCACTATCATAAGCTTCCACTTCAGTTGGTGTAGGTGCCACAGGAACAACTTCCTGTGCCCTGCTACACACTAGTTGAAGTGACGGTTCAATAACCTCATCAAGTCTCCACCATCCTCCCACTCAATTCTTTCGAGAGAAACTTTTCCTCGAGAAAGGACCCGTTTCTAGAAACAATCACTTTTGCTTCCGGATCTGAAATAGGAGGTATACCCAACTGTTTTGGGTATTCTATGAAGATGCATTTATCCGCTTTGGGTTCGAGCTTATCAGCCGGAAACTTTTTCACATAAGCGTCGCAGCCCCAAACTTTTAAGAAACGACAACTTAGGTTTCTCTAAACCATAGTTCATACGATGTCGTCTCAATGTAATTGCGTGGTGCCCTATTTAAAGTGAATGTGGTTGTCTCTAATGCCTAACCCATAAACGATAGTGGTAATTCGATAAGAGACATCATGGTATGCACCATATCCAATAGGGTGCAGTTATGATGTTCGGACACACCATCACACTATGGTGTTCCAGGCGGTATTTAGTTGTAAAACAATTTCCACAATGTCTTAATTGTGTGCCAAACTCGTAACTCAGATATTCATCTATATGATCATATCATAGACATTTTATCATCTTGTCACGACGATCTTCAACTTCACTATGAAATTACTTGAACCTTTCAATAATTCAGACTTGTGTTCATCAAGTAAATATACTCAGAATCTACTCAAATCATCTGTGAAGTAAGAACATAACGATATCCACTGCGTGCCTCGGCACTCATTGGACTGCACACATCAAAATGTATTAATTCCAACAAGTTGCTTTATTGTTCCATCTTACTGAAAACGAGGCCTTTCAGTCATCTTGCCCATGTGGTATGATTTGCATGTCTCAAGTGATTCAAAATCAAGTGAGTCCAAACGATCCATCTGTATGGAGTTTCTTCATGCATATCTACCAATAGACATGGTTCACATGTCTCAATCTTTTCAAAAACGAGTGAGTCCAAAGATCCATCAACATGGAGCTTCTTCATGCGTTTTATACCAATATGACTCAAATGGCAGTGCCATAAGTATGTGGTACTATCATCACTATCTTATATCTTTTGGCATGAACATGTGTATCACTACGATCGAGATTCAGTAAACCATTCATTTTAGGTGCAAGACCATTGAAGGTAATGAATAACCGTATTGTGATAAACATAATCCAATCATGTCTATGCTCAACGCAAACACCAAAGCAAACAACATTTATCTGGGTTCAATACTAATCTCGAAGGTAGAGGGAGCGTGCGATGGTGATCATATCATCCTTGGAAACATTTCCAACACACATAGTCACCTCACCCTTAGCTAGTCTCCGTTTATTCCGTAGCCTTTTATTTCGACTTACTAACACTTAGTAACTGAACCGGTATTTTTAATACCCTGGTGCTACCAGGAGTACTAGTGAAGTACACATTATAATGTATATCCAATATACTTCTGTCAACCTTGCCAGCCTTCTTATCTACCGAGTATCTAGGGTAATTCTAATTCAGTGACCGTTCCCCTCATTATAGAAGCACTTAGTCTCGGGTTTGGGTTCAACCTTGGGTTTCTTCACTAGAGCAGCAACTGATTTGCCGTTTCATGAAGTATCCCTTCTTTCCCTTGCCCTTCTTGAAACTAGTGGTTTAACCATCAACAATTGATGCTCCTTCTTGATTTCTACTTTCGCGGTGTCAAACATCGCGAGTTGCTCAAGGATCATCATGTCTTTTCCTGATATGTTATAGTTCATCATGAAGCTCCAATAGCTTGGTGGCAGTGACTATGGAGAACCATCACTATCTCATCTGGAAGATTAACTCCCACTCGATTCAAGCGATTGTAGTACTCAGACAATCTGAGCACATGCTCAACGATTGAGCTTTTCTCCCATAGTTTGCAGGCTTAAGAAACTTGTCAGAGGTCTCATACCTCTTGACGGTGGCACTAGTCTGAAATTCTAATTTCAGTCTTTGGAACATCTCATATGTTCTGCGACATTTCAAAAAACGTCTTTGGTGCCACAATTCTAAACCGTTAGTATTACGCACTGAACTATCATGTAGTCATCAAAACGTGTATGTCAGATGTTTCCCAACATCTACAGACGACGCTCGAGGTTCAACACACTGAGCGGTGCATTAAGGACATAGCCCTTCTGTGCAGCAATGAGGACAATCCTCAGTTCATGGACCCAGTCCGCATAATTGCTACTCTAGGAACATATCTAAAACAGTAGAACCAAAGCGTGAGCTACGACATAATTTGCAAAGACTTTTTGACTATGTTCATGATAATTAAGTTCATCTAATCAAATTATTCAATGAACTCCCACTTAGATAGACATCCCTCTAGTCATCTAAGTGATACAAGATCCGAGTCAACTAGGCCGTGTCCGATCATCATGTGAGACGGACTAGTCATCATCGGTGAACATCTTCATGTTGATCGTATCTACTATACGGCTCATGTTCAACCTTTCGGTCTCTTGTGTTCCGAGGCCATGTCTGTACATGCTAGGCTCGTCAAGTCAACCTAAGTGTTTCGCATGTGTAAATCTGGCTTACACCCGTTGTGTGCGAACGTTAGAATCTATCACACCCGATCATCACGTGGTGCTTCAAAACAATGGTCCTTCGCAACGGTGCACGGTTAGGGGGAACACTTTCTTGAAATTTTAGCGAGGGATCATCTTATTTATGCTACCGTCGTTCTAAGCAAATAAGATGTAAACATGACAAACATCACATGCAAATCATGAAGTGACATGATATGGCCAATATCATGTTGCGCCTTTTGATCTCCATCTTCGAGGCGCGGCATGATCACCTTCGTCACCGGCATGACACCATGATCTCCATCATCATGATCTCCATCATCGTGTCTTCATGAAGTTGTCTCGCCAACTATTACTTCTACTACTATGGCTAATGGTTAGCAATAAAGTAAAGTAATTACATGGTGTTTTTCATTGACACGCAAGTCATACAATGAATTAAGACAACTCCTATGGCTCCTGCCGGTTGTCATACTCATCGACATGCAAGTCGTGATTCCTATTACAAGAACATGATCAATCTCATACATCACATATATATAATCCATCACATCCTTTTGGCCATATCACATCACATAGCATACCCTACAAAAACAAGTTAGACGTCCTCTAATTGTTGTTGCATGTTTTACGTGGCTGCTATGGGTTTCTAGCAAGAACGTTTCTTACCTACGCAAAAGCCACAACGGTGATGTGCCAATTGCTATTTACCCTTCATAAGGACCCTCTTCATCTAATCCGATCCGACTAAACTGGGAGAGACAGACACCCGCTAGCCACCTTATGCATCAAGTGCATGTCAGTCGGTGGAACCTGTCTCACGTAAGTGTACGTGTAAGGTCGGTCCAGGCCGCTTCATCCCACAATGCCGCCGAATCAAGATAATACTAGTAACGGCAAGCAAATTGAACAAATCATCGCCCACAACTACTTTGTGTTCTACTCGTGCATAGAATCTATGCATAGACCTAGCTCATGATGCCACTATTGGGGAACGTAGCAGAAATTCAAAATTTTCTACGCATCACCAAGATCAATCTATGGAGAGACTAGCAACGAGAGAGAGGGGAGTGCATCTTCATACCCTTGAAGATCGCGATGCAGAAGCGTTAAAAGAACGCGGATGAAGGAGTCGTACTCGTAGCGATTCAGATCGCGGTTGATTCCGATATAAGCGCCGAACAACAGTGCCTCCGCCTTCAACACACGTACAGCCCGGGGACGTCTCCTCCTTCTTGATCCAGCAAGGGGAGAGGAGAAGTTGAGGGAGAGCTCCGGCAGCACGACGGCGTGGTGGTGGAGCCTGCAGTTCTCCGGCAGGGCTTCGCCAAGCACTACGGAGGAGGAGGTGTTGGGGAGGGAGAGGGCTGCGCCAAGGGAAGGGGTCCAGCTCCCATGCGCCTCCCCACTATATATAGGGGTGGAGGGGGCTGGTTTCTTTCCCTCCAAGTCCATTGGGGCGTTGGCAAAGGTGGGGGAAAGAAATCCCATCATTTCCCTTCCCCACCGATTGTTATCCCCCTTTTTTAGGGATCTTGATCTTATCCCTTCGGGATATGACCTTATTCCTTCTAAGGGGGGATCTTGGTGCACCTTCACCAGGGGTGTGAGGCCTTGCCCCCACTATCCACGTTCATGTGGGTCCCCCCATGAAGGTGGGCCCCACTCCGGAACCTTCTAGAACCTTCCCGGTACAATACCGAAAAATCCTGAACATTTTCCGGTGGCCAAAATAGGACTTCCCATATATAAATCTTTACCTCCGGACCATTCCGTAACTCCTCGTGGCGTCCGAGATCTCATCCGGGACTCTGAACAACATTCGGTAACTGCACACTAATTCCCATAACAACTCTAGCGTCACCGAACCTTAAGTGTGTAGACCCTACGGGTTCGGGAATCATGCAGACATGACCGAGACAGCTCTCTGGCGAATAACCAACAGCGGGATTTGGATACCCATGTCGGCTCCCACTTGTTCCATGATGATCTCATCGGATGAACCACGATGTCGGGGATTCAATCAATCCCGTATACAATTCCCTTTGTCTATCGGTATGCTACTTGCCCGAGATTCGATTGTCGGTATCCCTATACCTTGTTCAATCTCGTTACCGGCAAGTCTCTTTACTCGTTCTGTAACGCATGATCCCGTGGCTAACTCATTAGTCACATTCAGCTCATTATGATGATGCATTACCGAGTGGGCCCAGAGATACCTCTCCGTCATACGGAGTGACAAATCCCAGTCTCGGTTCGTGCCAACCCAACAGACACTTTCGGAGATACCTGTAGTGCACCTTTATAGCCACCCAGTTACGTTGTGACGGTTGGTACACCCAAAGCATTCCTACGGTATCCGGGAGTTACACAATCTCATGGTCTAGGGAAACGATACTTGACATTAGAAAAGCTCTTAGCAAACGAACTACACGATCTTGTGCTATGCTTAGGATTGGGTCTTGTCCATAACATCATTCTCCTAATGATGTGATCCCGTTATCAATGACATCCAATGTCCATGATCAGGAAACCATAACCATCTATTGATCAACGAGCTAGTCAACTAGAGGCTTACTAGGGACATGTTGTGGTCTATGTATTCACACATGTATTACGGTTTCCAGTTAATACAATTACAGCATGAACAATAGACAATTATCATGAACAAGGAAATATAATGATAACCATTTTATTATTGCCTCTAGGGCATATTTCCAACAAGTATAGATCATAAACTTTCTTGAAAACTAACAAACCATGTTATTAGTCATCAAATAATTACAATTCATCTTATTTTCAGGAAGAGTCTATGTCAGAGCTTTTATTTAGCAAACTCCACATACTCAACTATCATTTAGTTTCATAATTGCTAACACTCACGCGATATTTATGGGTTCAAAGTTTTAATCATACACAGAGAAAGATAGAGGCTTATGGATTCGCCTCCCAACCTTTTACCTCAAGGGTAATGTCAACAATAATAGCTCATGATGCCTTACATGCAATTGGATATATATATATATATATATATATATATATATATATATATATATATATATATATATATATATATCAGAATCTTTCCAACACAATGTGCTTGCCAAAGGATAAAATGTAAAAAGGAAAGGTGAAGATCACCATGACTCTTGCATAAGGTAAAAGACAACAATAAAAGATAGGCCCTTCGCAGAGGGGAGCAGAGGTTGCCATGCACTTTTATAGTTGGATGCACAAAATCTTAATGCGAGGGAACGTCACTTTATATTGCCACTTATGATAAGGACCTTTACTATGCAGTCCGTCGCTTTTATTGTGTCCATATCACAAGATCGTATAAAGCTTATTTCTCCACACTAAAAGATCATACATATTTGAGAGCAATTTTTATTGCATGCACCGATGACAACTTACTTGAAGGATCTTACTCAATCCATAGGTAGGTATGGTGGACTCTCATGGCAATACTGGTTTAAGGGATGTTTGGAAGCACAAGTAGTATCTCTACTTGGTGCAAAGAATTGGCTAGCATGAGGGAGAAAGGCAAGCTTAGCATGTTGAATGATCCATGACAATATACTTTATTTCGGATATAAGAAAACATAACCCATTACGTTGTCTTCCTTGTCCAACATCAACCTTTTAGCATGTCTGTCGATGTACAAAAAGGGGGGGTACACTTTTTGTACCCCTATGACTGTGCACGGGTAGTCTGAGCCACTGGCGCCGCTGCACCAAGCCCGGCAAGGGAGGTAGAACCAAGGTGAGGCCAAAGTCAAAGAGGAGCAGAACAACGCCAAGACCATAAAGAGCAAAGGGGACAAAGCGGGGCCCCCCTCCCCGACAAGATCCTTTCCGGGAGGTGGTTTTTGCCAACCTGACAAGACCCTTGCCGTGGCAGCTCGCCCCACGCCTATGGAGCGGGTCACCCTTGAGTCCACTTCCCCCATGGATCAAGGATTCGGGAGGCATCCCCGTGGTGGTATGCAGATCTTTGTGAAGACATTCAAGACCAGATGCACACTTTAGAAGATGATGATCCTTGGCGGGATCCCAGCCAAGGAAAACCACATGGCCCCCGGCAAGAGCCTTGCCGGGGATGACAGCAGACGCCACGGCAAGACCCTTGTCAGGACCCCGGAAAGGCCCTTGCCAAGGACACCCGCGGGGCCACCATCAGACCCACGCCAGTCACACCTCCACCACCGTTCGCATACGGTTGCCGACCCAACCAGCTGGGCAGGCACCTGCGTGGCGGCATGCAAATCCTCGTGGAGACCCACCGCTGCGCCACCTCAGCTGCCTGCCCGCCTACATGGCATCACAGGCACCGCTGGCCAGGGCGCGTGTCGACGCGGGAGAGAGCGGCGACGGACGAGATGGGGCACTCCCCCGCCCCCGATAAAGCAGGGACACCTAAGCAAAGGCACATTTAATGCGCCTTGCCATGTAATGCGAGGGATAACCTCGCACCACTGTACCCTTTCCACCTCCTGTGTGCCACTGTGGCAGCCCCTTTTCCTATAAAAGGAGGCCCCAGGCGACCAGGAGGAGGATTCGGCTTTTTGGAGCTCCTCACGCCCCATAGCTAGCTCAAGAACACAAGCATATAATCCACCAAAGCAGGTGTAGTGTTTTACGCACCTTCGCGGCCCGAACCTGGATAAAGGAATCGTGTACTGCCTGCTTGATCCGCTCTTCTCACGACCCCCGCGCCCTGCAACCATAGAAAGGGATCCTCGTGATCCCATAGGTGTCATTTCCCACCGACATCTTTGGCGCGCCAGGCAGGGGCAGCGCACTTATGAGAATCGGCTTTAGCAGTTAGTTCGACGTTTCTTCATCGTCATGGCGCCCAAGAAGAAGACGACGGTGGCGCTTGGCCCGTCGGACGCCGGGTATCCCGTCCCGACGCGGGCGAGCAGCGGACCGATCGCCGAAAGGACCCGGGGCGCTACTCGCGAACACCAACACCGTCCTAGCGGCCGGAGTTTGGGAGGCGGCGATGTTCGTGCGCCCGGTAACGGACCGCACGCCGCCAAATCCAAAGACGGAGCCGGGCCCTCCGCAGGTGGCGCGGGACCTTCTGAGGTCGTTGCTGCCCCGCCCGCTGGCGGCGCGAGGGCCTCCAGGACTCCCACTCCGGCGCCAACGGTGCGTTCCTCTCAAGCGGCGCGCGACGAGCGGCGTGATCGCCCTGAAGACCCCGGGAGTCGCCGCGGGAAAAGCCTCGAGCACCACTCCCGGGATGTAGAAGGCTTGCCCGCTCGCCGAGGCGCCGGTGAAGGCGGCGTGCGACCGCGTGGTTGTGATGGAGCTCCTTTTGACATGGTCAGAAGTCGAAGCGCGTCGTGATCCGTGCAGGTTTCGCTGCTGCCGACGCCAACAGAAGCCTTGGAGCGCGCGCAGTTGCTCCTTGACTTTCCTCCCACTACGGGGAAACTCGACGAATGGAGAGCCACCATCCGAAGCCTTGTTGCGGTGGCCAACAAAGATGAGCCGACCCCGACGGAGCCCCCAGGTCGACGTTCCGACGGAGTCCCGCGTACCAGTGGCAGGAAGGCTCGCGGCGCCGCGACCACGGTGCACTCGCCTCCTCCTCGCCCGGTGCCACGGACGCCCGCCCATCGCGACGACGTGGGCAACGAAATCTCCATAGCATCGTCCGACCCGCGGACCCACCAGGACCAACGCCAGGTCCTTCGAGATCGGGAACATGAAGACGCTCGGACCACCATCGAGCGCCGGCGCGGAGCGCGCCACCAGTCAGATAAGCGAGCGGGGCCTGCTGTGGACCACCCAGCACCGGAAAGCCCTGGGGGCTTGCCTTACGAGGTAGGCTGCCCGGCTTTTACCCGTGAGTTGCGGCAGTTCCAGTGGCCCACTCACCGCACTTTCAAACCTGACGTGGGCGAGAAGTACGGTGGCAAGACCCACCCATCCGAGTTCCTCAGCATCTACACCATCGCGATGCAGGCTGCCAGAGCTCATGACGATAAGGTGCTTGCAAATTACTTCCCGTTGGCTCTTAAGCCCAACGCCATGTCCTGGTTGATGCACTTGCCGGTAGGCTCCATCTCCTCCTGGTCGGATTTGTGCCATGAATTTGTGGGCGCCTTCACTGGCGGTCATCAAGCTCACGACCAAGCAAGTGATCTCCATGTCATTCCCCAGAAGGGAGGCGAGAGTCTCCGCAAGTACATACAGAGGTTCAGCCAGGTGCAGTACAATATTCCAGATGTTCACCCCGCCGCCATCATCAGCGCGTTCCATCAGAACGTTCGGAACCGCAAGATGCGCGAAGAGCTGGCAATGAACAAGGTGAAAGATGTCGCGGAGCTCTATGTTCTCGCGGACAAATGTGCCCGGGCTGAAGAAGGGAGGAAGTACCCCGGCGAAGATGCCGGCGTGGAAACCGACTCCTCTGAAGAGGACACCGCTGCCCCGGCGAAGAAAGGCCGGTGCCGCAACAGGAAGCGCAAAGGGAAAGCTGTGCTTGCCGTCGAGGGGTCTGACGACACCGGCTCCACCAAGAAGACCAAGGCAGGTGACCCCGGCAAGGAAATTGCCGGATGTGTCGCCTGCCAGGCCTTGGCGGCCGCCGAGAAGCCAGGAAACTCCGACAAGCGATACTGCAAGATCCATCGCACCAGAGGCCATGCTCTCCAAGACTGCCGGCAGGTTGAGCTCCTCGCTGAGAAATAGAGGGCTGAATACGAGAGGCGGGACAAGGAGAAGGGCCAAGACGGTGCTAAGGGATCCGACAAGAAACGCGATGGCCAGGCGGGCCGTCGCGGCAAGGATAAGAAACAAGAGAGGCCCGCTCGGGGCCGTGATAGAAAGCCAGAAGATGACGATCACGAAGAGGACGATGAGTCCGGCGACCAAGAGTTCCAGAAAGCTACAGAGGCCATGTGCGTTGACGGCGGCGCTTCGCTGCATGCCTCTCAGCGCCGGCTTAAACAGTGGGCGCGAGAGATTACAGCAGCAGAGCCGTCGTTTGATGCCCAGAGGCCGCTGAAGTGGTCCAGCACGCCTATCATTTTTTACTCTGAGGATCACCCTGATCGCACTACTGCGGTCGGGTGCTGGCCGTTGTTGGTTTCACCGACGATACACAACCTCAGGGTGACAAAATGTTAGTAGATGGCGGGGGCGGTCTGAACTTGATCTCGCCTGCCGTGGTCGAGAAGCTGCAGATCCCCGATGGAGACCTCGAAGAAACGGGCATGTTTCAGGGGGTCAGCCTGGGAGAAGCCAACCCAAGGGAAAGGTCACGTTGCCCGTAACTTTCGGGAGCGACTTGAACTTCAAGACGGAGAGGATTGTGTTTGATGTTGCCAAGATCCCCTTGCCCTACAACGGGATCCTTGGCCGCCCGGCGCTGGCCAAGTTCATGGCGGCGTCGCACTACGCCTACAATACCCTCAAGATGCCAAGGCCCGTGACGGTCATCACCATCTCCTCCGACAAGAAGGATGCGCTGATTTGCACTGACCAAGTGTACCAGCAAGCAGTCGCAGCAGCTGCCGCCGCTAGGGCATTTGCTCCTGCTGCCAGGACCCCGGGGGGGAAAGAAGAAGAAGGCCGGTGAGACCTCGGACACCCACTCCGGCAAGCGCACCTCTTCGGAGTGTAGCGCTGTCGTCGAGGACGTGCAGAGAGCTCTGCCGGCGGAAGCAAGAGGTCAACAAGGACGGCACGAGAGGATCTTTCACCGTAAGCTCCACCCTTGATGACAAATAGGAAGACGCGCTCGTCACCTTCCTGCGGGCGAATGTCGATGTGTTTGCATGGCAAGATTCCGACATCCCCGGCGTTCCCAGGGAGTTGATTGAGCACCACCTTGCGGTCTGTCCTCATGCGCGGCCCGTCAAGCAGAAGGTCAGAAAGCAAGCTTTGGAATGACACGAGTATCACAGAAGAAATCCGGAAACTCGAGGCAGCAGGTTTGGTAAGAGGAGTGCTCCATCCGACGTGGTTGGCCAATCCGGTCGTAGTGCGCAAGGCGAATGGGAAGTGGAGGCTGTGTATTGATTACACAGATATCAATAAGGCTTGTCCTAAAGACCCCTTCACGGCTGGGTGTGATCTGCTGTCATTCCTCGATGACTACTCCAGCTACCACCAGATCTTCATGACGAAAGAAGACGAAGAGAAAACATCGTTCATCACCCCATGTGGTACATATTGTTTCATACGGATGCCCTTCGGGTTGAAGAGTGCTGGATCGACGTTTGCGAGGGCGGTCCAAATTGGTTTTGAGCCCCAACTCCATAGAAATATGGAGGCTTATATGGACGACATCGTGGTCAAAACCAAGGACAGGGCCACCCTCATATCAGATTTACGGGAGACGTTTGCAAATCTGCGCAAGATCAACCTCAAGCTGAACCCTGAGAAGTGCGTCTTTGGCGTCCTGTCCGGCAAGCTTCTCGGGTTCTTTGTGTCGCAACGGGGGATAGAGGCCAACCCGGACAAGATCAAAGCTATAGAGCAGATTGAAGCACCCAAGCGGATCAAGGACGTGCGCCGGCTCGCCGGCTGCGTCGCTGCCCTGGGCAGGTTCATATCCAAGTCCGCCGAGCGCGCCCTTCCCTTTTTCAAGATCCTGAAAAAGGCGGGCCCGGTGGAGTGGACACCAGAAGATGGAGAGGCATTACAAGATTTGAAGAAATACCTCTCCTCCGCACCGACACTAGTTGCGCCCAGGCCCCAGGAGCCGTTGCTGCTATACTTAGCGACAACGAACCAGGTGGTCAGCGCCGCGCTAGTGGCGCAGAGGGAGGTCGACGACGAGATAATGGCAGCAACAGAGCCCAACACTACCAGTGCGGAGGCGACCCGGTTGGTTGAGGTGCCGCCAAAGAAGAAAGTGATGCAGCGCCCGGTCTACTTCGTTAACTCCCTCTTGCAGGGGGCTAGGTCGAGGTACTCCGGTGTGCAGAAACTGCTCTTCGGCCTTCTCATGGCCTCGAGGAAGCTGCGTCACTACTTCCAGGCACACGAGATCACTGTCGTCACTCGCCTCCCCCTGCAGCGGATATTGCACAACCCAGATGCGACGGGGAGGATTGTGGAATGGGCACTGGAGCTGTCCAGCTTTGGCCTCAAGTTCGAAAGTACCTCGACGATCCAGAGCCGAGTCCTGGCAGAGTTCATTGCAGAATGGACCGCCACACCTGACGAAGAAGCCCAAGAGACTGCTCTCCCCGGCAAGGAGGCAAGCTGCGATTGGATTATGTACTTTGATGGGGCTTTCTCCCTCCAGGGTGCCGGGGCTGGCGTACTGCTCGTCACCCCCACCGGAGAGCACCTCAAGTACGTGATCCAGATGCACTTCCCCAGAGAGGTGTCAACAAACAACACGGCGGAATACGAAGGGCTGCTTGCCGGTCTTAGGATCGCGGTGGACCTCGGAATCAAAAAGCTCATCGTCAGGGGCGACTCGCAGCTTGTCATCAAGCAAGTCAATAAGGATTACCAGAGCCCGTTGATCAAGGCCTACGTTGATGAAGTGAGAAAGCTGGAAGAGCGTTTCGACGGTATCCAGGCTGAGTACGTTCCCTGAACGGAGAACGATATCGCCGATTACCTGTCGAAGCGCGCTGCCCTCAAGCTACCTGTGGAACCAGGTACCTTTGTGCTTCAGCTAACTCAGCCATCCGTTGATCCATCAACAGAGCAGAACAAGAGAAGGAAATCAGGACCCGGCAAGTACTTTCCCGCCGAGCTCCCCGGAGCCGCCGGCAAGGATGTTGCCGAGGACGGCTAGCTCCGGCAGGACGCCAAGCTCTTGCCGTCGAGGCGGCCGCCCCTATAGTGGAGGAAATGCCTTTAGTCCTCGCCGTCGAGCCTCAGGCTCTAGCGTGGGCACAACATACCATCCGATTCCTCCAGACAGGGGAGCTTCCTAAGGAGCAGGAAGAAGCGGAAAAAGTAGCCCGCCGCTCTGCCATGTACCAGTTCATCGATGAAGTCCTGTACAGGAAGAGACTGAACGGTGTGAAATTGAAGTGCATCCCTCGAGAGGAAGGACTGGAGCTGTTGGCAGAGATACATGGAGGCATATGTGGATCCCACATTGGGTCGAGAGCCCTTGCCGGCAAGGCATTCCGGCAGGGTTTCTTCTGGCCCACCGCCCTCCAGGATGCAACGACACTCGTCACCAGGTGTGAGGCTTGTCAGTTCCATTCAAGAAAGCTTCATCAACCAGCTCAAGCCCTTCAAACCATTCCTCTCTCCTGGCCCTTCTCGGTCTGGGGGCTCGACATACTGGGCCCCTTCCCCCATGCTATCGGGGGCTTTGAGTACTTGTACGTGGCCATCGACAAGTTCACAAAGTGGCCAGAAGTGGAGGCGGTGAGGAAGGTCACAGCCCAGTCGGCCGTCAAGTTCTTCAAGGGGCTAGTGTGCCGTTACGGTGTACCCAACCGGATCATCACCGACAACGGTACGCAGTTCACAAGCCGCACCTTCATGCAATATACTCAGGACCTCGGCAGCAAGGTCTGTTTCGCTTCCGTCGCTCATCCACGGAGCAACGGGCAGGCTGAGAGGGCAAATGCTGAAGTGTTGCGAGGCTTAAGGACCAAGACCTTTGACAGGCTGCACAGGAGCGGAAGGCGCTGGATTGATGAGTTGCCGACGGTTCTTTAGTCAATCAGGACGACACCAAATCGAGCCACCGGCCAGACGCCCTTTGCCCTGGTATACGGGGCAGAAGCAGTTATCCCCACTGAACTCATATACGGGTCACCTCGAGTGCTCGCTTATGATGAGCTTGAGCAAGAACAACTGCGCCAAGACGACGCACTGCTCCTTGAGGAAGATCGTCTTCGGGCGGTTGTGAGAGCAGCACGCTACCAGCAAGCCTTGCGCCGCTACCATAGCCGCAAGGTTCATGCCCGGAGCCTTGAGGAAGGCGACCTTGTTCTTCGGCGCGTTCAATCGGCCAAGAATTCCAACAAGTTGACGCCGAAGTGGGAAGGCCCTTATCGGGTAAAACGAGTCACCAGGCCCGGCGCAGTCCGCCTGGAGACCGAAGATGTCATTCCGGTGAGTAACTCCTGGAACATCGAGCATCTTCGCAAGTTTTACCCATAAGGCGCGGCTTGTCGGGCCTCCCGGCAAGCCACCTTTTGTACAAGCATTGCCGATGATGCATGTAACCCTTTGTACAAAGCCAGGCGCAGACCCTGAGCATAAATAAAGCGCTGGCGCCCTAAGTTATAGCATGCATGCTAGATCGAGTCTCGTCCTTGGTTAGGGTTGATAGTGCTTAGCGGCGGCTAACCCCTAGCTTAGAGGTCGAGTGTGCGTCTCTTTTCCATTCTTTTGTCTCCTTTGGTTCGCAGAGCTCGGACATCCTTGCCGGATCACTTGAGGATAAAAAAAGAAGGGGAAGAAGATGGACGGACCAACATCCGGACCCCGGCGAGCCAGTGTTGCCGGGGACCGCAAGTACAAAGATTCACCCACGGCGAACCAGAGTTGCCGGGGGCTGCAATCTCAGATAAGTTTTTCATCCCTTATCATGCATTCTCTTATGGACTGAGGTATGCGAAACCTCGTTTCTTCCTAAAGCTACCGTGCTCCCCTAACTCTAGGCCCTAGGGCTCGTTCCTGGGGCCAGGTTTGGTCGTAGTCACGGCAGCAAAGGGACGAAACGAGGAGCCTGAACCCGCCTCATCCCTGCCTCCGCCGAAAGCGTGAGAAAGGTCGAGCGACGCGGGAAGACGGCAGGGCCTGCTGCCGGGCAAGGAAGTGTCTATCTTAAAGATATCAAGGGTTTTGCCCCTTGACGTGGGTTCCACCCGCAAGACAAGTGACCCGGCAAGCATCCCCTTTTTCATTAAAAACATTCCACCCAGGTACAGTTCATGGAGAATGAAAAACATGAATGATGGGATTACAAGCTTTAAATTCAGCTAAGGCCCGAAGGCTTACAAATTAAAAAGAGATAAGGTGCCCGTAATCCCTTTCTTGTCCCTCTCTTCAGGAGGTAGGTAAAGGAGGCGAGAAGGGCAAAAGGGGCGCCTAGGCAAGCTACAGGTGGCAGAAGACACCAAGAGAACCTCTCCGTGGTCGTCCGAAGGCTGGATGGTGATGGCAGCGCCGGAGGCAGAGCTCGAAGACGAGGCGGCAGGACGTCAGCACGCGTCAAAGGCGTCGTGCCCACGTACTCCGAGTTGACGGCCTTGCCGCCCGCCCTCTTCCTCTTCCGCAGCCTCCCTATGCCAGCCGCCCAAGGAGACGACCCCGAGAAGTTCAAGGAACCGGCGACACGGATGATGGGATCGCCGGTGCCGCACGGAGCGACGCCCGACACCTAGTCGGACCCGTCATCCTGCCGCCCGCTACCCTCGTCGTCGCTGCCGTTGTCCTCCTCGTCACTCTCGCTCGAGGAGGAGTCTTCGCTATCAGAGGAGCTCTCCATGCAGCACCTTGCCCGAGTCCCGAAGCACCCGAAGACCTTGACGGAGAGGAGACTGCCCTCCATCAGCTTAAAATGGAGGGTGAGCCCCTCCGTCAGACGGTGGATACGGGCGAACGTCTTCCACCCTCGACCAAGATACATCACATTAGGGGCTGGGAAGTCAACGCGGACTCATGTACCGCTGATTCCACAGCCCCTCATGTGTAGCCTCAGTGTCTCGGGCGGGTCCAACTCCATCTCACTCGCAAATGGAGTCGGGAGACAAAGACGACGGCGAGGCGGCCGCCACAGCCTGACGAAGAACTCACAAGGGTCGTCCCCAACGTGGCCCTCCATGGGGAGAGGAACTGCTGGCGGAGGCAAAGCCGGCGCGCCGCCCCGTCCTCCTCTCCCCCGAGCGCCTCGGCCTCGCCCACGGCCTCGCCCTCTCCCCCTTCCCCTCGCAGCTGGCTCGACCACCGCAGGTGCCGGAGAAGGAGGAACGCGTTGTCGAGCGGCGACCCTCGTCGCCACCGTTGAAGGACCAGGGTTCCCTTTCTCCATGGCGAATGAGAGAGAGGGGAGCAGAAGCTGAAGGAAAGAGGAGATGAAAGAATGCGGGTCGCCGTCCTTCCCCTCCCGCTCCTTATAAAGGAACGGGGTGGGGGCTCGGCCGCCCCGCTCAGCCAATCAAGACGCAGAAGACGCAAGGAACTGGGACCGTCCCGCTGACTCGGCCCACGACGGCCCGGTTTCCCGCCTCCACCGTTCGCCACCCCAAGCGCATGGAAGCCGCGTGGCAGGCGTGCAGATCCGAGGCGACGGATGAGGTGACCTCTCCCCACCCCGTGATCGTGGGGAGTGGATGCCCCGAAGACCACGCCTCGGCCCCGTCCAGTAAATGGACCGCGCCTCCACGCCTCCCTCCATTTATGGGGAAGGCGCGAACCGCCTCCTTTACTACGACGTGACGCATGCATGCGGAGCTCAGCCCCACGCATGCCGCCCACGACACGCCCGCCTCCCCACGCCGCGCCACGCGCGGGAAGCATGGGAGGCGCAGCGCGCGAAGAAACTTACCACGGTAAAAACCGCCCTGCCTGCCCGCGCACCGTTCTCGGGCCTGGCCCAACAACGTGTAGCGCTCATGTGTGGCCCAGGCCCGGGGGCTCCTTTCAGTGTACAAAAAGGGGGGTACACCTTTTGTACCCCTATGACTATGCACGGGCAGTCTGAGCCACGGGCGTCGCCGCACCAAGCCCGTCAAGGGAGGTAGAACCAAGGTGAGGCCAAAGTCAAAGAGGAGCAGAACGACTCCAAGACCACAAAGAGCAAAGGGGACAAAACGGGCCCCCCTCCCCGGCAAGATCCTTGCCGGGAGGTGATTTTTGCCAACCCGGCAAGACCCTTGCTGTGGCAGCTCGCCCCACGCCTACGGAGCGGGTCACCCTTGAGTCCACTGCCCCCATGGATCAAGGATTCGGGAGGCATCCCCGTGGTGGTATGCGGATCTTTGTGAAGACATTCAAGACCAGATGCACACTTTAGAAGATGATGATCCTTGGCGGGATCCCAGCCAAGGAAAACCACAAGGCCCCCGGCAAGAGCCTTGCCGGGGATGACAGCAGACGCCACGGCAAGACCCTTGTCAGGACCTCGGCAAGGCCCTTGCCGGGGCCGCGGCAAGGCCCTTGCCAAGGAAACCCGCGGGGCCACCATCGGACCCACGCCAGTCACACCTCCACCACGGTTCGCATGCGGTTGCCGACCCAACCAGCTGGGCAGGCACCTGCGTGGCGGCATGCAGATCCTCGTGGAGACCCACCACTGCGCCACCTCAGCTGCCTGCCCGCCTACATGGCATCGCAGGCACCGCTGGCCAGGGCGCGTGTCGACGCGGGAGAGAGCGGCGACGGACGAGACAGGGCACTCCCCCGCCCCCGATAAAGCAGGGACACCTAAGCAAAGGCGCATTTAATGCGCCTTGTCATGTAATGCTAGGAATAACCTCGCACCACTGTACCCTTTCCACCTCCTGTGTGCCACTATGGCAGCCCCTTTTCCTATAAAAGGAGGCCCCAGGCGACGAGGAGGAGGATTCGGCTTTTTGAAGCTCCTCACGCCCCATAGCTAGCTCAAGAACACAAGCATATAATCCACCAAAGCAGGAGTAGGATTTTACGCACCTTCGCGGCCCGAACCTGGATAAAGGAACCGTGTACTGCCTGCTCGATCCGCTCTTCTCATGACCCCCGCGCCCTGCAACCGTAGAAAGGGATCCTCGTGATCCCATAGGTGTCATTTCCCACCGACAATGTCATATTTTAATGAGTGCTCACAATTACCAAAGATGTCCAAGATAGTGTATTATATGTGAAATCTCTCTTCCTTCAATATTCTTTCATGAACTGTTCAAGTGACCAATACAATGTTTGCTAACCTTCAATAAATCTACCACCTCTACTTCTTATATGTGAAGTCATTACTCCCCATGGGATAAGCATATGAAACATATATAATTTCAGATTCATGACATTCAAAACATTCAACCATTTACTCATAGGATATAAGTGAAGCACACGAGTAAATGACAAACTACTCCAAAAAGATATAAGTGAAGATCAATGAGTAGTTAAATAATTATGTAGCTATGTGAAGACTCTCTCTCATTTAAGAATTTCAGATCTTGATACTTTATTCAAACATCAAGCAACACAAAATAAAATAAAATGACGCTCCAAGCAAAACACATATCATGTGGTGAATAAAAATATAGCTCCAAGTAAAGTTACCGATGAATGAAGACGAAAGAGGGGATGCCATCCGGGGAATCCCCAAGCTTAGGCTCTTGGTTGTCCTTATGATTAACCCCTATTGCAAGCATCTGCAACTACAAAAGAAGTATTAAGGCAAACCTAACCATAGCATGAAACATATGGATCCAAATCATCCCCTCACGAAGCAACTCATAAACTAGGGTTTAAGCTTCTGTCACTCTAGCAACCCATCATCTACTTATTACTTCCCAATGCCTTCCTGTAGGCCCAAATAATGGTGAAGTGCCATGTAGTCAACGTTCACATAACACCACTAGAGGAAAGACAACATACATCTCATCAAAATATCGAACGAATACCAAATTCACATCACTACTAATAGCAAGACTTCTCCCATGTCCTCAGGAACAAACATAACTACTCACAAATCATGTTCATGTTCATAATCAGAGGGGTATTAATATGCATAATAGATCTGAACATATGATCTTCCACCAAATAAACCAACTAGCATCAACTACAAGGAGTAATCAACACTACTAGTAACCCACATGTACCAATCTGAGGCTTTGGGACAAAGATTGGATACAAGAGATGAACTAGGGTTTGAGAGGAGATGGTGCTGGTGAAGATGTTGATTAATATTGACCCCCTCCCGATTAGAGGATCGTTGGTGATGACGATGGTGATGATTTCCCCCTCCCAGAGGGAAGTTTCCCCGGCAAAACAGCTCTGCCGGAGCCCTGGATTGGTTCCGCCAAGGTTCCGCCTCGTGGCGGCGGAGTTTCTTCCCGAAAGCTTTCTTATGATTTTTTTCCAGGGTAAATGACTTCATATAGCATAAGATGGGCACCGGAGGCCTGCCAGGGGGCCGACGAGGTAGGGGGCGCGCCCCCCACCCTCGTGGCCAGGGTGTGGGGGCCCTCTAGTACTTTCTTCGCTCAGTATTTTTTATTAATTTCAAAAATGACTTTCGTGAAGTTTCAGGACTTTTGGAGTTGTGCAGAGTAGGTCTCTAATATTTGCTCCTTTTCTAGCCCAGAATTCCAGCTGCCGGCATTCTCCCTCTTCATGTAAACCTTGTAAAATAAGAGAGAATAGGCATAAGTATTGTGACATAACGTGTAATAACAGCCCATAATGCGATAAATATCGATATAAAAGCATGATGCAAAATGGACGTATCAACTCCCCCAAGCTTAGACCTCGCTTGTCCTCAAGCGGAAGCCGATAACGAAAAATATGTCCACATGTTTAGAGATAGAGGCATCGATAAAATAAAATACGGACATGAGGGCATCATGATCATTCTTATAACAACAACATAAATGGATATTGTCATATGATTTCTTATGCGCAAGTAATAATCTATCCACAACGTAAAGTATGAATCAGAAAATTCATTGAGAACCAAGGAACTATAATCTCAGTCATTGAAGCAATTGTAATTTATCATAACATCGGAAAGAGTCAATATAAGAGTTTTTCAGCAAGTTCACATACTCAACTATCATATAGTCTTTCACAATTGCTAACACTCATGCAATACTTATGGGTATGGAGTTTTAATCGGATACAGAGAAAGATAGGGGCTTATAGTGTTGCCTCCCAACCTTTTACCTCAAGGGTAATGTCAAAAATAATAATTCATGCTAACTTACATCCAATTGGATATATATATATATATATATATATATATATATATATCAGGATCCTTCCAACACAATGTGCTTGCCAAAGGATAAAATGAAAAAAGGAAAGGTGAAGATCACCATGACTCTTGCATAATGAATAAGACCAAAGTAGAAGATAGGCCCTTCGCAGAGGGAAGCAGAGGTTGTCATGCGCTTTCATGGTTGGATGCATGAAATCTTAATGCAAGAGAACGTCGCTTTATATTGCCACGTGTGATATGGACCTTTATTATGCATTCCGTCGCTTTTATTTCTTCCACATCACAAGATCGTATAAAGTTTATTTTCTCCACACTAATAAATCATACATATTTAGAAAGCAATTTTTATTGCATGCACCAATGACAGCTTACTTGAAGGATCTTACTCAATCCATAGGTAGATATGGTGGACACTCATGGCAAAACTGGTTTTAAGGGTATTCGGACGCACAAGTAGTATCTCTACTTGGTGCAAAGGATTTGTCTAGCATGAGGGAGAAAGGCAAGCTCAACATGTTGGACGATCGATGACTATATACTTTATTTCAGATATAAGAAAACATAACTCATTGTGTTGTCTTCCTTGTCCAACATCAACTCTTTAGCATGTCATACTTTAATGAGTGCTCACAATTATAAAAGATGTCCAAGATAGTATATTTATATGTGAAAACCTCTTTTTCCTTACTACTTCCTATTAATTGCAACGATGACTAAAACTATGTTTGTCAAATCTCAACAACTTTTATTCATCATACTATTTATATGTGAAGTCGTTACTCTCCATAAGATCAATATGATCTCTTTACTTCTTTTTATTCCTTCCCCTTTTTTCTTCTTTCCCCTCACAATCATAGCAAGATAATCAAGCCCTTGACTCAACACTAATCTTTATTATATATAGCTCACAGACTCGATTACATAGAAGGACCACAAGGCAAAACTCAAAACTAAATCACACTAAAACTTTATTCTACTAGATCAAGATATTACCAAAAGGATCGAACTAAGAAAAAATAGTAAATATAGGAGTGTGATGGTGATACAATACTGGGGCACCTCCCCCAAGCTTGGCAGTTGCCAGGGGAGTGCCCATACCCATGTGATTATGTCTCTTTTGCTGGTGAAGGAGATGGTGGTGATGATGGAGATAATTTTGCCTTCAGCTTTTTTCATATTGTACTCAAGAAGAGCAATTTCCTCCTTTAAATCATTGACCTCGATTCCAGCTTCAAGATCTTGTCACATAAATCTCCTTTGCTTTTCTGCCGAAAACGAGAAGGAATAGATCGGTTGTTAGATAGTTTAGCCCTCTTAGGAAGACTAGACTTCTTGAACTTCACGTGCATATCCCTAGGTTGAGATAAAGGGACATCCTCCTCCTCCGAACTTGAATCATTGATCCTCATCAAATGAGCATCCTCCTCATCATCTGTAGTATGACTACAAGGAGATAGAACCCCATAGGTCTTTTGGTCAGCAACGAGATGTGAGATATAGCTCTCTCCGTCAGAATCCTGAGATGACATCTTGCTCCAAACGTGCTACACAAACAGCTCGAAACAAAACAGTGGATACTTGCGTGATATGAGGGTCAAAACCTTCCGGAGATTATATAATGAATTTTTACGGACCAAAAGAAGTATCGTGCAAGAAAATAGAGTCCAGAGAGCGCACAAGGTGCCCACGAGGCAGGGGGCGCGCCCAGGGGGTAGGGTGCACCCTCCACCCTCGTGGAAGCCGTGTCCTTCCCGGACTACTTCTTATTTTCCTATTTTCTTAAATAATCCAAAATGGAGAAAAATTGCCATTAGAACTGTTTTGGAGTCGGTTTACTTACCGTACCACATACCTACTCCTTTTCGGAGTCTGAAATGTTCTGGAAAGTGTCCCATATGTATTCCTCCGGGGTTACGGTTTCAATAATATTAGTTTCAACAATTATAGGATTACTTGAGATATAATGTTTGATTCTTTGACCGTTCACCACCTTTGGATTTGTGCCTTCAAAGTTGTTGATTTTTATGGCATCGGAACGATAGACCTCCTCGATAACGTAAGGACCTTCCCATTTAGAGAGAATTTTTCCTACAAAAAATCTTAAACGGGAGTTGAATAGCAACACATAATCACCTACATTAAACTCAAGCTTTTGTATCCTTTTGTCATGCCATCTTTTAACCTTTTCTTTAAACAGTTTGGCATTCTCATAGGCCTGGGTTCTCCATTCATCAAGTGAGCTAATTTCAAAAAGCCTCTTCTCACCGGCAAGTTTGAAATCATAGTTGAGCTCTTTCATGGCCCAATATGCTTTATGTTCTAGTTCGAGAGGTAAGTGACATGCTTTCCCATAGACCATTTTGTACGGAGACATACCCATAGGATTTTTATATGCAGTTCTATAGGCCTATAATGCATCATCAAGTTTCTTGGACCAACTTTTTCTAGATCTATTAACAGTCTTTTGCAAAATTAATTTGAGCTCTCTACTACTCAATTCTACTGGACCACTAGATTGCGGGTGATACGGGGATGCAATTCTATGATTAACATCATACTTAGCAAGAATTTTACGAAAAGCACCATGAATAAAATGTGAACCACCATCAGTCATTAAATATCTAAGGACTTGAAACCTCGGAAAAATAACTTCTTTAAGCATCTTAATAGAGGTGTTATGATCAACACTGCTAGTTGGAATAGCTTCTACCCACTTAGTAACGTAATCAACAACAACTAAGATATGTGTATACCCATTAGAGGAAGGAAATGGTCCCATGTAATCAAATCCCCAAACATCAAATGGTTCAATAACAAGTGAATAATTCATGGGCATTTCTTGACGTCTACTAATATTACCAATTCTTTGACATTCATCACAAGACAAGACAAACTTACGGGCATCTTTGAAGAGAGTAGGCCAATAAAAACCGGATTGCAATACCTTATGTGCAGTTCTATCTCCAGCGTGGTGTCCTCCATAAGCTTCGGAGTGACACTTGCGTAGGATCTATTCCTGTTCATGCTCAGGTATACAACGTCTAATAACACCATCTACTCCTTTATAAAGGTGTGGGTCATCCCAGAAGTAATGTCTTAAATCATAGAAAAACTTTTTCTTTTGCTGGTATGTGAAACTAGGTAGTATAAATTTAGCAACAATGTAATTAGCATAATCAGCATACCATGGAGCAGTATGAGAAGCATTTATGACAGCTAATTGTTCATCAGGAAAACTATCATCAATAGGTAGTGGGTCATCAAGGAAATTCTCTAACCTAGACAAGTTATCTGCAACGGGGTTCTCAGCTCCCTTTCTATCAATAATATGCAAATCAAATTCTTGTAGCAAGAGAACCCATCTAATAAGTCCAGGTTTAGCATCTTTCTTTTCCATAAGATATTTAATAGCAGCGTGATCAGTGTGAATAGTTACTTTAGAATCAACAATATAAGGTCTGAACTTATCACAAGCAAGAACAACTACTAAAAATTCTTTTTCGGTAGTAGCATAATTTCTCTGAGCATTGTCTAGAGTTTTACTAGCATATTGAATAACATTTAATTTATTATCAAATCTTTATCCTAGAATAGGACCTATAGCATAATCACTAGCATCACACATAATTTCAAAGGGTAAATTCCAATCAGGTGGCTAAACAATAGGTGCAGAAATTAATGCTTTCTTAAGTATTTCAAATGCTTCCACGCAATCATCATCAAATACAAAAGGTATATCTTTTTGTAATAGATTAGTCAGAGGCCGAGAAATTTTTGAGAAGTCCTTAATGAACCTCCTATAAAAACCAACATGACCAAGGAAGCTTCTTGTACCTTTGATGTCCTTGGGACACGACATCTTTTCAATAGCATCAACTTTAGCTTTGTCAACTTCAATACCTCTTTCAGAAATTTTATGCCCTAAGACAATACCTTCATTAACCATAAAGTGGCATTTCTCCCAATTCAAGACAAGGTTAGTTTCTTCACATCTCTTCAAAACTCGATCAAGGTTGCTGAAGCAATCATCAATAGAGGATCCATAAATAGAGAAATCATCCATGAAAACCTCACAAATCTTCTCACAAAAGTCAGAGAATATAGCCATCATGCATCTTTGAAAGGTAGCAGGTGCATTACATAAACCAAAAGGCATAGGTCAATAACCAAAGGTACCGAAATGGAAAGTAAAAGTGGTCTTTTCTTGATCCTCAGCTAACACGGGTATTTGAGAGAAACCAGAGTAACCATCTAGAAAGCAAAAATGCGTATGTTTGGATAATCTTTCTAGCATTTGATCAATGAAAGGAAAAGCGTAATGATCTTTTGAGTAGCTTTATTTAATTTGCATAAATCAATTACCATCCTATAACCTGTAATAATTCTTTGCGGAATCAGTTCATCTTTATCATCAGGAATGATAGTAATACCTCCCTTCTTAGGGACACAATGGACATGACTTACCCACTAACTATCAACAACGGGATAAATTATACATGCCTCAAGGAGCTTTAATATTTCCTTTGTTACCACTTCTTTCATCTTAGGATTTAGCCGCCGTTGGTGATCAATAACTGGCTTGGCGTCTTTCTCCAAGTTTATTTTGTGTTGACATAGAGTGGGACTAATGCCCTTAAGATCATCAAGAGTATATCCGATAGTAGCACGGTGCTTCTTCAGAGTTTTCAATAATTCCTTTTCTTCATGCTCTGAAAGGTTAGCACTAATAATAACAGGATATATCTTCTTTTCATCAAGATAAGCATATTTAGGAGTATTAGGTAATGGTTTAAGCTCAAACACGGGATCACCCTTGGGTGGAGGAGGATCCCCTAGGATTTCAACAGGCAAGTTGTGTTTCAGAATAGGTCCTTGTTTAAAGAATACTTCATCCATTTCCCTTCTTTCATTCATGAACATATCATTTTCATGGTCTAGCAAATACTGTTCTAAAGGATCACTAGGAGGCACAACAATAGAAGCGAGACCAGTAATTTCTTCTTTACTAGGCAATTCCTCATCACGGGGTTGACTACGAAATTTAGCAAAATTAAACTCATGAGACATATCACCCAAACCAATAGTAACAGTGTTCAAGAAGGGTCTACCAAATATGATATGGGACAAAAGCTATCTTGTGGGGAACCGAGAACAAGAAAATCAGCAGGATATTTAACCTTCCCACACAAGACTTCAACATCTCTAACAATCCCAATCGGTGAAATAGTATGTCTATTTTCAAGCTTAATTGTAACATCAATTTCTTCTATCTCAGCAGGTGCAATATCATGCATAATTTCTCTGTATAAAGAATGAGGTATTGCACTAGCACTAGCACCCATATCACACAAGCCATGATAACAATGATCTCCTATTTTAACAGAAATAACAGGCATGCCTACCGAGGGAGTCCTGGATTAGGGGGTGTTCGGGTAGCCGGACTATACCTTCGCCGGACTCCTGGACTATGAAGATACAAGATTGAAGACTTCGTCCCGTGTCCGGATGGAACTTTCCTTAGCGTGGAAGGCAAGGTTGGCGATGCGGATATTCAAGATCTCCTACCATTGTAACCGACTCTGTGTAACCTAACCCTATCCGGTGTCTATATAAACCGGAGGGTTGTAGCCCGTAGGACAAAAAACTCCATACACAACAATCATACCATAGGCTAGCTTCTAGGGTTTAGCCTCCTTGATCTCGTGGTAGATCTACTCTTGTACTACCCATATCATCAATATTAATCAAGCAGGAGTAGGGTATCGCCTCCATCGAGAGGGCCCGAACCTGGGTAAAAACATCGTGTCCCTTGTCTCCTGTTACCATCCGGCCTTGACACGCAGTTCGGGACCCCCTACCCGAGATCCGCCGGTTTTGACACCGACACCTACCACAGGTCTATGTTTATCTTTAGCACCAGGTTTAGCAATTCTAGCAGTCTCATCACAGAAGTAAATAACATGCCCATCGATATTATCAGCCAAGAGATCTTTAACCATAGAAATTTTAGGTTCAACTTTAACTTGCTCAGGGGGTTTGTGTGTCCTAATATTACTTTTGTTGACTACAGTTGAAGCTTTAGCATGATCCTTTATTCTAACAAGGAAAGGTGGCTTCTCAATATAAGCAGCAGGAACAACAGGATCATCATAAGTGATAGTCTTTTCTTCAACTTTAATAGGTGCAACTACTTT
Source organism: Aegilops umbellulata (assembly GCA_032464435.1). NCBI lineage: Eukaryota > Viridiplantae > Streptophyta > Magnoliopsida > Poales > Poaceae > Aegilops > Aegilops umbellulata. The sequence continues at coordinate 250,392,016 of CP136060.1, forward strand.
TACTTCAACGGGAGGATTATATTTAAACCACTTCTCCTTAGGGAGATCAACATGAGTAACAAAAGATTCACAGAAAGAAGCTACTATCTCAGAGTCAAGTCCATATTTAGTGCTAAATTCATGGAAAACATTGGTATCCATAAAAGATTTAACACAATTGAACTTAGGTGTCATACCTGACTCCTTACCTTCGTCGAGATCCCAATCTTGAGAGTTGCGTTTAATTGTTTCCAATAAATCCCATTTAAATTCAATAGTCATCATCATAAAAGAGCCAGTATAAGAAGTACCAAGCATGGAGAGATTATTGAGAGAGAGCCGAGTATAAAAGTTTTGAATAATTATTTCTCTTGGGAGCTCATGATTGGGGCATGAATATAACATTGATTTAAGCCTCCCCCAAAAGCTTGAGCGATGCTTTCTCCTTCGCGAGGCCAAAAATTATATATATATAGTTGCGATCACGATGAACAAGATGCGCAGGATAAAACTTTTGATGAAATTCCAATTTCAATCGTTTGTAGTTCCATGATCCCATATCATCACATAGCCTATACCATGTCAATGCATCTCCCTTCAAAGATAAAGGGAAGACCTTCTTCTTAATAACATCATCGGGTACACCTGCAAGCTTAAATAATCCACAAACTTCATCCACATATATTAGGTGCTCATCAGGGTGCATTGTTCCATCTCCTGCAAAAGGATTAGCTAGCAGTTTCTATACCATACCCGAAGGAATTTCAAAGTAAACATTTTCAGTAGATTCAGTAAGTTGAGGAGCAACTCTCGGATCTACTGGTCGGGGTGAAGATACCCTGAACAAGTCCCTCAAAGGATTATGTTCCATAGTAACAAGTGACAGTAAATTTCATCACACTATATAAATTTTCCCTGACCAAATTCCACCTACCAAAGGCGCTTCACTCCCCGACAACGTCGCCAGAAAAGAGTCTTGATGACCCACAAGTATAGGGGATCTATTGTAGCCTTTTCGATAAGTAAGAGTGTCAAACCCAACGAGGAGCAGAAGGAAATGATAAGCGGTTTTCAGCAAGGTATTCTCTGCAAGCACTGAAATTATCGGTAACAGATAGTTTTGTGATAAGGTAATTTGTAACGGGTAACAAGTAACAAGTGTAAATAAAGTGCAGCAAAATGGCCCAATCCTTTTTGTAGCAAAGGACAAGCCTAGACAAACTCTTATATAGAGAAAAGCGCTCCCGAGGACACATGGGAATTATTGTCAAGCTAGTTTTCATCACGCTCATATGATTCACGTTTGTTACTTTGATAATTTGGTATGTGGGTGGACCAGTGCTTGGATGCTGTCCTTTCTTGGACAACCATACCACTTATGATTAAACCCTATTGCAAGCATCCTCAACTACAAAAGAAGTATTAAGGTAAACCTAACCATAGCATGAAACATATGGATCCAAATCTGCCCCTTACGAAGCAACTCATAAACTAGGGTTTAAGCTTCTGTCACTCTAGCAACCCATCATCTACTTATTACTTCCCAATGCCTTCCTCTAGGCCCAAATAATGGTGAAGTGTCATGTAGTCGACGTTCACATAACACCACTAGAGGAAAGACAACATACATCTCATCAAAATATCGAACGAATACCAAATTCACATGACTACTAATAGCAAGACTTCTCCCATGTCCTCAGGAACAAACGTAACTACTCACAAATCATGTTCATGTTCATAATCAGAGGGGTATTAATATGCATAATAGATCTGAACATATGATCTTCGACCAAATAAACCAACTAGCATCAACTACAAGGAGTAATCAACACTAATAGTAACCCACAGGTACCAATCTGAGGCTTTGGGACAAAGATTGGATACAAGAGATGAACTAGGGTTTGAGAGGAGATGGTGCTGGCGAAGATGTTGATGAATATTGACCCCCTCCCGATTAGAGGATCGTTGGTGATGACGGTGGTGATGATTTCCCCCTCCTGGAGGGAAGTTTCCCCAGTAGAACAGCTCTGCCGGAGCCCTGGATTGGTTCCGCCAAGGTTTCGCCTCGTGGCGGCGGAGTTTCTTCCCGAAAGCTTGCTTATGATTTTTTTCCAGGGTAAATGACTTCATATAGCAGAAGATGGGCACCGGAGGCCTGCCAAGGGGCCGACGAGGTAGGGGGCACGCCCAGGGGGGTAGGGTGCGCCCCCACCCTCGTGGCCAGGGTGTGGGCCCCCTCTGGTACTTTCTTCGCTTAGTATTTTTTATTAATTCCAAAAATGACTTCCATGAAGTTTCAGGACTTTTGGAGCTGTGCAGAATAGGTCTCTAATATTTGCTCCTTTTCTAGCCCATAATTCCAGCTGCCAGCATTCTCCCTCTTCATGTAAACCTTGTAAAAATAAGAGAGAATAGGCATAAGTATTGTGATATAACTTGTAATAACAGCCCATAATGCGATAAATATCGATATGAAAGCATGATGCAAAATGGACGTATCACTCACATTGATATCAATTGATGGGCATCTCCATAGCCCGTTGGTTAGCCATGTCGATGTGAGAATTTCTTACTTTTTTGTCTTCACTATATTTACCCCTATCATTATATTTGATGTCTAGTACGAAACCTTCTTCTTGTAGATGTTGTTGGGCCTCCAAGAGCAGAGATTTGTAGGACAGTAGCAAATTTCCATCAAGTGGATGACCTAAGGTTTATCAATCCGCGGGAGGCGTAGGATGAAGATGGTCTATCGCAAACAACCCTGCAACCAAATAGCAAAGAGTCTCTTGTGTCCCCAACACACCCAATAAAATGGTAAATTGTATAGGTGCACTAGTTCGGCGAAGAGATGGTGATACAAGTGCAATATGGATGGTAGATATAGGTTTTTGTAATCTGAAAATATAAAAACAGCAAGGTAACTAATGATAAAAGTGAGCGTAAACGGTATTGCAATGCTTCGAAACAAGGCCTAGGGTTCATACTTCACTAGTGCAAGTTCTCTCAACAATAATAACATAATTGGATCATATAACTATCCCTCAACATGCAACAAAGAGTCACTCCAAAGAAACTAATAGCGGAGAACAAACGAAGAGATTATTGTAGGTACGAAACCACCTCAAAGTTATTCTTTCTGATCGATCTATTCAAGATGTCTGTAGTAAAATAACACGAAGCTATTCATTCCGTTCGATCTATCATAGAGTTCGTACTAGAATAACACCTTAAGATACAAATCAACAAAAAACCTAATGTCACCTAGATACTCCAATGTCACCTCAAGTATCCGTGGGTATGGTTATACGGTATGCATCACACAATCTCAGATTCATCTATTCAACCAACACAAAGTACTTCAAAGAGTACCCCAAAGTTTCTACTGGAGAGTCAAGAAAAAAACGTGTGCCAACCCCTATGCATAAGTTCACGAGCGGAACCCGCAAGTTGATCACCAAAACATACATCAAGTGGATCACGTGAATATCCCATTGTCACCACAGATAAGCACGGCAGGACATACATCAAGTGTTCTCAAATCCTTAAAGACTCAATCCGATAAGATAACTTCAAAGGGAAAACTCAATCATTACAAGAGAGTAGAGGGGCAGAAACATCCTAAGATCCAACTGTAATAGCAAACCTCGCGATACATCAAGATCGTATCACCTCAAGAACACGAGAGAGAGAGAGAGATCAAACACATAGCTACTGGTACATACCCTCAGCCCCGAGGGTGAACTACTCCCTCCTCATCATGGAGAGCGTCGGGATGATGAAGATGGCCACCGGTGAGGGTTCCCCCCTCCGGTAGGGTGCCAGAACAGGGTCCCGATTGGTTTTTGGTGGCTACAGAGGCTTGCGGCGGCGGAACTCCCGATCTATTCTGTCTCCCGAAGTTTTTTGGGTATATGGATATATATAGGCGAAAGAAGTCAGTCAGGGGAGCCACGAGGGGCCCACGAGGGTGGGGGGCACGCCCAGGGGGCAGGCATGCCTCCCTGCCTCGTGGCCACCTCGAAGCTTCCTTGACTTCAACTCCAAGTCTCCTGGATCGCGTTTGTTCCAAAAATCATGCTCCCGAAGGTTTCATTCCGTTTGGACTCTGTTTGATATTCCTTTTCTGCGAAACACTGAAACAAGGGAAAACAGAAACTGGCACTGGGCTCTAGGTTAATAGGTTAGTCCCAAAAATAATATAAAAGTGTTTAATAAAGCCCGTAAACATCCAAAACAGATAATATAATAGCATGAATACTTCATAAATTATAGATACGTTGGAGACGTATCAATATTCTATTCCACCCGTAGTCCTATATCCATGGCTTGCGCTCATGTATTGCGTGAGGGTTGAAAAAGCTGAAGTGCGTTAAAAAGTATGAACCAATTGCTCAGCTTGTCATCGGGGTTGTGCATGATAAATACTTTGTGTTAAGAAGACAGAGCATGACAAGGCTATATGATTTTGTAGGGATAACTTTCTTTAGCGTTGATATTTGAAAGACATGATTGTTTGTTTGGATGCCTGAGTATTGATGTCTTTATGTTAAATTATAGACTATTGCTTTGAATCACTTATGTCTTAATATTCATGCCATGACTAGACATATGATCAAGTTTATGTTAGGTAGCATTCCACATAAAAATTTATCTTTTTTACCATTTACCTGCTCGAGGACGAGCAGGAATTAAGCTTGGGGATGCTAGTACGTCTCCGTCGTATCTTTTTGATTGTTTCATGCCAATATTATACGACTTTCACATACTTTTGGCAACTTTTTATATGATTTATTGGACTAACCTATTGATCCAGTGCCCAGTGCCAGTTCCTGTTTTCTGCATGTTTTTTGTATCGCAGAGTATCCATATCAAACGAATTCCAAATGCTATAAAATTTCATGGAGAATTATTTTGGAATATATGTTATTTTTGGGAGTTGGAATCACCGCAAACGGAGGCCCGTGGTGGGCACAACCCACAAGGGCGCGGTCTTGGAGCCAGGCGTGCCGTGGTGGGTTGTGCCCACCTCGTACGTCGATTGGATCTCTACTTCGGGCGAAAGGAAGCTTATATCCGAAAAAAATCCAAGTTCAAATCTCAGCGCAATCGGAGTTACAGATCTCCCGGAATATAAGAAACGGTTTTCGGCCAGATCACGGGAACGCGAAACAGAAGAGAGCAGAGAGGGAGATCCAATCTCGGAGGGGCTCTCGCCCCTCTGGCGCCATGGAGGCCATGGACCAGAGGGGGAACTCTGGTGCCGCCGGGACTATGATCGTGACGGCAATCTACATCAACAATCTTGCTACCGTCAACACCAACTATCTCCCCCTCTATGCAGCGGTGTAACACCCCTTCTCCCCACTGTAATCTCTACTTAAACATGGTGCTCAACTCCATATATTATTTCCCAATGATCTATGGTTATCCTATGATGTTTGAGTAGATTCGTTTTTCATGTGGGTTAATCGTGATCTTGGTTGGTATGATTGTATATTTTATTTATGGTGCTGTCCTACGGTGCCCTCCGTCTCCCGCAAACATGAGCACCCCCCGCTGTAGGGTGCTGCAATATGTTCATGATTTGCTTATGATGGGTGGCGAGAGTGACAGAAACTTAAACCCGAGTAGGTGGGTTATGGCATATGCGAATAATGTAGTTTTGTTGAAATTGGACTTTGAGAAATCCTACGATTTGGTTAGTTGGCCCTTTCTTCGGGATGTTCTTCTAGCAAAGGGTTTGATGGCGCGTACGTCCATATCATTCTGCAGCTGGTGTGGGGTGTGCATACTGATATTTCTGTTAATGGTTCTGTTAGCCCTTATTTCAAAAATAGGTGGGGGTCTCCGTTAGGGCGACCCCATCCCCCCTGATGACCCACAAGTATAGGGGATCTATCATAGACCTTTCGATAAGTAAGAGTGTCGGACCCAACGAGGAGCAGAAGGAAATGATAAGCAGTTTTCAGCAAGACAATCTCTGCAAGCACTGAAATTATCGGTAACAGACAGTTTTGTGATAAGGTAATTTGTAACGAGCAACAAGTAACAAAAGTAAATAAAGTGCAGCAAGGTGGCCCAATCCTTTTTGTAGCAGAGGACAAGCCTGGACAAACTCCTATATAGAGAAAAGCGCTCCCGAGGACACATGGGAATGATCGTCAAGCTAGTTTTCATCACGTTCATATGATTCACGTTCGGTACATTGATAATTTGATATGTGGGTGGACCGGTGCTTGGGTGCTGTCTTTACTTGGACAAGCATCCCACTTATGATTAACTCCTATTGCAAGCATCCGCAACTACAAAATAAGTATTAAGGTAAACCTAACCATAGTATGAAACATATGGATCCAAATCAGCCCCTTACGAAGCAACGCATAAACTAGGGTTTAAGCTTCTGTCACTCTAGCAACCAATCATCTACTTATTACTTCCCAATGCCTTCCTCTAGGCCTAAACAATGGTGAAGTGTCATGTAGTCGACATTCACATAACACCACTAGAGGAAAGACAACATACATCTCATCAAAATATCGAACGAATACCAAATTCACATGACTACTAATAGCAAGACTTCTCCCATGTCCTCAGGAACAAACGTAACTACTCACAAAGCATATTCATGTTCATAATCAGAGGAGTATTAATATGCATATAGGATCTGAACATATGATAATCCACCAAATAAACCAACTAGCATCAACTACAAAGAGTAATCAACACTACTAGCAACCCACAAGTACCAAGCTAAGGCTTTGGGACAAAGATTGGATACAAGAGATGAACTAGGGTTTGAGAGGAGATGGTGCTGGTGAAGATGTTGATGGAGATTGGCCCCCTCCTGTCGGTGTACTAAAGTAGGGGTACCTTAGTACCCCGAACTTGTGCACGGGCAGTAGTAGCGTCCCGCGGCAAGGCTTGCCAGGGGAGCGACAAGAGTCTCCACGGCCCTTTCTGGGCCGGACGGAGGCCAAGTGATTGAGCCTAGAAGACTAAGCCCCGGCAAGAGGAGCTTGCCGGGCCAAGAAGGCAAGGTCCGGCAGGAGGAGCTTGCCGGGCCAAGGCGACAAGGCCCCGGCAAGAGGAGCTTGCCGGGACGACTAAGCCGAAGCACCAAGGCCCCGGCGGGAGGAGCTCGCCGGGACGGCCAAACCAAGGCACTCCAAGAGAAGCCCGCCGCGGCGCGCCACGCGCCCCGGCAAGGCCTGACGAGCGGCAAGCTCTCAGGTGCGGCAAGACAACCACCGCAGCAAGCCACTTGCCGCGGCGAACCACCACCTCAGGCATGCGCTCCAGCTCACCTGCCCACGCGTCACTCTGGAGCTTCCCCGGAGATACGTGGTGGGGCGTCGCGCAACCTAGGGCGCGCGCATGGCATGCAACGTTGGCAGAGTCGCCCCCGTGGCAAGCGGAGGCGCCCCTAACGGTCCGCCTCGGCACTGTTCAGGCGATCCAGACGGGCATTTAATGCCTTTGTCCCCCGCCGTCAGAGTTAGGTGCGATAGCACTATGCGACCTCTGTTCGCACAGTTCCTTGCCATTTTTACCCTCACTTGCGTCGCTACCTGTGGGAAACCCCTTAGCATATAAAAGGAGGCCCATGCGCACGTAGGAGAGGGGGAACCCGGGGAGCAGGAGATCGAACCTTAGGAGGGATCCAGACCGAAGAAGGACACCCAGTAGACCCTCGTCTACGTCCAGCTCCAACTTACTGTAGCTTCTTGCGCTCCAAAGCAAGAACTCGGATCAACCAGACAAGAAGCAGTAGGGTTTTACGCATCCATGCTGCCCGAAGCTAGGTAAAATCGTTGTGTGTGTGTGTGTCGCCTCGATCTGCTCTTTGTGCAACCTCCGCCCCCCGCCGAACCGACAAGGGGCTCCGTCCCCATAGGTGCTCGTGGAGGCCGATATCCCCCGACATCTTTGGCGCACCAGGTAGGGGCGCGTCGAGGTTGTGTGAACCAGATCCGGCGTTTGCGCGAGCCAGACTCTTATTGTTTGTGCCGGCATGGCGCCGAAGAAGAAAGCTCCGGAGGTGACCGGTCCGTCAGCGTCGAACCCACCGCCCATGGAGCAGACGGGTGGTGGGGAGGACGCCGGCGGAGGAACGGGCGCCATCGAGCCAGTTCTTGGTCCCGCGACGTCCGAGCTCGCCCCGCGCCCCTCTAAGGAGGCGCGAAACCAGCAGCGTCATGGTACCCGTGGTACCATACGCTCGCTGGACCCAGACCGTGCTGGTGGGTCCCGAGGCGCTCAGGACCAGCATGCGATCCAGCGTGCCGAAACGAGCGTCGCGCGGCTGCCCGGACCGGGTGCTGCTCCTTCTAACATAGTTAGGAGTTCGAGCACATCCCGCTCCTCACGCCGTTCGCCGCCTCTGCCCGCCACCCCAGTGGAAGCTCTCGCGCGAGCTCAGCTACTCCTGGACTACCCTCCGACGGCGGACAAGCTCGACGACTGGAGGGCAACCATCCAGAGCCTCATCGGTTTCGCCAACGGCGACACTCCGCGGCAGCACAACGCGTCGCAGCCGCGGCCAGTCACCCAGGCGAGAACCGATGGCGCCAAGAATGGCGGGGGTGCGACCACCGTGCACTCCCCGCCCCAGAAGCCGCGGTCGCCGACTCGTCGGGCTCACCTCGACAACGACTCCACCGCATCGTCGAACCCGCGAACTCGCCGCGACCAACGCCAAGTCCTTCACGAACGAAGGGAAGAAGACGCTCGAACCCGCATCGAGCGCAGAAGAGAGGCGCGGCGTCAATCAGACCAGCGCGTTGAGCCCTCTGGAAACATGCACGCACCGGGGGAACCAGGCGAACTGCCGTATTCGGTAGGCTGCCCCGCGTTCATCCGCGAGCTGCGGCAAGTCCAGTGGCCCAGCACAAAGAACTTCAAGCCCGACGTGCCCGAGAAGTACGACGGCAAGTCGCATCCGTCTGAGTTCCTCAGCATCTACACCATTGCGGTGCAGGCTGCCGGGGGACGGGACGATAAGATCCTTGCCAACTACTTCCCGCTGGTACTCAAGCCCAACGTCAGATCCTGGCTCATGCACTTGCCGGACGGCTCCATCTCCTCCTGGCCAGATCTATGCCATCAGTTCGTTGGCGCCTTCACGGGCGGCCACAAACCCCATGGCCAGGCAAGCGATCTTCATCTGCTTGTTCAGAAGGAGGGGGAGCCTTTGCGCAAGTTCATCCAAAGGTTCAGCCGTGTGCACTACAACATCCCAGACGTCCACCCCGCCGCGGGGATCAGCGCGTTCCATCAGAACGTGCGCAACCGCAGGATGCGGGAGGAGATGGCGATGTGCAAAATCAAGGAGGTTAGCGAGCTTTACGCCCTGGCCGACAAGTGTGCACGCGCTGAGGAGGGGAGGAAGCTCCCCGGAGAAAGTGTTGGAGAAGGAGAATCCGACAGTGAAGGTACTGCCCCGGCAAGGAGAGGCCGGCGGCGGAACGGCAAAAAGAAGAAAAACCCAGAGGTACTGGTTGTCGAGAAGTCCGGCAGCAAGGGCTCCGCCAACAAAGCCCAGGCGGGAGGCCCCGGCAAGGAGGTTGTCGGGTGCGCCAACTGCCGGGCGGTGGCCGCTGCCGATAAGCGAGACGGTACCGACAAGAAGTACTGCAAGATCCACCGTACCAGGGGCCACGACCTCCAGAGTTGCAAGCAAGTCGAGCGACTCGTCGACCTGCAGAAGGCCGAGTACACACGACGCGACAAGGAGAGAGCCCAGGCAGGCGGCGGGGGATCCGGCACGAAGCGTCCCGGCCCGGGGGAGCGCCGCGGCAAGGACAAGCAGCGGCAAGCAGACAGACCTCCCCGGGGACGCGACAAGGGCAAAGACGATGACGACGACGAAGACATGGAAGACCCCGAGACCAGCGAGCAGGAGTTTCAGAAAGCCACTGAGGTCTTGTGTGTGGACGGCGGTGCCTCCCTGCACGCTTCCCACCACCAGCTTAAACGGTGGGTGCGGGAGGTCAATGCAGCGGAGCCACCCGTCGAGTCACGCAGACCCCTGAGACGGTCCAGCACGCCTATCATCTTCGACATTGAGGACCACCCTGATCGCACAACCGCGGTCGGGTGCTTGCCGATGTTGGTTTCCCCAACAATCCGCAACCTCAAGGTCACTAAGATGCTAGTTGACGGCGGGGCCGGCTTGAATCTGATCTCCTCTGCTGTTCTCCGGAGACTCCAAGTTCCCAACAGCGAGCTCGAAGAAACCGGCACATTCCAAGGAATCAACCCGGGAAGGAGCAAGCCGAAGGGAAAGATCACGCTGCCGGTAACATTTGGCAGCGAGCTGAATTTCAGGACTGAGAAGGTCACCTTTGATGTCGCCGACTTTCTGTTGCCTTACAACGGGATCCTCGGCCGACCAGCGCTCGCCAAGTTCATGGCGGCCTCTCACTACGCGTATAACATGCTCAAGATGCCTGGCCCGATAAGCGTCATTTCTGTCCCCGGCGACAAGAAGGATGCCCTTATCTGCGCCGACCAAATATACCGGGACGCAACAGCAGCAACGGCCCGCGGCCCACCGGCCGCTGGAGCTTCCGGGGGAAAGAAGAAGTCCGGCAGGTGCTCTGGCGCCCACTCCGGCAAGCGCGCCCCTTCGGAGTGCTGCGCTGCCGTCGAGGACGTGCCATCGAGCCCCGCCGGCATGAAGACCAAGTCCGGCGAATGCTCTGGCGCCCACTCCGGCAAGCGCGCCTCTTCGGAGCACTGCGCTGCCGTCGAGGACGTGCCATCGAGCCCCGCCGGCATGAAGACCAAGTCCGGCGAATGCTCTGGCGCCCACTCCGGCAAGCGCGCCTCTTCGGAGTGCTGCGCTGCCGTCGAGGACGTGCCATCGAGCCCCGCCGGCATGAAGACCGAGCCCGGCAAGTGCTCTGGCGCCCACTCCAGCAAGCGTGCCTCTTCGGAGTGTTGCGCTGCCTTCGAGGACGTGCCATCGAGCCCCGCCGACAAGAAGGCCAAGCCCGGCGAATGCTCTGGTGCCCACTCCGGCAAGCGCGCCTCTTCGGAGCGCTGCGCTGCCGTTGAGGACGCACCATCGAGCCCCGCCGGTAAACACAAGGAGACGACGGCTGCTCCACCAGCGACCAAGAAGGTGCCCGCCAAGGAGGACGGCACTGGTGGTACCTTCACCATCAGTGTCACACTCGACCCCAAATAGGAAGGCGCGCTCGTTGCTTTCCTGCGGGCGAATGTCGATGTGTTTGCCTGGCAACCATCTGACATCCCTGGCGTTCCCAGGGAAGTGATTGAGCACCGCCTTGCCGTCTGTCCTCATGCGCGGCCCGTCAAGCAAAAGGTCAGGGAACAAGCGGTGGAGCGCCAAGAGTTTATCGCGGAGGAGATCAGGAAGTTGGAAGCGGCAGGCCTCGTCAGAGGCGTGCTCCATCCGACGTGGTTGGCCAATCCTGTCGTCGTGCGCAAAGCAAATGGGAAGTGGAGGCTTTGCATCGATTTCACCGATGTCAACAGAGCTTGCCCTAAAGATCCATTTCCCTTGCCGCGCATCGACCAGATTGTTGACTCCACGGCCGGGTGCGACCTGCTTTCATTCCTTGACGCCTACTCCGGGTACCACCAGATCTTCATGGCTGAAGAAGACGAAGAGAAGACTGCGTTCATCACTCCATGCGGCACGTACTGTTTTGTGCGGATGCCTTTTGGACTGAAGAACGCAGGCTCGACGTTTGCGAGGGTTGTCCACACTGCTTTCGAGCCACAGATCCACAGAAATGTGGAGGCCTACATGGACGACATTGTGGTCAAGAGCAGAGACAAGGCAACCTTGGTTCAAGATTTGGAAGAAACCTTTGCGAACTTGCGCAAGATCAGCCTCAAGCTCAACCCCGAGAAGTGCGTGCTCGGAGTTCCCTCCGGCAAGCTTCTCGAGTTCTTCGTGTCTCAGCGTGGGATCGAAGCCAACCCCGACAAGATCAAGGCCATCGAGCAGATTGAAGCACCAACGCGTGTCAAGGACGTGCGAAGACTTGCCGGATGCGTGGCGGCTCTCAGCAGGTTTATTTCCAGGTCTGCGGAACGCGCCCTGCCGTTTTTCAAAATCTTGAAAAAGGCAGGTCCAGTAAAATGGACTCCGGAAGCGGAGGATGCGCTGCAAGACTTAAAGAAATACATGTCCTCCGCTCCTATACTTGTTGCGCCTAGACCGCAAGAGAAGTTGCTGCTCTACCTAGCGGCAACCAATCAAGTGGTTAGTGCTGCGTTAGTAGCGGAGAGGGAAGCTGATGACGAGCCCGTAACCATGGCAAGCTCGTCCGGCGACAAGCAGGGGGCTTCCCCGACAAGCTCTGGCCCCGGCAAAGGCGAATCCGCGCAAGCGCAAGGGGAAGTGCAGAAGAAGAGGATGGTGCAGCGCCCAGTTTACTTCGTCAGTTCCCTCCTGCAGGGGGCTAGGTCGAGGTACTCTGGTGTGCAGAAATTGCTCTTCGGCCTTCTCATGGCCTCGAGGAAGCTGCGCCATTACTTCCAAGCACACGAGATCACAGTGGTCACTCGCTTTCCGCTTAAGAGGATACTGCAGAATCCCGAAGCAACAGGCAGGATTGTCGAGTGGGCACTAGAACTGTCAAGCTTTGGCCTCAAGTTCGAGAGCACATCGACCATCCAGAGCAGAGCATTGGCAGAGTTCATAGCAGAGTGGAAGCCGACACCGGACGAAGAAATTCCAGAGACGAGCATCCCCGGCAAGGAAGCAACCAAAGAGTGGCTGATGTACTTTGATGGTGCCTTTTCGCTGGAAGGCGCCGGTGCCGGCGTGCTGCTCATCGCGCCCACCGGAGAGCACCTCAAGTACATCGTCCAGATGCACTTTCCCAAGGAGCAAGCAACCAACAATATGGCAGAGTATGAAGGTTTGCTCGCCGGTCTCAGGATCGCGGCGGAACTTGGGATCAAGAAGCTCATTGTCAGGGGTGACTCGCAGCTCGTCGTCCGCCAAGTGAACAAGGATTACCAGTGCCCGTTGATGGAAGCTTACGTTGATGAAGTGAGGAAGCTGGAAGAGCGCTTTGACGGCCTGCAAATGGAATACGTTCCAAAAGCAGAGAACGACATCGCCGACGGCCTGTCAAAATGCGCCGCACTAAAGCTACCTATGGAACCAGGGACTTTTGTGCTCAAGCTGACTCAGCCATCCGTGACACCATCGACTGGGCCAAGCAAGAAGAGAAAATCGGTCTCCGGTGACTATCTCCCGGCAGAGCTTCCCGAAGCCGCCGCCAAGAGAGTCCCCAAGATCGACGCCAAGAGTGCTGAGGAGCTGCCCGCTCCGGCAAGCCCCAGGGTTTGTCCCGACGAAGCAGGCGCTCCCGGCAAGTCATGCCCCGGCAAACTTGCCGGGGAACGTCAAGCTCCGGCTGAGCCCCAAGTCCTCGCCGTGGAAGCTGATGTTCCCGCAACCGTCGACATGCCTTTAGTCCTCGTCGTCGAGCCACAGGCTCTGACGTGGGCACAGCAGATCGTCCGTTTCCTCCAGACAGGAGAACTTCCCGAAGAACAAGAAGAAGCGGAAAGAGTAGCCCGGCAGTCCAGTATGTACCAGTTCGTCGACGGCGCACTGTACAGAAGAGGACGCAATGGGGTGAAATTGAAGTGCATTCATCGGGAAGACGGACAGGAGCTGTTGGCGGAGATACACGGAGGCATATGTGGACACCACATTGGCGCCAGAGCACTTGCCGGCAAAGCATTCCGGCAAGGTTTCTTCTGGCCCACAGCCCTCCAGGATGCAACTGCACAAGTAACCAAGTGTGAAGCGTGCCAGTTCCATTCCAAGAAGATACACCAGCCAGCTAAAGCTCTCCAGATGATCCCTTTGTCCTGGCCCTTCTCGGTCTGGGGGCTCGATATCCTCGGCCCTTCCCCCGAGCCGTCGGGGGCTTTGAGTACTTGTTCGTTGCCATCGACAAGTTCACAAAGTGGCCAGAAGTGGAGCCGGTGAGGAAGGTGACTACCCAGTCCGCGATCAAATTCTTCAGGTCGATTGTTTGCCGCTTCGGGATCCCCAACAGGATCATCACCGACAACGGTACGCAGTTCACAAGCCACGCTTTCATGCAGTACACCCAAAACCTCGGCACCAAGGTCTGCTTCGCTTCTGTTGCTCATCCCCGGAGCAACGGTCAAGCGGAAAGGGCCAACGCCGAGGTACTGCGCGGGCTCAAGACCAGAAGTTTTGACAAGCTGCTCAAGCGCGGACGGAACTGGATCGAGGAGCTGCCGGCGGTTCTTTGGTCGGTCAGAACGATTCCAAATCGAGCCACCGGCCAGACACCATTTGCTCTAATCTATGGAGCAGAAGCAGTTACCCCCACGGAACTCGTATACGGGTCACCTCGAGTGCTCTTATGATGAGCTTGAGCAAGAGCGGTCGCGTGAAGATGACGCACTGCTCCTCGAGGAGGATCGTCTCCAGGCTGCTGTGCGATCCGCTCGCTACCAGCAAGCTCTGCGTCGCTATCATAGCCGCAAAGTTAAAGCCAGGAGCCTCGAGGAAGGCGACCTTGTTCTTCGGCGCGTTCAGTCGGCCAAGATACACAACAAGTTGACGCCAAAGTGGGAAGGCCCTTACCGGGTGAAACGAGTCACGAGGCCCGGCGCCGTCCGCCTCGAGACCGAAGATGGTACTCCGGTGAGCAATTCCTGGAACATTGAGCATCTTCGCAAGTTTTACCCATAAGGCGCGGTTGTCGGACCCCGTCCGGCAGCCAACTCTTTGTACAAAAGTCTTGCCGCAGTTGCATGTAATCCTTTGTACAAAGCCAGGCGCAGACCCTGGCAGCAATGAAGTGCTGGCGCCCCCAAGTTTTAGCATGCATGCTGAGTCGAGTCTCGTCCTTGGTTAGGGTTGATAGTGCCTAACAGTCACTAACCCCTAACTTAGAGGTCGAGTCCGCGTCTTTTTCCCGTCCTTTCCCTTTGGCTCACAGGAGTTGCATACCCTTGCCGAGCCGCTCAAGGACGAAGAAGGGGAGAAGGGCGAGCCAGCACCCGCGCCCCGGCAAGCCAGAGTTGCCAGGGGCTGCAACCTCAGATAAGTCTTTACATCCCTTATCATGCATTCTCTCGTGAGTTGCGGGATGCGAAAACCTTGCTTCCTCCTAAAAGCTGTCGTGCTCTCTTAAGCGGCAAACCCCGGAGCGCGTTCCCGGGGCCCGCTTCTGATAGTAGCCGTGGCGGCAAGAGGAGGAAGCAAGGGGCCAGAACCCACCTTCTCCCTGCCTCCGCCAAGAGCGTGAGGAGGGCCAAGGGGCGCGGGGAGACGGCAGGGTCCGTTGCCGGGCGGGGAAGTGTCTATCTTAACGATGCAAAGGGTTCGCTCCTTGCCGCGGGATGTACCCGCGAGACAAATGGTCCGGCAAACACTCCCTTTTCATTAAAAACATTCCACTCAGGTACAGCTCAGAGAGAATGAAAAACATGAAAGATGGGATTACAAGATTTAAACACAACTAAGGCCCGAGGGCTTACAAGATAAAAAGAGATAAGGTGCCCATAATCCCTTTCTTGTCTCTCTCCTCAGGAGGTAGGACAAGGAGGCGAGAAGGGCAAAAGGGGCGCCTAGACGAGCTACGGGTGGCAGAAGACGCCAAGAGAACATCCGGGGCTCCGGAGGCCGGATGGAGACAGCGACGCCGGAAGCGGAGCTCGAGAAGGAGGCTGCGAGACGTCAACACGCTGTCGAGGGCATCTAGCCCTCGTACTCCGAGTTGACGGCCTTGCCGCCAGCCTCTTCCGCAACCTCGCCACTCCGGCCGCCCGAGAAGACGAAGCCCCGGCAAGAGGAGCTTGCCGGGCCGGAGAGAAGACCCCAGTGGTCGTCGCCGCGAGCAGGGGTGGTGACGGCGTCTGGGGCGAAGTTGGAAGACGAGGCAGCGGCCTTGCCGCCCGCCCTCTTCCTCTTCCGCAGCCTCCCTACGCCAGCCGCCCAAGGAGACGACCCCGGGGAGTTCACGGCGCCAGCAACGCGGACGATGGGGGCCGCCGGTGCCACGCGGAGCTGCGACCGGCACCTAGTCGGACCCGTCATCTCGGCGGCCGCTCCCCTCGTCGTTGCTGTCGCTCCCCTCCTCGTCGCTCTCGCTCGAGGAGGAGCCTTCGCTGTCGGAGGAGCTATCCACGCAGCACCGGGCCCGGGTGCCGAGGTCCCCGAAGGCCTTGACGGAGAGGAGATCACCCTCCATCAGCTTAAAATGGAGGGTGAACCCCTCCATCAAGCTGTGGATCCGGGCGAACGTCTTCCACCCTCGGCCAAGACACGCCACGCCGGGGGCTCGGGATTCGACGTGGACTCGCGTACCACTGATCCAGCAGCCCCTCATGCGCAGTCTCAGCGTCTCGTGTTGTTCCGCCTCCAAGACGTCCGCGAAGGGAGCCGGGAGGCGGAGGCGACGGCGAGGCGCCCGACGCAGCCTGATGATGAACTCGCAGGGGTCGTCCCCGAGATGAACCGCCGGGGGGAACGGAGCCGCCGGCGGAGGCGAGGCCGGCGCGCCGCCCCGCCCGCCTCGAGCGCCTCGGCCTCGTCCACGACCTCGCCCCCTCCCCCTTCCCCTTACGGTTGGCTCCGCCGCCGCGGGTGCAAGGGGAGGAGGGGCGTGCTGCCTGGCGGCAACCCTTGCCGCCACCGAAGAAGGACCAGGGTTCCCTTCCTCCATGACAGTTAGGGAGAGGGGACCAGGGCTCTCAGAGAAGAAAGAAGGAAGGAGTGCGGACCCTCGTCGTCCCCTTCCGCTCCTTATAAAGGGGAGGAGTGGGGGCTCGGCCGCCCCGCCCAACCAATCAAAGCAGAGGAAGGGCAGGCGACGGGGCCGACCCTCTACTTCGACCCGCGTCGGCCCGGCTTCCTTCCTCCACCACCGCAACCCCAAGCGCATGGAGGATGCGTGGCGGGCGAGCAGGGCCGAGGCGACAGATGAGGCGACCTCTCCCCCCCACTCGAAAGTGGGGGCGGACGTTTCGCCTTTCCAAATAAAGGAATCGTGCCCGATGTGACGCATGCCTACGGGCCTCAAGCCCCGCGCACGCCACCCACGTCACGCACGTCTCGCACGCCTCGCCCCCCACGACGCCGCGATAAGCGCGCGCCACTTGGGGAGGGCGCGACGAGCGCGGAGTTGAGGAGTAGCGCAACCCAGGCCACGCGTGCCCGTGCACTGTTAGGGCCTGGCCCAACAACGCTCGGCACCGTGTATGGCCCAGACCCGGGGGCTCCTGTCGGTGTACTAAAGTAGGGGTACCTTAGTACCCCAAACTTGTGCACGGGCAGTAGCGTCCCGCGGCAAGGCTTGCCAGGGGAGCGACAAGAGTCTCCACGGCCCTTCCTGGGCCGGACGGAGGCCAAGTGATTGAGCCTAGAAGACCAAGCCCCGGCAAGAGGAGCTTGCCGGGCCAAGAAGGCAAGGTCCGGCAGGAGGAGCTTGCCGGGCCAAGGCGACAAGGCCCCGGCAAGAGGAGCTTGCCGGGACGACTAAGCCGAAGCACCAAGGCCCCGGCGGGAGGAGCTCGCCGGGACGGCCAAACCAAGGCACTCCAAGAGAAGCCCGCCGCGGCGCGCCACGCGCCCCGGCAAGGCCTGAAAGCGGCAAGCTCTCAGGTGCGGCAAGACAACCACCGCGGCAAGCCACTTGCCGCGGCGAACCACCACCTCAGGCATGCGCTCCAGCTCACCTGCCCACGCGTCACTCTGGAGCTTCCCCGGAGATACGTGGTGGGGCGCCGTGCAACCTGGGGCGCGCGCATGGCATGCGACGTTGGCAGAATCGCCCCCGTGGCAAGCGGAGGCGCCCCTAATGGTCCGCCTCGGCACTGTTCAGGCGATCCAGACGGGCATTTAATGCCTTTGTCCCCCGCCGTCAGAGTTAGGTGCGATAGCACTGTGCGACCTCTGTTCGCATAGTTCCTTGCCATTTTTACCCTCACCTGCATCGCTACCTGTAGGAGAGGGGGAACCCGGGGAGCAGGAGATCGAACCCTAGGAGGGATCCAGACCGAAGAAGGACACCCAGTAGACCCTCGTCTACGTCCAGCTCCAACTTACTGTAGCTTCTTGCGCTCCAAAGCAAGAACTCGAATCAACCAGACAAGCAGCAGTAGGGTTTTACGCATCCATGCGGCCCGAAGCTGGGTAAAATCGTTGTGTGTGTGTGTCGCCTCGATCTGCTCTTTGTGCAACCTCCGTCCCCCGCCGAACCGACAAGGGGCTCCGTCCCCATAGGTGCTCGTGGAGGCCGATATCCCCCGTCACCTCCCGATGAGAGGAGCGTTGGTGATGACGACGACGATGATTTCCCCCTCCCGCAGGGAAGTTTCCCCGGCAAAACATCTCTGCCGGAGCCCTAGATTGGTTCCGCCTTGTGGTGGCGGAGTTTCTTCCCAAAAGCTTGCTTATGATTTTTCTCAGACGAAAGACTTCATATAGCAGAAGATGGGCACCAGAGGGCCACGAGGCAGGGGCGCGCCCAGGGGGGTAGGGCGCGCCTCCCACCCTCGTGGCCAGGGTGTGGCCCCCCTCTGGTATTTTCTTCGTCAAGTATTTTTTATTATTTCCAAAAATAACTTTCGTGGAGTTTCAGGACTTTTGGAGTTGTGCAGAATAGGTCTATAATGTTTGCTCCTTTTCTAGCCTAGAATTCCAGCTGTGGGCATTCTCCCTCTTCATGTAAACCTTGTAAAATAATAGAGAATAGGCATAAGTATTGTGACATAACGTGTAATAACAGCCCATAATGCAATAAATAATGATATAAAAGCATGATGCAAAATGGACGTATCAACTCCCCCAAGCTTAGACCTCGCTCGTCCTCAAGCGGAAGCCGATAACGATAAATATGTCCACATGTTTAGAGGTAGAGGTGTCGATAAAATAAAATATGGACATGAGGGCATCATGGTCATTCTTACAATAGCAACATATATGGATATTGTCATCTGATTTCTTATGCTCAAGTAATAATCTATTCACAATGTCAAGTATGAATCAGAAACTTCATTGAGAACTAACAAACTATAATCTCAGTCCTTGAGGCAATTGCAATTTTTCATAACATCAGAAAGAGTCTATGTAAGAGGTTTTCAGCAAGTCCACATACTCAACTATCATTTAGTCTTTTACAATTGCTAACACTCACGCAATACTTGTCGGTACGGAGTTTTAATCGGACACAGAGAAAGATAGGGGCTTATAGTTTCGCCTCCCAACCTTTTACCTCAAGGGTAATGCCAACAATAATAGTTCATGCTAACTTACATCCAATTGGATATATATATATCCGGATCTTTCCAACACAAGGTGCTTGCCAAAGGATAAAATGTAAAAAGGAAAGGTGAAAATGACCATGACTCTTGCATAAGAGTAAGAGATAAAAGTAAAAGATAGGCCCTTCGCAGAGGGAGGCACAGGTTGTCATGCGCTTTCATGGTTGGATGCACGAAATCTTAATGCAAAAGAACGTCACTTTGTATTGCCACTTGTGATGTGGACCTTTAT
Source organism: Aegilops umbellulata (assembly GCA_032464435.1). Taxonomy (NCBI): domain Eukaryota; kingdom Viridiplantae; phylum Streptophyta; class Magnoliopsida; order Poales; family Poaceae; genus Aegilops; species Aegilops umbellulata. The sequence continues at coordinate 250,411,532 of CP136060.1, forward strand.
TATGCAGTCCGTCGCTTTTATTTCTTCCACATGACAAGATCATATAAAGCTTATTTCTCCACACTAATAAATCATACATATTTAGAGAGCAATTTTTATTGCTTGCACCGATGACAACTTACTTGAAGGTTCTTACTCAATCCATAGGTAGATATGGTGGACTCTCATGGCAAAACTAGGTTTAAGGGTATTGGAAGAAAAAGTAGTATCTCTACTTGGTGCAAAGAATTGGCTAGCATGAGGGAGAAAGGCAGGCTCAACATGTTGGATGATCCATGACAATATACTTTAATTATTTTCAGATATAAGAAAACATAACCCATTACGTTGTCTTCCTTGTCCAACATCAACTCTTTAGCATGTCATATTTTAATGAGTGCTCACAATTATAAAAGATGTCCAAGATAGTATATTTATATGTGAAACCTCTCTTTCTTTATTACTTCCTATTAATTGCAATGATGACCAAAGCTATGTTCGTCAACTCTCAACAACTTTTAATCATCATACTCTTTCTATGTGAAGTCATTACTCTGCATAAGATCAATATGATCTCTTTATTTCTTTTTATTTTTTCTCTTTTCTTTTATTCCCTCAAGATCATGGCAAAATAATCAAGCCCTTGACTCAACACTAATCTTTATTATATATAGCTCACGGACTCGATTACCGATTACATAGAGGGATCATAAAGCAAAACTCAAAACTAAATCATACTAAAACTTTATTATACTAGATCAAGATATTACTAAATTGATCGAACTAAGAAAAACGGTAAAGATTGGAGTGTGATGGTGATACGATACCGGGGCACCTCCCCCAAAGCTTGGCAGTTGCCAAGGGGAGTGCCCATACCCATGTGATTATGTCTCTTTCTTCGGAGGTGGTGATGTGATATTCTTGTCTATGATACCCTTCATGATACAATTCTCCTCCTCGAGCTTGTTGACTTGCTGCTTTAGATCCATTATTTCCTTACGGAGCTTACCCGTGACAGTTAGAGATCCTTGCACCCATGGATGCTGCATAGCTGCGGGAGAACAAGTAACACTCCTTTTCATATTTTTATAAGAGAGAAATTTAACACTGGAGGGGATGACCGAGTTTGGGATAGCTGAGCTCTGTAGTTCCCCCATCGTGAATCCTGCCCGGAAGCGAGAAGTAACTTCTTGATCCTCCTCCATGGCATCTATCCTTTTCAAGTCAGCTTCCATTTCTTCCTCCGTTGAGGGCCCAAAGTGATAGGCATCGCTGTTTGCCCCTGGACCTGGTGTCGGATGAGACACCCGACTCTCCTCGACTGACCCTTGAGAAGACATCTTGCACTAATCTGTGGCGGAAACAGCTCGAACAAAAAAAGAGGATATTTGCATGACACGGTGGTCAAAACCTTCGGGAGATTATATAATGAATTTTTACTGACCAAAAGAAGTATCGTGCAAGAAAACGGAGTCCGGAGAGTACACGAGGTGCCCACGAGGCAGGGGGCGTGCCTCCCACCCTCGTGGAAGCCTTGTGTCCTTCCCGGACTGCTTCTTATTTTCCTATTTTCTTATATATTCTAAAACGGAGAAAAAATGCCATTAGAACTGTTTTGGAGTCGGTTTACTTACCGTACCACATACCTATTCCTTTTCGGAGTCTGAAGCATTTTGGAAAGTGTCTCTTATGTATTCCTCCGGGGTTACGGTTTCAATAATATTAGTTTCAACATTTATAGGATTACCTGAGATATAATGTTTGATTCTTTGACCGTACACCACTTTCGGATTGGTGCCTTTGAAGTTATTGATTTTTATGGCACCGGAATGATAGACCTCCTTGATAACGTAAGTACCTTCCCATTTAGAGAGAATTTTTCCTGCAAAAAGTCTTAAATGAGAGTTGTATAATAATACATAATCACCTATATTAAACTCACGCTTTTGTATCCTTTTGTCATGCCATCTTTTAACTTTTTCTTTAAACAGTTTGGCATTCTCATAGGCCTGGGTTCTCCATTCATCAAGTGAGCTAATGTCAAATAACCTCTTCTCACCGGCAAGTCTGAAATCATAATTGAGCTCTTTAATGGCCCAATATGCCTTATGTTCTAATTCGAGAGGTAAGTGACATGCTTTTCCATAAACCATTTTATACGGAGACATACCCATAGGATTTTTATGCAGTTCTATAGGCTCATAATGCATCATCAAGTTTCTTGGACCAATTCTTTCTAGATCTATTAACAGTCTTTTGCAAAATTAATATGAGCTCTCTGTTACTCAATTCTACTTGACCACTATACTGTGGGTCATATGGAGATGCAATTCTATGATTAACATCATACTTAGCAAGCATCTTACGGAAAGCACCATCAATAAAATGTGAACCACCATCAGTCATTAAATATCTAGGGACTCGAAACCTCGGAAAAATAACTTCTTTAAGCATTTTAATAGAGGTGTTATGATCAACACTACTAGTTGGAATAGCTTCTACCCACTTAGTAACGTAATCAACAACAACTAAAATATGTGTATACACATTAGAGGAAGGAAACGGTCCCATGTAATCAAAGCCCCAAACATCGAATGGTTCAATAATGAGTGAATAGTTCATAGGAATTTCTTGACGTCTACTAATATTACCAATTCTTTGACATTCATCACAACATAAGACAAACTTACGGGCATCCTTGAAGAGAGTAGGCCAATAAAAACCGGATTGTAATACCTTATGCGCAGTTCTATCTCCAGCGTGGTGTCCTCCATAAGCTTCGGAGTGACACTTTCATAGGATATGTTCCTATTCATGCTCAGGTACACAATGTTTAATAACACCATCCACTCCTTCTTTATAAAGATGTGGGTCATCCCAAAAGTAATGTCTCAAATCATAGAATTTTTTTCTTTTGCTGGTATGTGAAACTAGGTGGTATAAATTTAGCAACAATGTAATTAGCATAATCAACATACCATGGAGCAGTACGAGCAGTAGTTATGACATTTAATTGTTCATCAGGAAAGCTATCATCAATAGGTAGTGGGTCATCAAGAACATTCTCTAACCTAGACAAGTTGTCTGCAACAGGGTTCTCAGCTCCCTTTCTATCAATAATGTGCAAATCAAATTCATGTAGCAAGAGAGCCCATCTAATAAGTCTAGGTTTAGCATCTTTCTTTTCCGTAAGATATTTAATAGCAGCATGATCAGTGTGAATAGTTACTTCAGAGTCAACAATATAAGGTCTGAACTTATCGCAAGCATATACAAGTGCTAAGAATTCCTTTTGAGTAGTAGCATAATTTCTCTAAGCACTGTCTAGAGTTTTACTATCATATTGAATAACATTTAATTTCTTGTCAACTCTTTGTCCTAGAACATCACCTACAGCATAATCACTAGCATCGCACATAATTTCAAAGGGTAAATTCCAATCAGGTGGTTGAACAATAGGTTTAGAAATTAATGCTTTCTTAAGTATTTCAAATGCTTCTACACAATCATCATCAAAGACAAAAGGAATATCTTTTCGTAATAGATTAGTGAGAGGCCGAGAAATTTTTGAGAAGTCCTTAATGAACCTCCTATAAAAAACAGCATGACCAAGGAAACTTCTTATACCTTTGATGTCCTTGGGACACGACATCTTTTCAATAGCATCAACTTTAGCTTTATTCACTTCAATACCTCTTTCAGAAATTTTATGCCCCAAGACAATGCCTACATTAACCATAAAGTGGCATTTTTCCCAATTCAAGACAAGGTTCGTTTCTTCACATCTCTGCAAAACTCGATCAAGGTTGCTCAAGCAATCATCAAAAGAGGATCCATAAACGGAGAAATCATCCATGAAAACCTCACAAATCTTTTCACAAAAATCAGAGAATATAGCCATCATGCATCTTTGAAAGGTAGCAGGTGCATTACATAAACCAAAAGGCATACGTCTATAAGCAAAAGTACTGAAAGGGCAAGTAAAAGTGGTCTTTGCTTGATCATCAGCTGACACAGGTATTTGAGAGAAACGAGAGGTACCATCTAGAAAGCAAAAATGTGTATGTTTGGATAATCTTTCTAGCATTTGATCAGTGAATGGCAAGGGGTAATGATCTTTTTAGTAGCTTTATTTAATTTATGGAAATCAATTACCATCCTATAACCTGTAATAATTCTTTGCGGAATCAATTCATCTTTATCATTAGGAATGACAGTAATATCTCCCTTCTTAGGGACACAATGGATAGGACTTACCCACTGACTATCAGCAACGGGATAAATTATACCTGCCTCAAGGAGCTTTAATATTTCCTTTCTTACCACTTCTTTCATCTTAGGATTTAGCCATCGTTGGTGATCAATAACTGGTTTGGCGTCTTTCTTCAAGTTTATTTTGTGTTGACATAGAGTGGGACTAATTCCCTTAAGATCATCAAGAGTATATCCAATAGCAGCACAGTGCTTTCTCAGAGTTTTCAATAATTTTTCTTACTCCTTCTGTGAAAGGTTAGCACTAATAATAACAGGATATATCTTCTTTTCATCAAGATAAGCATATTTAAGAGTATCAGGCAATGGTTTAAGATCAAACACGGGATTGCCCTTGGGTGGAGGAGGATCCCCTAGGATTTCAACAGGCAATTTGTGTTTCAGAATAGGTCCTTGTTTAAAGAATACTTCATCTATTTCCCTTCTTTCATTCATAAACATACCATTCTCATGGTCTGGCAAATATTGTTCTAAGGGATCATTAGGAGGAGCAGCAATAGAAGCAAGACCAATAATCTCATCCTTACTTGGCAATTCCTCATCACGGGGTTGTATACGAAATTTAGAAAAAATAAACTCATGAGACATATAATCCAAACCAATAGTAACAACATCCTTTTCGCGGTCTATCTTAGCATTAACAGTGTTCAAGAAGGGTCTACCAAATATAATGGGACAAAAACTATCTTGTGGGGAACCAAAACAAGAAAATCAGCAGGATATTTAGCCTTCCCACACAAGACTTCAAAATCTCTAACAATCCCAATTGGTGAATTAGTATCTCTATTGGCAAGCTTAATGGTAACATCATTATCTTCTAATTCAGCAGGGGCAATATCATGCATAATTTCTTTGTATAAAGAAATAGGTATTGCACTAGCACTAGCACCCATATCACACAAGCTATGATAACAATGATCTCCTATTTTAACAGAAATAACAGGCATGCCTACAACAGGTCTATGTTTATCTTTAGCACCAGGTTTAGCAATTCTAGCAGTTTCCTCACAGAAATAAATAACATGCCCATCAATATTATCAGCCAAGAGATCATTAACAATAGCAATATTAGGTTCAACTTTAACTTGCTCAAGGGGTGTATAAGTTCTAATATTACTTTTACGAACCATAGTTGAAGCTTTAGCATGATCCTTTACTCTAAAAGGGAAAGGTGGTTTCTCAACATAAGCAGTAGGAACAATAGGATCATTATAAGTGATAGTCTTTTCTTCAACTTTAATAGGTTCAACTACTTTTACTTCTATGGGAGGATGATATTTAAACCACTTCTCCTTAGGGATATCAACATGAGCAGCAAAAGATTCACAAAAAGAAGCTACTATCTCAGAGTCAAGTCCATATTTAGTGCTAAATTTACGGAGAACATCGGTATCCCTAAAAGTTTTAACACAATCAAACTTAGGTGTTATACCTGACTCCTTACCTTCATCGAGATCCCAATCTTCAGAGTTGCGTTTAATTCTTTCCAATAGATCCCATTTGAACTCAATAGTCTTCATCATAAAAGAACCAGTATAAGAAGTATCGAGCATGGAGCGATTGTTGTCAGAAAGCCGAGCATAAAAATTTTGAATAACCATTTCTCTTGAGAGCTCATGATTGGGGCATGAATATAACATTGAATTAAGCCTCCCCCAAGCTTGAGCGATTATTTCTCCTTCGCGAGGCCAAAAATTATATATATAATTACGATCACGATGAACAAGATGCATAGGATAAAACTTCTGATGAAATTCGAATTTCTATCGCTTGTAGTCCCATGATCCCATATCATCACATAGCCTATACCATGTCAATGCATCTCCCTTCAAAGATAAAGGGAAGACCTTCTTCTTGATAACATCATCCGGCATACCTGCAAGCTTAAATAATCCACAAACTTCATCCACATAGATTAAGCGTAAATCGGGATGCAATGTTCCATCTCGTGCAAAATGATTAGCTAGCAGTTTATCTATCATACCCGAAGGAATTTCAAAGTAAAGATTTTCAATAGGTTCAGTAGGTTGAGGAGCAACTATTTGCTCTACCGGTCGGGGTGAAGATACCTCGAACAAGCCCCTCAAAGGATTACTTTCCATAGTAACAAGTGATAGTAAATTTAAGCACACTATATAAATTTTTTCTTACCAAATTCCAACTACCAAAGGCGCTTCACTCCCCGGCAACGGCGCCAGAAAAGAGTCTTGATGACCCACAAGTATAGGGGATCTATCGTAGTCCTTTCGATAAGTAAGAGTGTCGGACCCAACGAGGAGCAAAAGGAAATGATAAGCGGTTTTCAGCAAGGTATCCTCTGCAAGCACTGAAATTATCGGTAACAGATAGTTTTGTGATAAGGTAATTTGTAACGAGCAACAAGTAACAAAAGTAAATAAAGTGCAGCAAGGTGGCCCAATCCTTTTTGTAGCAAAGGACAAGCCTGGATAAACTCTTATGGAGAGAAAAACGCTCCCGAGGACACATGGGAATTATCGTCAAGCTAGTTTTCATCATGTTCATATGATTCGCGTTCGGTACTTTGATAATTTGATATGTGGGTGGACCGGTGCTTGGGTGATGTCTTTACTTGGACAAGCATCCCACTTATGATTAACTCCTATTGCAAGCATCCGCAACTACAAAAGAAGTATTAAGGTAAACCTAACCATAACATGAAACATATGGATCCAAATCAGCCCCTTACGAAGCAATGCATAAACTAGGGTTTAAGCTTCTATCACTCTAGCAACCCATCATCTACTTATTACTTCCCAATGCATTCCTCTAGTGCCAAACAATGGTGAAGTGTCATGTAGTCGACGTTCACATAACACCACTAGAGGAAAGACACCATACATCTCATCAAAATATCGAACGAATACCAAATTCACATGACTACTAATAGCAAGACTTCTCCCATGTCCTCAGGAACAAACGTAACTACTCACAAAGCATATTCATGTTCATAATCAGAGGAGTATTAATATGCATATAGGATCTGAACATATGATCTTTCACCAAATAAACCAACTAGCATCAACTACAAAGAGTAATCAATACTACTAGCAACCCACAGGTACCAATCTAAGGCTTTGGGACAAAGATTGGATACAAGAGATGAACTAGGGTTTGAGAGGAGATGGTGCTAGTGAACATGTTGATAGAGATTGGGCCCCTCCCGATGAGAGGAGCGTCGGTGATGACGACGGCAATGATTTCCCCCTCCCGGAGGGAAGTTTCCCTGGCAGAACAGCTCTGCCGGAGCCCTAGATTGGTTCCGCCAAGGTTCCGCCTCGTGGACGAAATACTTCATATATCAGAAGATGGGCACCGGAGGGCCACCAGGGGGCCCACGAGGCAGGGGGCGCGCCCAGGGGGTAGGGCACGCCTCCCACCCTCGTGGCCAGGGTGTGCCCCCCTTTGGTATTTTCTTCGTCCAGTATTTTTTATTATTTCCAAAAATAATTTCCGTGGAGTTTCAGGACTTTTGGAGTTGTGCAGAATAAGCCTCTAATGTTTGCTCATTTTCCAGCCCAGAATTTCAGCTGTCGGCATTCTCCCTCTTCATGTAAACCTTGTAAAATAAGAGAGAATAGGCATAAGTATTGTGACATAACGTGTAATAACAACCTGTAATGCAATAAATAACGATATAAAAGCATGATGCAAAATGGACGTATCACCCCCCTCTTTTCAATTTTGTGGTTGATGCTTTTTCTTGTATTCTTAACCGGCTGGCGGCGGCTAGGCATATCCTTCCTATCTGTTCTAATTTACTTCCCTGTGGCGTGTCTCATTTTCAATGTGCTAATGATAATATTATCTTGGTGCAAAAGTCTGGTCGGTGCCTGGCGAACTTGAAATTCTTGCTGCTGTGTTTTGAGGAAATATATGGGCTTAAAATCAACTTTTCTAAAAGGGAAGTCCTTGTTGTGGGTGCCCTGCCCGAGGAAGTTAAGCGTGTGGCCGCTCTCCTGAATTGCTCTCTTGGTTCTTTCCCCTTCAAATACCATGGGCTTCCCATTTCTCCTTCTAAGTTTCTTGCTAAGGACTTCAACTTATCTGTTACTAAGGTGGGCAATAGGGTTATGCCTTGGAGGGGGCGTTACAATTCTACTGCTGGGAGGGTCTGTTTGATTAATGCTTGTTTTTCTTCCCTCCCTATATTTCTTAGGGGATCTTATCGTCTCCCGGAGGGTACTCATGCTGGTCTTGATAAACAACAGAGTGGTTTTTATTGGAATACTACGAACAATAAAAGAAAGTATAGATTGGTCAAGTGGAAACTAATGGGTAGGCCTCAAAGAGTGGGGGGTTTGGGGATCCTTAATACCTCCATTATGAACAAGTGTTTGATCCTTAAGTGGTGGTGGCGTATTTTTTCTACTGATCTGGGCGAGCTCTGGCTTCACATTCTTAAGGCTAGTATTTCCCTTCCTCCTCCCCCTCTTGTGTAATCATGTGGCTGGCTATTCCATGTCTCAATTCTGGCAACGACTACTTAATGTGCGGGATGATTTCAAAGCCTGAAATTTATGTGTTGGTGAAAGTGCGCTCATCCGTTTTTGGCTAGACTAGTGGGTTGGGGATGAGCCTCTCACGGTTTCCTTCCCAGTTCTTTTTTTTCTTTTGTTGTTGTTCCTTCTGTCTCCGTCACGGAGCTGGCGGCTAGTGGTTGGAACCTCGGCTTCTGTCGGGTCCTGCCTCCTGTAGAGTTGGAGGGCTCGCATTGTCTTGTTGCTCTCTTCCCTGTGCTCTCGGGGGCTTGGGATGGGGTTTCTTGGCCTTTGTGACGCCCCCGATTCAATCGTACACTAATCATACACGCAAACGTGTACGATCAAGATTAGGGACTCACGGGAAGATATCACAACACAACTCTAAAGATAAAATAAGTCATACAAGCATCATAATACAAGCCAGGGGCCTCGAGGGCTCGAATACAAGTGCTCGATCATAGACGAGTCAGCGGAAGCAACAATATCTGTGTACAGACATAAGTTAAACAAGTTTGCTTTAAGAAGGCTAGCACAAACTGGAATACAGATCGAAAGAGGCGCAGGCCTCCTGCTTGGGATCCTCCTAAACTACTCATGGTCGTCGTTAGCGGGCTGCACGTAGTAATAGGCACCTCCAATGTAGTAGGAGTCGTCGTCGACGGTGGCGTCTGGATCCTGAGCTCCAGCATCTGGTTGCGACAACCAGGTAGAAGGGAATGGGGGAAAAGAGGGAGAAAAGCAACCATGAGTACTCATCCAAAGTACTCGCAAGCAAGGAGCTACACTACATATGCATGGGTATATGTGTAAAGGGCCATATCAGTGGACTGAAGTGCAGAATGCCAGAATAAGAGGGGGATAACTACTCCTGCCGAAGACTACACTTCTGGCAGCCTCCGTCTTGCAGCATGTAGAAGAGAGTAGACTAGTCCTCCAAGTAGCATCGCATAGCATAATCCCACCCGGCAATCCCCTCCTCGTCGCCCTATTAGAGAGCGATCACCGGGTTGTATCTGGCACTTGGAAGGGTGTGTTTTATTAAGTATCCGGTTCTAGTTGTCATAAGGTCAAGGTACAACTCCAAGTCGTCCTGTTACCGAAGATCATGGCTATTCGAATAGATTAACTTCCCTGCAGGGGTGCACCACATAACCCAAGACGCTTGATCCCATTTGGCCGGACACACTTTCCTGGGTCATGCCCGGCCTTGAAAGATCAACACGTCGCAGCCCTACCTAGGCACAACAGAGAGGTCAGCATGCCGGTCTAAATCCTATGGCGTAGGGGTCTGGGCCCATCGCCCATTGCACACCTGCACGTTGCGAGGGCGGCCGGAAGCAGAACTAGCCCCCTTAATACAAGCGCGAGCTTACGTTCCAATCCGGCGCGCGCTGCTCAGTCGCTGACGCCATGAAGGCTTCGGCTGATACCACGACGCCGAGTGCCCATAACTTTCTCGCGTAGTTGGTTAGTGCGTATAGGCCAGTAGCCAGACTCAGATCAAATACCAAGATCTCATTAAGCGTGTTAAGTATCCGCGAACGCCGACCAGGGCTAGGCCCACCTCTCTCCTAGGTGGTCTCAACCTGCCCTGTCGCTCTGCCACAAAGTAACAGTCGGGGGCCGTCGGGAACCCAGGCCCACCACTACCTGGGTGGAACCACCTGCCCCTTCAGCCCCCATCTCCGAACAATATCACAGGTAATGTAACAGTGTAAAGTATGTAGTATATGCCCGTGACCACCTCCCAAAGTGATCACGGCCCAGTAGTATAGCATGGCAGACGGACAAGAGTGTAGGGCCACTGATGGAACACTAGCATCCTATACTAAGCAGTAGGATAGCAGGTCAGGGTAACAACTGTAGCAACAATGACAGGCTATGCAGTAGAATAGGATTAACCGAAAGCAGTAACATGCTACACTACTCTAATGCAAGCAGTATAGAGAAGAAATAGGCGATATCTGGTGATCAAGGGGGGGGCTTGCCTGGTTGCTCAGACAAGAAGGAGGGGTCGTCGTCGACGTAGTTGAACACAACAGCATCAGCGGCAGTCTCGGGGTCTACCGGAGAGAAGAGGGGGGAGAAACAATAATTACATAGCAAGCAAGAGCATAACAGGGCAGCAGGCAGAGCTAGACGTGTTCGAACACGGTGGTACACGTTACCGGCGAAGGGGAATAACATCCGGGAATGTTTCCTCAGGTTTAGCATTTTCGGACAGATAAAACGGAGGGGGGAAATTCCATGTTCAGGTAGTTAGGGGCATGTGGCAGACGAACGGATCGCGTATTCAGATTCGTCTCGTCGTTCTGAGCAACTTTCATATATAAAGTTTTTCAATCCGAGCTACGGTTTCTTTTCTATGATTTTTCAAAGTTTTAACAATATTCCAAATTTATTACTAATTCGAAATAAAAGGGGAAATTGATATGTGCACCCAGCAGAGTGCACACAACAGGGCCACCAGAGGCTGACAGTGGGTCGAGGGTTCCTGTTGACTCAGTCAACAGTGCAGTCAACAGTCAACTGTTGACTGGTCAAAACTGTAGATGGGGCCGAGGTATCATTCACACATATCTTGCAATTTCTTTTTAAGTGGATATTTAGAGGGGGGTGGTCCACCTGTCATTTGCACTATACCCAACCACTGATTAGACTAACTAGTAGGAGTACTAGTTAGCTAACGGAGAGCCGGCCGGACACCACACACAGAACACCACACACACAATGCTAGGGTTAAGAAAGGATAGCATTTTGTGATTTTTGTAGGATTTAAACCATGCATCAAATGAATTTGGTCCAGTGGAGTAATATGAAGTTTGTCAAGTGTACATTCTACTCATATTTATTTTTGCCCTGCTAACAGTTGTTTTGCTGCAGTTAAGGGGTTGTCTAGAGGTTTAGTCATCATAGATTTAAAAAAAGCTAGCTAGTAGCATCTACAGTAACCATCAACAGCACAACAGTTACGTAGCTTTAGTAGAGCAGCGCAACGCGCTTGCGGGCAGCGGGGCCGGGCGCGCGCGAGTGGGGGTGCACAGGGCGCGGCCAGGCAATCAGCCGGCGGCGGCAGCAAGCCACAACAGCAGTATACGTTGCAGCGGCAGCAAAAGCAGCGTAGCAGAGTAGCAGTCGCGACAGCTAGGAGCAGCAGCACGCAATGCAGCAGCGCAGTAGGCAAGCAGCAGGCGAGCAAGGCGCGACCCGGGCAGCAATAGCCTTGGCGGGCGCGCGGTCAGCGCGGAGCGAGCAGGGCTCGAGCACGACGCGGGTGTGCACACGCAGCAGCAGTCCGCAGGGCAGAGGGCGCGGCCCCCGGGCGGACGCGCACGCGCGAGGGTGACCCTGGGCGGACAGAGTGGCGGTCAGGGTGCGAACGGGGCGGACGGATATCGGGGTGCGGGGCGCGGTGAGCTTGAGCTCTCCGGCGCGACGGCCATAGGCGGACGCGGGCTGGTACTACAGCCAGGGCCTCTGACTACGGCGTCGGAATCACAGGGGCAGGAGGAGGGGAAACACGCGGTGCTCACCGCCGTTGCTAGGAAGGCCCGAGGGAGAGTCGGGGCGGCCGGAGACGGAGACGATGGGCGGCGGCCCGTGGAAGAAGTTGTGGGGCCGTCCGGGTCCTCATGGCTCGGCGTAGAAGGCTCAGGGAGGAGACGGGGAGGCGGTTGAGGACGGCGACGACGTCAGGGACGAGCACGGTGGCCTCGGCATCACGGTCACGACGATGTATTCGAGGGAGAGCGGACGGGGGCAACGACTCACGCGACTCGGCGGATTGGACGAGCAGGTCAGGGTGGACTGGGGACTCTCCGGCAAGGTGAGGGCCGACCGATGGCCCCGGGAAGCGAGGTCATCGGCGACGGGCGCGCCGGCCCTTCCTCGAGATCGGCAGAGGGGGAAGAGGTGGATCTGGGCGAGAGGGGCGAGGTGAGTGGGGAGGTGGGGAGACCAAGGAGGCACGGGGGCGCCTTATCCCGTCCCGGCGTCGGCGCCGGCGAGGTGGGCCGAGGCAACCCGCCCCTATAGCGACCCGGTCGCCCGAAACAGGGGAGGCGGGCGCAGCCAGGTGGGTCGGTTGGGCTGGCTGGCTGGGTGGCCAGTTGGGCCGAGGCCCAGGGGGAGCGGGGTTTCAATTTTCTTTTATTTATTTATTTTTTTGTTTTCACTAAGTTTTATTTTCCAGCAGCTTTTGCCTTTTCCTTTAATCACAATTGACTTTGCAAAAATATGCCACTGACCAAAACAACTTCACAGAATTATTCTGCACTGCCACAAAAAAAAGATTATGAGACTTTTGAAATAGTTTGCAATTCTTATAAATTAAAAGGGCATTTAATTTAATTGTTTTAGCCATAGTTTTAACTAGTTTAGGGCACTTAAACACCTCACAATAATGTTGGATCACCACCATAATTGGTTACGGAATATTTGACACTCATTGAACATTTTAGTTTTCATGTTTGAGAAATTTGAATTTTAGACTTTAATCCGAATTCGAAATTTGGACTGGCTTAGAATCAAAGTGAGATTAGCAATAGTAACAATGATGACAAGGCATCATTAGAAGGGGATTACTGTAGCATGATTCTCGGGGTGTTACAAATCTCCTCCACTACAAGAAATCTCGTCCCGAGATTTAAGTGGGGAAGTAAAGAGTAACTTCGGGAGAACTGGCCCTTATAGGGTTAATTATCTGGTGAACAATTCAGGGAAAGAGGCAGAAGTACCTCTCAAGTTGAAACTTAATAAAACATCAAGAGAAAAGTATGAAGGTACAATAGGAAGTTTTAACCGAATGGACAAACGATTGATACCTGAACAGAGTGTGAGAAAGGGGGTCCAGAGCATCGGGAATAGATCATCTCTCGGAAGGTGGCTCGTGACAACACACAAAGCCAAGAGCATATGATACTTCGGAATAAAAGATATACAGGAGAGTTGAGTTCCGATCCTGTGGAACGATGGGTTATGGGCCCACCATGTGGGTTAAAAGTATGAAGAGCAGGGACGTCTTGCACGATCATGTAAGCAAGGTATGTGAGAGGATAGCGTATCAATTATGTTGGCAACAACGTTGGTACCTAGGGCGAGGGATGAAGAGAACCACTTTCCTGCTCGTTGAAACGAGGCGGACCAAATAGGCAAAGTTCTCGTCCATCGGTGGTTACCAGAATGCCATCAACAAAAGTAACTGGGTCTTGCTGATAGAATCACACACCGAGGTGTTTACATAAGCAGGAGAATATTACTGCTTAGATCATATAGATCACAAGAAAGGTTAAACCAAACAATGGAAAGAAAAATATGATTATCAGATTAAACCGAACAATGGAAAGGAAAAATGTGTTTAAACACATATTTCAAGGGTATATCCTTCCCAAGGACAAGTAGAGCATGATATCTGTGACAAGACATAATGTAGAAAACCCTTTAGGTAATTGGAGAGGAATTTCATGACATTACCCATACAACGGTGTTTGGATAACTGAGTAAGAAGCAATTAGCATTGTAAGATTCTCGGGAAATTTACTACGAAAGCGAGTTCTGAAACAAAAGCTCATCATTAAACCATTGAAGGGATAAGGAGGTAGCCGATGAACTCAACGACAATTCATCGATACTCCCAAAAGATGGGTTTCCACAATTATGTGAACAAGGAGATAACATTAGTTAGATCAAATGGTATAATGATGTATGCTTGAGGAAAACATACACAATTAAACATTGGTTGAAAGGTGCACCCGAATATGGGTTGGGTTGCATGACCAACGTCAGAATGGTGATTCAATAATCAATAGTCTAAGAATGAACGGCCGACCATTAACTTCAAAGCAAGAGGGTTGCTAGAAGTTTTAAAATCACACCTCCAAGTACAATTGTCGGGTTTTTTGGTTGGAAACAACACGGGGACCAAGAAGGAATGGTGATGGTGAGAAGTATCACTTGTATCAAGAATTCTCAAGAGGTGGTAAAATTCCCACGACATTCTTGACATAAAATGTGGTAATACTCATAGGTAGAACACAACATAAGCTGGATAGCAAGGAGCTCAAAGTACAACACAAAACATGAGCAAGTTTGTGTCGGAGGGAAGGCAATAATGTTGTCGATGATAACACAAATCATCGAGGGGCAAGGAAGGTATTTGTCATCATGAGTTCGAATGATATCCTGGAAGAGCTCAGAACGTTCATGATGATCACGACACATTTGTCGAGAAGTTTCATGAAGATGTAATCGATCGGCGATGACATCAAGTCAAGGAATGATGAAGCAAAATGTTCTTAGGACCATGAGTACGACACAAACTCGAATTCAAGCTTGTCATTGAAGGAAAAACGATATGACGAGGAAGATCGATTGTAAGATTAGCTCACCGTCGAAATTTGTGCTCCGGGAAGAAGGACCCGGTAGCATAGTTTAAGCTTTAACATGACGATGATGATGTAGCCAATCGGTTGGGAATGACATCAGCGAGTACAACTCGCAGGTATTAAGGATTACAAAGAGTAGTTGAACCGTAGAATGAACTCGATTCAGCTATCGGTGTTTCAAGTAACAAACAACTCAAAACGCGTGGAAAGTTGGAATCGGTGAGAATGTAGTACTTGATGGAGAACTCATAAGAAGATATGATGTTCCATGATAACCTCAAGATACCAGGGGGTAATACTCGACGATAGATCAATGTAGAGGTTGGACTGGGATATTGCTCTATAGAAGACAAGTGCTTACACTTGCACCGAAAATGGTATTTAAAGGAGAACATGGTCGGAACCACGATTGCAAAAGGTCAGATCCTAGATATAAGATGAACTTATACCAAGGGAATAATTAATTTTAAAAGAAGCTTTGATGAGAAGATGTACATCGTGTCCATGGGCATGAACACAAGTTCAAGGTCGGCTCCCACTTATCCAATGCATAACCTTTCATTCACTTCTCATTTTTGAAGAAGTTGTAGTATTGAAATTTTATCTGGCAAAATACCAGAAGAGTATGACTCGTGAAAACTTTCGAGTTCACACATATTAAGGAAGGCATAGGTTCAACCCATCAGGGCATCGTGGAAACATATACCACAAGCTTCAATAGTAGATACCACCAGCTCGAGAGCAGAGCATGGTTGAGAAAACAGAGGATACAATTTACCCAAGGCTTTATATATCCGTGGAAAGACTCACAAGGTTATTTGAATATGAAGGACACTGTCGGATAATAATCCAACAAGAGGTCCGGTGGTCTACAACGGAGCTGATGTGAGTATCGGTACTCTATCAAAGGAAGAAGCAATGCAAGTGCATCGGATTATAGAAATAACTGACTAACTCAAAGCTTAAATGCAAAGGAATTATGAATTCTAAGACAAGGGATCAGAAGCAATGCTCTGATTAGGGATGGGTAAGCTGAATAGACTTAGGGATACAATCGATGACAATTCGTTTGGTCGAGATCCAGCTCATGTTTAAAATGATGTCTGAGCTGGAAGGGTGAATTCTACGATTCGGTTGAGGACTGTAAGCAACCGCAACATATTGAATCAACAGACTCAAAATGATAATGTCAAAGGATGTCAATAAGATTACTAGACTTATGGGATTAACCATAATGCAAGTAAGCAAGGATTTCAAGAGCAAAAGGCTCCTGAGGATTTTCGGAAGGTCGAATGACACTTCGAATACTTTTGTGAAACACCTGAACAACTGGGGATGAGCGGATACTCGATAAGTGCGAGGAAATATCCGTGGGGGGTATTCATTAGGCAAGAACTGCGGGGCAGTAAGCTCAAAGGATTCTCGGAACAACGAAGAGCAGTTCGGGGCATCTTGTAATAACAAGATCAATGGGATTGAAGTAGGCAAGTGTGTTCGGTTATCCATACAGATAATAGTGGTAGGGAATTGCAAAAGCAACGAGCACAAAGTCTCGAGAACATCGGAGAGTATCTTCGAAATCCTTCGGTGCACCAAGCAATCATCTGGAGTGAAGGGCTCTCCGGGAGGAAGTAGTTACGAGAACCTAGAGTGAGAGTTAGTAAAATCATTTCACCTGAATAGAAGAAAGGTCAGAGTCCCAGAGTATAGGTCGAGGAATAAAAGATCCTAATACCACCCAATGGCGACGTGGGCCCGTAAGGCACACAGCCATGTTAGTAAAAGTTTTGAAATGTCTAGACTCAACTTCGGCCAAGGAGTATGGAAGGGGGATTCCTACAGGCAGTCGACTCTGATACCAACTTGTGACGCCCCCGATTCAATCATACACTAATCATACATGCAAACGTGTATGATCAAGATTAGGGACTCACGGGAAGATATCATAACACAACTCTAAAAATAAAATAAGTCATACAAGCATCATAATGCAAGCTAGGGGCCTCGAGGGCTTGAATACAAGTGCTCGATCATAGACGAGTCAGCGGAAGCAACAATATCTGAGTACAGACATAAGTTAAACAAGTTTGCCTTAAAAAGGCTAGCACAAACTGGGATACAGATCGAAAGAGGCGCAGGCCTCCTGCCTGGGATCCTCCTAAACTACTCATGGTCATCGTCAGTGGGCTGCACGTAGTTATAGGCACCACCAGTGTAGTAGGAGTCGTCGTCGACGGTGGCGTATGGATCCTGGGCTCCAGCATCTGGTTGCGACAACCAGGTAGAAGGGAAAGGGGGAAAAGAGGGAGAAAAGCAACCGTGAGTACTCATCCAAAGTACTCGCAGCAAGGAGCCACACTACATATGCATGGGTATATGTGTAAAGGGCCATATCAGTGGACTGAACTGCAGAATGCCAGAATAAGAGGGGGGATAACTAATTCTGCCGAAGACTATGCTTCTGGCAGCCTCCGTCTTGCAGCATGTAGAAAAGAGTAGACTGAAGTCCTCCAAGTAGCATCGCATAGCATAATCCCACCCGGCAATCCCCTCCTCGTCGCCCTATTAGAGAGCGATCACCGGGTTGTATCTGGCACTTGGAAGGGTGTGTTTTATTAAGATCCGGTTCTAGTTGTCATAAGGTCAAGGTACAACTCCAAGTCGTCCTGTTACCGAAGATCACGGCTATTCAAATAGATTAACTTCCCTGCAGGGGTGCACCACATAACCCAACATGCTTGATCCCATTTGGCCGGACACACTTTCCTGGGTCATGCCCTGCCTCGGAAGATCAACACGTCGCAGCCCTACCTAGGCACAACAGAGAGGTCAGCACGCCGGTCTAAATCCTATGGCGCCGGGGTCTGGGCCCATCGCCCATTGCACACCTGCACGTTGCGAGGGCGGCCGGAAGCAGAACAAGCCCCCTTAATACAAGCGCGAGCTTACGTTCCAATCCGGCGCGCGCCGCTCAGTCGCTGACGTCACGAAGGCTTCGGCTAATACCACAACGTCGAGTGCCCATAACTTTCCCGCGTAGTTGGTTAGTGCGTATAGGCCAGTAGCCAGACTCAGATCAAATACCAAGATCTCGTTAAGCGTGTTAAGTATCCGCGAACGCCGACCAGGGCCAGGCCCACCTCTCTCCTAGGGAGTCTCAACCTGCCCTGTCGCTCCGCCACAAAGTAACAGTCGGGGGCCGTCGGGAACCCGGGCCCACCACTACCTGGGTGGAACCACCTGCCCCTTCAGCCCCCATCTCCGAACAGTATCACAGGTAATGTAACAGTGTAAAGTATGTAGTATATGCCCGTGATCACCTCCCGAAGTGATCACGGCCTAGTAGTATAGCATGCAGACAGACAAGAGTGTAGGGCCACTGATGGAACACTAGCATCCTATACTAAGCAGTAGGATAGCAGGTCAGGGTAACAACTATAGCAACAATGACAGGCTATGCAGTAGAATAGGATTAACTGAAAGCAGTAACATGCTACACTACTCTAATGCAAGCAGTATAGAGAAGAAATAGGCGATATCTGGTGATCAAGGGGGGGGGCTTGCCTGGTTGCTCAGACAAGAAGGAGGGGTCGTCGTCGACGTAGTTGAACACAGCGGCATCAGCGGCAGTCTCGGGGTCTACCGGAGAGAAGAGGGGGGAGAAACAATAATTACATAGCAAGCAAGAGCATAACAGGACAACAGGCAGAGCTAGACGCGTTCGAACGCGGTGGTACACGTTACCGGCGAAGGGGAATAACATCCGGGAATGTTTCCCCAGGTTTAGCATTTTCGGACAGATAAAACGGAAGGGAAAAATTCCATGTTCAGGTAGTTAGGGCATGTGGCAGACGAACGGATCGCGTATTCAGATTCGTCTCATCATTCTGAGCAACTTTCATATATAAAGTTTTTCGATCCAAGCTACGGTTTCTTTTCTATGATTTTTCAAAGTTTTAATAATATTCCAAAATTATTATTAATTCGAAATAAAAGGGGAAATTGCTATGTGCACCCAGCAGAGTGCACACAGCAGGGCCACCGGAGGCTGACAGTGGGTCCAGGGTTCCTGTTGACTCAGTCAACAGTGCAGTCAACAGCTGTTGACTGGTCAAAACTGTAGATGGGGACGAGGTGTCATTCACACATATCTTGCATTTTCTTTTTAAGTGGATATTTAGAGGGGGGGTCCACCTGTCATTTGCACTATACCCAACCACTGATTAGACTAACTAGTAGGAGTACTAGTTAGCTAACGGAGAGCCGGCCGGCCACCACACACAGAACACCACACACACAATGCTAGGGTTAAGAAAAGATAGCATTTTGTGATTTTTGTAGGATTTAAACCATGCATCAAATGAATTTGGTCCAGTGGAGTAATATGAAGTTTGTCAAGTGTACATTCTACTCATATTTATTTTTGGCCTGTTAACAGTTGTTTTGCTGCAGTTTAGGGGTTGTCTAGAGGTTTAGTCATCATAGATTTAAAAAAAGCTAGCTAGTAGCATCTACAGTAACCATCAACAGCACAACAGTTACGTAGCTTCAGTAGTGCAGCGCAACGCGCTTGCAGGCAGCGGGGGCGGGCGCGCGCGAGTGGGGGTGCACGGGGCGCGGCTAGGCAAGCAGCCGGCGGCGGCGGCAGCATGCCGCAGCAGCAGTATACGTTGCAGCGGCAGCAAAAGCAGCGTAGCAGAGTAGCAGTCGCGACAGCTAGGAGCAGCAGCAGCACGCAATGCAGCATCACAGTAGGCAAGCAGCAGGCGAGCAAGGCGCGGCCCAGGCAGCAATAGCCTTGGCGGGCGCGCGGCCAGCGTGGAGCGAGCAGGGCTCGAGCATGACGCGGGTGTGCACACGCAGCAGCAGTCCGCAGGGCATGGGGCGCGGCCCTCGGGCGGACGCGCACGCGCGAGGGCGTGACCCTGGGCGGACAGAGTGGTGGTCAGGGTGCGAACGGGGCAGACGGAAATCAGCGTGCGGGGCTCGGTGAGCTTGAGCTCTTCGGCGCGGCGGCCATAGGTGGACGCGGGCTGGTACTACGGCCAGGGCCTTTGACTACGGCGTCGGAATCAGAGGGGCAGGAGGAGGGGAAACAGGCGGTGCTCACCGCCGTTGCTGGGAAGGCCCAAGGGAGAGTCGGGGCGGCCGGAGACGGAGACGATGGGCGGCGGCCCGAGGAAGAAGTCGTGGGGCCGTCCGGGTCCTGGTGGCTCGGCGTAGAAGGCTCAGGGAGGAGACGGGGAGGCGGTTGAGGACGGTGACGACGTCGGGGACGAGCCCGGTGGCCTCGGCGTCACAGTCACGACGATGTCTTCGAGGGAGAGCGGACGGGGGCAACCGACTCACGCGACTCGGCGGATAGGACGAGCAGGTCAGGGTGGACTGGGGTCTCTCCGGCGAGGTGAGGGCCGACCGGTGGCCTCGGGAAGCGACGTCATCGGCGACGGGCGCGCCGGCCCTTCCTCCAGATCGGCAGAGGGGGAAGAGGTGGATCTGGGCGAGAGGGGCGAGGTGAGTGGGGAGGTGGGGAGACCAAGGAGGCACGGGGGGCACCTTATCCCCTCCCGGTGTTGGCGCCAGCGAGGTGGTCCGAGGCAACCCGCCCCTGTAGCGACCCGGTCGCCCGAACAGGGGAGGCGGGCGCAGCCAGGTGGGTCGGTTGGGCTGGCTGGCTGGGTGGCCAGTTGGGCCGAGGCCCAGGGGGAGCGGGGTTTCAATTTTCTTTTATTTATTTATTTTTTGTTTTCACTAAGTTTTATTTTCCAACAGCTTTTGCCTTTTCCTTTAATCACAATTGACTTTGCAAAAATATGCCACTGGCCAAAACAACTTCACAGAATTATTGTGCACTGCCACAAAAAAAGATTATGAGACTTTTGAAATAGTTTGCAATTCTTATAAATTAAAAGGGCATTTAATTTAATTGTTTTAGCCATAGTTTTAACTAGTTTAGGGCACTTAAACACCTCACAATAATGTTGGGTCACCACCATAATTGGTTATGTAATATTTGACACTCATTGAACATTTTAGTTTTCATGTTTGAGAAATTTGAATTTTAGACTTTAATCTGAATTTAAAATTTGGACTGGCTTAGAATCAAAGTGAGATTAGCAATAGTAACAATGATGACAAGGCATCATTAGAAGGGGATTACTGTAGCATGATTCTCGGGGTGTTACACCCTGATTCTGCTTCTGGCGCTTTTCTGTTAAGTCATGATATAGTGTTTTATCTTCGGGGGTTCAGTTGTTTCTAAGTTCAAGCCTATCTGGGAGGCCAAAGTGCCTCCAAAAATCAAAAAAAAAATATGTGGTAAGCCTTGAGGGGCCGTTTACTTGTTGCGGATCAGATTAAGAAGAGGCATGGCCCGAGATCAGAATTTTGTTCCTTGCGTGGGAGCCCAGAGGATACCGATCGCATTATGTTTAACTTCCCTATGACCTAGTTGCTTTGGAGTTGTATTAGGGACATGATGGGTTTGCCTTGGGTTCCTGCTAACTTTAATGATTTGTGTGTGCTCTCGGTTCCCCTCTATGGCCAGTTCAGACGGTTATTTTGGTACAGATGCTCTGCCATCCGTTGGAATCTATGGACGACCAGAAATAAGTTTACTATCGAACATGTGTTCCCTAAAAAGGCGGTTGACGTTGTGTTCAAACTTTTTATTTGTTTGATGTAGTGGAAATCTCTGATTAAGGAAGGCGACAAGGCGGTTGTGGATTGCTCATTTCCCATGTTCGTGCTTCGGCATTATCTATCTCAGGAGGTGATTGACTTAGGCCGCACTTGCGGATGCTCCTTGCTGCTGTTGGGCTTTAGTTCTCCAGGGACTCCTTTTGCTGGCCAGCGTGCCTTTATGCTGGTTGTGGCCGCCTGTTAACTTTTGTGTTCTGTTGGGTTTCTGCCATTAACCCTTTATGATTATGGTACTCATTTGCTTGATGGCTTTATTAATTAAAAGTCAGGTTGCGGCCCTAAAAAGAAAAATGAAAGAATGAAAGAAAAATAAAATGAAACCGAGAATGAGTAGGATATACTAGGAGCTCCTATCTGCCGATTATTGCGGCAGACTGCCAGACAAACGCACAGGCGGCACCAACTGGCTGACCTACTAGCAAGCGAGCGTATGTGCCTGCGATCGACCGCTGCAGCGACTATAAATTCGCAAAGAATAGAGCATTACCGAGGGTCGAACACGAGACCTCCAGCAAAGAAGCTTTTCGTGCTAGCTAGTGATTACATAGCAGTGTAACGCTTTAAGAACCTATACCAACGCAGATCCGAACATTTACTTTTTTTCGTGTTTTGAATTCTTTGTTCGAAATTCCAAAGAATGTTCCCGAACCTAAAATTTGTTCACAAATTCAAAAAAAATCGTGCTTTCAATATTTTTGCAAATTTCAAAAAATGATCATGTTTCGAAACTTGTTTGTATTTTTCAAAAACGTGAACACTTTTCACTCATTTCTTTATATAAACATGAAGATTTTTTTTGAAAATTGCGATTTTTTGAATGTATGTATTTTTCTAAAACTCTTCGCAAAAGTTGAAAATGTGAACAATTTTTTAAAACAGGAACATTTTTTGAACTCCCAATTTTTTTTTAATACAGGAACATTTCTTGAAAATTTGCGAACAATTTTTGAAAACTGGAAAAAAAATTGGAAATGTGAATGTTTTTTGAAAATGTGAACACTTTTTGAAACTCTCAAACAAATTTGAAACATGAACAAGTTATGGAAACGCGAACATTTTTTGAAACTCTTGAATAAATTTTAAAACACGAGCATTTTTGGAAAATTTCAAACAATTTTGAAACACACGGATATCTTTTCAAAAAATAAAATAAAAATGAAGACGAGAAAAGAAAGAAAAAAGAAATAGAAAAGGGAGAAAAAGATTCAGAAAAAAGAAAAAAGAAAAAAGAAATAGAAACATAAAAAAAACCAGTTCAGGAACCTCGTAGAAGGTTCCAAAAACCAGAAAACCAGCTAGGAACCTCCTAGAAGGTTCTTAAAACCAGGATCGATGAAGCACTGAACGGGCCGGCCCAGGTCATCGCTGGCTTGTGAATCCCTGTGCGATTGCTCGACAACTTGACTCAATGTGCATCATATAGATTTTCCGGATATACTGGCACCATTACATGTGCAATGGTTGATTGTGTAATGGCCCAGGGGTGCCTCACCATGTCGGTTGTTGTTCTATGGATTGGCCTGAGGAGCCCTAGGTCGGATCCACCCCTCATGGTGACCCATGGCGCTCTACAGAGAGGACTTCGGAAGCCTTGTCGTCAAAGTCAAGGAAGACGGAGCCATGGAGGACACCCCCTCCATCGACATAGCCGGTTAGGTTTTGTAACCTTAGGGCCCTGGTATGTAACATAAGTTAGGGGCGAGCTAGTCGGTAGATATTGACAATCCCTTGGTTCTATACCTATACTTTGTAACCCATATCGCAACATATAAAGAGCAGGAGTAGGGTTTTACCTCCACAGAGAGGGCCCGAACTTGGGTAAAATCGCTTGTTTTACCTCCGTCCCACTCAACTCTCTAGGATGCCCTATTAAGGGATCCACCGGAGTCATCTCCGATAGTGGCGGCCCATACATGTCCCGCGAGGTGAACATAGAGGTCTGATGGGATCTCTAATCAAGTCTGGTGTGATCTACACACTGGGTCAGATGTTCGTCTTCGGCGTCATCACCTTCATCGCCGACTTGGTTGGCCACCTCAGTTGGGTCAGGAACCTTTCTCCATGTTGAATCGTCAGAATCGTCAACCTGGAGTATGCCGCACATTTTCGCGATGAGCTGATCCTCCATGGCTTGGTGTCCTGCCGAGCGAAGGAGTAGCAAAAGGATTGGAATTTTTGACCCACCACCACTCACCCGATCGCGATTATCAAGGATCTCACTAAAGTGCTCACTGGTGAAACAGAAGAGACAGAAGACCTGGAGGAGGAGACTGGTGAGTCCACGAACAGTCAGCCACCAGCCATGGTGCCCTTACGCTCGTTGCAAGCGACCTCGGTCCATGAGTGCTACATGGTGGGCACACTAAACACAAGCAATGACGATGACCTCGAGGACCCCAACAACGAGATGTTGGAAGGTGAAGACGAGGAACACCATGTTGAAGATCTAGCAGCCGGGGAAGGCAGCAATATCAGCAACAAGGATATCCAGAAGCTCGGCATACCTCTGGATAGCCCGAGGCACGACCACACTCGACTGAAAGTAATGAAGTGTCTGGGCAATGTTTCAAGGGAGAAACGCCACCGGAGTGCAGTGCAGTCAAGCTTGATGATTCATGGGAGCGATACCCGGCCGCTAAGCATGAGAGAAAGACCACCCCGACGACGACCAAAGCCACTCTTGCCATGAAGGGCAGACGGATGAAGGAAGCCATGTAGAAGGCAGTAGAGTGCAGCTTGCATTGTCCTCCTAACGCATGCTGGCAAAGAACTTGCAAGCAGTTCGTCAGGATCAAGTTTTCGGCCGAACACCCACACAAGAAGCGGATGAATATGGCGGTATTCAGCAAGATACTTACTGATACGTCCATTTTGCATCATGTTTTCCTACTATTATTTATGATGTTTTATGCATAATAATGCTTTTTGGAGTAATTCTAATGCTTTTTCTCTCATAATATGCAAGGGACACACAAAGAAGGAGAATTCCGGCAGTTGGAAATCCGGACCTGGAAAAGCTACATCAGGCTACCTATTCTGCACAATTCCAAACAAGCTGAAACTTCACGGAGACTTTTTATCGAATATTTTAGGAATATTGGAGCAAATAAGTACCACAGGGGGCCACCCTGGTGAGCACAAGACACCAGGGCGCGCCTGGGCCCCTAGGCGCGCCCTGGTGGGTTGTGCTCACCCAGGCCCACCTACGGTGCCCATCTTATGGTATATAGGTCATTTTGACCTAGAAAAAAGAAGGAGAGGACTTTTGGGACGGGGCGCCGCCGTCTCGAGGCGGAACTTGGGCAGGAGCACTTTTGCCCTCCGGCAGAGCGATTCTGCCGGGGGAACTTCCCTCCCGGAGGGGGAAATCATCGTCATCATCATCACCAACAACTCTCCCATCTTGGGGAGGGCAGTCTCCATCAACATCTTCAACAACACCATCTCATCTCAAACCCTAGTTCATCTCTTGTGTTCAATCTTGTTACCGGAACTATAGATTGGTGCTTGTGGGTGACTAGCAGTGTTGATTACATCTTGTAATTGATTACAATATGGTTTACTTGGTGGAAGATTATATGTTCAGATCCATTATGCTATTTAATACCCCTCTGATCTTGAGCATGATTATCATTTGTGAGTAGTTACTTTTGTTCTTGAGGTCACGGGAGAAATCATGTTGCAGGTAATCGTGTGAACTTGATGTGTGTTCAATATTTTGATAGTATGTATGTTGTGATTCCCTTAGTGGTTGATGTCGCTTGAAGCTACGTCGGTATTTCCCCAAACAAGAAGGGATGATCCAGCACAACGACGACAGATTTCCCTCGGATATGAAACCAAGGTTATCGAACCAGTAGGAGAACCAGGCAACACAACATAAACAACCCCTGCACACAGATAACAAATCGTCACAACCCGACGTGTTAAAGGGGTTGTCAATCCCTTCTGGGGTACGGCGCCTCAAGATAGGCAAACAGACGTGAGATAAAATTGTAGTAGGTTGATAGATTGAACGCCAAATAAAATAAATAGAAATAAAACACAGCAAGGTATTTTTGTATTTTTGGTTTAATAGATCTGAAAATAAATGCAAGGAAAAAGTAGATCGCAAAGGCAAATATATGAGAAAGAGGCCCGGGGGCCGTAGGTTTCATTAGTGGCTTCTCTCGAGAAAAATAGCAAACAGTGGGTGGAAAAGTTACTGTTGGGCAATTGATAGAACTTCAAATAATCATGACGATATCCAGGAAATGATCATTATATATGCGTCACGTCCAAGATTAGTAGACCGACTCCTTCCTGCATCTACTACTATTACTCCACAATCGACCGCTATCCAGAATGCATCTAGTGTATTAAGTTCATAAAAAATGGAGTAATGCAATAAAAATGATGACATGATGTAGACAAGATCTATTTATGTAGATATATACCCCATCATTTTATCCTTAGTAGCAGCGATACATACATGTCGGTTCCCCTTCTGTCACTGGGATCAAGCACCATAAGATCGAACCCATTACAAAGCACCTCTTCCCATTGCAAGATGAATAGATCAAGTTGGCCAAACAAAACCCAAATATCAGAGAAGAAATACGAGGCTATAAGCAATCCTGCATATAAGAGATCAAAGAAACTCAAATAACTTTCGTGGATATAAAAAGATAGATCTGATCATAAAATCAGTGTTCATCGATTCCAACAAACACACCGCAAAAGAGTTACATCATATGGATCTCCAAGAGACCGTTGTATTGAGAATTTAGCGAGAGAGAGGAAGCCATCTAGCTACTAACTACGGACACGAAGGTCTACAAAGAACTACTCACGCATCATCGAAGAGGCACCAATGGAGGTGGTGAACCCCATTCGAGATGGTGTCTAGATTGGATGTGGTGGTTCTGGACTCTGTGGCGGCTGGATGAATATTTCGTCGACTCCCCTAGGGTTTCTGGAATATCAGGGTATTTATAGAGCAAAGAGGCTGCCCGGGGGGGGACCCGAGGTGGGCACAACCTACCAGGGCGCACTTGGGCCTCCTGGCAAGCCCTGGTGGATTGTGCCCCACTCGGGGCACCCCCAGGCACAGCCAGGGTCCATTATGTTCCTTTTGATCCAAAAAAATCTCCGTGGAGTTTCGTTGCGTTTGGACTCCGTCTGGTATTGATTTCCTGCGTTGTAAAAAACATGCAGAAAACAACAACTGGCACTTGGCACTATGTCAATAGGTTAGTACCATAAAATGATATAAAATGACTATAAACTGATTATAAAACATCCAAGATTGATAACATAACAACGTGGAACAATAAAAAATTATGGATATGTTGGAGACGTATCAGCATCGCCAAGCTTAATTTCTACCCGTTCTCGAGTAGGTACGTGATAAAAAATAGAATTTTTGATGTGGAATGCTGCCTAACATGTCATATCATATTCTTTTCTTTATAGCATGGGCAATTGGACTTTTATGTGATTCAAATCAATAGTTTAGTTTCGACATAATAATTTAGATACTCAAGCATATCAACAAGCAACCATGTCTTTCAAAATATCAACGCTAAAATAAGTTATCCCTAGCCCATCATGCTCAACCATCGATCCATTCATGAAACACACTCGCATATTAACTACACCCAATACTCAAGTACGGTCATATTGCCTCCTAGTTGGTGCTTTTTATAATAGAAGATGGAGACTCAAATTCAAACTAAAATTGCATAAATTAAAAGAAAGGCCCTTCACAGAGGGAAGTAGGAATTTGTAGAGGTGCCAGAGCTGAAAGCGAAAAATTAGAGATAAAAACATTTTGGGAGGTGTATCCAACCAACGAAAACGACTTACCCAACACTTTCCATGCTAGATATATCATAGGCGGTTCCCAAACAGAAAATAAAGTTTATTCCTTTTTCCACCATACTTTCACTTTTCATGGCTAGCCGTATCCACGGTTGCCCTCCATACCAACACTTCTTAAGGAATTTATTATTTGACAGCATAAAGTAAATTCATTTTTTCATTTCAGGACTGGGCATCCCTAAAACCTTTGCCTTACTCTCATGCAATGACAAGTGAATAGACACTCATCGTGAGAATAACACATCCAGCATGGAAAATATTAGCCACCCTCACCGCTTCGCGAGCGAAACGAACTTTAGTTTGAAAGTTAGAGATGGCACATGCAAATTTGCTTAGAACGGCAAAAGAATACCGCATATAGGTAAATATAGTGGACTCATGTGTCAAAACTGGTTTAAAGGATTTTGGATGCACAAGTAGAGATCATACTTGGTGCAAAATTAAGGCTAGCAAAAGATTGAGAAGCGACCAACCAAGAAACGAATAATCTCATAAGCAAGCATTAAGCATAATTAACATTGAATAATGCACCACAAGTAGGATATAATTTCATTGCATGACTATTGACTTTCAAGCTTGCATAGGGAATCACAAATCTTAACACCAATATTCTTACAAAAGCACAATTACTCATCAACATAACTCACATATCACATCATCATATCTTACAACTATTACTAAAAATCAAGTTTATTTTGTCCAATGATCTTCATGAAAGTTTTTATTATATCCTTCTTGGATATCTATCACTTTGGGACTAATTTTCATGTGTTGCTTTTCATAAGCTCAAACAAATATAAATGAAGATCATGAGCATAATTTTTTTCTTTCTCTCAAAATAATTTAAGTGAAACAAGAGAGAATTTCTTCAAAATTTTACTGACTCTCAAATAAATCTAAATGAAGCAAGAGAGCATTTCTTCAAAAATACTAAGCACACCGTGCTCAAAAACATATAAGTGAAGCACTAGAGCAAGTCCATTGCTCATAAAAAATTTAAGTGAAGCATAGAGAGCAATTCTAACAACGTAATTTTGGCTCTCCCACATAAGTGTGTCTAGCAAGGAATCAAGACTTAAAACATAAAATAAAACAAGCAAAGACTCATATCATACAAGACGCTCTAAGCAAAACACATATCATGTGACAAATAAAAATATAGCTTCGAGTAAAATACCGATGGTTGTTAGAAGAAAGAGGGGATGCCACTCGGGGGCATCCCCAAGCTTAGTTGGTTGCTCATTTTTGCATAATAGCTTGGGATGTCGGGGCATCCCCAATATTAGGATCTTCTATCCTTCCTTCTTCCATCATAAGAAAACCCAAAACTTGAAAACTTCAATCACACAAAACTCAACAAAATCTTCGTGAGATCCGTTAGTGTAAGAAAAATAAATCACTACTATAAGTACTGTATCAAACCAATTAATATTTTGTTTTTGCATTATATATACTATATTACAACTTTTCTATGGCAAAAACTCATTAAATAAAACCATAGAGCCATCAAAATAAGCACACAACGCAAAGAAAACAGAATCTGTCAAAACAGAACAGTCTGTAGCAATCTGATTTGTTCGAATACTTCTGTAACTCCAAAAATTCTGAAATAGTAGGAAGACCTGGGTAATTTTTATATCAATATTCTTAAAAAAGAATTGGCATTTTATCATGTTCTGGTGATTTTTAATAATTATTTTTGTGAGTGCAAAAGTTTCTGTTTTTCAGCAAGATCAAACAACTATCACCCAAGAAGATCCTATCAGTTCTACTTGGCACAAACACTAACTAAAACACAAAAAACAAAATCATACCAGTAGCATAATTGTGCTAACACTGAAGAACAGAAAGCAAAAGGCAAAAATAAAATTTATTCATTGGGTTGCCTCCCAACAAGCGCTATAGTTTTACGCCCTTAGCTAGGCATAAAGCAAGGATCTAAGTTTTGTCTTCCGGAGTTTTGGCAACTTTTGTAAGGGTTTTCTCAAACCCGGGAGGCTCTTTACGCTTCCCTAAATTCTCCGGAAGAGAAACCATCTTAAGATCCAAAATATCCAATCGCTTGTTGCAAAGAGTAATCTGGGTATTCATGCGATTGATACTACCATTGAGGTGTTTGAGGCGTTCATTATATTTCTGTTTCAACCATATGTTTATGCTTCACCAAGTTTATCCAACATTTGAACTCCCTCAGGGGTAAAATAAAACCCCTTCTTTTGAGGTGGAATTCCCAAAATTCCTTCTAAAATTTCATAGGCAGCATTAGCATCAAGTTCAATAAAATTCCCTTTGGCGGCAAAATCCAGAAGTTGTTTATGATGCAAAGGCAATCCTATGTAAAAATTACGAAGAAAAACCTTAGCGTTCCCCTTTAAATTAGAAATACGATACAATTCCATAAGCCTATACCAGGCATCTTTCAAATTTTCTCCTTGTCTTTGCTTGAAGTAAAGGACTTCAAAATCTGGTGACAAAGGAGGAGTAGGGACGCTAGCCATCAAGACTAGAAAGCAAGAGAACGACAAATGAAAAAAAGGGCAAATAAAACGGCAATTTTTTGTGAAGTGGGGGAGAGAAAAACGAGAGGCAAATGAAAAATAATGTAAATTGCAAGGAGATGAGATTTGTGATTAGGAACCTGGTATATGATGAAGATCCTCCCCGGCAATGGCGCCAGAAATTCCTTTTGATGTCGCTTGAAGCTACGTCGATATTTCCCTAAAGAGGAAGGGATGATGCAACACAACGGCGGTAGATATTTTCCTCAGATATGAAACGAAGGTTATCGAACTAGTAGGAGAACCAAGCAACACAACGTAAACAGCCCCTGCACATAGATAACAAATCCTCGCAACCCGACATGTTAAAGGGGTTGTCAATCCCTTCCGGGGTACGGCGCCTCAAGATAGGCAAACGAAGTGAGATAAAATTGTAGTAGATTGATAGTGCTGGAATTTTGTCTATTTTGGGCCTAGCCCAATAGCAGTTTCAGAAATTCTTCATAAATCCTAGAGGCCCACGCAGCCCATTCGTGCAAGGCAAGAGGTGGACCTAAAGTTTAGTCCCACATTGCTAGTTTAGAGGGAGTTGGACCTCTTTATAAGGGAGGTTCTTTCCCCAGTTGTATGAGCATGAGAACAAGAGGGACATCCACGCGCGCTCCTCCTCCGCCGCACGCCATGCCATGCCTCGTCACGATGCGCTGCGGGGTGCGGGAATGAGCCGAGCCGATGTCTAAGTTTTTGCCACGCACGACGGGTATACGAAAGGTCACTTGGGAGCTGAAACGTTTCCTGTAGTGGACACTGAATTCGAATGGCGCGCCTCTTTGGTCGTTGCCTGTTCGCTTCGTCTCCCTCCGTTGCTTCACCTCCCGTCGCAGCCTATTCGCGTCCCTCTCATGTGCCTATAAAAGGGAGGTCGCTCCTCCCAGAGAGATACACCAGAACAACGCAACCCTCTCGCCTCCAAGTTCCTGACCACTGAGCTACTGCTACGATCTTCCTCATCCCGGCTTGCGGCGTGCACCGCATGTCGGGACAGTAGGCCTCCGGAACCGCACCTTTTGAGTCCTGTACGGGAGAAGGGTGATAAGGTTTTTGGGGAGCGCTCCGCGCGACTACTGTCTTTTTCATCACGGACTCCGACGACTACTTCCCCGACGATGACTTCTTCCCCGACGTCGACTACCTCAGCAATGACATGGCTGGAGAGGATGTCGACCCCAAGTCCAGTGCTTCTGCTGCTGCTGTCCCGTACGAGTTCTTGCTCTTTCTGTTAGATGTCCTATCACAGTTCTTTGCTCTAGTTTCTACCTTACATATGTTAGGTTCTACTTCATATATGCAACTTCATCTAGTGTCTGTTCTAGATGTGTTTAGTTCAGGTTCATATATGCAGATGCTATTTACCTTCTTTCTGTCACAACGCATGACTTGTTTTTATCTCTACTATATTAGTCATGCTTTATCTAGTATTTCTGTTAATAAAATCATTTGGTAAATTGCTCATATTTCCAACAATCCAAAAACCTTATTATAGGCAATTTACACCAAGTGGTTTTGCTGCTTCCATGAGACCTCCTATGTTTGAGGGCATCCACTATAAGAGGTGGCGCATGAGAGCAGTCTTATGGTTTCAAACCATGAGTTGCTATGACGCCACTCTTGGCAAACCTGAAGGAGAGCTTGATGCTCAACAGGCACAAGCTTTTCAGAAAATGGATACTCTGTTTAAGGCTGCTCTCCTGAGTGTTCTTGGTGAGAACATATTTGATGCTTATGCGTCAATTGATAATGGAAAAGATATGTGGGATGCACTCGAGGACAAGTTTGGGGTCTCGGATGCTGGCACTGAGGTGTACATCATGGAGCAATTCTATGATTACAGGATGACTGAAGAGCGCTCCGTGGTTGAGCAAGCTCATGAGATACAGTCATTTGCTAGAGAACTTGAGCACTTCATTTGTATGCTACCAGACAAGTTTGTTGCCGGAGGTATCATCAATAAGCTTCCTCCTTCATGGAGGAACTTTGCTACCTTACTGAAGCATAAGAGGCAAGAGTTTTTCATTCTGGATCTCATTGCCACTCTTGATGTGGAAGAAAAGGCGAGAGCAAAGGACACATGTGCTCAAGGTATTGAGGGAGGGTCTAGTGCCAATCTGGTACATAAGAAGAACTTCCAGCCCCACAAGTTCAAGAACAAGGGCAAGTTTGATGGTAAAGCAAAGTTTGATGGGAAGAACAAGGCTGTGTAGCACACGAACTTCAAGAAGAAGAATGACAAGAAGAAAGGTGCTTGTCATGTGTGTGGAGATCCTGATCATTGGGCTCCTAGTTTCCCTAATCGCTATGACAAGCATCACCCTGGTAAAGGCGGCAAGGCCGCTAATGTTGTCATTGGAGACACTGACATGAAGGATGATGGGTATGGTATATTTCCCACTATTCTTTCAGTATGTCATTCTCCTGATTGGTTGATTGACACGGGTGCTAATGTGCATGTATGCGGTGATATTTCCATTCTCCTGATTATGTCCCCTCCGTCAATAAAAATCTTGTTAGCGGATCTCTTCTATGTAGAGATGGCTACAAGCTTGTCTTAGAGTCGAATAAATTTGTAATATCCAAGTATGGAACCTTTGTTGGTAAAGGCTATGAGTCAGGAGGCCTATTTCGTTTATCCTTATCAGACGTTTGGAATAAAGTTGTTAATCATATTTGCAACAATAGTGAATCCAATGTGTGGCATTCACATCTCTGTCATGTTAATTTTGGTTGCATGTCGCAACTAGCGAAGTTAAACTTAATCCCTAGTTTCACCACCGTCAAGGGATCTAAGTATCAAGTTTGTGTGCAAGCTAAGCAACCTCGTAAGTCTCACGACTGCGGAAACGAGAAATCTTGCACCACTAGAGCTCATACATTCAGATCTATGTGAAATGAATGGTGTTTTGACAAAAGGTGGAAAGAAATATTTCATGACGTTAATTGATGACTCCACTAGATACTGCCGTGTGTATCTTCTGAAATCTAAGGATGAGGCTTTGAACTTTTTCAAGATCTATAAAGCTAAAGTGGAAAACCAACTTGATCAAAAAATCAAGAGGCTTAGGTCCGACCGTGGTGGAGAGTATTTTTCCAATGAATTTGATGCTTTTTGTGCGGAACATGGTATAATCCATGAGAGGACGCCTTCCTATTCACCTCAGTCAAATGGGGTGGCCGAAAGAAAGAACCGTACTCTAACTGATTTGGTTAACGCCATGTTATACACATCGGGTCTCTCCAAGGCATGGTGGGGGGAGGCGATATTGACGGCATGTCATGTCCTAAACCGAGTTCCCACAAAGAACAAAGAGATAACTCCACTCGAGGAATGGGAGAAGAAAAGGTTAAAACTCTCTTATCTACGAACATGGGGTTGTTTGGCGAAAGTCAATGTTCCAGTTCCAAAGAAGCGGAAGCTTGGACCAAAGTTTGTGGATTGTGTTTTCCTGGGATATGCTTTTCATAGCATTGGCTATAGATTCTTGGTTGTAAAATCTGAGGTACCTGACATGCATGTCGGTACGATCATGGAGTTGAATAATGCGACTTTCTTTGAAGATATCTTTCCCGTGAAGGATATGGCTACCTCATCTAATCAGGAGATGCCTAGTTCATCGAATCAGGAACCAGTTACAATTACTAAACCTGCCATTTCGATGGAACACTTTGAAAGTCCTGTGGAGGAGAACAATGAAGTTCCTACTAGGAGCAAGAGACAGAGGACTGCAAATTCCTTTTGTGATGATTTTCTTGTGTATCGCATAGATGACACTGCCAGTTCTATTTCAGAGGCCTATGCATCTGAAGATGCTAACTATTGGAAGGAAGCAGTTCGTAGCGAGATGGATTCCATCTTGGCGAATGAAACTTGGGAGATAACTGACCATCCTTATGGGTGCAAACCTATAGGATGCAAATGGGTATTCAAGAAGAAGCTTAGGCCTGATGGTACTATTGAAAAGTACAAGGCTTGGCTCGTGGCTAAGGGCTATACCCAAAAGGAAGGTGAAGACTTCTTTGATACCTACTCACCTGTGGCTCGACTGACCACTATACGAGTTCTACTTTCACTAGCTGCCTCACATGGTCTTCTCGTTCATCAAATGGATGTTAAGACTGCTTTCCTAAATGGAGAGTTGGACGAGGAAAATTATATGGAACAACCATATGGGTTTATACTAGATGGCCAGGAAGGAAAAGTGTGCAAGTTGCTGAAGTCTTTGTATGGACTCAAGCAAGCACCCAAAACAGTGGCCTGAGAAGTTTGAAAGAACTTTAACAGCTGCAGGCTTTGTTATAAATGAAGCTGACAAATGTGTGTACTATCACCATGGTGGGGGCGAGGGAGTTATCCTTTGCTTGTATGTTGATGACATACTGATTTTCGGAACAAATCTGAATGTTATTAAGGAGGTCAAGAATTTTCTATCTCGCTGTTTTGAGATGAAGGATTTAGGAGTGGCTGATGTGATTCTGAACATCAAGTTGTTGAGAGACGATGATGGTGGGATTACATTGCTTCAATCTCACTATGTGGAAAAGATCTTGAGTCGCTTTGGCTATAGTGACTGCAAGCCCTCTCCAACACCTTATGATGCAAGTGTGTTACTTCGAAAGAATCGAAGAATTGCTAGAGATCAATTGAAATATTCTCAGATTATTGGCTCGCTTATGTACTTAGCAAGTGCTACAAGACCTGGCATCTCTTTTGCTGTTAGCAAACTGAGTCGGTTTGTCTCAAAACCAGGAGATGTGCATTGGAAAGCTCTAGAGAGAGTTTTGAGTTATTTGAAAGGCACTGCAAATTATGGAATTCACTACACCGGGTACCCAAAGGTGCTTGAAGGGTATAGTGACTCAAACTGGATCTCAGATGCTGATGAGATAAAGGCCACGAGCGGATATGTATTCACTCATGGAGGTGGCGCTGTTTCTTGAAAGTCTTGCAAGCAGACTATCTTAACAAGGTCAACAATGGAAGCAAAACTCACAACAGTAGATACAACTACGGTCGAAGCAGATTGGCTTCGCCGGCTCTTGAATGACTTGCCGGTTGTTGAGAAACTTGTACCGGGTATCCTTATGAACTACGACAATCAAACTATGATCACGAAAGTGAGCAACTCAAAGGATAACATGAAGTCATCAAGACACGTTCAGAGAAAGTTAAAGTCTGTCAGGAAAATGAAAAACTCCGGAGTTATTGCATTGGATTATATCCAAACATCTAAAAATCTGGCAGATCCTTTTACTAAGGTTCTGTCACGTAATGTGATAGATAATGGCAGATCCTTTTACTAAGGTTCTATCACGTAATGTGATAGATAATGCATTGAGGGAGATGGGTATGAGACCAACAATATGAGTTGTTCACAGTGGTAACCTATTCTTTGTGATCGGAGATCCCGTGAATTAGATGTGGAAGACAAGCTGTTGATCAACTGAGAGGAGAGTATCCTTACTATTAACAATACCACTCCATGAAGATGCAATACTCTCCTAAAACTGCATGGCAGGTTGATGTATATCTTAATGTGTTCTAAGTGGCTCATTTAAGCAGAGATGTTATCCTGCAGAACATCTTTTGAAGAACACAACTATATGAGTCTGATTGTCAAACGTCGCAGTCTATGAGAGTAGGGTTCTCTCTAATAAACTCATGAAAGGTCACGGAGTATGACGCATAAGCTCCACCCGCGGGGAAGACCCACGGTAGCCATGTATCGGTCAAGGCTTTATGTGAAGCTAGATTCGCAGAAAACTTGCAGTTCAAGGCCCAGTCCACTGTTCAAGTTGCTTACTGGTGTAGCATAGAGTTCTAGGTGGAAGTTCAACTTAACACTCTCCCTGTAGTACCGGTATATAAAACAGTGTTTTGGAACCAAAGGCAAATTTTGTGTGCCTCTGGGATCTGGTGGGGGATTGCTGGAATTTTGTCTATTTTGGGCCTAGCCCAATAGCAGTTTCAGAAATTCTTAATCAATCCTAGAGGCCCACGCAGCCCATTTGTGCAAGGCAAGAGGTGGAACTAAAGTTTAGTCCCACATTGCTAGTTTAGAGGGAGTTGGACCTCTTTATAAGGGAGGTTCTTTCCCCACTTGTATGAGCATGAGAACAAGAGGGACATCCACGTGCGCTCCTCCGCCGCCGCACGCCACGCCATGCCTCCTCACGACGCGTCACAGGTTGCAGGAATGAGCTGAGCCGATGTCTAAGTTTTTGCCACGCATGACGGGTATACGAAAGGTCACTCGGGAGCTGAAACGTTTTCTGTAGTGGACACCAAATTTGAACGGCGCGCCTCTTCGCCTGCTGCATGTTTGCTTTGTCTCCCTCTGTTGCTTCACCTCCCGTCGCAGCCTATTCACGTCCCTCTCCTGTGCCTATAAAAGGAAGGTCACTCCTCCCAGAGAGACACACCAGAAAAACGCAACCCTCTCGCCTCCAAGTTCCTGACCACTGAGCTATTGCTACGATCTTCCTCATCCCGGCTTGCGGCGTGCACCGCATGTCGGGACAGTAGGCCTCTGGAACCGCACCTTTTGAGTCCTCTACGGGAGAAGGGTGATAAGGTTTTTGGGGAGCGCTCCGCGCGACTACTGGCTTTTTCATCACAGACTCCGACGACTACTTCCCCGACGACGACTTCTTCCCCGACGTCGGTTACCTCAGCAACGACATGGCTAGAGAGGATGTCGACCCCAAGTCCAGTGCTTCTGTTGCTGCTGTCCCGTACGTGTTCTTGCTCTTTCTGTTAGATGTCCTGTCACAGTTCTTTGCTCTAGTTTCTACCCTAAATATGTTAGGTTCTACTTCATATATGCAACTTCATCTAGTGTCTGTTCTAGATGTGTTTAGTTCAAGTTCATATATGCAGATGCTATTTACCTTCTCTCTATCACAACGCATGACTTGTTTTATCTCTACTATATTAGTCATGCTTTATCTAGTATTTCTGTTAATAAAACCATTTGGTAAATTGCTCATATTTGCAACAGATAAATCGAACGCCATATAAAATAAATAGAAATAAAACGCAGCAAGGTATTTTTGTATCTTTGGTTTAATAAATCTGAAAATAAATGCAAGAAAAAAGTAGATCGCAAAGGCAAATATATGAGAAAGAGACCCGGGGGCCGTAAGTTTCACTGGTTGCTTCTCTCAAGAAAAATAGCAAACGGTGGGTGAACAAATTACTGTTGGGCAATTGATAGAACTTCAAATAATCATGACGATATCCAGGCAATGATTATTATATAGGCATCACGTCCAAGATTAGTGAACCGACTCCTGCCTGCATCTACTACTATTACTCCACACGTCGACCGCTATCCAGCATGCATCTAGTGTATTAAGTTCATGGAAAAACGGAGTAATGCAATAAGAACGATGACATGATGTAGATAAGCACTACTAGGGAAAAGGCTAGCAGCAGTGCGGGTTTTAGGTGTATCAGTAGCGCGGGGACTGGCGCTACTAATAAGGCGCTACAGCTAACACGTAGCAGTAGCGCGTGCTCACCCGCGCTACTGCTACACAAGTGTAGCAGCAGCACACTTAAAGGAAGCTCGCTACTGCTAATAGCTATAGCGCGCTTCTCCTGTGCGCGCTACTGCTACTACCGCGCTGCTGCTAACTTTTCTCCACTCGCTACTGCTAATTTTAGTAGTTTTTTGTTTCTTTTCAGCATATTTGTTTTGTATTTGAACAGGCTTTATAGAAGAATCTTTAGCACATACAAATGTCGTCATGATACACATACAAATGCCTGCGAGACCACAAATGTAATCATAGCATATACATACAAATAGTCTCGTCATAATCATCATCCAACACAAAGTGGTATCTTGTCATCATCTCGAAAATAGCGATACATGCAAGTCTCGAATACTTGCAACTACAATGTCATCCATCTAAACAAAGGTATACGCGAGAAGAGCTATCAGTATGAGTGAGAGCGGAACTATGCAGTACATGAGATGGCGGTTACGAGTCCTCTCTCACGCTAGCGTGAACCTCAAGTAACTATCTTCTCCTTCTTGTCTGCTTTTGAAGCCTTTATGGCTGGCGTCCGAGAACCCATTCACTTGCGCCTGACACTCATGCCACTCGTTGTACACCCCGGAACCTTCCCTTTGTACATGACATAGCAGTTCCATCTCGCCATCAAGAAACTAGGTACCTGTTAAAGATGCATGTTCATGAAGAGGATGTACAATCATATATATGCAACAAAATATACTAGAGAACACCGAAAAAGAAAGGGTTAGCAACTAGATGCAACATACAGTATGCAAATTAATTAACTAGAGGTACGTAGGTCATCGTACGCAAACTAACAAAGTAGCGTTACGCAAGTTCGGCAGGGATCGTGGACATCACAAAGTTTCATCGCTTTAAATAGTATACAAGTTCAACCGACACATATCATCATCATCGGCATCATAAATCACTAGAAGTTCCATCCTTCCATATCATCGAGGATGGACCCTAGCTTCTTGAACGGCTTGAGGTCTAGACGTTGCATGCCTATGCGAGTTCGGACGTCAGCTCGCGATATAGGGCCATGGTGGAACATCCCCTTCTCATCGACGACTTCTTTCATGATGATCGTCGCAATGTCGCTTTGGATGCGAAAGAAGTCATCTCTAAGTTTATAATCCGCTTCTCCATGAGACTCTAGCCACTTGTGGATATGATCATCATTTCTGCTTCTCATGCGAAGCTTTTGGTGATCCGTGTTGAACTGAATCATGAGATGGAGGATGTAGAATCCATCCTTCTTGCTTGGTTTTGGGACATGGATGCAGAAGAAGTTAGTTTTATGCGCGAAACCCATCTTCTTGTTCCTTTGTTTCCTGATCTGCATGTGGCCACCTCTAAAGCTGAAGCCTTGGAGAGCATCATCTAGAATATTCATTATGTGGGTGTAGTCTTTTTTCTCGTAGTCTCTGGAAGGGTCAAAATACACGGCGTGGGAGACTTGCGGGTAAAGAACGATAAGGACGGCGCGCCCGTTGCTGCGGGGAAAAGGCACCTCAAATTATTCCCCATAGAGAGAGAAGGAATGATTGAAATGTATGAAAGGGTTGTTCGAAACTGACTTACTTTGGATGATAAGGCACGAGGACAATTTCCCGGTCCTTATTCTGTACCATGAAGTTTTGGAGGTAGTCCCTAGCAGTTTCATGCTGAAAGTCGCCGAGACTCAAGAAAGACTCGTGCATGTAGTACGGATCCGCCACACAGATTTGTGAGACTTCTTCACTCTTCACGACGGAGCTCATATGTAGCGGAAAAAGGTGGACGATTGTAAAATCGAGCCGCCTTGTCAGAAACATCTCAAAGATATGGTCAAACCGCAGGAAGAACACCTCTGCGGGCCGTGTCTCGACGTAGCACTTCCCCTCAGGCACACGAGCCGTGTATGTCGGATATCCTGGATCCTTTGAGGCTAGTAGGCTTTTCTCAGTCGACAGCACATGGTCGGCAGTCTGCTGAGATCCCCTGATAGTGCCTCCAGTGGTTTCGGCGGTAGCATCGGCTCGCCCATGAGATGGAACATGGCCGCACCTTTCACGGGTACATGCTCTTCAGAATGCATCGTCTGGCTGCTATGTGCTCTGGCTTGTTTGGAGGCAGCTATCTTCCCCGATCTCTTTCTCTCCTTTTTCTTGGGCACACCTTCTAGACCCTTCCTTAACCCCTACCCCAGTGTTCCCGGGCTAAGTACTGTACGGCCCTCGCGCCCGGATAGTTGAGCCTGTGTTGAGGCGGCATCTTCAGGCGTGTCCTGTGAGGATTTCATGAAGAGAGACTTTTTGCAATCCCTGCTACGACCTTCCTGCCCGGGCATATCATCCATATCCTCATTAGCAAGCTGATAGCCCGATTCGTCATATGGTTGACTCATCAATTCTATGTCACAGTCATACGCGTTTGTATTGAGGAAATCCATAGGGTCGACCTCCGTCTCATCATCCATTCTCTGTTCTACAGGACAAATTACATCAGCCGACACTATTGCACCCCCTTCATCATGTCGTTCGCCGCTCTCACCCGGCACTACAGGAGCTGGTAATTGCGTAGGCGGGGTGGTGGTCTCCGCACATGCTTGTTGATGTGTGGTTATTGGTGTGCTATCGGCCGGCTCCAGACGAATAAGATTCTTCGGCCATAGCAGCACCCAACCCTTGCAGCTTCCAATCTGCGGCGGGGTCTCGTCGTCCGCTCCCACATGTTGTACTGGAGG
Source organism: Aegilops umbellulata (assembly GCA_032464435.1). Lineage (NCBI taxonomy): Eukaryota > Viridiplantae > Streptophyta > Magnoliopsida > Poales > Poaceae > Aegilops > Aegilops umbellulata. The sequence continues at coordinate 250,452,036 of CP136060.1, forward strand.
AGGCAAATCCTCGTGCCCCGATTTCACACTGGACAAGCTAACCCTGAAGTGCCCAGCAGGGATCGGCTGGTTGTGGAACATGGGTTGCAACGGGTCCATTATGATCCCCTTTCCCACGTCCACCTTCTGGCCTTTGATCAAGTAGAGTATGGTGCACGGGGTTTCTTTCGCCTGCAAACACATATGTCTGTGGCGTAAAACATCCGAAAGGCAACAAAAATGGAATTTTCCTCCAGAATCTTGGACAGGGGTTCCTCAGCCTCAATAGCTCGTTTCACCCTCCCTTTCTAGGAGGCCAAATCATTGCTGAACATGCCCATGGCGTGATTGTTAATCTTTTTCATCTTCGGATCATCCCACAGTTGTTCTATGTTATCATCCCGGTCGGGGAACTTGAATCTCTTGTGCAACTTCGTTAGGAGCAACTGCGTCAAATGTTCTTTACTCCTTAAGTCATCGTCGTTGATGCTCGCGCATTCCCGTAGGATGCATCCTACTTGGTTCCCATAGCACTTGCGAGGTTCTTCCGGCTCTAACGGCTCAAACTTGCCAGGTGCCATCTTTGTGATCACAAGTCGTCCGATCCCTAGTTTGTTAGGGTTTCGTATCCTCTGCTTCTTATGCTTCCTCTTTTCGGTACCGGCATCGGTGCCGGTACCTTCCCCGCCGGTATCTTCCCCGCCGGTACCTTTCCCACCGGTCTCGGCGCCGCCATCGGTGCCAGAGCCGTCGGTGTCGATGTCGGCGTCAGTAACATCATCGAGGCGGACCTGCAAACCTTGCTTAGCAGTCAAAAAGTCGAGGTAGTCTTGTTCACCCTGATAATCCATCTCGTATGCATCTTGGTCAGAAGGCCCAGTTTTTTCATTGTTCGACATGTTTCCTATGATTAAGTGTCATCATTTATTTCTAAAAGTATGAATAAATGAGAAATGACATAAAAAAAAATCTATGTGCCAGCACTCGATATGCCAACTATGTAGCACAAATCATGCCTTTATTCACGGGAAATTTCGGCATGACCTTTGCTAAAAAATGGACATATCGAGCGCCTGAAATTCACCGAAACGGAAATGAATCAACATTCCAGCGTAACATAGGCCACTCGGATCATTTACCAAAACATGACATATCCACATATCACATGTCCAGTTCAAATTTGCATATAAATTCAGCTAATTTTCAAACCTATCTAAATTCATAACTAAATAGATAACCTAATTAACATAACTAAAACCAAAGTAAATTAACCGAAGAACCCTAGCTAGCAGAGAGAGAGAGGGGGGGTGTCGGGGGAATCGGCTTCCTCGAACACCTATGGGGACCGAGCCCCTTACTGGTTCGGCGGGGGGCGGAGGTTGCACAAAGAGCAGATCGAGGCGGTGCACACAGGAGGATTTTACCCAGCTTCGGGCCGCAAAGATGCGTAAAACCCTACTGCTGCTTGGTGGATTGTATTGTGTTCTTGCTCGAGAGCGCGCGGTGCTACAGTACATGTGGGCCGCCGGCGAGGTCGAGCGTAAAGATTGGTCTCCTCCCTCTCTACGTGCGCATGGGGCCTCCTTTTATATGCTCAAGGGGTTACCCACAGGTGGCAACGTAGGTGAGGGCAAAAATGGTAGAATGCTGTAGTGGGTACAGCTGCCTGCACAGTGGCTGTACAGTGCTATCATACCTAACTCTGATGGCGGGGGACAAGGGCATTAAATGCCCGTCCGCGTCGCCCAGATGGAGCAGGGGAGTGGACCGTCAGGAGCGCCACCGTTTGCCACGATGGCTACTCTGTCAGCTTCGCTTCGCCACCGCATGCTCCTCGCTGCCCAGCCTCCGCCACGTGTGCCTGGGATGCCCCCAGTGCGACACGTTGGTGGGTGAGCTGGAGCGCAGGCACGAGGTGGTAACTTGCCGCGGCAAGCGCCTTGCCGCGGTGGATGTCTTGTCGCGCCCGGGAGCTTGTTGCTCACCGGGCCTTGCCGGGGCGCGGGGCGCGCCGTGGCAGGGTCCTTGTCGTGCCGTGGATGGCCTTCCTGGCAAGCTCCTCTTGTCGGGGTCTTGTGCTTCGAGCGGCAGTCCCGGCAAACTCCTCTTGCCAAGGCCTCGCTCTCTTCGGGCGGCCTTCCCGGCAAGCTCGTCTTGCCGGGGCCTTGGCTCAAATACTTTGTTCTTGAATGGCCCAAGAGGGGACCATTGAGGGTCTTGGCGATCGCCTGGCAGGCCTTGCCGCGGGGTGCTACGACTGCCCGTGCACAAGTTCGGGGTACTAAGGTACCCCTACTTTAGTACACCGACAGGAGCCCCCGGGCCTGGGCCATACACGGTGCCGAGCGCTGTTGGGCCAGGCCCAAAACAGTGCACGGGCACGCGTGGCCTGGGTCACGGTACATCTTTTTCTGCGCCCACCACGTCCTCCCCGAACGGCACGCGTCGAATGCGGCATCGTGGGGGAGAGGCGTGCGTGACGTGGGTGGCGTGCGCGGGGCCGAGCCCTGCAGGCATGCGTCACGTCGCAATAAATGGGGACGGTTCGTGCCATCTTCATAAGTAGAGGGAGGTGCGGAGGCGTGGCTCCTTCGCTGGATGGGGCCGAGGCACGGTTTCCGAGGCGCCCGTTCCCCACGATCACGGGGTGGGGGAGAGGCCGCCTCACCCGTCGCCTCGGCTCTGCACGTCAGCCACGCGGCCTCCATGCACCTGGAGTTGCGGACGGTGGAGGCGGGAAACCGGGCCGTCGCGGGTCGAGGCAGCAGGCCGGTCCCGGTCGCCTGGCCTCCCTGCGCCCTGATTGGTCGAGCGGGGCGGTCGAGTCCCCACCATGCTCCTTTATAAGGAGCAAGAGGGGGGCGACGGGAACCCACACTCCTCCATCTCTTCCTCCTCTGACCCCCTCTCTCCATTAGCCATGGAGAAAGGGAATCCGGGTCCTTCATCGGTGGCGGCGAGGGTTGCCGCCAGGCAGCGCGCCCCTCCTCCCCTTGCACCCGCGGTGGCGGAGCCAGCCGCAAGAGGAAGGGGGGCGAGGTCGTGGACGAGGGCGTTGACGAGGCCGCGGCGCTCAGGGAAGAGGCGGGCGGGGCGACGCGCCGGCCTCGCCTCCGCCAGCGGCCCTTCTTCCCACGGCGGTCCATCTCGGGGACGATCCTTGCGAGTTCTTCGTCAGGCTGCGCCGGGCGCCTCGTCGCCGCCTCCGCCTTCCGGCTCCTTTCGCGAGCGCAACCCGAAACGCTAAGGTTGCGCGTGAAGGGCTGCAGGATCAGCGGCACGCGGGTCCACGTCGAGTTCGCAGCCCCCGTCGTGGTGTATCTTGGCCGAGGGTGGAAGACATTCGCCCGTATCCACACCTTGATGGAGGGGTTCACCCTCCATTTCAAGTTGATGGGGGGCGATCTCCTCTCCGTCAAGGCCTTCGGGGACTTCGGGACCCGGGCCAGGTGCTGCGTGGATAGCTCCTCCGACAGCGAAAGCTCCTCCTCGAGCGAGAGTGATGAGGAGGGGAGCGACAACGACGACGAGGGCAGCGGTCGTCGGGATGACGGGTCCGACTAGGCGCCGGTCGCAGCTCTGTGTGGCACCAGCGACCCCATCATCCGGGTCGCCGGCTTCCTAAGCTTCTCAGGGTCGTCATCCCGGGCGGCTGGAGTGGCGAGGTTGCGGAAGAGGAGGAGGACTGGCGGCAAGGCCGTCAACTCGGAGTACGAGGGCTAGGTGCCCCCGACAGCGTGTTGACGTCCCGCTGCCTCATCTTCGAGCTCCATCTCCGGCGCCACTGCCACCATCCAGCCTCCGGAGCCCCCGGGGCGTTCTCTTGGTGTCTTCTGCCACCCGTAGCTTGCCTAGGTGCCCCTTTTGTCCTTTTTGCCTCCTTGTCCTACCTCCTGAGGAGAGAGACAATAAAGGGATTACGGGCACCTCATCTTTTTTCAATCTGTAAGCCTTCGGGCCTTAGTTGCATTTAAAGCTTGTAATCCCATCTTTTCATGTTTTTCATTCTCTCTGAACTGTACCTGAGCGGAATGTTTTTAATGAAAAGGGGATGTTTGCCGGGCCATTTGTCCCGTGGGTAAAACCCAGGCCAAGGAACGAATCCTTTATATCGTTAAGATAGACACTTCTTTGCCCGGCAACAGGCCCTGCCGTCCTCCCGCGCCACTCGACCTCTCTCACGCCTTTGGCGAAGGAAGGGATGAGGCGGGTTCGGGCCCCTCGTTCCGCCCCTTTGCCGCCGCGACTACTACCAAAACGGGCCCCAGGAACGCGCTCTGGGGCCTGTCGTTAAGGGAGCACGGTAGCTTTTAGGAGGAAACAAGGTTTTCGTATTCCACAGTTCATAAGAGAATGCATGACAAGGGATGCAAAAACTTATCTGGGATTGCAGCCCCCGGCAACCTTGGCTTGCCGCGGGCGAATCTTCGTACTTGCAGCCCCCGGTAATACTGGCTTGTCGGGGACCAGGTGCTGGCCCGCCCTTCTTCTTTTCTTCGTCCTTAAGCGGTCTGGCCAGGATATGCAAAACCCTGCGAACCAAAGGAAACGAAAGAACAGGAAAAAGGACGCAGACTCGACCTCTAAGCTAGGGGTTAGCAGCTGTTAGGCACTATCAACCCTAACCAAGGACGAGACTCGACTCAGCATACATGCTAAAACTTAGGGCGCCAGCGCTTCATTTCTGCTGCTCAGGGTCTGTGCCTGGCTTTGTACAAAGGATTACATGCAACTATGGCAAGACTTGTACAAAAGGTTGGTTGCCGGGCGGGCCCCGACAACCGCGCCTTACGGGTAAAACTTACGAAGATGCTCAATATTCCAGGAGTTGCTCACCGGAGTGCCATCTTCGGTCTCGAGGCGGACAGCGCCGGGCCTCGTGACTCGTCTCACCCGGTAAGGGCCTTCCCACTTTGGCGTCAACTTGTTATGATTCTTGGCGGACGGGGCGCGCCGAAGAACAAGGTCGCCTTCCTCGAAGCTTCTGGCTTTAACTTTGCAGCTATGATAGCGGTGCAAAGCTTGCTGGTAGCGAGAGGCTCGCACAGCAGCCTGAAGACGATCTTCCTCAAGGAGCAGCGTGTCATCTTCACGCAGCCGCTCTTGCTCAAGCTCATCATAAGCGAGCACTCGAGGTGACCCGTATACGAGTTCTGTGGGGGTAACTGCTTCTGCTCCATAGACTAGAGCGAATGGTGTCTGGCCAGTGGCTCGATTTGGCGTCGTCCTGGTCGACCAAAGAGTCACCGGCAGCTCCTCGATCCAGTTTCTTCCGCACTTGCGCAGCCTGTCGAAAGTTCTGGTCTTGAGCCCGCGCAGTACTTCGGCGTTGGCCCTTTTAGCTTGACCGTTGCTCCTGGGATGAGCAACAGAAGCGAAGCAGACCTTGGCGCCGAGATCTTGGACGTATTGCATGAAGGCGCGGCTCGTGAATTGCGTACCATTGTCGGTGATGATCCTGTTGGGGATCCCGAAGCGGCAGACAATCGACCTGAAGAACTTGATGGCTGACTGTGCTGTCACCTTCCTCACTGGTTCCACTTCCGTCCACTTTCTGAACTTGTCGATTGCGATGTACAAGTACTCAAAGCCCCCGACAGCTCGGGGGAAGGGGCCGAGGATATCGAGCCCCCAGACCGAAAATGGCCAGGATAAAGGGATCGTCTAGAGAGCTTGAGCTGGCTGGTGTATCTGCTTGGAATGGAACTGGCACGCTTCACACTTGGTTACTTGTGCAGTTGCATCCTGGAGGGCTGTCGGCCAGAAGAAGCCTTGCCGGAACGCTTTGCCGGCAAGTGCTCTTGCGCCAATGTGGTGACCACATATGCCTCCATGTATCTCTGCCAACAGCTGTTGTCCGTCTTCCCGGGGAATACACTTCAATTTCACACCGTTGTGCCCTCTTCTGTATAGTGTGTTGTCGACGAACTGGTACATACTCGAGCGCCGGGCTACTCTTTCCGCTTCTTCTTGTTCTTCGGGAAGTTCTCCGTACTGGAGGAAATGGACAGTCTGCCGCGCCCATGCTGGAGCCTGCGGCTCGACAACAAGGACTGAAGGCACTTCTGCCGCTGTGGGAACGTCTGCTTCTACGGCGAGGATCTGGGGCTCGGCCGGAGCTTGACGTTCCCCGGCAAGCTTGCCGGAACAAAGCTTGTCGGGAGCGCCTGCTTCTATGGAGTAAACCCTGGGGTTTTCCGGAGCAGACGGCTCCTCAGCGCTCTTGGCGTCGATCCTGGGGACCTTCTTGGTGGCGGCTCCAGGGAGCTCTGCCGGAAGATAGTCGCCAGAGACCAACTTCCTCTTCTTGCTCTGTCTGGTTGATGGCGTTACGGATGGCTGAGTCAGCTTGAGCACAAAGGTCCCTGGTTCCACAGGTAACTTAAATGTTGCGCACTTTGACAGGCCGTCAGCGATGTCTTTCTCAGCTCTTGGAATGTGTTCCATTTGCAGGCCGTCAAAGTGCTCTTCCAGCTTCCTCACTTCATCAACGTATGCTTCCATCAACGGACTCTGGTAATCCTTGTTCACTTGGCGGACGACGAGCTGTGAGTCACCCCTGACAATGAGCTTCTTGATCCCAAGTTCTGCCGCGATCTTGAGGTGCTCTCCGGTGGGCGCGACAAGTAACGCGCCGGCGCCGGTGCCTTGCAGCGAGAAGGCACCATCAAAGTACATCATCCACTCTTTGCCTGCTTCTTTGGCGGGGATGCTCGTCTCTGGGATATCTTCGTCCGGTGTTGGTGTCCACTCCGCTATGAACTCCGCCAAAGCTCTGCTTTGGATAGTTGAGGTGCTCTCGAACTGGAGACCGAAGCTCGACAGTTCTAGTGCCCACTCGACAATTCTGCCTGTTGCTTCTGGATTTTGCAGTATCCTCTTCAGTGGAAAGCGGGTGACAACTGTAATATCGTGTGCTTGGAAGTAATGGCGCAGCTTTCTCGAGGCCATGAGGAGGCCGAAAAGCAATTTCTGCACACCAGAGTACCTTGACCTGGCCCCCTGCAAGAGGGAGCTGACAAAGTACACTGGGCGCTGCACCATTTTCTTCTTCCGCACCTCCACTTGCTCCTGCGCAGATTCATCCTCGTCAGGGCCAGAGCTTGTCGGGGAAGCCCCCTGCTTGTCGCTGGACGTGCTTGCCGCGGTCGCTGGCTCATCATCGGCCTCCCTCTCCGCTACTAACGCAACACTAACCACTTGATTAGTTGCCGCTAGGTACAGCAGCAGCTTCTCTTGCGGTTTAGGCGCGACAAGTATCGGAGCGGAGGACAGGTATTTCTTCAGGTCCTGCAGCGCAGCCTCCGCTTCCGGAGTCCATTTTACTGGACCCGCCTTTTTCAAAATTTTGAAAAATGGCAGGGCGCGCTCTGCAGACCTAGAGATAAACCTGCTGAGAGCCGCGACGCAGCCGGCAAGCCTTCGCACGTCCTTGACACGGGTTGGTGCCTCAATCTGCTCATGGCCTTGATCTTGTCTGGGTTGGCTTCTATCCCTCGCTGAGACACGAAGAACCCGAGAAGCTTGCCGGAAGGAACTCCGAACACGCACTTCTCGGGGTTGAGCTTGAGGCTGATCCTGCGCAGATTCGCAAAGGTCTCTTCTAAGTCTTGAATCAGGGTTGCCATGTCTCTGCTCTTGACCACAATATCATCCATGTAGGCCTCCACATTCCTGTGGATTTGTGGCTCAAAAGCGGTGTGGACAACCCTTGCAAATGTCGAACCGGCGTTCTTCAGTCTGAAAGGCATCCGTACGAAACAGTACGTGCCACATGGAGTGATGAACGCGGTCTTCTCTTCATCTTCTTCAGCCATGAAGATCTGATGATATCTAGAGTAGGCGTCAAGAAATGAAAGCAGGTCACATCCGGCCGTGGAGTCAACAATCTGGTCAATGCGCGGCAAGGGAAAGGGATCTTTGGGACAAGCTTTGTTAACATCAGTGAAGTCGATGCAAAGCCTCCATTTCCCATTTGCTTTGCGCACGACAACAGGATTGGCCAACCACGTCGGATGGAGCACACCTCTGATGAGGCATGCCGCTTCCAACTTCTTGATCTCTTCTGCGATGAACTCTTGGCGCTCCACGGCTTGCTTCCTGACTCTCTGCTTGATGGGCCGCGCGTGAGGACAGACGGCGAGGTGGTGCTCAATCACTTTCCTGGGAACGCCGGGGATGTCAGATGGCTGCCAGGCAAACACATCGACATTCGCCCGCAGGAAAGTAACGAGCGCGCTTTCCTATTTGGGGTCGAGCGTGGCACTGATGGTGAAGGTACCACCAGTGCCGTCCTCTTTGGCGGGCACCTTCTTGGTCATTGGCGGAGCCGCCATCATCTTCTTACTCTTGCCGGTGGAGCTCGATGGCGCGTCCTCGACGGTAGCGCAGCACTCCGGAGAGGTGCGCTTGCCGGAGTGGGCGCCAGAGCACTTGACGGGCTTGGTCCTCTTATTTCCTCCGGGAGCTTCAGCGGCAAGCGGCTTGTGATCCGCTGCGGCTGCTGCTTCCTGGTAGATCTTGTCGGCACAGATAATGGCATCCTTCTTGTCGCCGGGGACAGAAATGACGCTTATCGGGCCTGGCATCTTGAGCATGTTGTAGGCGTAGTGAGAGGCCGCCATGAACTTGGCGAGCGCTGGATGGCCGAGAATTCCATTGTATGGCAATGGAAAATCGGCGACGTCAAAGGTGATCCTCTCTGTCTTGAAGTTCAGCTCGCTGCCAAATGTTACTGGCAACGTTATCTTCCCCTTCGGTTTGCTCCTTCCCGGGTTGATTCCTTGGAACGTGTCGGTTTCTTCGAGCTCGCTGTCGGGGACTTGGAGTTTTCGGAGCACAGCGGAGGAGATCAGGTTCAAGCCAGCCCCGCCGTCAACCAGCATCTTGGTGACCTTGAGGTTGCGGATTGTTGGCGAAACCAACATCGGCAAGCACCCGATCGCAGTAGTGCGATCAGGGTGATCCTCAATATCAAAGATGATAGGTGTGCTGGACCATTTCAGAGGCTTGCGTGACTCGACGGGTGGCTCCGCTGCATTGACTTCCCGCGCCCACTGCTTGAGCTCGCGGTGAGAAGTATGCAGGGTGGCGCCGCTGTCTACGCACAAGACCTCTTGGCTTTCTGAAACTCCTGCTCACTGGTCTCGACGTCATCCATGTCTTCGTCTTCGTCGTCGTCTTCGCTCTTGTCGCGGCCGCAGGGAGGTCGCTCCGCTTGCCGCTGCTTGTCCTTGTCGCGGCGTCCTCCCTGGCCGGGCGCTTCGTGCCTGATCCTTCGCCACCTCCTCGGGCTCTCTCCTTGTCGCGCCGCTCGTACTCGGCCTTTTGCAGCTCGACGAGCCGCTCGACCTGCTTGCAGCTCTGGAGGTCATGGCCCTTGGTGCGGTGGATCTTGCAGTATTGTCTGCTGGTGCCATCCCGTTTGTCGGCGGCCGCCACGGCCTGGCAGTGGACGCATCCGGCAATCTCCTTGCCAGAGCTGCCAGCCTGGGCCTTCTTGGCGGTGCCTTCATCGCCGGACTGCTCAACAACCAGTACCTCTTGGCTCTTCTTCTTCCTGTTGCTCCGCCGCCGGCCCTTCTTCGCCAGGGCGGTATCCTCACTGTCAGATCCTCCCGCTCCAGCGCTCTCTCCGGGGAGTTTCCTCCCTTCCTCAGCACGGGCACACTTGTCGGCCAGGGCGTATAGCTCGCTGACGTCCTTGATCTTGCACATCGCCATCTCCTCCCGCATCCTGCGGTTACGCACGTTCTGATGGAACGCGCTGATGACCGCGGCAGGGTGGACGTCTGGGATGTTGTAGTGTACACGGCTGAATCTCTGGATGAACTTGCGCAGAGGTTCTCCCTCCTTCTGGACGAGCAGGTGAAGGTCGCTCGCTTGGCCATGGGGTTTGTGGCCGCCCGTGAAGGCGCCAACAAACTGATGGCACAAGTCTGTCCAGGAGGTTATGGAGTTGTCCGGCAAGTGCATGAGCCAGGATCTGACGTTGGACTTGAGCACCAGCGGGAAGTAGTTGGCAAGGATCTTGTCGTCTCGCCCCCCGGCAGCCTGCACCGCAATGGTGTAGATGCTGAGGAACTCCGACAGATGCGACTTGCCGTCGTACTTCTCTGGCACGTCTGGCTTGAAATTCTTTGTGCTGGGCCACTGGACTTGCCGCAGCTCACGGGTGAACGCAGGGCAGCCCACCGCGTACGGCAGGTCGCCTGGTTCCTCTGGTGCATGCATGTCGATAGAGGGCCCAGCGCGGTGGTCTGATTGACGCCGCGCTTCTCTCCGACGCTCGATGCGAGTACGAGCGTCCTCTTGCTCTCGCTCGTGAAGAACTTGGCGTTGATCGCGACGAGTTCGCGGATTTGACGACGCGGTGGAGTCGTTGTCGTGGTGATTCCGGCGAGTCGGCGATCTTGGCCTCCGGGGCGGGGAGTGGACGGTGGTCGCACCCCCGCCGGTCCTGGCGCCATCGGTCCTCGCCTGGCCGTCCTGCCGCGGCTGTGACGCGCTGTGCTGCCGCGGGGTGTCGCCGTTAGCAAAACCGATGAGGCTCTGTATCGTGGCCCTCCAGTCGTCGAGCTTGTCCGCCGTTGGAGGGTAGTCTAGGAGCAGTTGGGCTCGTGCCAGAGCTTCTGCTGGAGTGGCAGGCAGCGGCGGCGAACGACGCGTGGAGCGGGATGTGCTCGAACTTCTAACTACGTTAGAAGGAGCAACACCCGGGCCAGGCAGCCGCGCCACGCTCGCGCCAGCGCGTTGGTGCGAGTGCTGGCCTTGAGCGCCCTGGGATCCGCCGGCTCGATTTGGGTCCAGCGAGCGTATGGTACCGTGGGCGCCAAGACGCTGCTGGTCCCGTGCTTCCTGAGAGGGGCGCGGTGCATGTTCGGACGCCGTGGCGCCGTGAGCTGGCTCGACGACGCCCGTTCCGCCGCCGGTGCCGTCCCCGCCGCCCGTTTGCTCCAAGGGCGGCGGGTTCGACGCGGACGGACCGGCCACCTCTGGAGCCTTCTTCTTCGGTGGCATGTCGCTGAGGATGAAGGAGATCTAGCTGGTGCAGACGCCGGATCAGGTTCGCACAACTTCGACGCCCCCTACCTGGCGCGCCAAAGATGTCGGGGGGAATCGGCTTCCTCGAACACCTATGGGGACCGAGCCCCTTACTGGTTCGGCGGGGGGCGGAGGTTGCACAAAGAGCAGATCGAGGCAGTGCACACAGGAGGATTTTACCCAGCTTCGGGCCGCAAAGATGCGTAAAACCCTACTGCTGCTTGGTGGATTGTATTGTGTTCTTGCTCGGGAGCGCGCGGTGCTACAGTACACGCGGGCCGCCGGCGAGGTCGAGCGTAAAGATTGGTCTCCTCCCTCTCTACGTGCGCATGGGGCCTCCTTTTATATGCTCAAGGGGTTACCCACAGGTGGCAACGTAGGTGAGGGCAAAAATGGTAGAATGCTATAGTGGGTACAGCTGCCTGCACAGTGGCTGTACAGTGCTATCATACCTAACCCTGACGGCGGGGGACAAGGGCATTAAATGCCCGTCCGCGTCGCCCAGACGGAGCAGGGGAGTGAACCGTCAGGAGCGCCACCGTTTGCCACGATGGCTACGCTGTCAGCTTCGCTTCGCCACCGCATGCTCCTCGCTGCCCAGCCTCCGCCACGTGTGCCTGGGATGCCCCCAGAGCAACACGTTGGTGGGTGAGCTGGAGCGCAGGCACGAGGTGGTAACTTGCCACGGCAAGCGCCTTGCCGCGGTGGATGTCTTGTCGCGCCCGGGAGCTTGTTGCTCACCGGGCCTTGCCGGGGCGCGGGGCACGCCGTGGCAGGGTCCTTGTCGTGCCGTGGATGGCCTTCCCGGCAAGCTCCTCTTGCCGGGGTCTTGTGCTTCGAGCGGCAGTCCCGGCAAACTCCTCTTGCCAGGGCCTCGCTCTCTTCGGGTGGCCTTCCCGGCAAGCTCCTCTTGCCGGGGCCTTGGCTCAAATACTTTGTTCTTGAATGGCCCAAGAGGGGACCATTGAGGGTCTTGGCGATCGCCTGGCAGGCCTTGCCACGGGGTGCTACGACTGCCCGTGCATAAGTTCAGGGTACTAAGGTACCCCTACTTTAGTACACCGACAGGGTGGTTTACAGAGGGTGCAGGGGCGAGGAGGCAGGCCCGACGACGGCCGAGGTTGGGAGGGGAGGAAGCAGAGGAGGGAGGCGAGGGCCGACGGGTCGGGGGCGAGCGCGCCGGGGTCGGGGGCGAGCGCCGACGCCGGGGGCGGGCGCGCCTGGGTCGGGCGCGGCGGGGTCGGGGGCGAGCGCGCCTGGGCCGGGCGCGGCGGTGCGACGGGGCCGGGGAAGAGAGTGGGGATTTGGGGGAAAAGAGGCGGGATGAAGCGGGGAGAGTGAGAATTTTGTGTTAAGTGGACGTAGCAGTAGCGCGTTTACACGAAGCACGCTACTACTATTACGGTCAGCTATAGCGGTTTTCTACAGAAACCGCTACTGCTACCTTGACTAGTTGTAGCTCTTTTTCAGTAAAGCGCTACTGCTATAACCAGTTTCCCTTTTTCTTTTCCTCAACGCTGAACGAAGGTAAGGCGATATATATTGCATCATTTGACGGTTAAATATGTATGCAAAATAGGAACATATATATTACATCATTGGACCCTTGCATAATAATGGCTAAGTGTGTATACAAAATAGGAACATATATATATTACATCATTGGACCCATGCATAATAATGGCTAAGTGTGTATACAAAATAGGAATATATATATATATATATATATATATATATATATATATATATATATATATTACATCATTTGACCGATTCCTCAGCGCTGACGTTTTTGTTTTTGAGTCAGCTTCTTTCCCTTCTTGTTCGTCGAAGAATAATTGAGCCCCTCATTGTGACTTTGCCTTTTCCATGGAGTACAATTTTTCTTTGGTAATGTAGTATTGATTCTTCTTTTGACGTATACTTCATCATCATCGTCATCTTCCCTCATTGGGTTGCCGTACTGATCATAGTCTTCCTCGGCGACTCCATCCATTCCAATGATGTTTCTTTTGCCTTTCCTCACGACAACACGACCGGGATTGCATGGGTCGGTTATGAAGAAGCATTGCGTCACGTGCTTAGCATGTACCCATGGCTCGTTTTTTGCGATAGCGTTCACGGTAGCGCTCTTGGCGTCGGGTATAGTCATGGTAGTGAAAATCCGGCTTTCTCTTTCGACATTCTTAGCCCATCTGACACGGAACATCGTCGTGTTGTGCAGTCCAGAGTAGTCAAGCTCCCAGATCTCCTCGACCCTTCCATAAAATCGTTCAGTTGCGCCGTTGTCGCTGCCGGTCATGCATTCCATCGTCACCCCTGAGTTCTGATCATCACTGTCCATATCTTTGGCCTCCATGTAGAACGTGTATCCGTTGATATCATATGCCTGATAGGTTACAAGGTTGGGCGAGGGGCCATGTGCTAAGGCGTATATGAGCAATCCGTCCTTAGAGCCCTCCTCCGGGGGATTAGCAATAATATGCTCTTTGAACCAATGCAGGAAAGTGGAGTTGTGCTCTCTAGTAACTTCGGCGTCCGTCCTGCATACCCCCCGGTCACGATACTTCTTTGCGATAATTTCTTTGTGCAGTGCCACGAAAGGATCTACCTCGTCTAGGTGTTGTAGCACTACCAAGTTTGCTCTGTCAAAGTCGCTGCGTCGATCTGAGTATGCCACGTGCAGTTCCCTGCGACCGTTGCAGTGACCTTCTCCTTCGAGCCTCCCATCGTGCTTGTTAACGGGCAAACCAACACTAACACCAGGCGGCTGGTCTGCGCCATATAGAAAATTCTCATAGAAAGAGATGCACTCTTGTGTCAAATAGCCCTGGACGATGCTTCCATCCGGACGGGACATGTTACGAACGAATCCTTTGATGATCCCATTCATCCTCTCAAACGGCATCATGTTGTGCAGGAATGACGGCCCCAGGTCTATTATGTCATCCACAATATGGACACACAGATGCACCATCACGTCAAAGAACGTGTGCGGGAAGTACATCTCAAGCTCATTCAGTATCACAACGATCTCTTCCTGTAGCCTTCAGAGCTTCTTCAAACTGATCGACTTTCTAGAGATGACGTCAAAAAAATTGCAGAGACCAATAAGCGTGTCACGGACGTGCTTGTCCATTATCCCTCTAAGGGCAACAGGTAGTATCTGCGTCATCATCACATGACAGTCATGAGACTTCATCCCGCTGAACCTTTTCTTGTCCGTGTCTAGATATCTACTTATCTTGCCATAGTAACCGGAACTAACTTTGACTCCGGTAAGGCACTTAAAGAATTGATTGATCTCAGCCTGACTTAAGGTGAAGCAAGAAGGGGGGCAATAATCCTCATTCTTTATTTTCTTGCCCTTCTTCTCCCGTGCCTCTGTCTCCGTCTCTGTCTCGTCTGACATTTTACGGGGCGACATGTGTTGATCTTCCCTGATTTTCAAATCTTGCAAGTCTTTTCTTGCCTTCGGCCCATCCTTGGTCTTATCCGGCATGTTCATCAGTTTTGCGAGCAAGCTCTCAAGGACATTCTTACAGATATGCATTTGATCAAGGCAATGAGGTGTATCGAGTTTGTGCCAGTACTCCAAGTCCCAGAACACAGACCTCGTCTTCCATACCTTCAGCAGCGGCTCCGGCGCCTTTCTCATCGTATTTCCCGGCGCGGGGCACTCCTTCCAGTTTTCCAACAGCTCATCGATTTCGGCACCGCTCCTCTTACGTGGAGGTCCTCGATGCTCAGCGTGACCATTGTATAGATCTCCACGGTTTCTCCACGGGTCGTCCTGTTCGAGCCATCTTTGATGCCCCATGTACACGATTTTCCCAGGCCCGCCATCTTTCCTTGACGTTAGCTGCTGAGACGTCGTATCATCCATGCACCGCGTACATCCGCAATATCCATGGCACACCTGGCCTGCCACATATCCGGAACCGAGATAGTCGTGCACTGTCGTGATCAGCGCGGCTCTCATGTTGAAATACTCGCCTTTGCTGGCGTCCCATGTCTTGGCCGGTGTTTTCCATAACGTGTCTAACTCCTCCTGAAGTAGCCCCAGATACAAATTAATATTATTTCCTAGTTGTTTCGGCCCTTGAATAAGCATGCTCATGTGAATGTACTTTGATTTCATGCACAACCAGGGGGAGGTTGTACATCCATACAAACACGGGCCATGTGCTATGGTTGGTGTTCTGGTTGCCAAACGGATTCATGCCATCGGTACACGCGCCGAGCACGATGTTCCTTGCATCACATTCAAAATACCGATAGAAGCTGTTCAACGCTCTCCACTGGCTTCCATCCTTGACGTGTCTCAGCTTCGGATCATCTCCATCGTCGGGCTTCTTCCTCTCTGCGTGCCAGCGCATTAGCTTTGCTTCCTTGGGATCTACAAAATACCTCTGGAGACGGGGAGTGATCGGTAAGTACCATACCACTTTCTGGGGACATTTCTTCCCGGCCTTCTTGTATCGAGAAGCATTGCACATCGGACAACTTGTTTTTTCTGTGTGCTCCTTCTGATAAATTATGCAATCGTTGATGCATGCATGGTATCTAGCGTGTGGCAGATCAAGAGGGCACACGATCTTCTTGGCCTCAGCAACACTACTAGGACATAGATTACCCTCGGGAAGAACATCCTTTAGGTACTTGAGATGCTCATCGAGGCTAGTGTCGGTCCATTTGTTTTTAGCCTTCGTCTTCAGGAGTTGGAGCGTGAAACTCAAGCGGGTCACCTCAGGATTGCAACCATCATACAATGGAGTGTTCGAGTCTACCACCAGTTGCTCCAGCTTAGCCTCCTCTCTAGAAGCAGCTCTCTCAGTACTCGTCTCCTTGCGAAGCAATGCTCGAACATGAGGGTCCCGCACGATTGAACTTAGTACCGACGAACTCTGCTGCGTGGAGTCCATGTCGTTCTCTCCGCCGCCATGTCCGGCCCCTTCTCCGCCGCCATGTCCGGCCTCTTCCTAGCCGCCATTATCGATCATCTCTTCGTCTTGCCCCGTGTCATCATTGCCTGCCCCGTCGGCATCCTCAACATCGTCATCCTCATCTTCAATTATCCACCGAGTATAGCCATCCATGAAACCAGTCATGAGCAGGTGCGCTTCGACACGACCATCGTCATGGGGGTCAAGCCAAACTATTCCTTTGCATTTTCGACACGGACATAAAACCTCTATCCGGTTATTTTCCTTCATGTCCTGCACCGCCGACCACAACCACTTGTCCACCATCGTTCCACTGACCATCGTCAACTCTGCACGGTAATAATAAACAAATTGCTTATAAAAATGCGTGCATTCATCAAAGTCATACAAAAATTCGGCATTACCTTCCTTAAAAATAGGACATATATAGATCTAGAGTTTGCCCGGAATTCGCCGAAATGGAAATAAATCGACATTTCGGCAAAACATAGGCAACTCAAAAGCACAATTTGGCGTCAACTCATGCCACACACACAATTTCCATAAACATATCACACACACATAAACATATTTCCATTTTGCAAAAGCATGAAATATTAATCACACCTCTATCTCGGGATCGAGCACACGGTGGAGATGATGATGTAGGGAGGTCAAAAGTGCACAAAGCTCTTCTTGACAAAGAAAGATCTAATTAGGGGGCAAATAGGTCACTTAACTAAATGCTACATCTACCTAGCTAGCTAATTTGGGAGGAGACAACTTCAACTAGTGGAGGGGGGAGGAAAAAGAGAAAGGAGATGAATTAATGGAGGTGGTGTAGTTATAGCTAGGAGTAATGAAGAGAGAGGAAGGTAGGTAGAAGAGGGAGAGTAATGGGGGGAGAAGTATTGAGGAAGAAGAAGAGTGAGAGAGGGAGGATGTGGGAGGTAGGGGAAAGGGAGGAGAGGAGATGGGGAGGGGAAGGTGGAAAAAGGTGGTGGGTGCTGCGTCTTAGCAGTAGCGCGGGAGCAAAAGTGCGCCGCTGCTAAGAGCGCAGCAGCAACGCGCTTTCCTGTCACGCGCTACTACTAAACGGGCCAACCCTGTGCACAATTTCAAAATTAGCAGCAGCGAAGTGACAAAAAAGCGCGCTACTACTATGGCATTAGCAGCAGCGCGCTTCCTGACGCCGCGCTACTCGTAAACTTATGTTGTTGTGTACTATCGGTGGATTTTTGTAGCAGCACGGTTTAAGCATCACGCGCTACTGCTAAGTTTGCACCAGTAGCGAGCTTTCCGTAGTCGCGCTGCTACTATTTAGCAGCAGCGCCTCTTTTTATGCCGCGCTGCTGCTAAGATTCTATGTATAAGGTTTTCCCTAGTAGTTAAGATCTATATATGTAGAGATAGACCCCATCATTTTATCCTTAGTAGCAATGATACATACGTGTCGGTTCCCCTTCTGTCACTGGGATCAAGCACCGTAAGATCAAACCCACTACAAAGCACCTCTTCCCATTGCAAGATAAACAGATCAAGTTGGCCAAAGAAAAACCAAATATCGAAGAAGAAATACGAGGCTATAAGCAATCATGCATATAAGAGATCAAAGAAACTCAAATAACTTTCATGGATATAAAAAGATATATCTGATCATAAACTCAAAGTTCATCGATCCCAACAAACACATCGCTAAAGAGTTACATCATATGGATCTACAAGAGACCATTGTATTGAGAGTTCAGCGAGAGAGAGGAAGCCATCTAGCTACTAACTACGGACCCGAAGGTCTACAAAGAACTACTCACGCATCATCGGAGAGGCACCAATGAAGGTGGTGACCCCCATCCGAGATGGTGTGTGGATCTGGTGGTTCTGGACTCTGCGGCGGCTGGATGAATATTTCATCGACTCCCCTAAGATTTTTGGAATATTGGGGTATTTATAGAGCAAAGAGATGGTCCCGGGGGCACCCGAGGTGGGCACAACCCACCAGAGCGCGCCTGGGCCTCCTGGCGCGCCCTGGTGGGTTGTGCCCCCCTCGGGGCACCCCCAGGCGCAGCCAGGGCCCATTATGTTCCTTCTGGTAAAAAAATCTTCGTGGAGTTTCGTTGCGTTTGAACTCTGCCTGGTATTGATTTCCTGCAATGTAAAAAACATGCAGAAAACAGCAACTGACACTTGACACTATGTCAATAGGTTAGTACCAAAAAAGATATAAAATAACTATAAAATGATTATAAAACATCCAAGACTGATAACATGACATCATGGAACAATAAAAAATTATATATACGTTGGAGACGTATCAGTGGTGTCATGTGAACGTCGACTACATGACACTTCACCATATTTGGGCCTAAGGGAATGCATTGTAGAGTAGTTATTAGATGATGGGTTGCGAGAGTGACAGAAGCTTAAATTCTAGTTTATGCGCTATTCCGTAAGGAACCGATTGGATCCAAAAGTTTAATGCTATGGTTAGAATTTATTCTTAATACTTTTCTCGTAGTTGCGGATGCTTGCGAGAGGGTTAATCATAAGTAGGAAGTTTGTTCAAGTAAGAACAACACCTAAGTACCGGTCCACCCACATACCAAATTATCAAAGTAGCGAACACAAATAGAACCAACATGATAAAAGTGACTAGATGAAATTCCCATGTACCCTCAAGAACGTTTTGCTTACTATAAGAGACCGTTTTGGCCTGTCATTTGTCTCAAAAGGATTTGGCTACCTTTCTGCACTTTTGTTACTACTATCGTTACTTGTTCGTTACAAATTATCCTGCTATCAAACTACTTTTTTGCGGGGGACTATGAAACTACTCTGTTATTTATAATTTCAGCACTTGCAGATATTACCTTGCTGAAAACCACTTGTCATTTCATTCTGCTCCTCGTTGGTTTGACACTCTTACTTATCGAAAAGAGCTACAATGGATACCATATACTTGTGGGTCATCACTTACGCCCGGTCCAAGAGTCACCACAGGATGTCCGATGGCGCTGGCAGCTCGGCTCCCGACATACTGATAAGCCGAGCTCTTGCCATCCAGATTAGGACCTCATAAGCGGCGCCTCCTGCGCCGGTTAGAGGTTCCAGCGCCCACGCGCCTGCACATATGAGCCAGCCCATCGCGTTCGACGCGATCGCTCAACAACGGGCACCTCGTTCACTTTGGGTCTGGTAAAAAAAAGCGCGTTCGCTTTGGGTCTGGTCAACCGTTGGACTAAACAATATATATATATCAGAAAAACGAAAAAAATCGCAAAAATGGGGAAAAGTTTTGAATTCAAATAATTTCACGATTTAAAAAAAAAATCCAAAAAGATCATGAAATACTAAAAGATACTTCATGCTTTTGAAAAAAAGTTCATGAGTTTGAAAAAAGTTCAACGATTTTCCTCAAAAAAGTTCACGATTTTGGAAAAAATAATTGATTTTGACAAAAAGTTCACATATTAAAAAAATTCATGAATTTAAAAAAAGTTCACCAGATTTTCAAAAAAAAAGTTCACATATTTGAAAAAAATCATCAATATTTATTAAAAGTTAAGTTCATCGATTTTGAAAAACAGTTCACGAAATGGAAAAAAGTTCACGGATTTTCAAAAAAAATCATCAATCTTTTAAAATAATTCATGAATTTAAAAAATTCACCAGATTTTGAAAAAGTTTCATAGATTTGAAAAAGTTCATCAATTTTGATAAAAAAAAGCTAACGAATTTGAAAAGGTTTATAAATTTTGAAAAAAAAGTTCACAAACTGAAGAAGTTTTCGGATTTAAGAAAAAACAACAATTTTGAGAAAAAGTTCACGAATTTTAGATAAGTTCACCAGATTTTGAAAATAGTTCGAGGATTTTAAAAAGTTCAACAATATTGATAAAAAGTTTATGATTTGGAAAGATTTCACCAATTTTGAAAAAATGACAAAATTGAAAAAGTTCATGGAATTTTAAAAAATCATAAAATTTGAAACAAAATTCATGAATTAAAAAAAGTTCACTGGATTTTGAAAGAAGGTTCATGGGTTTGAGTTTTTTTTGTCGATTTTGATAAAAAAGTTAAAGAATTTTAAAATGTTCATAATTTTTGAAGAAAATATCACGAAATCAAAAAGTGTTCACGAATTTTCAGAAAAAGTTCACAACAATTGAAAAAGTTTATGAATTTGAAGAAAGTTTGTGAATCAAGTAAAAGAAAACAAAAATGAAATAAAAATGAAAAAACATAGAAAAAATGGTCGAAAAGAACCAAACAAGAGAAAGAAAAATCATGGGGCGTGATGTTTTTCTTTTACTTTATATTTGCCTGAAGAAGAAAAAAGAGGAACATGCGTACAACAACCATGTCGGTGCAGTGGTTAACGGCACCGTGACGGAACAAGGGGGGCTGGAGTTCGACCATGTTTGCTGCTCTCCGTCCGAAAAGTTCCCACTAGCATCTATGCTCTGTTATGGTGACCGACTGGCCTAGCTAGACACATCCTCAGTGACATCCCGGTTCACTACCTTATCACTATCGCCTAGTCGATCCTCAAGTAGGTGAACCGCGTCATCCGTGGCTTCCTTTGGGTCAGCCATAAGGACATGCGTGGTGGCTAGTGCCTCGTCAATTGGCAACGCATCTGTCGTCCGACCTCTCTTGGCAGTGTTGGGATTTGAGATCTTTAGCGCTCAAGCATTGCCTTGTGAGCTCGCTAGATTAGGCTTTAGAAGGCGAACCCTTCTCGCCCTTGGAGACACCTGCACATGCCCTATGACCCTGAGGTCCAGGCGATCTTCCGAGCCTCTAATTTCCTAGACTATTGATGATGGCAACTTCTGTCTCTTCTAGGTGGATCATTGGATTGATGGGAAGTCCATCTTTGAATTGGCTCCTCTCTTCTTTGCTCTGGTTCCTCGCTGTCACCGGAAGACTCTCTTGGTCCAGGATGACCTCCCCCTCCGCTCTTGGGTCTGGGACATCCAAGGCGCACGCCGCCTTGCCGCTATGGTCCGTTACATCGACCAGTGGCGCCGTCTCCGCTCTCCAAAATAGGTGCTGGAATGCGAGCCGCCTGGTCCGTGGGCCTTCCCATGCCGACCAGTGCATCCTTGGCTGGTCCTTCTCCCACTAGGTGTGGCATGAGATCCTATCCTGGTGTCGTTCCATGACAGACCTTCCTCGTCCGGAGCTGACTTTCCAGACTGGTTGGCGGTCTGCCGCGACCATGAGCCCCGACCTTGCATAAGGGGCCCTCCTCTCTTCTGTTGTCTGCTTGATGGCTATAGAAGCATTGCAATGGATGCATCATTAATGGTTTGACGCCCTCTACGGGCTAGAGTTTTTTTTGAAGCAAAATGATACTTTATTCATTAGAGATAACCATTACATCGTCAGTGAGTATCATTACAATTTCACTTAGAGGCTCCTCAAACCAGTCTGAAGTTAAAGAAAATCTAGCTAATCTAGCTAGTTCGTGAGCTACTTTATTCACCTCTCTATTACAATGTTCAAATTTAGCCATGAAGAAATCACACGCATAGTGAAATCAGTCCTCGAAAATTGCCGCTGCCGCCCCCGCTGATTGTCCTCCATCCTGCATGGTCTCTATTACCTCCAGATTGTCTGAGTTGATTATTATGCGATTACACCCCGCCCTTTGCGCCAGTGTTAGGCCAAATTTGAGTGCTAAGGCTTCAGCCATCAGAACATCTGCACAATAGTCAATCTTTCCATTTCCTCCTGCAATAAACCTACCTTTGTCATCTCTCAAGACTGCCCCCACTGTACCCTTCAGCATGTCATGATCAAAAGAGGCGTCAACATTAAGTTTCACAAAACCCCTAGGAGGACAGTGCCAGCCACCCTTTTTCATGGACGCCTTTGGAGATGATGCATTTACAAAGTTGGATGTGAGGGCTATGATCGCCATTGATATTTGATTTGCACTCTGAGTTAACTCCTTGTGCACTAATTTCCGTCTTTCCCACCATACGTACCAAGCTGAAATAGCTATCATTTCCCGTACATTTTGGTACCCCATAATACATAATTGTTGGTCTGGAAGAAGTAGAAGGTATTCCAAATTCGCCTCCCCAGCACGATCAACCTCACAAGCTTTATCAATAATCTCATCCATCCCTAGTTTCTTCCAAACCTCCTTTGCTTTACTACAGAGGAAAAGCATGTGTTTCGTATCTTCTAAATATTGAGAGAAATTAGGGCAAGAGGGAGAGACCTTCATGTGTCTGTTAGCAAGTATTACCCGGCATGGGAGAGTGCCATGTAATGTACGCCATATGAAATTTTTTACTTTTGCCGGACAAGATAACTTCCATATTTGACACCATATAGGATTAGGTGTGATTCGCCCCATTCCATTAGAATATTTTAGTTTATTCCCATACTGATAATTTCACTCCACAGAGTAAGCAGACCGAACCGAGAACATACCATTTTTCGTATAACTCCAGGCAATGAAATCTATCATATCATGTTGTGAAAGTGGGATTGAAAGAATTCGTTGTGCGTCAATGGGCCACATAGTTTGTTTAATCAGGTCCTCATCCCAGTTATTAGAGGCAGGGTCAATCAGGTCACCCACTTTTGATAATAATTGCCCCCCCCCCTAGGGGTCACAATCTTCCTAGTCGCACAGTTTGGGATCTAGTCATCTTCCCAAATATTGATGTTATGTCCATTCCCCGCTCGCCAAATATAGCCACGTTTCAGAGTAGAAATGTCTGCCATGATGCTTTGCCATGTGAAAGAAGCGCCATGCTTTGGCTTGGACTTCATCAAATCGCCATCAGGATAGTACTTGACCCTCAGAATAGTAGCACACAAGGAATCAGGATTATCAATTAGACGCTCTACGGGCTAGAGTTGGAGCCAAAGAGGTTTACCAACTGTTACCCGAGACGTAGGGCTTGTAGTTGCTGGCTGAGCACCCCTTTTCTTATTCGTCTCAAGCGTTCGCAACCACACCAGAGTGTGTACGTGGTTTTGTCGCTCACTACCCATGGATGAAATGATACGTGATCTTATAAATTCGCTAAGAAAAGAAAACAAGAATGTACTTAGCAAACCCACATATGAAAGAAAACCCACAAAAACTTTTCTGAGGAGTTTTGGGGTAATCTTTGCAAAGGGTGCACACCTGACTAGTGATTTCGCAAAAGTTGCATGCTACACTCGCCAAGTAGAAAAAAAAAACTACATTTCAAACATCAGAACTCCCAGTCCCAGGTTTGCCAAATGATGCATTGAGGACAAAAGAAGTTATGTATTTTTCTTGAAAGTTTTGCATATTTTTGGTATGAAACGGTGAAGCAAATAAAGTGACTTTCTTTTAAACGAGAATCGGGTAAAGGTAAAACCCATGGCCATGAACATGAGCAGCACATGCGTCGCGTGTGCATGAATGCAAGTTCGAAACCAATCGATCAATCGATACGCATTACATGCACGCACTAGAGGCGCATGAGCTGCACTTACTGCCAGCACTAGTACGCGAGCGAACGGGAACCCCGTGACGCGACGTCCACGTCGGGAAAATGTGGGCCCGCGACGCCATCCACGTCGGCACCCTCCTTTCCCTCCATCCGTTTCAAAAAAATTCTTCCGTTCTCCGGTTGGCCGTGCCCCGTGCGCGTATATAACAGTCCGTTCGTTCCGCTTCCCTCCTCTCGCTGGCTCCGAGGAATTCTTCTTCGGGACGCGATCGCCGGCGAACTGATCCGTCTCGGAGGCGAGGGTTTCTCTGCTCTGCACGACGCCGCGTTGGTTCCCTTCCCGGAATCGGGGAGAGTTTTTGTATCGGCGGTGTCTGGCTTTCCGGCGAACGCGCCGCAGCTGTTCGACGGAATTCCGACATGCCGAGCGGGGGTAGGCGGCTGCCGCCGTGGACGTCCCCGAGGGGCGCGGCGGAGGCGGTACCGCAGAGGTGGAGCCCCTGCACCCCCGCCGGTTCCGGGAACCACGTCACTCCGCCCTTGAGCGCCGGCTGCTGCTCCTACCGCGTCACCCCGCCGGTGAGCGGGGGCGGGTGTTCCCGGCCGCCGAGGGTGCCGCCGGCGGTCGACTCCCCGTACTTGCGGGCGAAGCAGGCGCAGGTAATAACGATCGGGCACCACCATCAGGTGCAATTTCTTCCTCTTCAGGGTCCAAAATTGAGCGCTATATCCTATATGCATCTGGTTGTGGCCATTACCAATCGGGCTGGCTAAATGGATGCAATTCTTCAGGATAACTGCGGAACTGAAATTTAGAATTTAGGAGGGAACTTGTTTTTCTCCTAACGTGTCCCCCCCCCCCCCCCCCCCCCCCCCCCCGCCGCGGTGCCCAGTTTACCAGTGATAACAGTTTGTGCTAGCTTCCTTGACTTGCACAGTTGCATGCAAAGCTCAAATGCCACCAGGCTGCCTCAATTGTTAAGACTACAGCGCTCTTTTGTGAAAACTCATTGCCATCCATTTCCCTGGGGCCAAATGTCAATAAATATGCATCGTGGGCTTGAGTCAATTCATTGAATTTTGTCTTCAATGAACCTATCATTGTTCTTTTAGTTGCATCGTAATGGTATTCTGTAATAACTGCAGCTTGCTGAATCTCGTGAGATGTTAAATTCACCAAATCCTTGAGTAGTATATGGGAGAGAAGGATACAGTAGCTTTGAAGCTTAGTATTTTTCCAATGAAAAACCATTATATGGCTGTTTCACACCATCTTCAGCTGTATCAGGATATCTGTTAACTGCATAAAAAAGAGAAATATGAAAGTAGACTCCCTGGCATAAATAATAATTTTGGAAAAAAACCGACATTAGCCTAAAGTGGCATGAAAGTTTTGCCCTTCTACATATGTCTAGGTGAGTAGGTGTTCTATTACTGGAAGTTTGTTGTATCAAAAGATTATATCGAAATGGTTTGGCAAGATGTGATGGTGTACTGCACTATGTTTGTGTCTCACTAGTAGCTGTAACAGGTGCCCATTCTGCCTGATGCTCTGAAATGCTTCTGTGCATTACCTGCTTTTCCACAGTGTATTTTTTTTATCTGTGGCACTTGCAGACTTGTGAATCAATCAAGATGCATTTACAATCTTGATCTTAAAAACTTTCGTAAGATAAGCTTGTATTTCTCTTTGTTTCCTCACTTTGCTTCTGTTATTCCAGTTAATTGAAAAGGATCCAAACAAGGCAGTTCCATTGTTCTGGGCAGCTATTAACAGCGGTGAACGAATTGAGAGTGCACTGAAGGATATGGCTACTGTACTAAAACAAGCAAATCGGGCTGAAGAAGCCATCGAAGCGATAAGATCCTTCCGTGACCGTTGTCCAAATGAAGCTCAGGAGTCTCTTGACAATCTTCTTCTTGACCTATACAAGGTATCTCGGTCCTGTAAATTTACGTATATAAGCTAAACGTTTCTTCTGAAGCCCACTTTTGATGTTTGATTATACTAGTAGATCCTGAACAGATTAATATATTGCGCAAACCCATACGAAAAAGTCATCAGCTAATAATAAACCCGTACCGCATTTGTGTATGAATAGTTAGCCTAGTATTGATACAGAACTTGTCTGTGTTGAACCAGAAATGCGGTAGGACAAAAGAACAGATTGAAATGCTGACAGTGAAGCTGAGAATGGTCGATGAGGATCTAGCTTCTGGCCGGTGGAAAGCAAAGCTGTCTAAATCTCATGGAAGAGTAGTCTATCTCTCTCTGAGGGATGAAAAGGCAAGGTAATAAAAGTCTTTCGTACATCTTCATTTGTCCCGCAAACACCATTCTAAGGCTCTGCTTTGTCATGAAGGTTGTTGGGTAACCTCGCCTGGGCCTATATGCAGTCTGAAAACTATGAGGAGGCTGAAATGCTCTACAGGTATATCTATGTTGGTGATGGACTTATTAAGCTGATGTGGATTTCGTTAGACATGATCGTATTCTCTTGAAATTCTCAATCCTTTTTGGTGCTATTTGTAAGAATAATATTATGGCACCATTGTACTCCCTCCGTTCAAATATACACACACCCTCGAATTTTGAACCTAAATTTGGCCCTGAATTTTACTAAAAAAGTATGAATTATATGCCACAAAAATTATATCATTGGGTTCGTATTTGAAAGAGGTTTCCAATGGTGTAACTCTTATGGCATACAACTCATATTTTGTTAGTCAAATTTAGGCTTGAAATTTGTGGGGACCTTTTATATTTGACAGAGGGAGTAGTTTGTCAGTCCACATCAAGGATACAGAAATGACTGTTCTCAGCACTGATAAATGCTGTTACTAGTAGAAGTGGACCCTGTTTTTTCTGCCATAACCTCATGCGTCATCATTTCCAGTAAAGCTTGTTCAACTAAATCCAGCTGCTACTGACTTGGCGTTTGACACTTGCAGGCAAGCTCTTGCTATGGAAGCTGATTATAACAAAGAGTGTAATTTAGCCATCTGCTTGATGAAGATGGGAAAGATAGCTGAAGCTAAATACCTTCTCCAACCTATACCTTACAACTGCAAAGATGAAAACCATTTGAGATCTTTTGCACGGGCTACTGAAATGCTCAGGGAACTTGAGTCACAAACACTCCCTTCTCCCGTAACTCAGATGAAGTCTAAAGATTCACAGATTTTACTTGCTGCTGATGTGGAGAGTCTTGAATATCTACATCCACAAATATTCTCTAGTTCTTCAACTCAGCTGAATTATGAAGAACTGCAAGCTTCAGTTTCGGTGGATACAGAGAAGCGTGAGGATTGCAACTCACAAGTGCTTCCATCTCCGGTAACTCAGTTGAAGCGTGAAGGACCACAAATTATGGTTGCTGCTGATGGAGAGAAGAATGGACAAAGTCTGCAGGAGTACCAATATCTTTCAAGACTGTTCAATGATGCTGCCACACCACAGTCTCAACTTGAGAAACTACGAAAGCGGCTGGTAAGAAAGGACAGACCAAATATCAGCACACAGGATCAAGTTCAAACTCCTAGCTCAGCTGAATGCCTGCCAAACCCTAATGGTGCCATGGATGCTAGTGAGAACCCTGTGCAAGAGGGGAAGGGTTTGGTTGATGGTGGTAGAAAAGCGTGGGCTGACATGGCGGAGGAGGATGAACAGCAGCTGGGCGATGGCAAGAACACTAGCGCTCAAGGTGAGAGCAGCAAGGATGCAAGTGAGCAGAGGGAGAAAACATCATCATCTTCTCAAGGAAGCAGCAGCCTCAAAACCCCGGTCGCGGGTGTTCCGCGACAAAGTTCATCTGCAGGTTCATGGAGACGTAACGACTCCAGATTGTCGACAGATGAGAACGTGAACCGGAATTTTGCTAGGACAGCTCCAGCGTGGAAGCAGCAGAAGGTTCAAGATCACAGCAATCGAGTCTGCCAAATGCTCAACACGATGCATCTCAATGAGAAAGCTCAAGGCACCAAGCAAACACCATGGAGAAGCAGTGCAGCTCAGCGTTCACTTTTCCACAGTCATGTACCATTCGGTGACAATGGACACTCTCAGGGTACCAATCACACGGAGGCCACTAACCGGTGGCCGAAGAACGCGGCGAGCACAAGACCGTGGACGCCACAGAACCGCTTGCGGGTCTTCCAGGAAATCACAAATGAGATGAAGCAAAATGTTGCATAGCTACATCTTTATTCTTCACTCACCGTTGATGTAAGTTCTTACTAGTAAGTAGTTGTTTCCCACCAGAGATGAGAAGAGCACTAGCATTGGAATGTGCAACAATCATGTATAGCTAAGGAACTCGCCGAATATCATCACCGGTCCATATTATTAACAAGTCCATGAATCGCACTTTCTTCAAATCCATGTAGACAGTATCTTTTTAGCTGCATATATATTTTTCCTTTGTCACCTCAAGTAATAATTTAACCTGTAAAAGATGGTAAGTAAAACCCTGCTACGATTTTTCCTTTTGCAGCAGTGAACCCTGCTGCTTACCATGCATATACTACTAACACTAGCGTCCTTGTACCTTTTGGCACTACTGTTTAGATGTTACTGCGTGGCTTATTTGCTGAGCACATGTGGTTTCTCGTGCTGCATGGCTAGACATCTCCTGCAAGATCTGAGCCTTTGCAGAGACAAGCAATGGCAAACGCATGCAGTTCACTGACTGAGCTACCATGCACCTGCATCGATCCGCATAGTGCTTGCCCTCTATGGCATTTTCTACCTTGTCCACATACTGGAGTCAGGTGGATTCCTCTCACTGCGTCCACTGAGGGTGCTAACATGGCTGTGCCCTGCCTCTCGGCAGCAATGGCAGCCTTGAGCCCTTCACCTCATCCTGATCAGCACTCCGAGACGGTCGACGCCGCCAGCTAAGCCGTGGCGCGATATGCCTGCCTCCGTCGGCATTGTTCCGTTGCGTGCTCCAACCAATTCATCCAAAAATAAATAAACTGACCTGCCGGCCGAGGTTGTCGACGCCGCCAGCTAGCCCTAATGTGGCGTGACGTTCCGGTCACACTATTGCGTTCGATGCAACATGTCCGCCCACAAAAATTAAACTTGCCTCTAGGCCGAGGTGGTCGATGCCGCCAGCTAAGCAGATCCTTGTGACACTGTTAATGTCGCATGTTTGTGCACCAACCAGTTCACCTAAAAGTGTAAATGAGAAGGCAATAATTCTGGTGCATGATTGGTCAGAAGTCGCTTATACCTGCATGTGTATATATGTGTGTGCATTGGCGTCCATTACATTAGTGTCCTACTGTGTATGTGGTATTATGGTTTCTCTGGAACATATGCTGAGGTAAAGGTCCAGAGTATGCAGTAGCAACAGTCAAGTCAGCTAGCCGACCATGACCTGCATCACCTGCCGATGACTATTTCAGGCGAGTACTATATGGGGAAACTGTTCATTGTTCGTTCAAGTCGATCAATCATTGGAGTCATGGAGGGAGAAATGGATTTCACGTGTCTACTGCGATTACTCAACACGTCCGAAAATCATGAAACTTGTTAGTTTTTTGTTCCGATAGTGGTTTATGGCAGTTTCTTTAATGGAAATCCGTGTGAAGAAAGATTTTTTTTCAAAGATGTACTGAAATAATAATCAAACTTGATTTGGCAATTGCTAATTTTTTAGATTTTTTTTACAGTATACTACTCCCTCCATCCCAAAATAAGTGACTCAAGAGGGAGTAGTACTTAAGAAGATCCACAAGTACCCCCTCCATTCTAAAGTAAATGCTATTTAGAGTTTCAACACTTTTAGCACCAATATGTGCATAAGGTAACTATTTGCACTGGTCATACTAAACATAAACAATGAACAAGTAGGTTGCCATCAAAAGTACTTTATTTTCCTTTTTTTTTGCTAACATGAGCTACAGAAAAAGTGGTCAAATGTATTATGCCTTGGAACCTGCGCCACCATAAAAAGAAGAAAGTATGGCCTACGCTGCTACTCTCTATTGATAAAGTTCTCAATTTGAGAGAGAAAGCACCATACAGATCAATTAGTGTCTGGAAGTAAAGGACAGAAGTAGGTACTACCGATGAAAATACTAATGTGATTCATGCCTGATTACAATCAAGTTAATGATCAAATTCTCAATCTCATTTTTTCCCTTTGGAATGTGCAAAAGGCTCTTTTGTGTCTTTCTGCAACTAGGGCAGAAACTGTCTTGTACAATGAAAATAAAATGAGAAATTACATGGGTAGAAGTGTGAACGACTTGAAATCCATACATATATTTCTTTCGAAACGGAAAATCTATATACATATATGGAACATCTGTTCATCTTGTAGTTCTTCAAACTAGGTTGGGCTCAACTTCTGGGAGGCACTGCTTCTCGAAGACCTGAAATGGGCACTGCTTCCCGAAGACCTGAAATGGTTTGCAGATTCTCCGACATTTGCCGGCTATCAAAGTGAGAGTTAGTCATAACTGGGGCAAATATAACCCTGAAAATATAACTTGATGCTAAGTTAAAATGTCATCCATAAGACTTGAGGAAGCTAGGGAAACACTAATTTACTTGCTTGCTCATATATACTCCATGATTTGCATTGTCCAAACATATATACGAAATCATCATTTTCATTACTAGCATGCACGCATATGGTTGTTGAAAAAATAATAATTAACCGTATTGACATATACATTGATATAAAATAACATGTATATCTGACACATTGAAGAAAACCAATTAAAATTTTTGATTGATTTCTTTTCCATGCTGATACTATGTATATCGAGAGCAGATCATTGGGGGGAAACCATATATTAAAAAAAACTATGGTCATCATCAAGCGCCATTGGAGAGAAAGCTGATAGCTTAACAGAGAAGATAAACAACAATGAAACTAACTAGGAGAGGAGAGGGAGAGGGAGAGGGTTCGATATGCTTGGATCCGTGCACGCCATCCATCGCAGGCAACCTTATTGCAAAAGGTGTTGCTCTGGATGAGTGGCATACAGGGAGCCAGGCACATCATATCATATCCCAGCCGTTAAGCTAGCTTCATCACCTTTGCAATGTTGCCATTGCTATCACATTCTCGAGGAACCGAGCTAGCAGTAGCTAGTACGTAGCTAGTACACGGAGACTGCATTCATGCTCCCGTTCCCATTGAAAGATATGGCGATTGGTGATGCATGTGCTGTCACTAGCTTAGCTGGGATGCATGATATATTGTATGAGAAATGCAAGTGTATGTGTGGACTGCAAAGTGGGAGTGGGGAAGATAGCTGATGGGGAACACATCATGCGGTGAAGGGAGGGGTGCCATACATATAGGCCTCGGCCGTGTGTGCTGGGTCATTGGTAGGAGGATTCCTGGATGTGTGTGTGTGTGTGTGTGTGTGTGTGTGTGTGTGTGTGTGTGGCGTGGGGTAATGGGGTGAACGAGTTAATGCATGTCACATGGAATTTGAAAATAAGATGCTATGATGGACCACATAATTATACGCTGATGTGTCATTTCTATCATATTTCCCTATTCATAATTTTTATGTTATATATTTACAACACCCGTTGTTGAGCACAGCACACCCTCCAACCATTTTTCTCGGTTGCATGTGTACGAAACCAACATTGTAGCAACCCGACCTCAGACGGTCAAGTCTCGGTGCTTAAGTGTCATCACTGGATCGGTACGTTGACACACACAGTACTCGAGGATTTATAACAGAGGTAAATCACATGTATAAAGTAACGTAAATACTATTACCTCAATCCAAATAGCGGAAGTAACAATAAGGTTGTGGATTCCCATCAACACCAACGGCAAAGTTGAGTGTAGAAATCGTACCCTAACGTATCACTTACTCGTCGTAAGATATCCTGCAACATGAGACGTTGCAGCCACAAAGGGTCAGTACATTGAATGTACTGGCAAATTCACACCATAGGATAATGATGAATAATAGCTATCACTACATGCATATTTGGCTGGTGGAAAAGAACTATGGTTACAATATTTTTGCGAAAAGCCAATTTTTCCCTACTGCAAAGGAATATATTTTATTTAACTACAAAGTTGGTTGATAAATATTGAGAAGGTTCCTCCAACTCAATCCCAAAATAATAATCATTAACCCAATCAAATTAATTAAATAAAGTGTTGAGATCAACATGATAATCCAAAAAGCATATACTCAAGATTGTCCATAACCGGGGACACGGCTAATCATGATTAGTTTGTACACTCTGCAGAGGTTTGCGCACTTTTCCCAACAAGACTCGATCTCCTTCGTTGGATTTCTCGCACTACATGGTGTTTGAGAAACGGATGACCGAGACACAGTTTTTCAGAAACATTAACTCTTTACTCCGGGCAGACCATACCAACCTACATCCCTCTACCTACTGATCCACCTCTTCAAGAGCTCATGCAACCTACTCAACTATGCTAGAGCACATAATAGCTTGTGGCTGCACACGGAAGTTTCTAGCATGAATAATCTTATGATCCCTTAGAGCCTGGGTGGCGAACCATAGGATGATCACACGGTTCCTCCGGGATATTCTAGGACAACACTGGATTCTCCAGGTGCCCGCAACCAATCCACCCAGATGTGTATTAAAGTAGCCACCTTAAGTTGAACCATTAAGTAAACAATCTCACATCTGTCATGGAATACACTCAAACCCAATCCACGTATGATGTAGGGTGGAACCCTAGATGGCCGATCTTTCACGAAAGGAGCGAGATCCCTCGAAGAACACGACGAACACGGGGAAGAACGGAGAGAAAACACAAGGGGAAACACTCAAGAACAAGTCCAATCACACATCCACTAGACAATCGAACACACAAGATCCACAAGGTACATGAACAACAAAGGGAAAGATACAAGGTAGCGTTCATCCCAATCCTTGGAGGAGTTGAGGTCTTGATATCCCGAAGGATCTTCTCACATGCTCACATGGAGGTCTTGAATCCAAGGTGGATCTTCTCCGTAGAGGGGCCGCGGTCACTCTCGAAGAGACGATCCGGTATGGATGAGCAAAGCTCTATCTCTAATGAGCTACTACTTTGCTACCTTAGCTAGAATGAGGTGGGGGAGTATATATAGTCTACATCCACGAAGGGGTAAGTGAGAGGGTGGATACATGGGCCCTAGGCCCGCTCTCTGCGCGCAGGCAGGGCGGTAGTGCCGGCCTCAGGGCGGTAGTACCGCTTGCAGCGGTAGTGGGGGAGCGGTAGTACCGCTGGAGGCGCGGTAGTACCGCTCGTTCTGGAGCGGTAGTACCGCTTGCAAGCGGTAGTACCGCTTGGACCGGGCGGTAGTATCGCTCGTCCTGGGTCTTCTTCCTCCTTCTCTTCCATGCTTCCCTCGCGGATGGTGTAGTTGTTCCTTGGCGCTTGCACTCCTCCTCGTCGTCCGTAGTGTTCCGACAATACCTATGCATGCACACGAGTGGAGTGTCAAGTAGTATACCATCCTCGAAGGGGTCAAGTGAGCACGTGTAAAGGAGATGATTCACCTTTGTGTATGTGAAGTAGATGTTGCACGTGTCACTCGCCGAACGGACTCTTGACATGGTGATGTCCATAGGATGCTCCGCATCATCTCCCCTCCCTTGGGAAAGATCCGACCTCGGATCGAAAACCAAATCACCATGGGAAAGAGATGGCTTCGCCGTGTAGAAGTGGACGTTCACCAAGTACTTGTCATCTTGAAGCTCGAAATGTGCACTCTCCAATGTCGCACCGTGTAGTGATTCCTTCAAAAGGAGCAAAAACAACAAACACTTGGAAAAACAAATGTGGTAAGCGTTAGTGCAAAACCAAGCATTCAAGTGGTGATTCACCCAACAAGTGTCGTCATCATGCAAAGCATATGGTTTGACAAATGATTGTGACATGGTATGTAAGCACATAAATTGAGCACAAGCAAATATGGCATGGGGACAATCATGTAAATGTGAGGTAGAGATGCAAATATGTTTGACAAGAGAATAGACATCTACCTCTAGTTCATAGCAAGCATTCACAAATTTCTCAATGAAAGGTCTATGGTAGGCATATGAATCATTCACAACACCAAATAAGATGAGATATCTACACACATGGGTCAAGTGCAAGGCAATCCAAGCATAACATGCATGGGGTGTGGTGAATATAGTGTGGCACTCAACACAATAGAAAGAGCAATTGTTCATCATGTGCGAGGCAATCAAGTCAAGCATGTAGAAATCAATGAGACATGGCATATGTGAAGGAATGACATTATTGCAACCAAACATGTGATAGGAGCAAGTAATCCAAGATTTGGATGCAACACACAAGGCATATATATCATGATGCATGGAATGGTTAAAATGACAAGTCGAAACAAGATTTCTAACAAGTGTGCAAGCAAGTGATCCAAGATGAACAATAAGTCTCATTGTGCAAGCAACACAAGTAGTATGATCCGCAATATCCATGCTCAAGAAAGATGTCACCTTGAAGGCGTGTCCTTGTGCATCCTTCACAATGCCGAAGCACAAGCAAGTGTGATGTAGAATCGTTGTGGTAGAAGGTGGTTCGCTCTCAAGAGCTCGAATGGTCAACTCACGTGACGTGGAAGTCGACACAAAGTCCAAGTATCCTACACATGCACACAACAAAGCAAAGAACGTATGTGCATGGTAGATAAACACATCATCCATCATGATGGTTTTCTTCTTTTGCACATAACCATTAGAAGCACAAGTGCATGAATAATATGATGCAACAATGGCTATATTCATGGCACGAGGTATATGGTGCAAAGAGGTAAGACAAGCATGCTTCACAAGGAATATGTCAAAATCTCCAATTATATGTGAGAATGCTATGGGGGCAAACTCATTATCAAGACTAAGGGCATTGTTGCACTCAATACATGGCAAATCATCTAGCATGAGAGAGGCAACACATGGAGATAAATGACAAGAAGCAATAACAATCATGTGCAAAGCATGGAAATAGTTTTCATCAACCGCATGAAGTGAGCAAGTATAAATCATTGGTGATACAACATAAGCAAGCATAGTAATCAAGTCGTGCAAGCTAGTGGAGCGAAGATGCAACACACTAGAGGGAATCATGGCAATCATGTCATGTGAGCAAGGAATGGGCATAGGCAATGTACATGACATATCGCAAGCACGAACACAAATCAAGATCATAGTATCATCATAGGCATGGGGCACAAAGCAATCATGGCAATAACAAACAATATCTCCACCACGCTTGCAAATACACATACAAGTACTAGAATCAATCATCATGTGTAATGCAAAGCATGGGTCACAATTGCATGGCAAAATCATAGAAAGAGGCATAACATGCAAAGTGAACACGATAGAATGGGCATAATGTGACAAGTGGTAAATAGCCCAAAGCCGTGTGAGAGCCAAGTAGAAGAGATGCGCGTAGTCCTTGCGCGAAGGGAATGGTGGTAAGGATAGTCCACGGGATCCCAAATCGTCGTTGCTCTCAAGAGCTCGTTTCGTCAACTCTTGGGATTGAGAGGTTGACGAGTATACGTGAGTACCTACACAAAAGAGACATAAACCAAAGAAATTGTGTGCGTGGTAAATGTACACATCATCCATCATGATGTGCATGTTCATGTGTGAGTTAGCACAAGATAAGCATCGTTCAAAGAAATTCGATGCATGGTATAAGAACATGTCATCCATCATGAAAGAATAGTTGTTATGTATGACACGATGGGGATGCAAATTGAGCATACTTGTATATGGCACAACAATATCATTATGATTCATGGGGAGCATATGGTGCACACAATTATGGGAATCATGCAAAGTATGGAATGCATCAAAATCTCCTAATATGTATGAGGAAACTATGGGGGTCTCCTCATGAGCATTAATGGAAACATCACATGGAGAAAATGGACAACATCCAAAACAATGCATACCC
The DNA here is from genome assembly GCA_032464435.1 of Aegilops umbellulata. Lineage (NCBI taxonomy): Eukaryota > Viridiplantae > Streptophyta > Magnoliopsida > Poales > Poaceae > Aegilops > Aegilops umbellulata. Next base: position 250,487,379 of record CP136060.1, read on the forward strand.
GAAGCTAGGTCGTCATGGCATGGCATATGAGATAAATGATGCAAAGGGAGCATATCAATATCATCACAAGAAAAACAAATGCCAATAACCATGGGCTTGTCATCTATGCCATATGTGCAAATTGGGTTAATTTTAATGGCATATGCATAGTCACTAAGATGAGATTGCAAATATGACATATGATTGATCTCATGCATAGCATATGACAAGTCAAGTGGGTTGTCAAACATGATGTGACCTAAAGAATTGTCACAAGAAATCCTATGTAACATGGCATCACAACTAGGCAACTCAACATGCTCATCATCATATTCATCATAAATTGGCAAGTCAAGACATGAGGAAGTCGCACTAGCATGAAGCATGGAAATAGGTTGATCAACATCATGCAAGCAATCAATGTCAAGAATGTCCACTAGTGGGACTAGAGCATCACCTTCACCTATGTTACCTTGTTCATTCCACTCAAGTGGTGTAGGTGAGGTGGCAAAGACCAAATGGTGGTCATCTTCATCTTGATGGAACCATGTGGGGGGTGCATCATATTCCACCATGGCCATCGTCATGTCCATAGGAAGGACGAAGTCGTCGAGGATCGGCGCGTCATCATAAATGGGACCTAGCACCAAATGAGAAGACACAATAGAGGTAGAGGTTAAGTCGTTAGAAATCATAGTGGCCTCACTCTCTCTATGTGGTGGCTCACTCACTCCCTCAATGTAGGTGCACTCAATCTCATGTATGGTGGAGTCACTCATCTCACTCAAGTGGTGGGGGTTGTGGCTCTCCTCACATGGGAATTGGGGCAACTCATCACATATGTGGCTAGTGGTGAAGTCACTCTCACTCTCAATATGGTGGCACAAGTCACTCAACTCATCATACGTCGCCGTGGTCGAAGGGAAAGTCCCATGCTCAACCATCTCATAGTCGTCGCCATGGATGAAGGCCGAAGATGGCACATCATCGCTCTCGCCTCCTAAGATGGAAGCAACATCCTTGCTCGTCACCAAGTCGCTCGCCTCCAAAGCGTGGTCCTTGAAGGTCTCCATAGTCGTACTTATCGCCGCACCATCTTGAAAAAGAGTCGTGGAGGACTCGGCATCATCAATGCCACAAAGAGGGATGGCGGTGAAGTCGAACTTGGGAGCATCGTCTTGGAGCTCATCGGGCTTGGACATCTTGGTGGTACTAGCCTCATGCTCGTCGTCTTTGAGTTTGGTCTTCGAGAAGTGTGCTTGGGGTGGAGAAGCCTTGGCCTTCATGAGTTCTTGTTCCGCCTTGAGAGCACCAATGTAGTAGTCGTCGAGGGACTTGTAGTTCTCGAGGAAGATAGTCTTGGAGATGTCGTTGTTCAGTCCCATCATGAAGTGGAACTTCATTGACATGGAGTCGTCCACGCCGGCTCATCGCAAGGCAATCTTCATATCCTTGAAGTACTCGTCGATGGACTTGGATCCTTGGATGGTGTTCTCCAATTGGCGTAGAAGTTGTTCCGTGTAGGTTGGAGGCACAAACTCTCGCCGCAAAGCTCTCTTCGTCTTGGGCCAACTCATGTCGTAGCTCTCCGAAGGTGTATGAAACCACCATGTCGAGGCGTAGTCGTGGAAGTTTCTTGTGGCGCACTTCACTTGATCTTCGGGAGGAACTTGATGTAGCTTGAGGTAGTCGTCCATCAAACGCTCCCACTCGAGATACTCCTCGGGTTCTAGAGTCCCATAGAAAGGAATCTCATGGTCGGTGTCGAGGTCGTAGTAGCTCGTGGAGGTCGCGGACTTGAGCTTGGGGAGCTTCTCTTGAGCGTAGTCTTGAGGTGCTTGTTGGCGAAGATGTCGTATATCCGAAGGCGAAGATGCCTTGAAGTCGCTTGGCGAAGATGCCAAGGGAGATGGTGAAGTCGTTGAGCGGTTGTTGGTGTTGAGCTCTTGACCTTCACGTTCTTGGTGGTGATGGTGTCGATGCCGATGTGAGCTTGCCGGAGATGGTAGCTCGGAAGAATGTGCTCTTGAGCGTCTTCTCGAAGATGAGGAAGATCTCTTGTAGGCCTTGATGAGTGCTTTGATCTCCTCCATTTGAGCTTGCATCTTGGCGTCGGTGTAGTGGTTCTTGGCATCGAACTCATCGTTGTTGTAGACCGAGGGTGAAATGCCTTGCCTATCCATCACAAGACTCGAGTAGAGGTGAGTAGGAAAAGAGATAAACAATACCAAGTTACCTTTTCCCGAAGTTGAGGATGTATCTCGTTTCACTCAATGTGAGATGAAAGAATAGTGGAATTGGTACCGGACTTGTTCACTCACACCTACAAACTAAAGCTTATGGTGTAGCTCGGTGAGGATAGTGGCACAAAAAATTTAATGCAAAATGTTAGCAAGAGTCAATAATGTTGAAAGAGATTCACAAATTCGCAAGTGAAACAAGTAGACCAATAGCAAAGAATGGCACACGGAAACACACACACAGATAGATAGATGGGGTCGTGCAACCAAGGAATGAGCACAAAATGTGGAGTCCACGGAAAACGCTCGTGTTGCACAACTCAAGAGAGACGCTAGCACGATTGCTCTATAGGCGGATACGACACTTGTGCACAACCTATGATATGCAAAATGGATAAACTTCTATCCCAAGTATGCTATAGATGTATGGTTCCCGGTGTTTGATCCAAGATGATCGGATATGACAATCTTATATGCAATGTGGTATCATGCTATGGCACTTGCTTACAAGCTTCGTTGCTCTTCTCTTTTGCTTAAAAGCTTGTTCTCTTTTTTTTGTATGTATGGTCACTTTGCGAAACGCACAAACCAAGATAGCAATTGTGTATATGCGGGAACAATCTTGTGACACAATGGATGATGTGATACCAATATGATATGGTATGTATGCAATGTATGGTGTAGATCACTAATGTGCACAAGTAACGTTGCCGGCAATACTCAAATGGCTAGTCTCGATAGGTAAGTGACGCAAAATGGGCTAGGGGTTATCAATGCAATTGCAAGGGAATATATAATGGTGTCGTCGAGGTTACCGTCCATTGCGATGATGAGTGGTGGTGTTCTTGATGTAGATACCAAGATGATGGAGACTCGTCCCTAAGTAGCCGAAACACCTTAGGAAACGGAAAAACCACAACTCAAAATCTCAAGGACAAAAGTCAAACGGTGGTAGTGGAAATGTGGTGGTGGTTGCGGAAGCTCAATGGGATTGCCTAAATGCAATGATGGGGTTTTGAGACGCAATGCGGAAGTCGAGGGTAAAGCGGTGTACTATACACGGTGTCGGAGTTGGAAGCACGTCCCTAAGTAGCCGAAACACCTTAGGAGACACAACTCACAACACAAACAAAATTGGGTTAGGTTGGGATGGCGGAAGTGTGTGTTGGGTAAGTCTATACGGAAGTTATGGTGGTGGTTGATGAAGAAGAAACCATCCCTAAGTAGCCTAAACACCTTAGGAGACTCAAATCACAACTCAAACAACCTCAAATGTGATGGGGAATAAAATTGGTTAGGTTGCGGAAGTCGGTGGTGGTTATGCGGAGGATGTGGTGGAAGCCCTAGGCAAAGATGCCAAAGTTCCAAAAAATTTATGGAGTCAAAAGGTGGTGAAACCAAGATGAGGACCTCGGGCACGTCGATAGCTTCAAAACGAGCCAAAGAACACTCAAATCGGAGTTCGGAGTGAAAAGTTATGGACAAAACGGTGAAACTCGGAATGCTGAAACTGGCATGGGCGGTAGTACCGCTCGGATGGGCGGCAGTACCGCTTGTAAGCGGTAGTACCGCTTGGGATGGGCGGTAGTACCGCTCGTGTCGGGTTTTTTCGCAAAATCTGGCTCTGGGAGGGGCGGTAGTGCCGCTTGGAAGGGCGGTAGTACCGCTTGGAGGTGCTAAGCGGTAGTGCCGCTCGGATGGGCGGTAGTACCGCTCGTGACGGGATTCTTCGCAGATCGAATCGGGACGCGATTTTGGGGCGGAAATGGGTGATTTCGGGGTCAAAATTGGAGAGATTTCGTGGATGGAAAGTGGGGAAACTTGGGGAGATGCTAGATCCACTCGAAACCAAGCAAATCCATGGATCAAATCCAACAAAACATCATCACACCAACAAATCACAAAAAAAAATTGGGGCTATTTTTGGTGGGGAATTTTCGAATTTAGGACGAAATCAACAAAATCAAGCTAGAAAACAAAGAGAGGGGGCTCCGAAATCGTGATCAACGTGGCTCATGATACCAAGATGATGTAGGGTGGAACCCTAGATGGCCGATCTTTCACGAAAGGAGCGAGATCCCTCGAAGAACACGACGAACACGGGGAAGAACGGAGAGAAAACACAAGGGGAAACACTCAAGAACAAGTCCAATCACACATCCACTAGACAATCGAACACACAAGATCCACAAGGTACATGAACAACAAAGGGAAAGATACAAGGTAGCGTTCATCCCAATCCTTGGAGGAGTTGAGGTCTTGATATCCCGAAGGATCTTCTCACATGCTCACATGGAGGTCTTGAATCCAAGGTGGATCTTCTCCGTAGAGGGGCCGCGGTCACTCTCGAAGAGACGATCCGGTATGGATGAGCAAAGCTCTATCTCTAATGAGCTACTACTTTGCTACCTTAGCTAGAATGAGGTGGGGGAGTATATATAGTCTACATCCACGAAGGGGTAAGTGAGAGGGTGGATACATGGGCCCTAGGCCCGCTCTCTGCGTGTAGGCAGGGCGGTAGTACCGGCCTCAGGGCGGTAGTACCGCTTGCAGCGGTAGTGGGGGAGCGGTAGTACCGCTGGAGGCGCGGTAGTACCGCTCGTTCTGGAGCGGTAGTACCGCTTGGACCGGGCGGTAGTATCGCTCGTCCTGGGTCTTCTTCCTCCTTCTCTTCCATGCTTCCCTCGCGGATGGTGTAGTTGTTCCTTGGCGCTTGCACTCCTCCTCGTCGTCCGTAGTGTTCCGACAATACCTATGCATGCACACGAGTGGAGTGTCAAGTAGTATACCATCCTCGAAGGGGTCAAGTGAGCACGTGTAAAGGAGATGATTCACCTTTGTGTATGTGAAGTAGATGTTGCACGTGTCACTCGCCGAACGGACTCTTGACATGGTGATGTCCATAGGATGCTCCGCATCAACGTATACGAGCATAGCATGGCAATATAAGCATAACGTAATAGTTACTCCCAAGGTTTGAATGCAGGGCAATAGGTTCCTACTTCATCAACTACTTCCCAATACCCACATGTTATCAATCCTACTCATGCAATGTTTGAGGGTAAAACTAATGCATAAAAACTGGGTATGAAAGGGATATGATCAAAGTGTGAACTTGCCTGTACTGTTGATGAAGATGATTCGCACTCAACACTCTTGATAGTTCTACTCGTCACACTCCGATCAATCTATTTATTATAACATTCCAAAATTTAGAATTTTGGGATGTTACAAACATTCGGTGGAAACCGGTGAAAACCGCGAGAAAAATATATTTTGAAGTTTCAAAAAAATCTAAAAAAACGAGATGTTAAGAGGATGATGTTTTATTCCACACAAAATTTCAAGTTAAAACACATTACGAGATGTGATCTATGAAAAAGACAAATTCAGCCCTGAATAGTGACAACAAAAACAGCTTTGAATAGTGCTAAACAGTAATGTCACTATTCAGGACTGAATTTGTCTTTTTCATAGCTCACATCTCATAATGTGTTTCAACTTGAAATTTTTACGTGGCAAAAAAACATCACCCTCTTAACATCCCGTATTTTTTAGATTTTTTCGAAACTTTAAAATACGATTTTCACGGAGTTTTCCAAATGACAGCGATGCAATGCCTGGTAGACCGCCCTGACAGTAATTTCATGAAGTATTCTAGATGACAACTTTAAAAACAAATCCAGGCAAAGGACAGTGATGCAATGCCTGGTAAGAGCATCTACAACCGGACCGGCAAATCCGGGCCTCTATATGTCAGCCTGGATGTATCCGTGGACAGCGTAAGTCAGGCCCTCCAAATGTCTCATTGTAATCGTAATCCCTATTTTTGAAACCTCATATGCATGCATTCACATACATATTAAAATTATTCGTACATAAGAATACATAGTCCAAACATAAAAACAATAGTTCAATGATTTCTAGCGTGGATCCACATATGCTCCACTACATCATTGAGAAGTTGCATGTGCACCTGTTGATCTTATAGTTGTTGATGCATCTCAGGAAAGTTGGCAATATGCTCCACATCTTGTTCCGGGAGGCGGACCTGAACTCTAGACTTCTCAAAATCATGCGTGGAGGCTGCGTCTTTGCCCTCATCCTCTATAATGTTGTCCGCCAAAGCGTCTCTTGTTCCCACATCATTACAGCTCCATGAACAATACCCCAATGAGCTCGGACCACTCCGAATGCCCTCCCGGCATCATTCCTAGCACCTTCTTGCACTTGTGCTATGAGATATTGTTTTCCTACCATGAGGGTCGGATATAGTCTTCACAAACGCCGCCCATTGAGGATAGATAACATAAGCAAGGTAGTATCCCATGTTATAGTTGTGCTCGTTGACGGTGTAGTTGTTGGGGAACGTAGTAATTTCAAAAAAATTCCTACGCACACGTAAGATCATGGTGATGCATAGCAACGACAGGGGAGAGTGTTGTCCACGTACCCTCGTAGACCGTAAGCGGAAGCGTTATAAAAACGCGGTTGATGTAGTCGTACATCTTCACGATCGACCGATCCTAGTACCGAACGTACAACACCTCCATGAATTGCACACGTTCAGCTCGGTGACGTCCCACGAACTCCAGTAGAGCTTTGAGGGAGAGTTCCGTCAGCACGACAGCATGATGACGGTGATGATGAAGCTATTGATGCAGGGCCTCGCCTAAGCACCGCTATGATATGACCGAGGTGGAATATGGTGGAGGGGGGCACCGCACACGGCTAAAACATCAATGATCAACTTGTGTGTCTATGGGGTGCCCCCTCCCCGTATATAAAGGAGTGGAGGAGGGGGGAGGGCCGACCCTCCTATGGCGCGCCCTGGAGGAGTCCTACTCCCACCGGGAGTAGGATTCCCCTCCCCTTCCCTAGTTGGACTAGGAGAGAAGGAAGGGGGAGAGAGGGGGAAGGAAAGGGGGGCGCCGCCGCCCCCTCCTAGTCCAATTCGGACCAAAGGGAGAGGGGGCGCGCGGCCTGCCCTGGTCTCTCCTCTCTCTCTCTCTCTCCACTATGGCCCAATAAGGCCCATACACTTACCAGGGGGGTCCGGTAACCTCTCGGTACTCCGGTAAAATCTCGATTTCACCCGGAACTATTCTAATGTCCAAATATAGGCTTCCAATATATTGATCTTTATGTCTCGACCATTTCGACACTCCTCGTCATGTCCGTGATCATATCCGGGACTCCGAACTACTTTCGGTACATCAAAACACATAAACTCATAATATCGATCGTCACCGAACGTTAAGCGTGTGGACCCTACGGGTTCGAGAACTATGTAGACATGACCGAGACACGTCTCCGGTCAATAACCAATAGCGGAACCTGGATGCTCATATTGGCTCCCACATATTCTACGAAAATCTTTATCGGTCAAACCGCATAACAACATACGTTGTTCCCTTTGTCATCGGTATGTTACTTGCCCGAGATTCGATCGTCGGTATCTCAATACCTAGTTCAATCTCGTTTCGTAATACATCATCCCGCAACTAACTCATTAGTTGCATTACTTGCAAGGCTTATAGTGATGTGCATTACCGAGAGGGCCCAGAGATACCTCTCCGACAATCGGAGTGACAAATCCTAATCTTTATCTATGGCAACTCAACAAGTACCATCGGAGACACCTGTAGAGCACCTTTATAATCACCCAGTTATGTTGTGATGTTTGGTAGCACAGAAAGTGTTCCTCCGGTATTCGGGAGTTGCATAATCTCATACTCATAGGAACATGTATAAGTCATGAAGAAAGCAATAGAAATATACTAAACGACCAAATGCTAAGCTAACAGAATGGGTCAAGTCAATCACATCATTCACTAATGATGTGATCCCGTTAATCAAATAATCAAATGAAAACTCATGTCTATGGTTAGGAAACATAACCATCTTTGATTCAACGAGCTAGTCAAGTAGAGGCATACTAGTGACACTTTATTTGTCTATATATTCACACATGTATTATGTTTCTGGTTAATACAATTCTGGCATGAATAATAAACATTTATCATGATATAAGAAAATATAAATAACAACTTTATTATTGCCTCTAGGGCATATTTCCTTCAGCCTCCCACTTGCACTAGAGTTAATAATCTAGATTACACAGTAATGATTCTAACACCCATGGAGTCTTGGTGTTGATCATGTTTTGCTCGTGAGAGAGGCTTAGTCAACGGGTCTACAACATTCAGATCCGTATGTATCTTGCAAATCTCTATGTCTCCTTCCTTGACTTGATCGCGGATGGAATTGAAGCGCCTCTTGATATGATTGGTTCTCTTGTGAAATATGGATTCCTTTGCCAAGGCAATTGCACCAGTATTGTCACAAAAGATTTTCATTGGACCCGATGCACTAGGTATGACTCCTAGACCGGATATGAACTCCTTCATCTAGACTCCTTCATTTGCTGCTTCCAAAGCATCTATCTACTCCGCTTCACACGTAGATCCCACCACGACGCTTTGTTTAGAACTGCATCAACTGACAGCTCCACCGTTCAACATAAACACGTATCCGGTTTGTGACTTAGAGTCATCAGGATCAGTGTCAAAGCTTGTATCGACGTAACCATTTACAACGAGCTCTTTGTCACCTCCATAAACGAGAAACATATCCTTAGTCCTTTTTAGGTATTTCATGATGTTCTTGACCGCTGTCCAGTGATCCACTCCTGGATTACTTTGGTACCTCCCTGCTAAACTAATAGCAAGGCACACATCAGGTCTGGTACACAGCATTGCATACATGATAGAGCCTATGGCTGAAGCATAGGGAACACCTTTCATTTTTTCTCTATCTTCTGAAGTGGTCGCGCATTGAGTCTGACTCAACTTCACACCTTGTAACATAGGCAAGAACCCTTTCTTTGCTTGATCCATTTTGAACTTCTTCAAAACTTTATCAAGGTATGTGCTTTGTGAAAGTCCAATTAAGCATCTTGATCTATCTCTATAGATCTTGATGCCCAATATATAAGCAGCTTCACCGAGGTCTGTCATTGAAAAACTCTTATTCAAGTATCCTTTTATGCTATCGAGAAATTCTATATCATTTCCAATCAACAATATGTCATCCACATATAATATTAGAAATGCTACAGAGCTCCCACTCACTTTCTTGTAAATATAGACTTCTCCAAAAGTCTGTATAAAACCATATGCTTTGATCACACTACCAAAACGTTTATTCCAACTCCGAGATGCTTGCACCAGTCCATAAATGGATCGCTGGAGCTTGCACACTTTGTTAGCACCCTTTGGATCGATAAAACCTTCAGGTTGCATCATATACAACTCTTCTTCCAAAAATCCATTCATGAATGCAGTCTTTACATCCATTTGCCAAATTTCATAATCATAAAATGCGGCAATTGCTAACATGATTCGGACGGACTTAAGCATCGCTACAAGTGAGAAGGTCTCATCGTAGTCAACTCCTTGAAGTTGTCAAAAACCTTTCGCAACAAGTCGAGCTTTGTAGACAGTAACATTACTATCAGCGTCAGTCTTCTTCTTGAAGATCCATTTATTCTCTATGGCTTGCCAATCATCGGGCAAGTCAACCAGTCCACACTTTGTTCTCATACATGTATCCCATCTCAGATTTCATGGCCTTAGGCCATTTTGCGGAATCTGGGCTCATCATCACTTCCTCATAGTTCATAGGTTCGTCATGGTCAAGTAACATGACCTCCAGATCAGGATTACCGTACCACTCTGGTGTGGATCTTACTCTGGTTGACCTACGAGGTTTGGTAGTAACTTGACCTGAAGTTACATGATCATCATCATTAGCTTCCTCACTAATTGGTGTAGGAGTCACAGGAACAGATTTCCGTGATGAACTACTTTCCAATAAGGGAGCAGGTACAGTTACCTCATCAAGTTGTACTTTCCTCCCACTCACTTCTTTCGAGAGAAACTCCTTCTCTAGAAACGATCCATTCTTAGCAATGAATGTCTTGCCATCGGATCTGTGATAGAAGGTGTACCCAACTGTCTCCTTTGGGTATCCTATGAAGACACATTTCTACGATTTGGGTTCGAGCTTATCAGGTTGAAGCTTTTTCACATAAGCATCGCAACCCCAAACTTTAATAAAGGACAACTTTGGTTTCTTGCCAAACCACAGTTCATAAGGTGTCCTCTCAAACAGATTTAGATAGTGCCCTATTCAACGTGAATGCAGCCGTCTCTAAAGCATAACCCCAAAATGATAGCGGTAAATCAGTAAGAGACATCATAGATCGCACCATATCTAGTAAAGTACGATTATGACGTTTAGACACACCATTATGTTGTGGTGTTTCGGGTGGCGTGAGTTGCGAAACTATTCCGCATTGTTTCAAATGAAGACCAAACTCGTAACTCAAATATTCTCCTCCACGATCAGATCATAGAAATTTTATTTTCTTGTTACGATGATTTTCCACTTCACTCTGAAATTCTTTGAACTTTTTAAATGTTTCAGACTTATGTTTCATCAAGTAGATATACCCATATCTGCTCAAATCATCTGTTAAGGTGAGAAAATAACGATACCCGCCGCGAACCTCAATATTCCTCGGACCACATACATCAGTATGTATGATTTCCAACAAATCTGTTGCTCGCTCCATTGTTCCGGAGAACCGAATTTTAGTCATCTTGCCCATGAGGCATGGTTCGCAAGTACCAAGTGATTCATAATCAAGTGATTCCAAAAGTCCATCAGAATGGAGTTTCTTCATGCGCTTGACACCAATATGAGCCAATCGGCAGTGCCAAAAATAAGTTGCACTATCATTATCAACTCTGCATCTTTTGGCTTCAATATTATGAATATGTGTATCACTACTATCGAGATTTATCAAAAATAGACCACTCTTCAAGGGTGCATGACCATAAAAGATATTACTCATATAAATAGAACAACCATTATTCTCAGATTTAAATGAATAACCGTCTCGCATCAAACAAGATCCAGATATAATGTTCATGCTCGACGCTGGCACCAAATAACAATTATTCAGGTCTAAAACTAATCCCGAAGATAGATGTAGAGGTAGCGTGCCGACCGCGATCACATCGACTTTGGAACCATTTCCCATGCGCGTCGTCACCTCGTCCTTAGCCAATCTTCGCTTAATCCGTAGTCCCTGTTTCGAGTTGCAAATATTAGCAACAAAACCAATACCAAATACCCAGGTGCTACTATGAGCATTAGTAAGGTACACATCAATAACATGTATATCACATATACCTTTGTTCACCTTGCCATCCTTCTTATCTGCCAAATACTTGGGGCAGTTCCGCTTCCAGTGACCAGTCCCTTTGCAGTAGAAGCACTCAGTCTCAGGCTTAGGTCCAGACTTGGGCTTCTTCACTTGAGCAGCAACTTGCTTGCGGTTCTTCTTGAAGTTCCCCTTCTCTCCTTTACCCATTTTCTTGAAACTGGTGGTCTTGTTGACCATCAAAACTTGATGCTCCTTCTTGATTTCTACCTCCGCAGCCTTTAGCATTACGAAGAGCTCGGGAATTGTCTTATCCACCCCTTGCATGTTATAGTTCATCACAAAGCTCTTGTAGCTTGGTGGCAGCGATTGAAGAATTATGTCAATGACACTATCATCCGGAAGATTAACTCCTAGTTGAATCAAGTGATTGTTATACCCAGACATTTTGAGTATATGCTCACTGACAGAACTATTCTCCTCCATCTTGCAGCTGTAGAACTTATAGGAGACTTCATATCTCTCAATCCGGGCATTTGCTTGAAATATTAACTTCAACTCCTGGAACATCTCATATGCTCCATGACGTTCAAAACATCGTTGAAGTCCCTGTTCTAAGCCGTAAAGCATGGCAGACTGAACTATCGTGTACTCATCAGCTTTGCTCTGCCAGACGTTCATAACATCTGGCGTTGCTCCTGCAGCGGGTTTGGCACCTAGCGGTGCTTCCAGGACGTAATTCTTGTGTGCAGCAATGAGGATAATCCTGAAGTGACGGACCCAGTCCGTGTAATTGCCACCATCATCTTTCAACTTTGCTTTCTCAAGGAATGCATTAAAATTCAATGGAACACCAGTATGGGCCATCTATCTACAACAACATAGACATGCAAAAATACTATCAGGTACTAAGTTCATGATAAATTGAAGTTCAATTAATCAAATTACTTAAGAACTCCCACTTAGATAGACATCCCTCTAATCATCTAAGTGATCACGTGATCCATATCAACTAAACCATGTACGGTCATCACGTGATATGGAGTAGTTTTCAATGGTGAACATCACTATGTTGATCATATCTACTATATGATTCATGCTCGACCTTTCGGTCTCAGTGTTCCGAGGCCATATCTGCATATGCTAGGCTCGTCAAGTTTAACCCAAGTATTCTGTGTGTGCAAAATTGGCTTGCACCCGTTGCATGTGAACGTAGAGCTTATCACACCCGATCATCACGTGGTGTCTCGGCACGATGAACTTTCGCAACGGTGCATACTCAGGGAGACCACTTGTACCTTGAAATTTAGCGAGAGATCATCTTATAATGCTACCGCCGAACTAAGCAAAATAAGACGCATAAAAGATAAACATCACATGCAAACAATATAAGTGATATGATATGGCCATCATCATCTTGTGCCTTTGATCTTCATCTCCAAAGCACCGTCATGATCACCATCGTCACCAGTGCGACACCTTGATCTCTGTCGTAGCATCGTTGTTGTCTCGCCAACTATTGCTTCTACGACTATCGCTACCGCTTAGTGATAAGGTAAAACAATTACATGGCGATTGCATTTCATACAATAAAACGACAACCATATGGCTCCTGCCAGTTGCCGATAACTCGGTTACAAAACATGATCATCTCATACAATAAAACTTAGCATCATGTCTTGACCATATCACATCACAACATGCCCTGCAAAAACAAGTTAGACGTCCTCTACTTTGTTGTTGCAAGTTTTACGTGGCTGCTACGGGCTGAGCAAGAACCGTTCTTACCTACGCATCAAAACCACAATGATATTTCGTCAAGTATGTGATGTTTTAACCTTCAAAAGGACCGGGCGTAGACACACTCGATTCAACTAAAGTTGGAGAAACTGACACCCACCAGCCACCTGTGTGCGAAGCACGTCGGTAGAACCAGTCTCGCGTAAGCGTACGCGTAATGTCGGTCTGGGCCGCTTCATCCAACAATACCGCCGAATCAAAGTATGACCTGCTGGTAAGCAGTATGACTTGTATCGCCCACAACTCACTTGTGTTCTACTCGTGCATATAACATCTACGCATAAACCTGGCTCTCATACTAATGTTGGGGAACGTAGTAATTTCAAAAAAATTCCTACGCACACGCAAGATCATGGTGATGCATAGCAACGAGAGGGGAGAGTGTCGTCCACGTACCCTCGTAGACCGTAAGCGGAAGCGTTATGACAACGCGATTGATGTAGTCGTACGTCTTCACGATCGACCGATCCTAGTACCGAACGTACGACACCTCCGCGATCTGCACACGTTCAGCTCGGTGACGTCCCACGAACTCACGATCCAGTAGAGCTTCGAGGGAGAGTTCCGTCAGCACGACGTCGTGATGACGGTGATGATGAAGCTACCGACGCAGGGCTTCGCCCAAGCACTGCTACGATATGACTGAGGTGGATTATGGTGGAGGGGGCACCGCACATGGCTAAAAGATCAATGATCAACTTGTGTGTCTATGGGGTGCCCCCTCCCCCGTATATAAAGGAGTGGAGGAGGGGGGAGGGCCGGCCCTCCTATGGCGCGCCCTAGAGGAGTCCTACTCCCACCGGGAGTAGGATCCCCCTTCCCTAGCTGGACTCGGAGAGAAGGAAGGGGGAGAGAGGGAGGAAGGAAAGGGGGGCGCCGCCCCCCTCGTAGTCCAATTCAAACTAGAGGGAGAGGGGGCGCGCGGCCTACCCTGGTCTCCTCTCTCTCTCTCTCTCCACTATGGCCCAATAAGGCCCATACACTTACCGGGGGGTTCCGGTAACCTCCCGTTACTCCGGTAAACTCCGATTTCACCCGAAACTATTTCTATGTCCAAATATAGGCTTCCTATATATCAATCTTTATGTCTCGACCATTTCGAGACTCCTCGTCATGTTCGTGATCATATTCGGGACTCCAAACTACCTTATGTACATCAAAACACATAAACTCGTAATACCAATCGTCATCGAACGTTAAGCGTGCGGGCCCTACGGGTTCGAGAACTATGTAGACATGACCAAGACACATCTCCGGTCAATTACCAATAGTGGAACCTGAATGCTCATATTGGCTCCCACATATTCTACGAAGATCTTTATCGGTCAAACCACATAACAACATACGTTGTTCCCTTTGTCATCGGTATGTTACTTGCCCGAGATTCGATCTCGGTATCTCAATACCTAGTTCAATCTCGTTACCGGCAAGTCTCTTTACTCGTTCCGTAATACATCACCCTGCAACCAACTGATTAGTTGCATTGCTTGCAAGGCTTATAGTGATGTGCATTACGAAGAGGGCCCAGAGATACCTCTCCGACAATCGGAGTGACAAATCCTAATCTTGATCTTTGCCAACTCAACAAGTACCATCGGAGACACCTGTAGAGCACCTCTATAATCACCCAGTTACGTTGTGACGTTTGGTAGCACACAAAGTGTTCCTCCGGTATTCGGGAGTTGCATAATCTCATAGTCATAGGAACATGTATAAGTCATGAAGAAAGCAATAGCAATATACTAAATGATCAAATGCTAAGCTAACGGAATGGGTCAACTCAATCACATCATTCAGTAATGATGTGATCCCGTTAATCAAATGACAACTCATGTCTATGGTTAGGAAACATAACCATCTTTGATTCAACGAGCTAGTCAAGTAGAGGCATACTAGTGACACTTTATTTGTCTATGTATTCACACATGTATTATGTTTCCGGTTAATACAATTCTGGCATGAATAATAAATATTTATCATGATATAAGGAAACATAAACAACAACTTTATTATTGCCTCTAGGGCATATTTCCTTCAGTAGTTGCATGCCGGAGCGTCCCCATCGCAATATATCTTGAACAAAGGAGATCATTGGAGCACATTGATGCCATTATTAGAAGTCGGCGTAAGAAAGCATGTCAAATTCACAAGTCCTTCGATGTCACTACTTCAACTATAATGGTGGCCTCTTTGGTGTGACCTTGATACTTCCCCACTCAAATCTTTGGGGGTGGTTCTACCATTGCCGGTGGATGCAATCAACTTAACCTAGCATATCTGGGAATCCTCTTGATTCTTCAATTGGCAACAATTTTTTGTGTTATCCGTAGTTGGTTCTCTTAGGTACTCTGGTCCAAACACCTTCACTATGGTGCGTGCAAATTGCATCGTGGTGTTCAAGCATGTGGTCTCTCCCATTTGGATTTCGGTATCAATGGCATATGCGGCCTTACCATAAGCAAGCATTCTAAGAGCAGCCACACATTTCTGTAGAGTAGAGAAAGAAAGTTCCGCGCAACAATCCTTCCTCAGCTTGAAGTAGTCATCAGCCTCTTCCACGACATTCGGTACACACAAGAACAAATCTCTACCCATCCGGAAGCGACGTCGGAAAAACTCTCAATAGTATGTTGGATTCGGTTCGAAGTAGTCAGCATAGAGAAGCCTTGTACCAACGATCCTATCCCAGGAAACAATTCTCCTGCCCTTTATCGAACCGTTGAAGTTTAGTACATGCTCCTCTTGCTTTCTCCAATTCTTCCTAGATGCTAATCGTCATCATTATTTCAGCATCTTCATCGTCTGAATATGATAAATTGATAAAATCCTTATATATGAATTCGTCAATGTCAATGTTTCCATATGCATCACTGGACGTCGAATCCATCAGTGACCTACAAATGAACAAAAGAATAAAAAAACTGCTTGGACATGTCATCGAACATATAGAGCCCCAGGTGTATGTAGGGAGGAGTTGCACATACTGGGGCAGCGTCCCGTAGTGGCACGGACGGCGACATTGTGGGTTGGGGCCTCGGTGGCAGTGTTGTGGGTTGGGGACGACATTGGATCAATGGTGGCAGCGGAGCTACGGTGGTGGATGTGCGTAGGAGGCAGAAAAGAGGAGAGAAAGAGGGCAGTTCGGGAAAGGACGGGGACATCTTAAAAAGATTTGGCACGGCCCCCCGCCGTCAGTTCGGCATGGCAGACGTGTCTAGGCGTCCTCGTATACGCCCCACATATGGGCTGGGTATGTGGTGCCGGTCAGCCCTGACATTTGGGCCGATTTTGTCAGGTCCGGTTTGAATGCAATTTTCTGTCTGCGCATTGACCGGGCAGGCCGCCAGATTTTTGAAACAAAAATGGGGGCTTCGATTGTAGATGCTCTAACTACACTAGTGGTCTTGTTCTTATTACCAACATACCTTCTAGAGATTCCCAGCCATTTTTTTCTGGTTTTGGCAAACTTCTAGGAGGTTCCAGAACCCGTTTTTCTCTTGTTCTGTTATTTTTTCGTTTCCCCTTTTTATTTATTTTCTCTCATGTTTCCTTTTTCTGTTTAGTTTTATATTTCGCCTTTTCCAGTTCTTTCCTTTCATGTTAACTTTTCATTTTCAATTATATTTTTCTTTCTTCAATTTTCTTCTTCAAATTTTCTAAAAATCTCCATGTTTTAAAGTTTTCTTCATCAATCCAAAAAATGTTCAGGATTTTCATAAAATGTTTGTATTTTCCAAACATTGTTAAGAATGTTTTGATTCAAAATTTTCACAACTTTTCGAAAATGTTCAGAATTAAAAAATGTTTCCATTATAAAAAATTATTCAAAATTTACAAAAAAGTTCATATTTCAAAAATTGTTCTCAAATCTCCATTTTTTAGGTGTTTAAAAAATGTTCCCGTTCCAAAAATTGTTCATGTTTTTAAATTTTATTAGGAATGTTTTCTACAAAATGTTCCGGTTTAAAAAAAAGTCCACATACTTTAAAAAGGTTCATTATTCCATTTTTCTGGAGTTTTGAAAATTGATTACATATTTCACAAAATGTTCATGTTTTCAACTTTTTTTGTGTTTTTCGAAAATTGTTCGGCAGGTTATGAAAAAATTATTCGTAAATTCAAAAAATATTCACAAATTTTTAAAAGCTTTGGTGTTTCCTTTTTTAAGTGATTCAAAAATTGCTCACAATTTTTTTTAAGAAAATCGTGTTTCCAAATTTTCTCCGGGAGTTTTAGAAAATGTTCAGTTTCACAAATTTTGTTTTGGAATTACCAAAACTATTTCCATTTCAAATAATTGTTTACAATATTCATTTTTTTCAATTTTTAATGATTTGAGCTGCCTTAGAAAAAATCACTTTCCACATTTTAGAAATATTTCGAATCTGCCCTGGAGTTGGTTCACAAAGGTTTCTCCCGACCGCAGGTACTATATTGGGCCACACCAGTTCAGCTGTTTCCTGGGTGTTTCCCAAACCTTCCCAAAATCCATGTGTTTTTATCATTTTTTTGTGGTTTTTCTATTGGGGTTTTCAGTTTCGTTCTCTCGGGATTTTTTCCCTATATTTCAAAATCACCCACAAATTTGAAGATCCAAACATTCATTTTTTTCCTTTTCATTTTACGAACATTTTTTAGAATTGTCAATTTTATTTTCAAAGCATGCACAATTTTTCGAATCCACGAATATTTTTTGGAATGGTGAACATGTTATGAAATGGTGAACATTTTTAGAAATCACAAGCAATTTTCAAATTTGTGAACATTTTTTAAATCTTGAATTGCCCATCAAACACACAAGGATGAGCTAGTGTTTGCTTGTGTTTTTCCTTGTTTTCTTTTTCTACTTTATTAGCTTCTGGTCAATTTTTATTTTACTAAAATTCCTCTCGGCACTTTAAAACCTTTGTGAACATTTTTCTGAATATGGAGCAAATGGAACTCTTTCGAACAATTAAAAAAAACTCTATGCTTTTTAAAAACATGAACATATTAAAATTGTTGTGAATATTTTTTAGAAATATGAAATTTTTTAGGGATGCATAAATATTATGAATATTTTTAAAAGAAAATGAAAACTAACTAAAAAAATTAAAAGAAGAAAAATATAGTAAACTCGATGAATACTGGTCAATGAAAACAACAGATAAGAAAATCGGACATAAAAACTTTAAAAAGTACGTAGAACAGGAGTAACCAAGCCAAGAACTTTGCCAAAACCAAATTCTTGTAGAGGCCGGCCCATTTAGGTCGCTTTGTGCGATTTACAGACAACTTGACGCAGTGTGCATCAAATATGAAATACCACAATTAGCCGCCACAAAGGTCCTTTCCCATGTTTATTCATTGGGTCTCTTGTCTCCCACGATCCACCTAGCACTGGAAGACGGGGAACCTAAAATCCATTTTAGAGTGCAGTTGAATTTTCTGTAACATCAAATGCATGTGTGTGCCATGGAGTAGAAGTCATAGGGATCTCAGTAAACAAGGTAACATGGCCCTATCCCATTGTGCGGGTTTTAACATATGGTGGTTTGCCCCCCTCCCCCCCTCCGATCATCGATTCTAGATTTGGTTGTTTGTCATTCAGTACTTCGGTGTGTCTTGCCGGTGGTAGTGACGATCGCGCTCTGAAGCTTTAATGTGGTTAGCGATTCTCATGTTTCACTATTTTTGTGATCATGAACTTCTTATGGGATAATTCGCAATACAACCTCCTTTCCAAGGGTTTTGCCCATCGCCACAACACATTCAACAAATAAACATGGGTTCTAACCATTGATGCAAGTCTAGTTTTACAAGTCTACCCTTTTGTGTTTTTTTCACCGGATTTTCAGAGGAACTTCAAGATGCAGAAGATAGAGCTACAAATGATGACCTTCATGGAGAGGTTCTCAATTGATGTAGATGGCTGCCATGATGAATTTCCCCTCAGGCAGAGTACAGAAAAAGGACGTGAGATTGGATCATGATGGGACATAGAGGTGTGCCAGCGAAAACAATACTCGATAAATATGACGAAGGGTTTTAGGTCAATATAAAGACAGGAGCGCTTGGAGGCGGTGGAGGGGATGCCTATGGGGACTTGACTGCTACGCACCTGCCATGTGGGCCAGCCAAGACCAAGGCCTCTCCTAGAAGCTGACTCTGTCAAGCCCAGCAGGTAGCCGGCGCATGCGTAACCGGCTTGGCCCATCCACCGGACGTGCCCCTCTTAAGCAACAACTAAGGCTAACCTGAGGGGATAAGCATTGTAAAAGAATATTCTGTCCGTCTATCTTCCTACCCGCTACTCTGTATCTCCGCTTTCCCCTCTTCTCATCTACAGAACTCTGTGTTCTTGTGCTGAATCCTTTGTGTGACACAGAGCGATTGCTACTAATCTCCGTGGGTTCGTAGCAGTTGGAATCAGAGTGTCGGTGTACTAAAGTAGGGGTACCTTAGTACCCCGAACTTGTGCACGGGCAGTAGTAGCGTCCCGCGGCAAGGCTTGCCAGGGGAGCGACAAGAGTCTCCACGGCCCTTTCTGGGCCGGACGAAGGCCAAGTGATTGAGCCTAGAAGACCAGGCCCCGGCAAGGGGAGCTTGCCGGGCCAAGGAGGCGAGGTCCGGCAAGAGGAGCTTGCCGGGCCAAGGCGACAAGGCCCCGGCAAGAGGAGCTTGCCGGGACGACTAAGCCGAAGCACCAAGGCCCCGGCGGGAGGAGCTCCCCGGGACGGCCAAGCCAAGGCACCCCAAGAAAAGCCCGCCGCGGCGCGCCGCGCGCCCCGGCAAGGCCTGACGAGCGGCAAGCTTTCAGGTGCGGCAAGACAACCACCGCGGCAAGCCACTTGCCGCGGCAAACCACCACCTCAGGCCTGCGCTCCAGCTCACCTGACCACGCGTCACTCTGGAGCTTCCCCAGAGGCACGTGGCGGGGCGCCGCGCAACCTGAGGCGCGCGGTGGCATGCGACGTTGGCAGAGTCGCCCCCGTGGCAAGCGGAGGCGCCCCCAACGGTCCGCCTCGGTGCTGTTCGGGCGATCCAGACGGGCATTTAATGCCTTTGTCCCCCGCCGTCAGAGTTAGGTGCGATAGCACTGTGCGGCCACTGTTCGCACAGTTCCTTGCCATTTTTACCCTCACCTGCGTCGCTACCTGTGGGAAACCCCTTAGCATATAAAAGGAGGCCCATGCGCACGTAGAAGGAGGGACCGGAGGGAAGGAGGACCCCGGGAGAGAGGACACCCAGTAGACCCTCGTCTACGTCCAACTCCAACTTACTGTAGCTTCTTGCGCTCCAGAGCAAGAACTCGAATCAACCAGACAAGCAGCAGTAGGGTTTTATGCATCCGTGCGGCCCGAAGCTGGGTAAAATCGTTGTGTGTGTGCGTCGCCTCGATCTGCTCTTTGTGCAACCTCCGCCCCCCGCCGAACCGACAAGGGGCTCCGTCCCCATAGGTACTCGTGGAGGCCGATTTCCCCCCGACATCTTTGGCGCGCCAGGTAGGGGGTGCGTCGAGGTTGTGTGAACCAGATCCGGCGTCCACGCGAGCCAGACTCTCATTGTTTGCGCCGGCATGGCGCCGAAGAAGAAAGCCCCGGAGGTGACCGGTCCGTCAGCATCGAACCCACCGCCCATGGAGCAGACGGGTGGTGGGGAGGACGCCGACGGAGGAACGGGCGCCGTCGAACCAGTTCTTGGTCCCGCGACGTCCGAGCTCGCCCCGCGCCCCTCTCAGGAGGCGCGAAACCAGCAGCGTCATGGTACCCATGGTACCATACGCTCGCTGGACCCAGACCGTGCTGGTGGGTCCCAAGGCGCTCAGGACCAGCATGCGATCCAGCGTGCCCGAACGAGCGTCGCGCGGCTGCCTGGACCGGGTGCTGCTCCTTGTAACATAGTTAGGAGTTCGAGCACATCCCGCTCCTCGCGCCGTTCGCCGCCTCTGCCCGCCATCCCAGCGGAAGCTCTCGCGCGAGCTCAGCTACTCCTAGACTACCCTCCGACGGCGGACAAGCTCGACGACTGGAGGGCAACCATCCAGAGCCTCATCGGTTTCGCCAACGGCGACACTCCGCGGCAGCACAGCGCGTCGCAGCCGCGGCCAGTCACCCAGGCGAGAACCGATGGCGCCAAGAATGGCGGGGGTGCGACCACCGTGCACTCCCCGCCCCAGAAGCCGCGGTCGCCGACTCGCCGGGCTCACCTCGACAACGACTCCACTGCGTCGTCGAACCCGCGAACTCGCCGCGACCAACGCCAAGTCCTTCACGAACGAAGGGAAGAAGACGCTCGAACCCGCATCGAGCGCAGAAGAGAGGCGCGGCGTCAATCAGACCAGCGCGTTGAGCCCTCTGGGACATGCACGCACCGGGGGAACCAGGCGAACTGCCGTATTCGGTAGGCTGCCCCGCGTTCACCCGCGAGCTGCGGCAAGTCCAGTGGCCCAGCACGAAGAACTTCAAGCCCGACGTGCCCGAGAAGTACGACGGCAAGTCGCACCCGTCAGAGTTCCTCAGCGTCTACACCATTGCGGTGCAGGCTGCCGGGGGACGGGACGACAAGATCCTTGCCAACTACTTCCCGCTGGTACTCAAGCCCAACGTCAGATCCTTGCTCATGCACTTGCCGGACGGCTCCATCTCCTCCTGGCCAGATCTATGCCATCAGTTCATTGGCGCCTTCACGGGCGGCCACAAACCCCATGGCCAGGCAAGCGACCTTCATCTGCTTGTTCAGAAGGAGGGGGAGCCTTTGCGCAAGTTCATCCAGAGGTTCAGCCGTGTGCACTACAACATCCCAGACGTCCACCCCGCCGCGGTGATCAGCGCGTTCCACCAGAACGTGCGCAACCGCAGGATGCGGGAGGAGATGGCGATGTGCAAAATCAAGGAGGTCAGCGAGCTTTACGCCCTGGCCGACAAGTGTGCACGCGCTGAGGAGGGGAGGAAGCTCCCCGAAGAAAGTGTTGGAGAAGGAGAATCCGACAGTGAAGGTACCGCCTCGGCAAGGAGAGGCCGGCGGCGGAACGGCAAAAAGAAGAAAAACCCAGAGGTGCTGGTTGTCGAGAAGTCCGGCAGCGAGGGCTCCGCCAAGAAAGCCCAGACGGGAGGCCCCGGCAAGGAGGTTGTCGGGTGCGCCAACTGCCGGGCGGTGGCTGCTGCCGATAAGCGGGACGGTACCGACAAGAAGTACTGCAAGATCCACCATACCAGGGGCCACGACCTCCAGAGTTGCAAGCAAGTCGAGCGACTCGTCGAGCTGCAGAAAGCCGAGTACGCATGACGCGACAAGGAGAGAGCCCAAGCAGGCGGCGGGGGATCCGGCACGAAGCGTCCCGGCCCGGGGGAGCGCCGCGGCAAGGACAAGCAGCGGCAAGCAGACAGACCTCCCCGGGGACGCGACAAGGACGAAGATGATGACGACGACGAAGACATGGAAGACCCCGAGACCAGCGAGCAGGAGTTTCAGAAAGCCACTGAGGTCTTGTGTGTGGACGGCGGTGCCTCCCTGCACACCTCCCACCACCAGCTTAAACGGTGGGTGCGGGAGGTCAATGCAGCGGAGCCACCCGTCGAGTCACGCAGACCCCTGAGATGGTCCAGCACGCCTATCATCTTCGACATTGAGGACCACCCTGATCGCACAACCGCGGTCGGGTGCTTGCCGATGTTGGTTTCCCCAACGGTCCGCAACCTCAAGGTCACTAAGATGCTAGTTGACGGCGGGGCCGGCTTGAATCTGATCTCCTCTGCTGTTCTTCGGAGACTCCAAGTTCCCGACAGCGAGCTCGAAGAAACCGACACATTCCAAGGAATCAACCCGGGAAGGAGCAAGCCGAAGGGAAAGATCACGCTGCCGGTAACATTTGGCAGCGAGCTGAATTTCAGGACTGAGAAGGTCACCTTTGACGTCGCCGACTTTCCGTTGCCTTACAACGGGATCGTCGGCCGACCAGCGCTCGCCAAGTTCATGGCGGCCTCTCACTACGCGTATAACATGCTCAAGATGCCTGGCCCGATAAGCGTCATTTCTGTCCCCGGCGACAAGAAGGATGCCCTTATCTGCGCCGACCAAATATACCGGGACGCAACAGCAGCAACGGCCCGCGGCCCACTTGCCGCTGGAGCTTCCGGGGGAAAGAAGAAGTCCGGCAAGTGCTCTAGCGCCCACTCCGGCGAGCGCGCCTCCTCGGAGTGCTGCGCTGCCGTCGAGGACGTGCCATCGAGCCCCACCAGCAAGAAGACCAAGCACGGCAAGTGCTCTGGCGCCCACTCCGGCGAGCGTGCCTCCTCGGAGTGCTGCGCTGCCGTCGAGGACGTGCCATCAAGCCCCACCGGCAAGAAGACCAAGCCCGGCAAGTGCTCTGGCGCCCACTCCGGCGAGCGCGCCTCCTCGGAGTGCTGCGTTGCCGTCGAGGACGTGCCATCGAGCCCCACCGGCAAGAAGACCAAGCCCGGCAAGTGCTCTGGCGCCCACTCCGGCGAGCGCGCCTCCTCGGAGTGCTGCGCTGCCGTCGAGGACGTGCCATCGAGCTCTCCCGGCAAGGAGGCCAAGCCCGGCGAATGCTTTGGTGCCCACTCCGGCAAGCGCGCCTCTTCGGAGCGCTGCGCTGCCGTTGAGGACGCACCATCGAGCCCCGCCGGTAAACACAAGAAGACGACGGCTGCTCCACCAGCGACCAAGAAGGTGCCCGCCAAGGAGGACGGCACTGGTGGTACCTTCACCATCAGTGCCACTCTCGACCCCAAATAGGAAAGCGCGCTCGTTGCTTTCCTGCGGGCGAATGTCGATGTGTTTGCCTGGCAACCATCCGACATCCCCGGCGTTCCCAGGGAAGTGATTGAGCACCACCTTGCCGTCTGTCCTCATGCGCGGCCTGTCAAGCAAAAAGTCAGGAAACAAGCGGTGGAGCGCCAAGAGTTTATCGCGGAGTAGATCAGGAAGTTGGAAGCGGCAGGCCTCGTCAGAGGCGTGCTCCATCCGACGTGGTTGGCCAATCCTGTTGTCGTGCGCAAAGCAAACGGGAAGTGGAGGCTTTGCATCGATTTCACCGATGTCAACAGAGCTTGCCCTAAAGATCCATTTCCTTTGCCGCGCATCGACCAGATTGTTGACTCCACGGCCGGATGTGGCCTGCTTTCATTCCTCGACGCCTACTCCGGGTACCACCAGATTTTCATGACCAAAGAAGATGAAGAGAAGACTGCGTTCATCACCCCATGCGGCACGTACTGTTTTGTGCGGATACCTTTTGGACTGAAGAACACAGGCTCGACGTTTGCGAGGGTTGTCCACACTGCTTTCGAGCCACAGATCCACAGAAATGTGGAGGCCTACATGGACGACGTTGTGGTCAAGAGCAGAGACAAGGCAACCTTGGTTCAAGACTTGGAAGAGACCTTTGCGAACTTGCGCAAGATCAGCCTCAAGCTCAACCCCAAGAAGTGCGTGTTCGGAGTTCCCTCCGGCAAGCTTCTCGGGTTCTTTGTGTCTCAGCGTGGGATCGAAGCCAACCCCGACAAGATCAAGGCCATCGAGCAGATTGAAGCACCAACGCGTGTCAAGGACGTGCGAAGACTTGCCGGCTGCGTGGCGGCTCTCAGCAGGTTTATTTCCAGGTCTGCGGAACGCGCCCTGCCGTTTTTCAAAATCTTGAAAAAGGCAGGTCCAGTAAAATGGACTCCGGAAGCGGAGGCTGCGCTGCAAGACTTGAAGAAATACCTGTCCTCCGCTCCTATACTTGTCGCGCCTAGACCGCAAGAGAAGTTGCTGCTCTACCTAGCGGCAACCAATCAAGTGGTTAGTGCTGCGTTAGTAGCGGAGAGGGAAGCTGATGATGAGCCAGCAACCACGGCAAGAGCGTCCGACGACAAGCAGGGGGCTTCTCCGACAAGCTCTGGCCCCGGCAAAGGCGAATCCGCGCAAGCGCAAGGGGAAGTGCAGAAGAAGAGGATGGTGCAGCGCCCAGTTTATTTCGTCAGTTCCCTCCTGCAGGGGGCTAGGTCGAGGTACTCTGGTGTGCAGAAATTGCTCTTCGGCCTCCTCATGGCCTCGAGGAAGCTGCGCCATTACTTCCAAGCACACGAGATCACAGTGGTCACTCGCTTTCCGCTTAAGAGGATACTGCAGAATCCCGAAGCAACAGGCAGGATTGTTGAGTGGGCACTAGAACTGTCAAGCTTTGGCCTCAAGTTCGAGAGCACATCGACCATCCAGAGCAGAGCATTGGCAGAGTTCATAGCAGAGTGGACGCCGACACCGGACGAAGAAATTCCAGAGACAAGCATCCCCGGCAAGGAAGCAACCAAAGAGTGGCTGATGTACTTTGATGGTGCCTTTTCGCTGGAAGGCGCCGGTGCCGGCGTGCTGCTCATCGCGCCCACCGGAGAGCACCTCAAGTACATCGTCCAGATGCACTTTCCCAAGGAGCAAGCAACCAACAATACGGCAGAGTATGAAGGTTTGCTCGCCGGTCTCAGGATCGCGGCGGAACTTGGGATCAAGAAGCTCATTGTCAGGGGTGACTCGCAGCTCGTCGTCCGCCAAGTGAACAAGGATTACCAGTGCCCGTTGATGGAGGCTTACGTTGATGAAGTGAGGAAGCTGGAAGAGCGCTTTGACGGCCTGCAAATGGAATACGTTCCAAGAGCAGAGAACGACATCGCCGACGGCCTGTCAAAATGCGCCGCAATAAAGCTACCTGTGGAACCAGGGACTTTTGTGCTCAAGCTGACTCAGCCATCCGTGACACCATCGACTGGGCCAAGCAAGAAGAGAAAATCGGTCTCCGGTGACTATCTCCCGGCAGAGCTTCCCGAAGCCGCCGCCAAGAGAGTCCCCAAGATCGACGCCAAGAGTGCTGAGGAGCTGCCCGCTCCGGCAAGCCCCAGGGTCTGTCCCGACGAAGCAGGTGCTCCCGGCAAGCCATGCCCCGGCAAGCTTGCCGGGGAACGTCAAGCTCCGGCTGAGCCCCAAGTCCCCGCCGTAGAAGCTGATGTTCCCGCAGCCGCCGACATGCCTTTAGTCCTCGTCGTCGAGCCACAGGCTCCGACGTGGGCACAGCAGATCGTCCGTTTCCTCCAGACAGGAGAACTTCCCGAAGAACAAGAAGAAGCGGAAAGAGTAGCCCGGCAGTCCAGTATGTACCAGTTCGTTGACGGCACACTGTACAGAAGAGGACGCAATGGGGTGAAATTGAAGTGCATTCACCGGGAAGACGGACATGAGCTGTTGGCGGAGATACACGGAGGCATATGTGGACACCACATTGGCGCCAGAGCACTTGCCGGCAAAGCGTTCCGGCAAGGTTTCTTCTGGCCAATAGCCCTCCAGGATGCAACTGCACAAGTAACCAAGTGTGAAGCGTGCCAGTTCCATTCCAAGAAGATACACCAGCCAGCTCAAGCTCTCCAGATGATCCCTTTGTCCTGGCCCTTCTCGGTCTGGGGGCTCGATATCCTCGGCCCCTTCCCCCGAGCCATCGGGGGCTTTGAGTACTTGTTCGTTGCCATCGACAAGTTCACAAAGTGGCCAGAAGTGGAACCGGTGAGGAAGGTGACAGCCCAGTCCGCGATCAAATTCTTCAGGTCGATTGTTTGCCGCTTCGGGATCCCCAACAGGATCATCACCGACAACGGTACGCAGTTCACGAGCCACGCTTTCATGCAGTACACCCAAGACCTCGGCACCAAGGTCTGCTTCGCTTCTGTTGCTCATCCCCGGAGCAACGGTCAAGCGAAAAGGGCCAACGCCGAGGTACTGCGCGGGCTCAATACCAGAAGTTTTGACAAGCTGCTCAAGCGCGGACGGAACTGGATCGAGGAGCTGCCGGCGGTTCTTTGGTTGGTCAGAACGACGCCAAATCGAGCCACCGGCCAGACACCATTTGCTCTAGTCTATGGAGCAGAAGCAGTTACCCCCACGGAACTCGTATACGGGTCACCTCGAGTGCTCGCTTATGATGAGCTTGAGCAAGAGCGGTCGCGTGAAGATGACGCACTGCTCCTCGAGGAGGATCGTCTCCAGGCTGCTGTGCGATCCGCTCGCTACCAGCAAGCTCTGCGCCGCTAGCCGCAAAGTTAAAGCCAGGAGCCTCGAGGAAGGCAACCTTGTTCTTCGACGCGTTCAGTCGGCCAAGATACACAACAAGTTGACGCCAAAGTGGGAAGGCCCTTACCGGGTGAAACGAGTCACGAGGCCCGGCGCCGTCCGCCTCGAGACCGAAGATGGTACTCCGGTGAGCAATTCCTGGAACATTGAGCATCTTCGCAAGTTTTACCCGTAAGGCGCGGTTGTCGGACCCCGTCCGGCAACCAACTCTTTGTACAAAAGTCTTGCCGTAGTTGCATGTAATCCTTTGTACAAAGCCAGGCGCAGACCCTGGCAGCAGATAATGAAGCGCTGGCGCCCCCAAGTTTTAGCATGCATGCTGAGTCGAGTCTCGTCCTTGGTTAGGGTTGATAGTGCCTAACAGTCGCTAACCCCTAACTTAGAGGTCGAGTCCGCGTCTTTTTCCCGTCCTTTCCCTTTGGCTCGCAGGAATTGCATACCCTTGCCGAGCCACTCAAGGACGAAGAAGGGGAGAAGGGCGAGCCAGCACCTGTGCCCCGGCAAGCCAGAGTTGCCGGGGGCTGCAACCTCAGATAAGTCTTTACATCCCTTATCATGCATTCTCTCGTGAGCTGCGGAATGCGAAAACCTTGCTTCCTCCTAAAAGCTGCCATGCTCTCTTAAGCGACAAACCCCGGAGCGCGTTCCCGGGGGCCGCTTCTGATAGTAGCCGCGGCGGCAAGAGGAGGAAGCGAAGGGCCAGAACCCGCCTTCTCCCTGCCTCCGCCAAGAGCGTGAGGAGGGCCAAGGGGCGCGGGGAGACGGCAGGGTCCGTTGCCGGGCGGGGAAGTGTCTATCTTAACGATGCAAAGGGTTCGCTCCTTGCCGTGGGATGTACCCGCAAGACAATTGGTCCGGCAAACACTCCCTTTTCATTAAAAACATTCCACTCAGGTACAGCTCAGAGAGAATGAAAAACATGAAAGATGGGATTACAAGATTTAAACACAATTAGGGCCCGAGGGCTTACAAGATAAAAAGAGATAAGGTGCCCGTGATCCCTTTCTTGTCTCTCTCCTCAGGAGGTAGGGCAAGGAGGCGAGAAGGGCAAAAGGGGCGCCTAGACGAGCTACGGGTGGCAGAAGACGCCAAGAGAGCATCCGGGGCTCCGCCCGGGGGCTCCGGAGGCCGGATGGAGACGGCGACGCCGGAAGCGGAGCTCGAAAAGGAGGCTACGGGATGTCAACACGCTGTCGAGGGCATCTAGCCCTCATACTCCGAGTTGACGGCCTTGCCGCTGGCCTCTTCCGCAGCCTCGCCACTCCGGCCGCCCGAGAAGACGAAGCCCCGGCAAGAGGAGCTTGCCGGGCCAGAGAGAAGACCCCGGTGGTCGTCGCCGCGAGCAAGGGTGATGACGGCGTCTGGGGCGAAGCTGGAAGATCAGGCAGCGGCCTTGCTGTCCGCCCTCTTCCTCTTCCGCAGCCTCCCTACGCCAGCCGCCCAAGGAAACGACCCCGGGGAGTTCATGGCGCCAGCGACGCGGACGATGGGAGCCGCCGGTGCCACGCGGAGCTGCGACCGGCACCTAGTCGGACCCGTCATCTCGGCGACCGCTCCCCTCGTCGTCGCTGTCGCTCCCCTCCTCGTCACTCTCGCTCGAGGAGGAGTCTTCGCTGTCGGAGGAGCTATCCACGCAGCACCGGGCCCGGGTGCCGAGGTCCCCGAAGACCTTGACGGAAAGGAGATCACCCTCCATCAACTTAAGATGGAGGGTGAACCCCTCCATCAAGCTGTGGACCCGGGCGAACGACTTCCACCCCCGGCCAAGATACATCACGCCGGGGGCTCGGGATTCGACGTGGACTCGCGTACCACTGATCCCGTAGCCCCTCATGCGCAGTCTCAGCGTCTCGTGTTGCTCCGCTTCCAGGACGTCCACGAAGGGAGCCGGGAGGCGGAGGCGACGGCGAGGCGCCCGGCGCAGCCTGATGATGAACTCGCAGGGGTCGTCCCCGAGATGAACCGCCGGGAGAAACGGAGCCGCCGGCTGTCGGGGGGAAATCGGCCTCCACGAGCACCTATGGGGACGGAGCCCCTTGTCGGTTCGGCGGGGGGCGGAGGTTGCACAAAGAGCAGATCGAGGCGACGCACACACACAACGATTTTACCCAGCTTCGGGCCGCACGGATGCGTAAAACCCTACTGCTGCTTGTCTGGTTGATTCGAGTTCTTGCTCTGGAGCGCAAGAAGCTACAGTAAGTTGGAGCTGGACGTAGACGAGGGTCTACTGGGTGTCCTCTCTCCTGGGGTCCTCCTTCCCTCCGGTCCCTCCTTCTACGTGCGCATGGGCCTCCTTTTAAATGCTAAGGGGTTTCCCACAGGTAGCGACGCAGGTGAGGGTAAAAATGGCAAGGAACTGTGCGAACAGTGGCCGCACAGTGCTATCGCACCTAACTCTGACGGCGGGGGAAAAAGGCATTAAATGCCCGTCTGGATCGCCCGAACATCGTCGAGGCGGACCGTTGGGGGCGCCTCCGCTTGCCACCAGGGCGACTCTGCCAACGTCGCATGCCACCGCGCGCCTCAGGTTGCGCGGCGCCCCGCCACGTGCCTCTGGGGAAGCTCCAGAGTGACGCGTGGTCAGGTGAGTTGGAGCGCAGGCTTGAGGTGGTGGTTTGCCGCGGCAAGTGGCTTGCCGCGGTGGTTGTCTTGCCGCACCTGAAAGCTTGCCGCTCGTCAGGCCTTGCCGGGGAGCGCGGCGCGCCGCGGTGGGCTTTTCTTGGGGTGCCTTGGCTTGGCCCTCCCGGCGAGCTCCTCCCGCCGGGGCCTTGGTGCTTCGGCTTAGTCGTCCCGGCAAGCTCCTCTTGCCGGGGCCTTGCCGCCTTGGCCCGGCAAGCTCCTCTTGCCGGACCTCGCCTCCTTGGCCCGGCAAGCTCCTCTTGCCGGGGCCTGGTCTTCTAGGCTCGATCACTTGGCCTTCGTCCGGCCCAGAAAGGGCCGTGGAGTCTCTTGTCGCTCCCCTGGCAAGCCTTGCCGCGGGACGCTACTACTGCCCGTGCACAAGTTCGGGGTACTAAGGTACCCTTACTTTAGTACACCGACAGGAGCCCCCGGGTCTGGGCCATACACGGTGCCGAGCGTTGTTGGGCCAGTCCCTAACAGTGCACGGGCACGCGTGGCCTGGGTTGCGCTGCTCCTTAACTCTGTGCCCGTCGCGCCCTCCCCAAGTGGCGCGCGCTTATCGCGGCGTCGTGGGGGGGGGGGGCGAGGCGTGCGAGGCGTGCGTGACGTGGGTGGCGTGCGCGGGGCTTGAGGCCCGCAGGCATGCGTCACGTCGGGCACGATTCCTTTATTTGGAAAGGCAAAACGTCCGCCCCCACTCCCCCTCCCCTTTATAAGCGGAGGGAACAGGGGCAGCTCGCCATTCCGCCGGTTGCTGTTCCTCGAAAATCTCCGCCACTTCCTCCTTACTAGAGAAAGCGGCGATTCGCCCTCGCAGCCCCCGGCGCCGCCAACGCCGACAACTCCCCCTCCCCGTTTCTGCCATGGCCCCGAAGAGCGACAAGGCGAAGGGGAAGGCTGTGAAGTCGGCCGAGGCGCTGCGGCTGGAAGCGCTTCGGAAGGAGACGGCGACGTTCCCCCTCAGCTCGATGCGCTGGGGCTAAAGAACGAATACCGCCTCTTCTGGTCGACGGCGACGCGAGCGCATCCGTGCACGCGAGTTCTTCCCGCCATCGCCTAGAAGCTGTACCCGACCGGGTACCCTTTCTTCGCCGTGTTCTTCCATTGCGGGCTCTGCCCGCCTTTTTCCGAGTTCTTCTGCGACATCATGCACACCTACAACCTCCACCTCCTTGATTTCACCCCCAACGCCGTTCTGACAATGGCGGTTTTCGCACACCTTTGCGAGAACTTTGTCGGAGTCCGCCCCAACATAGCCCTCTTCCGCCACTTCTTTACTCCTCGGGTGGAGAAAGGAGAGCCGCTGTCCGGCGGAGTCGCCTGGGTCTCCAGGACCGGCAAGAAAGAGGTCTACTTGGAGGGGGAACTCCGTGGCAGATGGGAGGAGTGGAGGTGATCGTCGAGGAAAATCCACCGCCGTTCACCGCCGTGCGCCGAACTCCAGTGGTGCGCGGCCGCGACTGGAGCGACCTAGCCCCGGACGACGCCAAGCTGAAAATTGCCGTCACCCGAATCCTGCGCCTCAGGTTTGCCGGGCTCACCGTCGGTGCCGTCGGCACGGATTTCCTTCGCCGGCGTATCGCCCCCCTGCAGGAGAGGGGGAAGCCGGCTTGGGAATTCCAAAACGCGGCGGACATCATGAGGCTGCGCCCGGGCCTTAACTACAACTTCACCGTTCTGGAGCTCGTCGCAGTGTTGAAGGAGCTGTTCAGGTACGACTCCGAGCACCCAGAATGGTTCAGGTTGCTGCCGGGCGTCGTCCCCCTGTGCAACAACTCGACGCTCAGCCGCATCCTCGCGATGATGCCACTGTGTGACTCGCACGGGATCGACGCGACCTGGCAGGAGCCGGCGGACGACGTCGTGCAGGCCTTCTTCGACAACTTGGAGGAGGTGCCGGTCGACCCCGACGAGAAGAGGGGCCTCACGCGGGACACCACCCCCGAGGAGCTGGCTTACATCGCCTCCAGGATGGAGGAGGCGGCGGCCGCCGCGGCCGCGGGCGAGTCTGGCTTCACCCCGGCCGAAGCAGACGCGGCGGAGGCGGAGAGCCTCGCCGACCAAATGGAGTTCGCCGGCGCGGAGGAACCAGCCGAGCACGGTGGCGCGGGCGAGCCCGCCCAGGACGCGAGCGGCTTGCCGGAGGTTGACGCGCCCTCCTCGCAGCTCCCGGGCAGCTCGTCGCAGGCGGAGCCCCTGCCCAGCCGAGGAGGCGTCTCCGCAGGGCCGGAGAGGTGGTGCGGCAGGCCGACCAGCAACCGCAGCCCCGCGTGACACGCGCCTTTGAAGCAGCGGGAGCGGGGTCCTCACGGGCCGCGGCTTCTGCTCCTGCCGCTCCCCGTACCGCGGCGGCAACGGGGGCGGGGTCGTCCACCGTCCCCGCCAAGCGGTCCCGGGAACCCACTCCCCTGTCTCCTCGCGCCTGGAGCAAGCCGGTTTTTGACTATTCCGCGCTTAGCTCCGACGACGAAGAGGAGGACGAAGAGTAAGTTCCTGGTAGAGCTTGTATCTTCTTGATTTCTGTTGCTTCGTCTTGTTTCGCGGCCCACTCATCCTCCCCCGAAACCGTTCCCTTTCAGGAGCCTGGCCCAGAGGAGGGCGAAGAGGGCCAAGATCCCGCTGGTCGTCCTTGAGGGCGAATCTCCCCCGGCAACTGGGGAGGTGCCGGAGACGACCTTGCCGGACTTGGCAGCGGGTCCCCAGGGCAGCCCACAACGCAGCCCCCAGGATGAGTGCACGGCTAGTTCTTGCTGTATGGCACGCGCGTGAGCTCCCCTTCTCTTTGTGGCTGACATGTGGCTGTTGTTGTTGTTGGGTAGGAGCAGAGCAGCCCCAGCAGGCGACCCCGGGGGGCACTCCTGCCGCGCCGTCTGCGTCGACCACCCCGCCTAGGGAGAAATCTCCGGCAAGGGAGGAGCCCCCGGCAGGGGAGACCTCTCCGGCAAGGGAGGGATCTCCGGCGAGGGACTCGGCTAGCGATCCCCTGGCAGCGGAGGCCGCGGCCACGGACCCTGCCACCGGTAAGCCCCCCTGCACGGAAAACTTCCCCTGGTTATCTTTCCTTATGAGCCTTTTTGTCGGCTGTTCGGTTGACTCTTCTCCCCTCTTCTGGCCATCAGACCCGCCCACCGCGGACCCGATGGAGACCGAGGCCGTCGTCGGGGAGGGCGCGCGCGGCGACGTTGACGACGTCGTCGTCATCGAGGAGGCGGACGACACCGACGACCCCGCAGGCGGCGGGGAGGCCGAAGCCGCCAAGGCCGCCGCGGCGGCAGACGGCGAGGGGACCGGCGACCGTGCCGACGGCCCCGGGGAGGCAGGGGCGTCAAGCACTCCGCCCTCCGGCGATCCCGCTGCTGCCGCCGCGTCGGGCCCCGAGGAGCCCCAGGCGGGTGCCTACCTGAAGGCCGGCGATGGCGTCTTCATCAGGCTCCCCTGGGAGCCTAGCTCCAGGGCGCCGGTCGAGGGGGAGGCCTTGGACGGAGAAGTGCTCGCCTCCGTCGGGCTGACAGTGGTCGACGCGCCAAGCACCAGCAGCGGCGAGCCCGAGAAGGAGCGGCTACTCCGAAAGCTTGTGTCGCTCTACCGCGCCCGGCAGGCTAAGGTGGAGCGCCAGGAGGCACTCGTCGCGAGGGCCGGCGCGGACATGGAGAAGCGTGCCGGGGAGCTCCGGGATCTCAACCAAGAGGCTCTCCGGTCTTTGACGGAGGAGCGGAGGCTGCTCGACGAGGCGCGGATGGCCTTTCTCCTCGAGAAGGCAGAGGCCGAAGAGCAGCAGAGGCTTGCCGCTGCGGGGCTATCCGCGCGGGAAAGCGAACTGGTGCAGCAGAAGGCCAGCCTCGCCAGCCACGAGGAGGAGGTTGCCGCGCGTGAGCAGGCGCTCGGCGGGGCCCTGCAGAAAGCGCAGGACGCTGCCGCGGCCGCCGAGGTCGTCAAGGGGGACCTGGAGACGAGGGTGGCGCAGCTCGTCAGCGACCTCAAGGCGAGCGGCGAAGAGCTTGCCGTGCTCAAACTGGAGCGCGAGAAGGGCGCTCACACCCTTGGCGAGCTGCAGGGCCGCTTCGCCGAGAAGATCCGGGAGCTCGACGCCGCCAAGGATTCCAAGGCCGACCTCGAGCTGAAGCTGGACACCCTGGCCAAGGCGCTGGAGAGCGCCAAGGGGCAGGAAGCGACCTTGCGGAAGGAGGTTGCTGACAACGAGGAGCTATTGAAGCGCGCCGCCGTTACCTAG
Organism: Aegilops umbellulata; assembly: GCA_032464435.1. Classification (NCBI taxonomy): domain Eukaryota; kingdom Viridiplantae; phylum Streptophyta; class Magnoliopsida; order Poales; family Poaceae; genus Aegilops; species Aegilops umbellulata. The sequence goes on from CP136060.1 coordinate 250,521,577, forward strand.
AACGCCTTCCAGGAGACGGTGGAGCGGTGGACCGAAGGCCTCGTCGACATCGCCACCACCATCGACAAGGAGCTGAAGCTGCTGGGGATGGAGGGCCACGAGTACCCCTCCAGCGAGAACGTCTCGCCGAGCGTCAAGTTCACTTCCTTCTTCAAGGGCTTGGTGGGGGTGCTCCAGCATCTCCGGGAAACAATCCCAGAGCAGCTGGCCGAGGAGACGCGGGAAGCCGTCTCCGGGGCCCTCGAGAGGGTGCTGGTGAAGATCGTCTTCCGCAACCCCACCATCAGGCTTACCAACGTCCTCAGGCACCTGCCGGAAGATGCCGACCTGACGGAGATCAGGGCCCTCGTCACCCCCATTGTGGAAAGGGTGGCCGGGATCAGGAGGGTCGAGGGCGACCGCGCGGATTAGGCCGCCCACCTCTTTCTTTTCTTCTCTTGTCGCTGCTGAGCATGTCATAGAAGCAGCTGATTAGAGCAGCGGCAAGTCATTTTGGAATATAACTTTTATCTTAGGCAGTTCATTGCGCTGTTATCTCCCTCGTTCGACTTTGTGCTTCGTACGTTCGCGCCCTACGCTCCCGGGAACTTGTCGGCGCAAGCCTCCGCCTTGCCACGGGTGCCGAGTGCGGGACATCAGCAACCCGCTGGCGGTGCCTCCACCGGCAAGAAACCTTGCCGCGGCTGGCGCAACTCACTTAAAATGTTGAGCAGGCTCAGGGCGAGGTAAGCGTTGCGACTGCAGTCGCAGCACACTTAAGCTGCCGAGCAAGCTCGAAACAAAGTAAGGACGCCACTCTGGATGTAGCACACTTAAGTCGTTGAGCGGACTCGAAACGAAATAAGGGCGCAACCAGCCACGAGCCGGCCCCTCCGCGCACAGGTTTCCCATACGAAGCTCGGTCGTTCGAGGAAGATAACTTAAGGATAAAAAGGAGCTTAATTGCGCAAACTTTGGCAACTTAGCTTTTCTGTTGTTTGCAGTCCGGCAAGGCGCAGCTTCCTCGGGCGACGCCCAGCCTATCCTGTCATCCCCCCTTCTCGAGGTAAGGGAATAACGAGGGTTCGGGGCTTCACGGCCTGCCATCGCTTGCCGGAGTCGAGTGCTGCACAATCGTGTCAAATAATGCATGCGCAAAGCGGAGAGGCGCAAAATCGACAAGATGTGTGGGGCACATAAGCTATGCTTGGGATCTGCGCTCGTCTCTGTACCAAGGATTAAATGCAACTGCGGCAAGACTTGGACAGAGGGGATGGCCGACGGAACGGGTTCCGACTGCCGCGCTGGCAAGGTTCCTCCCACGGTCGGCGTCGACTCGTTTGGATCTTGGCGGCCTGGGCGCGCCGAAGAACGAGGTCGCCTTTCCCGCAACTTCCGGCGCTAACTTCTGCGGCTACGGGAGCGACGCAGAGTTTGCTGGAGGCGAGAAACTCGCTCAGTGGCCGGAAGGTGGTCCTCCTCAAGGAGCAGCTGCTCTTGCCCGGGCTCTGCGTGAGTGGGTACTCGAGGAGGGTCGTGCACGAGTCCGTGAGGAGGAATGCCTCCGCTCCACGGGTTGGAGCGGAAAGGTACCTGGCCATACCTGAGCTTACCTGTGGTCGCCAAATCTGGTTCGCACAACCTCGACGCAGCTGCCCCTACCTGGCGCGCCAAAGATGTCGGGGGGAAATCGGCCTCCACGAGCACCTATGGGGACAGGAGCCCCTTGTCGGTTCGGCGGGGGGCGGAGGTTGCACAAAGAGCAGATCGAGGCGACGCACACACACAACGATTTTACCCAGCTTCGGGCCGCACGGATGCGTAAAACCCTACTGCTGCTTGTCTGGTTGATTCGAGTTCTTGCTCTGGAGCGCAAGAAGCTACAGTAAGTTGGAGCTGGACGTAGACGAGGGTCTACTGGGTGTCCTCTCTCCCGGGGTCCTCCTTCCCTCCGGTCCCTCCTTCTACGTGCGCATGGGCCTCCTTTTATATGCTAAGGGGTTTCCCACAGGTAGCGACGCAGGTGAGGGTAAAAATGGCAAGGAACTGTGCGAACAGTGGCCGCACAGTGCTATCGCACCTAACTCTGACGGCGGGGGACAAAGGCATTAAATGCCCGTCTGGATCGCCCGAACAGCACCGAGGCGGACCGTTGGGGGCGCCTCCGCTTGCCACGGGGGCGACTCTGCCAACGTCGCATGCCACCGCGCGCCTCAGGTTGCGCGGCGCCCCGCCACGTGCCTCTGGGGAAGCTCCAGAGTGACGCGTGGTCAGGTGAGCTGGAGCGCAGGCCTGAGGTGGTGGTTTGCCGCGGCAAGTGGCTTGCCGCGGTGGTTGTCTTGCCGCACCTGAAAGCTTGCCGCTCGTCAGGCCTTGCCGGGGCGCGCGGCGCGCCGCGGCGGGCTTTTCTTGGGGTGCCTTGGCTTGGCCGTCCCGACGAGCTCCTCCCGCCGGGGCCTTGGTGCTTTGGCTTAGTCGTCCCGGCAAGCTCCTCTTGCCGGGGCCTTGCCGCCTTGGCCCGGCAAGCTCCTCTTGCCGGACCTCGCCTCCTTGGCCCGGCAAGCTCCTCTTGCCGGGGCCTGGTCTTCTAGGCTCGATCACTTGGCTTTCGTCCGGCCCAGAAAGGGCCGTGGATACTCTTGTCGCTCCCCTGGCAAGCCTTGCCGCGGGACGCTATTACTGCCCGTGCACAAGTTCGGGGTACTAAGGTACCCCTACTTTAGTACACCGACACCGGCGGAGGCGAGGCCGGCGCGCCGCCACGCCCGCCTCGAGGACCTCGGCCCCGTCCACGGCCTCGTCCACGACCTCGCCCCCTCCCCCTTCCCCTTACGGTTGGCTCCGTCACCACGGGTGCAAGGGGAGGAGGGGCGCGCTGCCTGGCGGCAACCCTTGCCGCCACCGAAGAAGGACCAGGGTTCCCTTACTCCATGACAGTTGGGGAGAGGGGACCAGGGATCTAAGAGAAGAAAGAAGGAAGGAGTGCGGACCCTCATCACCCCCTTCCGCTCCTTATAAAGGAGCAGAGTGGGGGCTCGGCCGCCCCGCCCAACCAATCAAAGCAGAGGAAGGGCAGGCGACGGGGCCGACCCTCTACTTCGACCCGCGTCGGCCCGGTTTCCTGCCTCCATCACCGCAACCCCAAGCGCATGGAGGACGCGTGGCGGGTGAGCAGGGCCGAGGCGACAGATGAGGCGACCTCTCCCCACCCCGTGATCGTGGGGGCGGGCGCCCCGGAAGCCGCGCCTCGACCCCGTTCGTTCACCAAGCCGCGCCTCCACGTCTCCCCCCCACTTGAAAGTGGAGGCGGACGTTTCGCCTTTTCAAATAAAGCCCCGCACACACCACCCACGTCACGCATGCCTCGCACGCCTCGCCCCCCACGACGCCGCGATAAGCGCGCGCCACTTGGGGAGGGCGCGACGGGCACAGAGTTAAGGAGCAGCGCAACCCAGGCCACGCGTGCCCGTGCACTGTTAGGGCCTGGCCCAACAACGCTCGGCACCGTGTATGGCCCAGACCCGGGGGCTCCTGTCGGTGTACTAAAGTAGGGGTACCTTAGTACCCCGAACTTGTGCACGGGCAGTAGTAGCGTCCCGCGGCAAGGCTTGCCAGGGGAGCAACAAGAGTCTCCACGGCCCTTTCTGGGCCGGACGAAGGCCAAGTGATCGAGCCTAGAAGACCAGGCCCCGGCAAGGGGAGCTTGCCGGGCCAAGGAGGCGAGGTCCGGCAAAAGGAGCTTGCCGGGCCAAGGCGACAAGGCCCCGGCAAGAGGAGCTTGCCGGGACGACTAAGCCGAAGCACCAAGGCCCCGGCGGGAGGAGCTCGCCGGGAGGGCCAAGCCAAGGCACCCCAAGAAAAGCCCGCCGCGGCGCGCCGCGCGCCCCGGCAAGGCCTGACGAGCGGCAAGCTTTCAGGTGCGGCAAAACAACCACCGCGGCAAGCCACTTGCCGCGGCAAACCACCACCTCAGGCCTGCGCTCCAGCTCACCTGACCACGCGTCACTCTGGAGCTTCCCCAGAGGCACGTGGCGGGGCGCCGCGCAACCTGAGGCGCGCGATGGCATGCGACGTTGGCAGAGTCGCCCCCGTGGCAAGCGGAGGCGCCCCCAACGGTCCGCCTCGGTGCTGTTCGGGCGATCCAGACGGGCATTTAATGTCTTTGTCCCCCGCCGTCAGAGTTAGGTGCGATAGCACTGTGCGGCCACTGTTCGCACAGTTCCTTGCCATTTTTACCCTCACCTGCGTCGCTACCTGTGGGAAACCCCTTAGCATATAAAAGTAGGCCCGTGCGCACGTAGAAGGGGGGACCGGAGGGAGGGAGGACCCCGGGAGAGAGGACACCCAGTAGACCCTCGTCTACGTCCAGCTCCAACTTACTGTAGCTTCTTGCGCTCCAGAGCAAGAACTCGAATCAACCAGACAAGCAGCAGTAGGGTTTTACGCATCCGTGCGGCCCGAAGCTGGGTAAATTTATTGTGTGTGTGCGTCGCCTCGATCTTATTGCAACCTCCGCCCCCCGCCGAACCGACAAGGGGCTCCGTCCCCATAGGTGCTCGTGGAGGCCGATTTCCCCCGACACAGAGCCACCGATCTTTCGGCATCATTTCTCACCGATTTTTCCCCCAGCCGCGACGGGGAAATCTGCGCACCCAACGTTGACAGACAGGATGGGGGCGGCAGAGCTGACCATCTCTGAGCTGCAGAAATGGGCGATTTGATAATTTGCCACCCCTTACTTCTCCCTTTCACAATTTGCCACCCATTGTCTCAATGACGGGCGGGCCCGGGCCCCACCTGTCATTCTCAAGGGGGGGCAAATTATGAAAGGGGAAGGTAAGGGGTGGCAAATTATCAAATTTGCCTGCAGAAATTGATCCAAGAGACGGTGATTCAGAGCAAGGCCGTCTCCGATGCGGGGGTCCGCAACTCCGAGCAGATCGACGAGCTCCGCACCATGGTCGACTCCTTCTCCGAATTGACCACCAAGGCTCTCTCCGATCTCACCAGCTCCACGGCGACGGCGACCCAGCGTGTCGAGACTATGCTGGACCACATCATCACGACCCACAACAAGCTCGACAAGACCGCTGACAAGTTGAAGTTGTCGATGGAGGCGGTGGCGCGCCGCGTCGATTTCCTCGAGCGGGGGCATACTCCTTCCACGACCCCGGCGCAGCCGCATCAGCGACCGGGTGTGCTTCGGCCCCATGGGCACCGTGAAGAACTGCATCACCAGGGTGCTGTTTCTGGAGAGATTCGAACCTCCGGACACGCCCTGGTCGGGGGTGAGCAATCGCAAACCCGTGACCACCTTACTTTTGCTATGTATGGTTCACCAGAGAGATATGATGATCGTACCACTACATATCCCCATCAGCCCTACAGTCATCATCGTCCGCAGTTGCCCAAATCAGATTTCCCAAAATTCACTGGTGATAATCCCAAATGGTGGAAGGAACAATGTGAAAAGTATTTTAAAATGTACCCCATGTTAATCCTGAGCTGTGGGTGGATTTTGCCACTATGCATTTTACCGGCAATGCTGCCCTGTGGTTGCAGACTTTCGAAGCCATGCATTCAGTGGATAGCTGGCCTGCCTTGTGTGTAGGAGTGTTTGCTAAGTTCAACAGAAATCAGTATGCTAAACACATGGACATGTTTTTTGCATTTCGGCAAGTTGCATCAGTAGATGAATATGCCCATACATTTGAAGAGTTCATGCATAAGATTCTGGTTTACAATCACTCCTATGATGAAACCTTCTTTGTGAACCGTTTCATTGATGGTCTTAAGCCAGACATGAAGTCCGCTATTAAATTACACAATCCTGGAACTGTTGATCTGGCTTGTTCCCTTGCTCAAACACAGGAAGTGTTGTTGGTGGAAGATACTCGTCCGTCCTTCAAGAAAGGGGATTATCGCCACAAAATCAAGATGAATGCTCAACTACCAAGCATTCTAGGAAACCCGGGTGAGAAGCGGACGGATGACAGGATCAAGTACAACACTAAGTTTGATTCTCTAAAGGCCCAACGGCGTGCTCGTGGCGAATGCTTTAAGTGCGGGGAAAAATTCTCCCCGGGCCACAAGTGCCCCCCGCAGGTTCAGTTGCATGTGATGACGAAGATGACAATGGGTGGCCTGAAGAGCTGATTACCTCTCTTGATATTTCTGATGACGAAGATGACAATGGGTGGCCTGAAGAGCCCACCCCTGACCCGGATGAGGATGACCATGTGATGAAGCTATCTGTCCATGCAGCATGTGGGACATAGTGTAAGAAGAGTATTCGGCTTCAGGGTTTCATTGGCAAACAAGAAGTATTGATCTTGGTAGATTCTGGAAGCTCCAGTAACTTCATAAGCTCCAAATTGGTTGACCATTTACAGTGTACCACTGCTCTGTTTCCTGCTGCCAAAGTGACAGTTGCTGATGGAGGAACTCTTGACTGTAACATGATGGTGTCGTCTCTATAGTGGTGGGCTCAAGGCACATCATTTACCTATTCGCTGAAGGTACTTCCATTAGGCACATATGACATCATCCTTGGTATGGAGTGGCTTGAAGATATGAGCCCAATGTGGGTAGATTGGAAAAATAAGACATTACGGTTCACACACAATGGAGTTCGATCACTCTTCGGGGCATTAAAGATAAACCTACTAGTTGCTCAGCTATTTCTGCTAAACAGCTTTAGGGCTTGGTTAACAATGGAGGTGTGGTGCATATGTTAGAATTGTGTGCTGTGCAGGACGTATTCGAGGCACCTGGCTCATCCACCCCTCTACCACCAGCCATTACCCGAGTTCTTTCTTAGCATGAGGCTGTGTTTGAAGACCCTCAGGTGTTGCCTCCTCACCGCCGTTTTGACCATAACATTCCACTGCTTCCAGGGGTGAAGCCTGTTAATGTCAAGCCATATCGTTATGCTCCTATGCAGAAAACTGAGATTGAGCGACAAGTGCGTGAAATGCTCCAAAAGTGACTTATACAGAATAGCACTAGCTCGTTTGCATCTCCGGTGTTGTTGGTGAAGAAGAAGGATGGTTCATGGCGTTTTTGTGTTGACTATATGCACCTCAATAATATTACAGTTAAGAACAAATACCCAATGCCAGTGATCGATGAGCTGCTTGATGAATTGTCCGGTGCAAATTGGTTTACCAAACTGGATCTCAAATCTGGGTATCATCAAATTCGGCTAGTGCGTGGTGAAGAACACAAGTCAGCTTTCAAAACACACCAAGGGTTGTATGAGTTCAAGGTGATGCCCTTTGGTCTCACAAATGCCCCTGCAACGTTTCAAGCTGCAACAAACACAATTTTTGTTTCCCTCATTCGAAAATGTGTTCTTGTCTTCATGGATGATATCTTAATCTATAGTCATACACTTGAAAATCATGTGCGTCACTTCAAACAAGTGTTTTCTCTTCTCCACCAGCACCAGTTGTATATCAAGAAGAGTAAATGTTCCTTTGCCCAAACATAACTTGAGTACTTGGGTCACATCATCAGCCATAAAGGGGTCGCTACTGACCCTTCGAAGATCCAAGCTGTCGCTCAGTGGCCTACACCGACAACTGTCAAGCAAGTTAGGGGGTTCCTTGAGTTAACAGGTTATTATCGCAAGTTCATAAAACATTATGGGATCATCAGTCGAGTATTGTCAGATTTGCTCCGTAAAGATACCATGTTTTGTTGGACAAACAAGCAAGATGAAGCTTTTCAACATTTGAAATCAGCTCTTACTCAAGCCCCTGTCTTGGCTCTACCAAATTTCAAATTGCCATTTGTTGTCGAAACAGATGCAAGCAAGTATGGTATTGGTGCTGTACTGATGCAACAAGGGCATCCGATCAGTTTTCTCAGCAAGGCTTTGGGACCCAAGACGCAAGGCTACTCCACTTATGAGAAGGAGTGTGTTGCTATCTTGATGGCAGTGGAGAAATGGCGTTCATACCTCCAGCACGCTGAATTCACCATTTCTACTGATCACCGTAGCTTAACTTACTTTTCTGAGCAAAAGCTTACTACTGACATCCAACAAAAGGCCTTTCTGAAATTAATGGGACTCCAGTACAAGTTGGTTTACAAAAAAGGCCATGAAAATGTTGCTGCTGATGCTCTTTCCTGTCAAGCAATTCCTAAATCATGTCATGCAATTTCTCTCTGTCAGCCCAAGTGGTTGGAAGTAATTGTGGATGGCTACACAAAAGATGATACAACTAAAAAGTTGTTACAGGAGTTGAGTTTCACTGGATCTAACTCTGCTGGCTACACGTTGGTGAATGGTATTATCAGGCATAAGGGACGCGTCTGGCTCGGCTCTAACACTGAGGCACATCAAGCTGTTCTGCTCTCCCTGCATGCAAGTGGCATTGGTGGTCACTCTGGGTTCTTAGCAACTTACAAGCGCATTAGTGCTCTGTTTGCATGGCCTGGTATGAAGACCGATGTAAAAACATATGTGCAAAATTGTACCATATGTCAGCAAGCCAAATCTGAAACCGTGAAGTTGCCAGGTCTTCTGAATCCATTACCCATCCCAGATGAACCTTGGAGTTTGGTGAGCATGGATTTTGTGGAGGGCCTTCCCAAATCTGGCTCATATAATACCATACTGGTGGTGATTGACAAGTACACTAAGTTTGGTCACTTCATCCCTTTGGCTCATCCTTACTCTGCTCTTCAAGTTGCTCAACTCTTTTACAACCACATATATAAGTTACATGGTCTGCCGTCCGGCATTATATCTGATCGGGATAAGGTGTTTACCAGCAATGTTTGGCAATCTTTGTTCAAGATGACGGATGTGAAGATGAATATGAGTTCGGCACACCATCCCCAAACTGATGGTCAGACCGAAAAGCTTAATCAATGTCTTGAGACCTTTCTCAGGTGTACGGTTCATGCTTCGCCGACCAAATGGTCTCAATGGTTGCCTTCGGCTGAAATTGGTACAACACTAATTTTCACTCAGCGTTGGGCAAGTCTCCATTCGAGGTGTTATATGGCTATAAACCACGACAACTGGGCATTGCTCATATTCCAGAATCCACACCATCTCATCTGGCGGGTCGGCTACAAGAAAGAGAAATGATGCAAGAACTTGTTAAGCAACACCTACTTCGAGCTCAGCACCGTATGAAGCAACAAGAAGATAAACATCGTTCTGATCGGGTGTTTCAGGTGGGAGATTTTGTTTATCTCAAGCTTCAACCATATGCACAAATGTCTGTTGCTCGTCGCGCAAATCACAAGTTGTCCTTCAAATTTTATGGTCCCTATGAGGTGCTCGCTCGCGTGGGAAAGTCAGCCTACAAATTGAAGCTTCCGATAAATAGTCGTATTCATCCGGTGGTGCACGTCTCCCAGCTGAAGCTCTCTCTACTAGCAAATCAGGTGGTTTCTGATGCTTCTTCTTTGCATATGCTTACGGATGTTCCAGTTTCTATTCAGCCGGGGCAGGTTCTTGATTCTCGTTTGGTGCGAGCTGGTAATGGCGCTCGTACACAAGTGCTCGTCCATTGGGCTGGCCTCTCATCTAATCTGAACTCATGGGAAGACAAGAACACACTCCAGCACCGGTTTCCTTCTGCAGCAGCATGGGGGCATGCTGCGTCTCAAGGAGGAGGTCGTGCTACGCACCTGCCATGTGGGCCGGCCAAGACCAAGGCCTCTCCTAGAAGCTGACTCTGTCAAGCCTAGCAGGTAGCCGGCGCTTGCGTAACCGGCTTGGCCCATCCACCGGACGTGCCCCTCTTAAGCAATAACTAAGGCTAACCTGAGGGGATAAGCATTGTAAAAGAATATTCTGTCCATCTATCTTCCTACCCGCTACTCTGTATCTCCGCTTTCCCCTCTTCTCATCTACAGAACTCCGTGTTCTTGTGCTGAATCCTTTGTGTGACACAAAGCGATTTCTAGTAATCTCCATGGGTTCATAGCATTGACTTGCACTCCTGGCCGTTAGTGAGGAGGCCGTGGGGATCACGGGCACTACCTTCCGCCCTCTGGTGCTTCCTGGAAGCTTCTAGGCTTGAAACTCCACGTCATGTATTTTTTCTTGATTTTTTGGTCTCTGGAAAATTGTTTTTCTTAGAAGTCTAAAAACAACAAAAAACAGAAAGTGGAACCGGGTACTAAATTAATAGGTTAGTCAAAAATAATTGAAGTACATGCCAAAACTATGCAAAAATAATATATTTGCAGCATGAAATAAGAAAAAAAATATTAGATACACTAGTCTCCAGTCTCTGAGTTCGGGGTTGTTGTTGATGGTGGTGGCGAATTTTTCAACTTCGCCTTCTTGCAAGGTTAATGAGGAAGATGCGACGACTCAGGGTGAGATACCATGCGCCCTGGTCTTTTGTATGCCTCACTGTACTTCGCCTTTACTTGTTGTGTGCTCCCTTGCAGGAGAGAGTGAAGCCATGTAGATGATGGCGAGCATGTTGCTCATGCTTTGTGCGACGAAGGCTACTCTCGCAGATCACTTCAATGCTTTTTCCTTGATGAGGGCTTGATATACCCATGGTTTGCTTCGACCATTCCTCTTGACAAGCAACTTGGTGTCTCGGCCGGGGGGAGGGGGCGAGGGGGGGCGTAAGTTGCCTTAGTCGACATTGTCCCCATATTGACATGACTTGCTTGACTTGCATGCTTTTTGATGTCATGCCATATCATATGACATACATGCAGGAACAAGCATGCTTTTTTGAGCAACAGACATGCATGAACTAACAACAATAACATTTTACATGTACAGAGCATTCCATGATGTGCAACACACTAGTAAAATGCTGGCACAACATTGCTTTCTCAAGCAAGAGAGTGTCGTGGGTATAATTGGGACTTGGACAAAGGGAAATCAAGGTCGATCATCGGGGGCCAAACATTGTAGTTGTGCAACTTGACAAGGGCATACGATCAAAATGAAAAAAAAATTATTACCCCCTAGAATATTTGTACCTAGTGGCGATGAAGGAAGGGTATGGAGGTTGGTCAAGCACCTACAACAATCTTCAGATGAAACTGGTTGTCAACAACCTGACCAAGGAGCCATAAGAGTAGCACTAGACATATATGTGTTTAGTATTTTCTTAGATTTAGCGGAAAAACTAGCTACACAAACATACAAATGTTTCCTACCGCTCAGTGGTAGTTGCCAATGCGAGTTTTTTTATGTTATATGTAGTATATGTCAAAATCCATAGTATGTACATGTAATGTACTACTTTTTTAATATATTGTTTATATGTACAAATATGAAGATATTTTCAGAATATACAAAAAACTATGAACTCCCATGCGATTTTTTCATAAAGCTTGCTTTCAAATATCTTTTATATAGTATATAAACATACCACATGGTAGTATATAGGACATGAGGGTAACTAACCCGGGTAGTAGTAGGATGCTTTTATGCGAAAATGCTTTTTTGATCCTGAGCTCACATGCTCCTTCATGAACAGTAAAATAAATCAAAAAATTCTGATTTTTTCTGATAAACATTGATGAAAGTTTTCACTTTGTGCAAAAGTTTGTGATAAAATAACATTCGTGGAAATATGAAAAAAAAACAAAATCAATCCTCCAAAATGCTTCCAACAATAGTCTTTTCGAAGCATCGATTTGGTTTTCCCCACATTTCCACGAATGTCATTTCTTCACAAATTTGTGTGCAATGAAAACATTCATCAATTTCTATCACAAAAAATCAGAATTTTTGGAGTCTTTTTTTATTTTACAGTTCATAAGGGAGTATATGAGCTTGGGTGCAAAAACTTCACATCTGCTTTTATGGGTTTTTGTTATGTCTTTTATCTTATGTAACCCTAGTTAAAAATGTACATGTCGTGCTACTTGCCTTTAGGGAATGTGGATTAACTAGAGAAAAAGTTGTCAGTGCGGTATATTTTAAATATTGGCAATATCTTCTATTCCTAAATAGCTACAACCCACTACCTACTTTTCCTAGCCATGCAACCATGGCACATAAGCAAGTCATGAATGCAAGTCATCTATTCCATTTTTTGCATTACACTATGCATGCAATGCTGCCACGTCATAAATTCTTGCATGTGAATTAATCACAATTTATTCTTTGCAAGAATTTTGTATTGACAATATATGTGTCGGGCGATTGTAGCATATCTATATCTATGTAGTTGACCTTCATATTTTTGTTTGAAATGACATTATTTTAATTGCAATTCATTTTTTATACAGTTTGTATGTTTTTTCAGATTATATTTTCCATAGATGTTTTTGTAGCAACTATTTATGAATTTATTTTCGCAAGATATCCCACGGCGGGGCATCTTCTAGTTTACTAGCGGCGTTGCTGAAAAGTGCCATGTCAGTAGTAAATTATTTACTAATGACGAGTATATGTGAGCAAGGCCACTAAGGCAGATCACATATCTGACATTTAGTTTCCAACGCCACCGACTCATTAGTTATTACTGACGTTCGGGCACGACTCCGCTAATGTTATTCTACTGGCGGTTGTCGGCTACTTACGCCACTAGTGACACCTCATCACTGGCGTCGTACTAGTGGCATCAAACTGTGACGCCCGGATAATTAAGCTACAGTAATTTTTTGTTAATGGTGTCACGTCACTTTGATTACTATCGCTAATCTCGCGTTAGTTCAGAAACCGAATTTAAAAAAAAGCAAGCAAACAACAAAAGTGTTCAAACAATGAAACTAAAATGTTCGAGTCATGCCAGATAATGCATAGGTGATTATGGTGGTGAACCAAACATTTATGAAATGCTTAACTGCACTAAAATGATTTAAATAGTAGCAAACCTAATTATTTAAATACCTTTTGGAATTGAATAAAATGTCAAACTGATTTATTTGAGGACTAGACTTTTTGTGACTATGGACTAAGTTGAAATACTAATTTAGATGCTAAGTGTATTTTTTACTAAAACTAAAATAAAAGAGAAACTAGTAATAAAACAGAAAAGGAAAATACAAAAAAACAAAGAAACCCTCCCCCCCGCTGGGCCTCGGCCTAGCTGGCCACTAGGCAAGCCAGGCCAGCCCAGCCGACCATCCCGCTCGCCTGGCCTTCTAAGGCCCCGCTACCCCCACCGTAACCTAATCCCCCCCCACGATCCCCACTCCTCACACGCCTCTCCTCCTCCCCCGTTCTGGATCTGGACGAAGCACCCGACCCCGACGTCCCTCGTCCCACCGCGGTCACCACTTGCCCCGCCACCTAGGAGCTCGTCGCACACCACGTCGTCGACCACTTCCTCTCCCCCGACCATGCGTACGAGCTAGGGCGCCCCCACGACGCCGCCTCATGCTGGGCTTCCTCCTCGGGCCGTCGCACGCCGCCACCAACTCCGGCCACCCCGAGCGCTTCCCCGACTCCTCCCCGAGCACGCTTCGCTCAACTACAGGGCTATGTGAGCCCCTTCCCATCCCCTCTTCTCCCTAGCGGATCAGCCGTCGTCCCCGCACGCGCGCGCTCGTCCTCCCTAGTAACTCGCCGCCGCCCGTGCTGCTCCCGCTCCACGCCTCGCCGCACTGGCCGCGCCCCCGACCCCGGCCTCCCGCAGCTCTCACCAGCACAGACCCCCCCGCTCGCGCGACTGTGCCTCGCGTCATCCAGTCGTCGCCCTTGCTCCCCATGGCAAACCCCATCGCCGCAGCCCCTATTGCATCCGCCGCGCCCGCCGCCTGCTGTGCGCGCCCGCGCGCAACCCCCCCTGCGCTGCGCTTGGTACCCGCCCCCTCACCTTGCTGACCTGCTCCGGTCGGCTGCGGTTGCCCTGCCGTGGCCGCCGGCCAACTCGCGCTCGCCCGGGTCCAGTTGACCGCGCCCCTCCACCGGCGCCGGCGTGCGTCGTGCGCGCCCTCTCAGGCACGCGCCCATTCGGGCTACGCCCGCACCCAGCGCCCGTTAGGCCCGTGTGAGCAAATGACATGTGGGGCCCTTGCCCCCAGAACGTTTAATAAAAAAGATTTAAAAAAAGTAAATAATAATAAAAATAAATATATTAAAAAATTAATTAATTAATCCTGATTAGATTAGCCTAATTAACTAGCTAACCTAATTAACTGTGATTAATTAACTAACAGTGAATCACATGCGGGACCCACACATAGTTGACCCAGTCAACTGCTCAGTTGACTGCTGACGTCAGCACGATGTCATGCTGACGACATCTTTTACTATTCTGGATAATGTTGAATTAAATAATTAATTCCAAAAATTAATAAAAATTTAGAAAATTATTTTAAAATAAACCGTAGCTCGGATCAAAAAACTTTATACATGAAAGTTGCTCAGAACGACGAGACGATTTCGGATACGCAACCCGTTCGTCTGCCACACCCCCCTAACCTATCGAACTCGCAACTTTCCCCCTCCGGCTCCTTTGCCCGAAAACGCGAAACACCGGGGATACTTTCCCGGATGTTTCCCCCCTTCACCGGTATCACCTCATACCGCGTTAGGGCACCCCTAGCACCGATACTTGTCATGTCATGCATCGCTATGCATCTGTTTGCTTAAATATTTATTGTTTCTTCCCCCTCTTCTTCCGCTAGACACCGAGACCGACGCCTCTGCTACCCAGTACGACTACGGTGTTGACGACCCCTCTCTCTTGCCAGAGCAACCAGGCAAGCCCCCCCCCTTGATCACCAGATATCGCCTACTCTTCTCTATACTGCTTGCATTAGAGTAGTGTAGCAATGTTACTGCTTTCCGTTATTCCTATCCTGATGCATAGCCTGTCCTTGCTACTACTGTTGTTACCTTTACCTGCAATCCTACATGCTTAGTATAGGATGCTAGTTTTCCATCAGTGGCCCTACATTCTTGTCCGTCTGCTATGCTATACTATCGGGCCGTGATCACTCGGGAGGTGATTGTAACGCCCCGGATCCGTTGCGCCAGGTGTCCGTCAGTTATTCGCCATCGTTGCCATGTCATTTGCTTGCGTGTCGCACTTTGCCATGTCATCATCTACATTTCATATCATGTCATCATGTGCATCGCATTCGCATACGTGTTCGTCTCATGCATCCGAGCATTTTCCCCGTTGTCCGTTTTGCAATCCGTCGCTCCTATGTTCCCCGGCGTCCCCTTTTACCTTTTTCCGTGTGCGGGTTTTAAATCTTCTCGGAATGGACCGAGGCTTGACATGTGGCCTTGGTATGGCGCCGGTAGACCGCCTGTCAAGTTTCGGGTCAATCGGAGGTCGTTTGATACTCCAACGGTTAACCGGGTATCCGCAAAGGCCTCTTTTGGTGCAGCCCAACACCCCTTTCAAAGTGGCCCAAAACCCACCTAAGTCATCTCCATGTTATCGGTCGTTCGATCACGATCGCGTGGCCGAAAACCGCACTCCATTTGGAGCTTCCTATCCCCCTCTACCTATATATATGTGATCCCCTCCCGAATTTTCGGGCAGATGAAACCCTAGCAATTCCCCTCCGCGCCGCCGGACATGTCCGTCCGCGCCGGACGCATCTCCGCCACCTCACTCCGGCCAACCAGAGGCTGCCACCTCAGCACAGCCGCCTCCCGCGCCCAATCCGGTGCCGCCACCTCACCCTCCTCCTCTCTCCTCCACCGCGCGGCCCGCGGAGCCCGCGTCGGGCCCGCCCGGCCCGGTCCGCCGCCGCCGCCCACCGCGCTGCGCCCCCGCGCGAGCCGCGCCCGCTCGCCTCCCGCTGCGCGCGCGCCGCCCGCCGCCGCCGCCTGCGCCCCCTCGCCGGCCGCCGCTCTCCCGCGCGCCGCCGCCCGCCGCTGCTCCCTCGCTGCGCCGCCACCCCGCGCGTGCGCGCCGGCACCGCCCCTCCACCGCACCGCCGCGGCCCTGCCGCCCCGCCTCCGCCGCCCGCTCGCCGCCGCCTCGCGCTCCGGCCGCCGCAGCGCCGCGCCCCCGCGTCGGGCTCCCCGCTCCCCGCCGCCCTTCCCGCCGGCGCCGCCCCTCGTCTCGGTCGCCGGTGCGCGCCGCCGCTCGCCGGAGTTGCTCCGTCCCGGATCCACCGCGGGGTGGATGAGATCCACCCCTTCGCCCAACCAAACGCATCGTCCTCCGACCCGGATCCCTCCATCCCGCATGGCTCCGTCCCGTTTCCGGAGGTATAATTTTGACTAAGTCCCCGACATTTGAACATTATCATGCCATGTTCATTGCATCATAACTCTCTGCATGCTGCTCCGTTTTGGACGTATAATGTGTCAAATTGTTCGCCTCGAAGAGTACATCATTTTGTTCCATTGCATCATTTTCAGTTGAGCTAGTCTTGATGCCCGAAATGCTGTTAGAAGAGGGCTAGTTGATGTTAGTTGCTGGATCTTATCTGAACATGCACTTTTGCCATTTTTGCCATGATTGATGTGTACCTCCTATGAGGTTGAGTCCTACATGAGTTTTGTAATATGCCATGTTTGCTTTCTATAGAATTTTTCCATGTATTTTTGTGATCTATGTGGTGACTAGCACAAGCATGCAAACTAGGTATCTTGATGTTGCTGATTTCAGAGACAGTGATTTCACTAAGTCCCTGACTGCTGTTATTTTCATGCCATGTATTCATGTTGTTTCTGAGAGATCCATGCATAATTTGAGCATTATCCGTAAGGGTGTTTTGGACTTGAGTATTTGCTCTATCCATCCATGCCTTTGTTTGCAATTATGGGTTGCCATAGCTTGAGTCAATCGAGCTCTAAATTTTGCTTCAGAATGTTGCTGGCAGATTGTTTACATGTTATTCGATTTTGCCAAGCTTGGTGTAGTTGATCCTTGCATGATATGATGTTGTTCTTGCCATGTATAGTTACTATGCCATGTCTTATTGATGTATGTATGCTTAGATTATCATGCAATGCTCTGTAGTGAGTGCATCGAGCTCACGAACATGCCTAGTCGTTATTAATTTCTGCCATGTCCAGTTTTCTGCTAAGTCTGAAACCTGTAATGAAACTTGCTTATTTGACATGGGTGTAATCATATTTTCTAGTCCTTTTTGGCTTATGGTCAGTAAGGGACTTTTGTCAAGTGCTTTGAGTAGATTCATGACATGCCTTGCTTTGCTATGTCCTGTTCCTGTAGCATGTTGTTTCATTGCTCTAAACATGTCATCCTGAGGTTAATTTCTGGCATGATAGTATTTTCACTAAGTCTGTGAACCTGTTATCTTTTGCACTTATGCCATGCTTGTTTGAACCTGTTATGGAGTGATTTAGCCGTAGCTCAGTGTTCATCTTTTGTCAAGCATCTTGAGTAGATTACTGTCATATGCTTTGTTGATATGTTTGGGTGCAGTAGCTTAATTTCTTGTTGCTTGCTAAGTAGCATCATGCTGTTAAGGGCGGATTCTTGTCATTCTTGTTTCGCTTGTCATTTGCAAACCGTGCATCCGATTCCGGTGTTCTTTATATCGATTTCAACCGAAATCACCTCATCTATCCAGTGGCATACTTGGGTTGCCAAGATTATGCCTTGTTCATCCTTTTCCCTTCCGGAGCATGCATATGCATTGCATACCATCTCGCATATCATGCCATGTTTATGTGTTGGTTGTTTACTATGTTGTGTGCTTCTTTCCGGTGTTGCTTCTTCGGGTTGATTCCGCTATCATCACGTTTGTGATGATTCGTTCGACTTCGTCCGTTTGTCTTCTTCATGGACTCGTTCTTCTTCCTTGCGGGATTTCAGGCAAGATGACCATACCCTCGAAATCACTTCTATCTTTGCTTGCTAGATTGCTCGCTCTTTTGCTATGCCTATGCTGCGATACCTACCATTTGCTTATCATGCCTCCCATATTGTTAAACCAAGCCTCTAACCCACCTTGTCCTAGCAAACCGTTGTTTGGCTATGTTACCGCTTTGCTCAGCCCCCCCTTATAGCGTTGTTAGTTGCAGGTGAAGATGAAGTTTGTTCCTTGTTGGAACATGGTGATGTTGTTCCTTGTTGGAACATGTTTTCTTGTTGGGATATCACAATATATCTTATTTAATTAAAGCATCTATATACTTGGTAAAGGGTGGAAGGCTCGGCCTTATGCCTGGTGTTTTGTTCCACTCTTGCCGCCCTAGTTTCCGTCATATCGGTGTTATGTTCCCGGATTTTGCGTCCCTAACGCGGTCGGGTGATTTATGGGACCCCCTGGACAGTTCGCTTTGAATAAGACTTTTCCAGCAAGGCCCAACCTTGGTTTTACCATTTGCCTACCACCTATCCCTTTCCCTTGGGCCTGATCAGCCTGAGGGTCATCTTTATTTAGCCCCCCTGGGCCAATGCTTGTCTAAGTGTTGGTCCAAACCAGAGCCACTTGCGGTGCCACCCTGGGGCAACTTGGGGTATCTTCGGTTGCCGTACGTAGTGTTCATCCGGTGTTTCCCTAAGAACGAGATATGTGCAGCTCCTATCAGGATGTCGGCGCATCGGGCGGTTTTGCTGGACTTGTTTTATTGCTGTCGAAATGTCTTGTAGCCGGGATTCCGAGACTGATCGGGTCTTCCCGGGGAGAAGGAATATCCTTCGTTGATCGCGAGAGCTTATCATGGGCTAAGTTGGGACACCCCTGCAGGGTTTGAACTTTCGAAAGCCGTGCCCGCGGTTATGGGCAGATGGGAATTTGTTAATGTCAGGTTGTAGAAAACCCGAAGTTGATCTTAACTAAAATACACCAACCGCGTGTGTAACCGTGATGGCCCCTTCTCGGCGGGGTCCGGGAAGTGAACACGGTTGTTGGAGTTATGTCTGACGTAAGTAGCTCAGGATCACTTATTGATCATAGTTGTTCGACCGTGCTTTTGCCTTCTCTTCTCGCTCTCATTTGCGTATGTTAGACACCATATATGCTAGTCGCTTGCTGCAGCTCCACCTCATACCTTTTACCCTACCTTTAAGCTTAAATAGTCTTGATCTCGCGGGTGTGAGATTGCTGAGTCCTCGTGACTCACCAGATACTTCCAAACCAGTTTGCAGGTGCCGATGAGACCGTGCAGGTGCCGCACTCAAGCTCAAGGAGGAGCTTGATGAAGATCTTGTCCTTTTGTTGTTTCGTTCTAGTCGATCAGTAGTGGAGCCCAGTTGGGGTCGATCTTGGTCCTTTGTCGCTTTTGAGGTTCTTCTTTTATTTTGGCTCCGTAGTCGGGCCCTGATTGTAGCTGTATGATGTATTGTTTTATTCATGTAATTGTGTGAAGTGGCGATTGTAAGCCAACTATGTATCTCTTTCCCTTATGTATTACATGGGTTGTGTGAAGATTACCTCACTTGCGACATTGCTTTCAATGCGGTTATGCCTCTAAGTCGTGCTTCGACACGTGGGAGATATAGCCGCATCGAGGGCGTTTACAAGTTGGTATCAGAGCCTTCCCCGACCTTAGGAGCCCCCACTGATTGATCGTTTTTAGCGGCCGAGTTGTGTCTAGAAAAATGTTTTGAGTCATTTAGGAATTATATATCGGAGAGTTTAGGAATTCTTTTTACTCCCCAGTCCCTTCGACCTTCTGGTAAGGCATCCTGACGTAGAGTTTTGACTCTTCTCTTCTCAAATTTCACTAAAAATTTTTTTAGGATCACGCGGGTATATTAGAATCGTTCCGATGGTTTTATGATGACAACATTGTCTTGGTTGCCTCCTGACATTTAGGGGTTGTGGCAGTGTCCCGGGGAGTTGAGCTCCGAGGTGTTGTCGTCATAATTTTATCGTTGCGGTTTGGGAATACCTGAGTTTAGTACGCCGACATCGAAAATCTCTTTTGTACAGTTGTTGGTGAGATAACCCCGATAGCCCAGTACTGTGGCGAGTGCGGGAGTATTGCCATGACTTGTATAACGGATGTGTTTTCGAAGGTAGAGGTAGATGATTTCCGAAGATTTCTTGGTTATGTGTTGAAGGATGGATACAGCTGGTTGTAGGATTTGCTAGTTTGGGTGAGATATTATGCTTCCCCTGTATCCCCAACACCTGATTGCATAAGTAGAAAGTTTCGGGAGTTTATAAGTGGGAATTCAAGTATCTCGTAGGATATCTTTCCAACAGGCACATGATACGATATGGGATCTATCATATGTTTGTTTCCGGCTTATTCTGCGAGCCAATCCTTTGTTTTTGTTTTGTTTTGTGGTATTCGAGTTGCTTCAATGTCAAGTGTTGATTCCATACCTTTTCTACGTGGTGTTCTCATATCCCTATGTGGATACCAATCCTTTTTGTTCATCGAGGTTGTCTTGTTAATTCTTTTTCAACTGGTGTGTCTCTCTTCAAGTGGATCCGATCACTTCAACATTCGCAAGATCAATTATCAGTTCTTTCCAACGGTGTTTGCTTCATACGTTCCAAGTTGTCGTTGTTTTCCCGCCCTCCCACCCTTATTTCTTCAAGGATGCAGATTTCTTGATCAAGTATCCATTTTATTCATGTGAAGCTTCTTCATTCTTTCCTTCAATGTCCTTATCCGGTGATTTCCATGTAGATGCTCAACAGTTTCAAGTTCATCATTCGTCATTCTTTTCTTCTCCGGTGGATTCAATTCAAGCTTTGGTTGATCATATCTTTTCCTCGTTTCTAATGTTTTCTAATGCTGGTGTATCTCTTAATCTTTCACCTCTCACTATTCATTTGTTCCGGAGTGATGAAGATATCTCAGAAGATTCAAGTTTCCATTCTCAATTCACTCAAGTTCTTTTGAGGATGCTATCTCATTCAAGCCATTTAATTCAACCGGTACAATTTCCCTTTCAAGCAATCGTTCAACGGTGTTTCTTTTGAGTGGGCCCTAACCCACAGGTCTTTTCCCAGGATCTTACCTGACTCTTCTAATTTTTTCCCGGAGCTATTCCCAAATTTCTTTTGAAGTTTGACGTCGGAATGAAGTATAATCAGTCAAATGTCTTTCTCCAAGATCTTTCAAATTCTTTTCATCATTGGTTCAACCTTTCCAATTCTCATTCCGGAGTATCTCATCAATTCATGGTGGTGTTTCTCATCATCATTCTCAACATTTCAAGACTGAAGAAGAGTTTCTCTTAAATCTTGCTCCATTCTCTTCAAGATTCATTGTTCTAGCTTGTTGCCATCCTCTCATAATTGTTTCGATTGTGAGAATTCTTTTTGCCCATTCGGAGCAATTCAGGAGTCTTTTCAGTTTGATTCTCCGGAGCCCAACATATCAGAATTATTCACCCTCAGCTTTCAGCTCTCGTTCTCCAAATCTTACCGGTGCATCATTCAAGTATTCTCTAATCAGCTCGTGATCTATTCGTTCATTTGTATCTAAATTCTCTCAAGTATCTTCGTTCATTTGCTAATTCTTCCCGGTGTTTCTTTATCTTTTCTTCGTTCATTTTCAAATTCTTACGGTGGCTCGTTCAAGAGTTCTCTTTCTTTGTTATCATATCAATCTATTCGTTGTTTCAATCCTACCGGCGGTTCCATCATTACCGTCTGAAGTTTGCGCCATATCTATCTTAATCTTTTCTATGGGAATAAGTAGTATGCCAAATCCATTGTTTGTCATCAATTTGAATTGGTGAAGGATAAGCATAATGTAATTCTTATTCTTGTTTCATCGAGTAAATTCAATCCCTTATTCCGGAGGTTCATCAAAATTCTTGATTTCAACTGTTTCATCTTGTCTTCCTCGGAGTTCCAAGCTCTCATCATCACGAAGATCCATCTAAATCATTGCAAGGCTTCAATCTTATTCTTTTCATCCTACAATTCTTTTTTATCATTCTTTTATTACCAGAGTTCTTCAAGGAGGCTCTACATGAGGGTTCATCAAGGATTTAATTCCTTCTCGAAGTGTTCATCGAGATTCTTTTCAGAGCAGCTCAAGTATTCTTCATCTTGCATTTTAAAGTGCAATTCTTTCGAACTTATCTTTTGAGGTGGTATTATGGCATTCTTGATAATTTGAGGTCATGTCTTATGATTCACATGTTGTTAAGAATGAGATAATTAAATCCATCATTTTTCTTTTCGTTCAAGAGATCTTTCAAACCAATCTATCTCTTCATTGGAGTTATCTTGGGTTTATATTTTACCTAAAACTTTCCCTAAGGAATGTTGCTATTATGGTGCTTATAAATGACCCAAGTTCCTCATTTGTCCTCCAGGTGAAACAAGTTTCTCGTCTCCTTGTTGATATCAATCCAATCTTTGGTTTTTCGTTAGTGGCAGGTTGTCACCTCATAATTTTGGGATTTCTCCCATAAGTCCACATCAAGCTTATTCTTTTCGTTGTTGGTTTTCCAACAACTCCGTTCAACCTTTTCTTCGTAAGCTTTCTCTTTCAATTTTATTTGGTAGAAGTTATCATTTCCTTCTCCGTTCTCTTATTCCGATGATCTATCTTCTATACATCTGTCCCAGAGGCATTGTGAAGTTGCTCCCTTCGTCCAATAGTCTCGTTTTGCCAAGACCATGTTCTTTGCTTTTGCTTATCCATTCAACCGGAGTGTCGTGTCCTTCATTCAAGTTCTATCATCTTATCAAGTTTATCCTCTCTTCTCAACCGGAGTGCCGTTTGGAATCATTCTTACCCCTTGTGTCATTCTTATAATTGTTTTCGAGGCAGTGTGCTGTCGATTTCGTCAAGTATCTTCCCATCTTCTCAAGTTCATATTCGATCCCTTCCATTTTCCAACCGGAGCGTTATCGTAATTGATCATTATCGTTCTTTGTACATCTCGTTGTAACCGGAGTGTTGTATCATCTCTTCAATATCTTTTCATCTCATCAAGTTTTTCTTCTCTTTTCAGTCGGAGTGCTGCCCATATCATATCATTCTTATTCCTTCCTATCTTGTTTTAAACGGAGTGGTTTCAATATCTATCTTATCACTAAACCTCTTGATTCTCGTCGTATCACTTGTTCCTTTTTTCTAACGGAGTGTTTTCAACTTTGTTCATCTTCATTGTTTTCGTTCTTTCATTTTGTTCAACCTTTCAAGGTTCATTGGTTTCACTCGTTTGCCAAAGAAGCAACTTAGTTTTACCTCTTCTCCTTCTCTTCCGTTTTCCCCTCCGGTGCCATTCTAGATCTCGGGACGAGATCCTCTCATAGTGGTGGAGTGTTGTAACGCCCCGGATCCGTTGCGCCAGGTGTCCGTCAGTTATTCGCCATCGTTGCCATGTCATTTGCTTGCGTGTCGCACTTTGCCATGTCATCATCTGCATTTCATATCATGTCATCATGTGCATCGCATTCGCATACGTGTTCGTCTCATGCATCCGAGCATTTTCCCCGTTGTCCGTTTTGCAATCCGTCGCTCCTATGTTCCCCGGCGTCCCCTTTTACCTTTTTC
Organism: Aegilops umbellulata; assembly: GCA_032464435.1. Taxonomy (NCBI): domain Eukaryota; kingdom Viridiplantae; phylum Streptophyta; class Magnoliopsida; order Poales; family Poaceae; genus Aegilops; species Aegilops umbellulata. The sequence goes on from CP136060.1 coordinate 250,544,870, forward strand.
CGTGTGCGGGTTTTAAATCTTCTCGGAATGGACCGAGGCTTGACATGTGGCCTTGGTATAGCGCCGGTAGACCGCCTGTCAAGTTTCGGGTCAATCGGAGGTCGTTTGATACTCCAACGGTTAACCGGGTATCCGCAAAGGCCTCTTTTGGTGCAGCCCAACACCCCTTTCAAAGTGGCCCAAAACCCACCTAAGTCATCTCCATGTTATCGGTCGTTCGATCACGATCGCGTGGCCGAAAACCGCACTCCATTTGGAGCTTCCTATCCCCCTCTACCTATATATATGTGATCCCCTCCCGAATTTTCGGGCAGATGAAACCCTAACAATTCCCCTCCGCGCCGCCGGACATGTCCGTCCGCGCCGGACGCATCTCCGCCACCTCACTCCGGCCAACCAGAGGCTGCCACCTCAGCACAACCGCCTCCCGCGCCCAATCCGGTGCCGCCACCTCACCCTCCTCCTCTCTCCTCCACCGCGCGGCCCGCGGAGCCCGCGTCGGGCCCGCCCGGCCCGGTCCGCCGCCGCCGCCCACCGCGCTGCGCCCCCACGCGAGCCGCGCCCGCTCGCCTCCCGCTGCGCGCGCGCCGCCCGCCGTCGCCGCCTGCGCCCCCTCGCCGGCCGCCGCTCTCCCGCGCGCCGCCGCCCGCCGCTGCTCCCTCGCTGCGCCGCCACCCCGCGCACGCCTCCGCGCGTCGCCACCTGCGCCCGAGCGCCGCCGATCCCGCGCGTGCGCGCCGGCACCGCCCCTCCACCGCACCGCCGCGGCCCTGCCGCCCCGCCTCCGCCGCCCGCTCGCCGCCGCCTCGCGCTCCGGCCGCCGCAGCGCCGCGCCCCCGCGTCGGGCTCCCCGCTCCCCGCCGCCCTTCCCGCCGGCGCCGCCCCTCGTCTCGGTCGCCGGTGCGCGCCGCCGCTCGCCGGAGTTGCTCCGTCCCGGATCCACCGCGGGGTGGATGAGATCCACCCCTTCGCCCAACCAAACGCATCGTCCTCCGACCCGGATCCCTCCATCCCGCATGGCTCCGTCCCGTTTCCGGAGGTATAATTTTGACTAAGTCCCCGACATTTGAACATTATCATGCCATGTTCATTGCATCATAACTCTCTGCATGCTGCTCCGTTTTGGACGTATAATGTGTCAAATTGTTCGCCTCGAAGAGTACATCATTTTGTTCCATTGCATCATTTTCAGTTGAGCTAGTCTTGATGCCCGAAATGCTGTTAGAAGAGGGCTAGTTGATGTTAGTTGCTGGATCTTATCTGAACATGCACTTTTGCCATTTTTGCCATGATTGATGTGTACCTCCTATGAGGTTGAGTCCTACATGAGTTTTGTAATATGCCATGTTTGCTTTCTATAGAATTTTTCCATGTATTTTTGTGATCTATGTGGTGACTAGCACAAGCATGCAAACTAGGTATCTTGATGTTGCTGATTTCAGAGACAGTGATTTCACTAAGTCCCTGACTGCTGTTATTTTCATGCCATGTATTCATGTTGTTTCTGAGAGATCCATGCATAATTTGAGCATTATCCGTAAGGGTGTTTTGGACTTGAGTATTTGCTCTATCCATCCATGCCTTTGTTTGCAATTATGGGTTGCCATAGCTTGAGTCAATCGAGCTCTAAATTTTGCTTCAGAATGTTGCTGGCAGATTGTTTACATGTTATTCGATTTTGCCAAGCTTGGTGTAGTTGATCCTTGCATGATATGATGTTGTTCTTGCCATGTATAGTTACTATGCCATGTCTTCTTGATGTATGTATGCTTAGATTATCATGCAATGCTCTGTAGTGAGTGCATCGAGCTCACGAACATGCCTAGTCGTTATTAATTTCTGCCATGTCCAGTTTTCTGCTAAGTCTGAAACCTGTAATGAAACTTGCTTATTTGACATGGGTGTAATCATATTTTCTAGTCCTTTTTGGCTTATGGTCAGTAAGGGACTTTTGTCAAGTGCTTTGAGTAGATTCATGACATGCCTTGCTTTGCTATGTCCTGTTCCTGTAGCATGTTGTTTCATTGCTCTAAACATGTCATCCTGAGGTTAATTTCTGGCATGATAGTATTTTCACTAAGTCTGTGAACCTGTTATCTTTTGCACTTATGCCATGCTTGTTTGAACCTGTTATGGAGTGATTTAGCCGTAGCTCAGTGTTCATCTTTTGTCAAGCATCTTGAGTAGATTACTGTCATATGCTTTGTTGATATGTTTGGGTGCAGTAGCTTAATTTCTTGTTGCTTGCTAAGTAGCATCATGCTGTTAAGGGCGGATTCTTGTCATTCTTGTTTCGCTTGTCATTTGCAAACCGTGCATCCGATTCCGGTGTTCTTTATATCGATTTCAACCGAAATCACCTCATCTATCCAGTGGCATACTTGGGTTGCCAAGATTATGCCTTGTTCATCCTTTTCCCTTCCGGAGCATGCATATGCATTGCATACCATCTCGCATATCATGCCATGTTTATGTGTTGGTTGTTTACTATGTTGTGTGCTTCTTTCCGGTGTTGCTTCTTCGGGTTGATTCCGCTATCATCACGTTTGTGAGGATTCGTTCGACTTCGTCCGTTTGTCTTCTTCATGGACTCGTTCTTCTTCCTTGCGGGATTTCAGGCAAGATGACCATACCCTCGAAATCACTTCTATCTTTGCTTGCTAGATTGCTCGCTCTTTTGCTATGCCTATGCTGCGATACCTACCATTTGCTTATCATGCCTCCCATATTGTTAAACCAAGCCTCTAACCCACCTTGTCCTAGCAAACCGTTGTTTGGCTATGTTACCGCTTTGCTCAGCCCCCCCTTATAGCGTTGTTAGTTGCAGGTGAAGATGAAGTTTGTTCCTTGTTGGAACATGGTGATGTTGTTCCTTGTTGGAACATGTTTTCTTGTTGGGATATCACAATATATCTTATTTAATTAAAGCATCTATATACTTGGTAAAGGGTGGAAGGCTCGGCCTTATGCCTGGTGTTTTGTTCCACTCTTGCCGCCCTAGTTTCCGTCATATCGGTGTTATCTTCCCGGATTTTGCGTCTCTAACGCGGTCGGGTGATTTATGGGACCCCCTGGACAGTTCGCTTTGAATAAGACTTTTCCAGCAAGGCCCAACCTTGGTTTTACCATTTGCCTACCACCTATCCCTTTCCCTTGGGCCTGATCAGCCTGAGGGTCATCTTTATTTAGCCCCCCTGGGCCAATGCTTGTCTAAGTGTTGGTCCAAACCAGAGCCACTTGCGGTGCCACCCTGGGGCAACTTGGGGTATCTTCGGTTGCCGTACGTAGTGTTCATCCGGTGTTGCCCTGAGAACGAGATATGTGCAGCTCCTATCAGGATGTCGGCGCATCGGGCGGTTTTGCTGGACTTGTTTTATTGCTGTCGAAATGTCTTGTAGCCGGGATTCCGAGACTGATCGGGTCTTCCCGGGGAGAAGGAATATCCTTCGTTGATCGCGAGAGCTTATCATGGGCTAAGTTGGGACACCCCTGCAGGGTTTGAACTTTCGAAAGCCGTGCCCGCGGTTATGGGCAGATGGGAATTTGTTAATGTCAGGTTGTAGAAAACCCGAAGTTGATCTTAACTAAAATACACCAACCGCGTGTGTAACCGTGATGGCCCCTTCTCGGCGGGGTCCGGGAAGTGAACACGGTTGTTGGAGTTATGTCTGACGTAAGTAGCTCAGGATCACTTATTGATCATAGTTGTTCGACCGTGCTTTTGCCTTCTCTTCTCGCTCTCATTTGCGTATGTTAGACACCATATATGCTAGTCGCTTGCTGCAGCTCCACCTCATACCTTTTACCCTACCTTTAAGCTTAAATAGTCTTGATCTCGCGGGTGTGAGATTGCTGAGTCCTCGTGACTCACCAGATACTTCCAAACCAGTTTGCAGGTGCCGATGAGACCGTGCAGGTGCCGCACTCAAGCTCAAGGAGGAGCTTGATGAAGATCTTGTCCTTTTGTTGTTTCGTTCTAGTCGATCAGTAGTGGAGCCCAGTTGGGGTCGATCTTGGTCCTTTGTCGCTTTTGAGGTTCTTCTTTTATTTTGGCTCCGTAGTCGGGCCCTGATTGTAGCTGTATGATGTATTGTTTTATTCATGTAATTGTGTGAAGTGGCGATTGTAAGCCAACTATGTATCTCTTTCCCTTATGTATTACATGGGTTGTGTGAAGATTACCTCACTTGCGACATTGCTTTCAATGCGGTTATGCCTCTAAGTCGTGCTTCGACACGTGGGAGATATAGCCGCATCGAGGGCGTTTACAGTGATCACGGGTATATACTATACTTTATACATGATACATGTGGTGGCTAAAGTCGGGTCGGCTCGAGGAGTACCCGCGAGTGATTCACGGATTGGGGGCTGAAAGGACCTTTGTCCCGACGGCCCTCTGGGTGGATCTTTGTGGCGGAGCGATAGGGCAGGTTGGGACTACCTGGGTGAGAGGTTGGCATGGCCCTGTCGGCGTTCGCGGTTACTTCAAAATAACACGCTTAACGAGATCTTGGTATTTGATCTGAGTCTGGCCATTTGGTCTATACGCACTAACCAACTACGTGGGAAAGATATGGGCACTTGACGTCGTGCTATCAGCCGAAGCCTTCGTGACGTCAGCGACTGAGCGGCGCGCTCCGGGTTGGACCGCGTAACGTGACTTCCTTTGTAATGGAGGTTGCTATGTCTGCTCTCCGGCCGCGTACGCAACGTGCAGGTGTGCTATGGGCGATGGGCCCAGACCCCTGTGCGCTTAGGATTAGACCGGCGTGCTGACCGCTCTGTTGTGCCTAGGTGGGGCTGCGACGTGTTGATCTTCCGAGGCCGGGCATGACCCAGAAAAGTGTGTCCGGCCAAATGGAATCGAGCGTGTTGGGTTATGTGGTGCACCCCTGCAGGGAAGTTAATCTATTCGAATAGCCGTGTCCCTCGGTAAAAGGACGACCCGGAGTTGTACCTTGACCTTATGACAACTAGAACCGGATACTTAATAAAACACACCCTTCCAAGTGCCAGATACAACCCGGTGATCGCTCTCTAACAGGGCATCGAGGAGGGGATCGCCGGGTAGGTTTATGCTATGCAATGCTACTTGGAGAACTTCAGTCTACTCTCTTCTACATGCTGTAAGACGGAGGCTGCCAGAAGCGTAGTCTTCGACAGGATTAGCTATCCCCCTCTTATTCTGGCATTCTGCAGTTCAGTCCACTGATATGGCCCTTTACACATATACCCATGCATGTGTAGTGTAGCTCCTTGCTTGCGAGTACTTTGGATGAGTACTCACGGTTGCCTTGTTCCCCCTTTCCCCTTTTTTATACCCGATTGCTGCAACCAGACGTTGGAGCACAGGATCCAGACGCCACCGTCGATGACGACTCCTACTACACTGGAGGTGCCTTCTACTACGTGCAGCCCGCTGATGATGACCAAGAGTAATTAGGAGGATCCCAGGCAGGAGGCCTGCGCCTCTTTCGATTGTATCTCAGTTTGTGCTAGCCATCTTATGGCACCTTGCTTAACTTATGTCTGTACTCAGATATTGTTGCTTCCGCTGACTCGTCTATGATCGAGCACTTGTATTCGAGCCCTCGAGGCCCCTGGCTTGTATTATGATGTTTGTATGACTTATTTATGTTTTAGAGTTGTGTTGTGATATCTTCCCGTGAGTCCCTGATCTTGATCGTACACATTTGCATGCATGATTAGTGTACGATTGAATCGGGTGCGTCACAAGTTGGTATCAGAGCCGACTGCCTGTAGGAATCCCCCTTCCACACTCCTTGGCCGAAGTCGAGTCTAGACATTACAAAACGTTTACTAACATGGCGGTGTGTCTTACGGGCACACGTCGCCATTGGGTGGTAGTAGGATCTTTTATTCCTTGTCTGTACTCTGGGACTCTGATCTCTCTTTTATTTGGGTTAAATGAATTTTGCTAAATCTAACATTAGGATCTTGTTATCACTTTCACCCGGAGAGCCCCTCACTTCAGATGATCGCCTGCTGCACTAGAAGATTCCAAAGTTACTCTACGATGTTCTCTCGAGTCTTTGTGCCATCGCATTTGCGATTTCCTTCCACCGTCAACCCCTATGAAAACTGCATACACTTGCCATTCATACAAACATTCCCGTTGATCCTGATATTATAAGATACCTCGAAATCCTCTCTATTGTTCCAAGAATACTTTGTGCCTACTGCCTTGCAGTTCTTCGCCACATGAATATCCCTAAGAATAAATTCTCGCACTTATCGAGTATCCGCTCATTCCCAGTTGTTCATGTGTTTCACTAAGTTCTTCTAAATAATATTCGATATTCCAAAAATCCTTAGCAGCTTATTGCTCTTGAAATTGTTGCTTGCTTGCATTATGGTTAATCCCATAAGTATAGTAATCTTATTGGCATCCCTTGTCACTATCATTTTGAGTACATTGATTCAATATGTTGCGAATGCTTGCAATCCTCAATAAGATCCTAGAGTTCATCCTTTCGGCTCAAACATTGTCTTAAACATGAGCTGGATCTCGACCAATCAAATTTTTGTTGATTTTACCCCTAAGCTTACTCAACTTATCCATCCTTAATCAGAGCGTTTGCTTCTAATCCTTTGATTTGGAAATCTTAATTCCTTGCCTTGAGCTTTGAATTAGTCAGTTGTTTCTATAATCCAAAGCCCTTGCTTTGTTTTGTCTTCTGATCGTGTGTCGATACTCACATCAGCTCCATTATGGACCAACAGAGACATTGTTGGATTTCATATTCAATAACCTTGTGAGCCTTCCCTTAGATACATAACGCCTTTGGTAAATTGTATCCTCTGCTTTCTCAGCCATGCTCAGCTTTCGAGCTGGTGGTATTTACTATTAAAGCTTGTGGTATATATTTTCACGATACCCTGATGGGTTGAACCTATGCCTTCCTTAATATGTGTGAACTCGAAAGTTTTCACGAGTCATACACTTCTGGTATTTTGCCAAATAAAATTTCAACACTACAACTTCCTCGAAACTGAGAAGTGAATGAAAGGTTATGCATTGGAGAAGTGGGAGTCGACCTTGAACTTTGTGTTCATGCCCATGGACACGATGTAGATCTTATCATTAAAACTTCTCTTAAATTAATTATTCCATTGGTATAAGTTCATCTTATATCTGGGATCTGGCCTTTTGCAATCGTGGTTTCGACCATGATTGTTCCCCTTTGATTCTATTTCTCGGGCAAGTTGAAGTACTTGTCCTCTGCAGATCAATATACCTACCCAACCTCTATTCTGCTCTACCTTCGAGTATACCCCCTGGTATCTTGAGGATATCATGCCATTGCACTACATCTTATGAATTGGTGCTGAAGTAATACCTTCCCTTGTCATAGTCACTCCACGGGTCTGGGTTGTCGTCACTCGAGAACACCGATAAGTGCATCGATTCCGCACTCTGATTCAATAACTCTAAGTAATTCTTGTTGCTTACGAGTTTAATAATCCTTCAAGTCATTCCTAGCCTTATTGGCTATATCATTATCGTGCAAACTTTTAACTGTGCTACCTGGTCCTTCTTCCCGGAGCACAACTTTCGACGATGAGCTAGCTTATGACGATCTTCCTTGTCATATCATTTCACCTTGAACATCAAGCTTGATTTCGAGTTCGTGTCGTACCCTTGGTTCCAATAACTTTCGCTTCGTCAGTCCTTTGACTTTATATCATCGATGTTCGATTACATCTTCATGAAATCTCTCGGCAAATGTGTCGCGATGATCATCAGCCTTCTGAGCTTTTCTAGGATATCAATTGAATTCATGATGAGAAATATCATCCTTGTCTTCGATGATTTGAGTTGTCATCGACCACTGTATGGCCTTCCCTCCAACACAAACTTGTTTGTGTTTTGTGTTATACCTTGATGTTCCTTGCTATCCAGCATTTGTTCTTCTTTACCTTGGAAAATTACCACCTTTTATGACAAGATTTTGTGGGAAATTTCACCACCTCTTGAGAACTCTTAATACAAGTGATACTTCTCACCATCGCCATTCTTTCTTGGTCCTCGTGTTAATTAGATCGGTGCTGTTTGGATTCTGCCCTTCTAGCAACCATATTGCTTTGAAGATAATGGTCGGTCGTTCACTCTTAGACTATTTATTATTGAATCACCATTCTGACATTGGTTGTGCAACCCAACCCATATTTCGGGCGCACCTTTCAACCAATGTTTAATTGTGTATGTTTTCCTTAAGCATACGTCATTACATCATTTGTTCTGACAAATGTTATCTCCTTATCCACATAACTGTGGAGATCCATCTTTTTGGATACCTCGTTGAATTATCGCTGAGTCCATTAGCCACCTTCTCATCCCCTCCTTGGTTTAATGATGAACTATTGTTTCGGAACTCGCTTCCATAGATCATTTCCTAAGAATTTTACAATGTCATCTCGTCAATTGTGTTGCATCTTTTCTTCTCAGGCATCCTGAGTCTAAGGTATCCTCACACCAATCAGATCTGAATCTTATTCAGGTATAATGGTTGGGGACATATTTCCAAGAGTTATAACATTGGTCCTTATCTACCGGTAAGGTGATGTCATGCCTAGCACACCTGGCCGTAGGACCTATTGTTATGGCTTCCTTTTTAACAAGGTTACCCATCCTTCCATGAGGAAATTGTAAGACTTATTCTATAAGTTGTTCCTAATGGATCCTTTGTGTATCCAGAGTCCGATCTTTGATTGAAGACCATGTCAACGCTATCTCGAAGCATTTCGGTGGTATTCCAATCTTCAATAAGAATAGTTGAAGCAATGTTATCTTTTCTTTATCAATTATCCTAAACCCTGTTGTATGGGTATTGTCATCAAATCCTCTCCCCTTACCTAAATGGTTTCTACTTTCTATCCCGCCGTGGGTATCTTGCTCTATTTGCCCTTGGGAAGGATATACCCTTGAATCATGTGTTTAAACACATTTTCCTTTCCATTGTTCTGTTTAATCTGATAATCGTATTTTCCTTTCCATTGGTTGGTTTAACGTTTCTTGTGATCTATATGATCTAAGCAGTAATATTCTCCTGCTTATGTAAACACCTCGGTGTACAATTCTGTCAGCAAGATCCTGTTACTATTATTGATGACATTTCGGTAACCACCGATGGACGAGAACCTTGCCTATTGGTCCGCCTCGTTTAAATGAGCAGGAAAATGGTTCTCTTCGTTCCTCGCCCCTAGTACCGATGTTGTTGCCGACATAACTGACATGCTATCCTTTGACATGCCTTTCCACCCTGACCGTGCGAGATGTCATCGCCCTTCCTACTTTTAACCCACATGGTGGGCCCATAACCCACAGTTCCACAGGATCGAAACCTGACTCTCCTGTACAACCCTGTTTCTATTGGTCATTCTCCATGCTTGGCTTCGTATTTAATTCATGGGCCACCTTCCTAGTGCTCTATTCTGGTATCAGACGCAATACTTACTCTCGCTACTCTGAACCCCTTTCTCACTCTGGTTCAGACTTCGAGCAACTATCTATCCGCTTGGAACCTCTTATTGTACCTTCGTACCTTACTCTCGATGTATTAAATATGTTCAACTCGAGAGATAATCCTATGCTCATTCATGGGTTAACCCCAGATTGTTTCCCTCAAAAGCATTCTGTCGTAGCTGAGCTGCCCCTTATCCTTTCGTAAGTACGGTGGAGTTCCGAAGAAATGACGACAAGTTTATCATGATGCATTGGAATAAAGAATTGAAGACATCAACGAAAGGGATTAACTTCTTCGAGAAGATCCGTTAGAATATCGTAACCAGAACTTTCCCCCTTACTCCCCTCTTAAATCTCGAGACGAGATTTCTTGTAGTGGAGGAGAATTGTGACGCCCAGATAATTAAGCTATAGTAATTCTCTGCTAATGATGCCACAACACTTTGATTACTATCGCTAATCTCGCGTTAGTTCAAAAACCGAATTCAAAAAAAAGCAAGCAAAAAAAAAGTGTTCAAACAATGAAACTAAAATGTTCGGGTCATGCCAGATAATGCATAGGTGATTATGGTGGTGAACCAAACATTTATGAAATGCTTAACTGCACTAAAATGATTTAAATAGTAGCAAACCTAATTATTTAAATACCTTTTGGAGTTGAATAAAATGTCAAACTGATTTATTTGAGGACTAGACTTTTTGTGACTATGGACTAAGTTGAAATGCTAATTTAGATGCTAAGTGTATTTTTTACTAAAACTAAAATAAAAGGGAAACTAGTAATAAAACAGAAAAGGAAAAGACAAAAAAACAAAGAAACCCTCCCCCCCGCTGGGCCTCGGCCCAGCTGGCCACTAAGCAAGACAGGCCGGCCCAGCCGACCACCTCGCTCGCCTGGCCTTCTAAGGCCCCGCTACCCCCACCATAACCTAATCCCCCCCCATGATCCCCACTCCTCACATGCCTCTCCTCCTCCCCCGTTCTGGATCTGGACGGAGCACCCGACCCCGATGTCCCTCGTCCCACCGCGGTCACCACTTGCCCCGCCGCCTAGGAGCTCGTCGCACACCTCGTCGTCGACCACTTTCTCGCCCCCGACCATGCGTACGAGCTAGGGCGCCCCCACGACGCCGCCTCGTGCTGGGCTTCCTCCTCGGGCCGCCGCATGCCGCCACCAACTCCGGCCACCCCGAGCGCTTCCCCGACTCCTCCCCGAGCACGCTTCGCTCAACTACAGGGCTATGTGAGCCCCCTTCCCATCCCCTCTTCTCCCTAGCAGATTCGCCGTCGTCCCCGCACGCGCGCGCTCGTCCTCCCTAGTAACTCGCCGTCGCCCGTGCTGCTCCCGCTCCACGCCTCGCCGCACTGGCCGCGCCCCCGACCCCGGCCTCCCGCAGCTCTCACCAGCACAGACCCCCCTCCCACTCGCGTGACTGTGCCTCACGTCGTCCAGTCGTCGCCCTTGCTCCCCGTGGCAAACCCCGTCGCCGCAGCCCCTACTGCATCCGCCACGCCCGCCGCCTGCTGTGCGCGCCCGCGCGCAATCCCCCCTGCGCTGCGCTTGGTAGCCGCCCCCTCACCTTGCTGACCTGCTCCGGTCGGCTGCGGCTGCCCTGCCGTGGCCGCCGGCCATTCGGGCTACGCCCGCACCCAGCGCCCGTTAGGCCCCTGTGAGCAAATGACATGTGGGGCCCTTGCCCCCGTGAACGTTTAATAAAAAAGATTTAAAAAAAGTAAATAATAATAAAAATAAATATATTAAATAATCAATTAATTAATCCTGATTAGATTAGCCTAATTAACTCGTTATCCTAATTAACTGTGATTAATTAACTAACAGTGAATGACATGCGGGACCCACACATAGTTGACCCAGTCAGCTGCTCAGTTGACTGCTGGCGTCAGCATGATGTCATGCTGACGTCATCTTTTACTATTCTGGATAATGTTGAATTAAATAATTAATTCCAAAAATTAATAAAAAATTAGAAAATCATTTTAAAATAAACCGTAGCTCGGATCAAAAAACTTTATACATGAAAGTTGCTCAGAACGACGAGACGATTTTGGATACGCAACCCGTTCGTCCGCCACACCCCCCTAACCTATCGAACTCGCAACTTTCCCCCTCCGGCTCCTCTGCCCGAAAACGCGAAACACCGGGGATACTTTCCCGGATGTTCCCCCTTCACCGGTATCACCTCATACCGCGTTAGGGCACCCCTAGCACCGATACTTGTCATGTCATGCATCGCTATGCATCTGTTTGCTTAAATATTTATTGTTTCTTCCCCCTCTTCTTCCGCTAGACACCGAGACCGACGCCACTGCTACCCAGTACGACTACGGTGTTGACGACCCCTCTCTCTTGCCAGAGCAACCAGGCAAGCCCACCTTGATCACCAGATATCGTCTACTCTTCTCTATACTGCTTGCATTAGAGTAGTGTAGCAATGTTACTGCTTCCCGTTATTCCTATCCTGATGCATAGCCTGTCCTTGCTACTACTGTTGTTACCTTTACCTGCAATCCTACATGCTTAGTATAGGATGCTAGTTTTCCATCAGTGGCCCTACATTCTTGTCCGTCTGCTGTGCTATACTATCGGGCCGTGATCACTCGGGAGGTGATCACGGGTATATACTATACTTTATACATGATACATGTGGTGGCTAAAGTCGGGTCGGCTCGAGGAGTACCCGCTAGTGATTCACGGATTGGGGGCTGAAAGGACCTTTGTCCCAACGGCCCTCTGGGTGGATCTTTGTGGCGGAGCGATAGGGCAGGTTGGGACTACCTGGGTGAGAGGTGGGCCTGGCCCTGTCGGCGTTCGCGGTTACTTCAAAATAACACGCTTAACGAGATCTTGGTATTTGATCTGAGTCTGGCCATTTGGTCTATACGCACTAACCAACTACGTGGGAAAGATATGGGCACTCGACGTCGTGGTATCAGCCGAAGCCTTCGTGACGTTAGCGACTGAGCGGCGCGCGCCGGGTTGGACCGCGTAACGTGACTTCCTTTGTAATGGAGGTTGCTAGGTCTGCTCTCCGGCCGCGTACGCAACGTGCAGGTGTGCTATGGGCGATGGGCCCAGACCCCTGTGCGCTTAGGATTAGACCGGCGTGCTGACCGCTCTGTTGTGCCTAGGTGGGGCTGCGACGTGTTGATCTTCCGCGGCCGGGCATGACCCAGAAAAGTGTGTCCGGCCAAATGGGATCGAGCGTGTTGGGTTATGTGGTGCACCCCTGCAGGGAAGTTAATCTATTCGAATAGCCGTGTCCCTCGGTAAAAGGACGACCCGGAGTTGTACCTTAACCTTATGACAACTAGAACCGGATACTTAATAAAACACACCCTTCCAAGTGCCAGATACAACCCGGTGATCGCTCTCTAACAGGGCATCGAGGAGGGGATCGCCGGGTAGGTTTATGCTATGCGATGCTACTTGGAGGACTTCAGTCTACTCTCTTCTACATGCTGTAAGACGGAGGCTGCCAGAAGCATAGTCTTCGACAGGATTAGCTATCCCCCTCTTATTCTGGCATTCTGCAGTTCAGTCCACTGATATGGCCCTTTACACATATACCCATGCATGTGTAGTGTAGCTCCTTGCTTGCGAGTACTTTGGATGAGTACTCACGGTTGCCTTGTTCCCCCTTTCCCCTTTTTTATACCCGATTGCTGCAACCAGACGTTGGAGCACAGGATCTAGACGCCACCGTCGACGACGACTCCTACTACACTGGAGGTGCCTACTACTACGTGCAGCCCGCTGACGAGGACCAGGAGTAATTAGGAGGATCCCAGGCAGGAGGCCCGCGCCTCTTTCGATTGTATCTCAGTTTGTGCTAGCCATCTTATGGCACCTTGCTTAACTTATGTCTGCACTCAGATATTGTTGCTTCCGCTGACTCGTCTATGATCGAGCACTTGTATTCGAGCCCTCGAGGCCCCTGGCTTGTATTATGATGCTTGTATGACTTATTTATGTTTTAGAGTTGTGTTGTGATATCTTCCCGTGAGTCCCTGATCTTGATCGTACACATTTGCGTGCATGATTAGTGTACGATTGAATCGGGGGCGTCACACAAACCTACGCGCCACAAGCAACGTCTTGCGGACATCATTTCTAGGTTTGTCATCACTAGTGTTGGAGGCATTGTTGTGGACGTTGGAGGGATCTTTCTACCATTATAATAGTGGATGACGTGGTAGTTGCATAGAAATTCTGCGTGGAGTTGGCGATCTTGGGCAGCAATGCAACCACGACTCCATGAGGTAGGGATGCAGATCAGCATGGCTGGGGCGTGATCTTGAGCTGCGAGGGCAGGAGGATTGTTAGCTGAGACAGACGTGTTCTAGATTGGACGATTGTACGTTAAGTCGGGGTGGTGGTGCCGAAGGTGCTGTGGCGGCCGTGGTCTGCTGGTAGCTGGGTCATGCGACATTTTAGCTTGAGGGAGACTTGTGGTATGGCGGAGCGGAGGACCCGGAAAGTGTTATTGGCTGATTGTGCATGCTGCAATGAAGTAGATGATGTCGGGGCGGCTCCGACATTTTCACAAATTTGAGGGCTTAAGATTCGTGTCCTTTGGGCAACGAAGTTGCCTTCGGTGTTGGTCCATGTTAGGTGATGCAAATAGTGCATGCCCTGTGGATTGCATACCCTTTATTTCCGCGAAAGAGTTGTGGCTGCTCCTTCACGGATTCATCTTTTCAACAACGTGGAAGGTCAACTAGTACGGCAGAGAGGGGTTCCTGTCAGTTTGTTGAGTACTTGAGCATCTTATCGCCGAGAGTAAGCTTGGCCCTGTGTGTAAGGTGCTCAGGAGTGGGTTTGGCCCTTTATATATCGATTTTCACTCAGTTTTCCATTAATTAATGGACAACTCTCTTTATCTTAACTAATAGATGAGACGATTAGTTTCACAAAAGAAATGGAGATGATGGTGACAAGTGTGAACAATCAAATAAAGCACATCTGCCACAAATTCAACATACATCACAAAAAAGGAATAAAAGGGTAAGTTTATGATAGATAATATTAAACTGTCAACTAATGCATCCAATATTATTGATCGAGAAGCTCCTATTCATTAGATATGCATCTTCCGACCCATCTCTATCAATGAAGAACAATCTGAACGTACATTATACCATTTATATGAGGATAAGTTTTGGCTGATTTTTTGATTATCTCCATGTTTGTGAGTAACCATGGACTGACCTTGAGTTCGACACACACATAGGCCCATGTGTCAAACTGATTAGACATGCGTCTATGTGTTAAATGCTAGGGTATACTCCTATTTTGTTGGTCTTTTTAGACATCGACAGGCAATCTCAAACACTAGACATTTTTTTCAATTGGAAAGCACAAGGAGATGCACTTTCCACTTCCATTTGAATCTAAAAGGAAACTAAACTTGACTGAATTCAAAGCTTTTCTCTTTTGGATGTATGAATCAAAGTTTTACAATGTTGACTGCATGTTCTGAAACATTCAAAAGATGAGATGAGCAAGCATGTTGATTCACGTTCATTCCACTCATTAATTGGTTCTGATTAATAAAACATCTCATTGCATATTGGACAATTACATGATATTCTATTCTTACGCAAAGATTCCCTTTCTTCGTTTTGAATAAAATGAACAATAGAGCTACCAATTGACCAAAAGTATAGAAAGATTACCGTTTTGCACTTTCTTTCTACAAGATGACATGGCGTATATTTGATTTTAATGTAAAGAGAGCCTTGCCACGTAATAGGCCTCATCCCCTCCCCTTTCTCTCACTGTTTTTATACTATGAGAGATCTCTCTTTCTTCTTTTCTGCAACTAGTAGCTTGCTCATTATGTGACCTATAGTTTTTATATACTACATACTGATCGAATATTTTGAAAGAAAAATAATGATCGAATATTGTTGATACATTGAACGTTACGTGGAAATGGAAAGTGTAGCATGAGTTGACCCGATTCCGTCGGTCTCTGCTTCACGGAGGATTAGATTAAATAGTAAGTGCATCACCTGTCGAATTGTGATAAGCGGATGCATGCCGGCCACGAGACGTTATGTAAAGCTGCATTGCTTTTGTGTGATTTTTTAAGACACATAGCAGATGCATACATTCACAACATGCACACACACTTACATGTATTCAACACCTATAAATACATGCAAACAAACCTACCCCTATGAACAACTCGGAGAGACCGAGCCTACGGATTTTGAGATTGGCAAAATCGCCACAAACACCTCATAGTTGACGGCACACTATATCATTGAAAGAATATCGCCGAAAAGCATAAATAAATCTAGGAACTATGCGAGCAGCCGTGCCATGTTTAGGACTTAAACCTGGACTGGCTGGTTCACACATGAAAGCTAACCATGTAAGTTAAGATTAATTCACACGAGTTATTATGTATATTTTAGGTAGTTGCTATGTATATAGTGTTGAACTTATTAGATCCTCCTACTTAAATAAAGGTATAAAATTATTTACATGAGTACCCTTATTATCACATTGAATATGCACTAGTACATGAACTCCTTACTAGTGGTGTGCAGTCACGCCACTAGCAATGAACATACTAGTGGTGTGCAAGTAGTTGCACTCTACTGGTAAGACAAACGTTAGTGACGTGCAACTTAATTAGGGCGCAGGCTGTTGGGGAACGTAGCAGAAATTCAAAATTTTCCTACGTGTCACCAAGATCTATCTATGGAGAAACCAGCAACGAGGGGAAGGAGAGTGCATCTACATACCCTTGTAGATCGCTAAGCGGAAGCGTTCAAGTGAACGGGGTTGATGGAGTCGTACTCGTCGTGATTCAAATCACCGATGACCAAGTGCCGAACGGACGGCACCTCCGCGTTCAACACACGTACAGCCCGGTGACGTCTCCCATGCCTTGATCCAGCAAGGAGAGAGGGAGAGGTTGAGGAAGACTCCATCCAACAGCAGCACAACGGCGTGGTGATGATGGAGGAGCGTGGCAATCCAGCAGGGCTTCGCCAAGCACCGCAAGAGAGGAGGAAGAAGAGACGCAGGGCTGCACCAACGAGAGAGAGATCGAATCACGTGTTGTGGGCAGCCCCAATGCCTCAATATATATAGGGAAGGGGAGGAGGGTGCGCCCCCTCTAGGGTTCCCACCCCTAGGGGGGGCGGCAGCCCTAGATGGGCAAGGGGGAGGCGGCCAAGAAGGGGGGAGAAGGGGAGGCGCAGCTAGATGGGCCTTAAGGCCCATCTGCTCTAGGGTTTGCCCCCCTTCCCACTCCCTTGTGCCTTGAGCCCCTGTGGGGGGGCGCACCAGCCCACCTGGGGCTGGTCCCCTCCCTCACTTAGCCCACGTAAGCCTCCGGGGCTTGTGGCCCCACTTGGTGGACCCCCGGACCCCTCCGGTGGTCCCGGTACGTTACCGATAAAACCCGAAACTCTTTCGGTGACCAAAACAGGACTTCCCATATATAAATCTTTACCTCCGGACCATTCCGGAACTCCTCGTGACGTCCGGGATCTCATCCGGGACTCCGAACAACATTCGGTAACCACATACAAGCTTCCTTTATAACCCTAGCGTCATCGAACCTTAAGTGTGTAGACCCTACGGGTTCGGGAGACATGCAGACATGACCGAGACGTTCTCCGGTCAATAACCAACAGCGGGATCTGGATACCCATGTTGGCTCCCACATGTTCCACGATGATCTCATCGGATGAACCACGATGTCAAGGACTTTAATCAATCCCGTATACAATTCCCTTTGTCTATCGGTACGATACTTGCCCGAGATTCGATCGTCGGTATCCCGATACCTTGTTCAATCTCGTTACCGGCAAGTCTCTTTTACTCGTTCCGTAACACATCATCCCGTGATCAACTCCTTGATCACATTGTGCACATTATGATGATGTCCTACCGAGTGGGCCCAGAGATACCTCTCCGTTTACACGGAGTGACAAATCCCAGTCTCGATTCGTGTCAACCCAACAGACACTTTCGGAGATACCCGTAGTGTACCTTTATAGCCACCCAGTTACGTTCTGACGTTTGGTACACCCAAAGCATTCCTACGGTATCCGGGAGTTGCACAATCTCATGGTCTAAGGAAATGATACTTGACATTATAAAAGCTTTAGCATACGAACTACATGATCTTGTGCTAGGCTTAGGATTGGGTCTTGTCCATCACATCATTCTCCTAATGATGTGATCCCGTTATCAATGACATCCAATGTCCATGGTCAGGAAACCGTAACCATCTATTGATCAACGAGCTAGTCAACTAGAGGCTTACTAGGGACATGGTGTTGTCTATGTATCCACACATGTATCTGAGTTTCCTATCAATACAATTATAGCATGGATAATAAATGATTATCATGAACAAGGAAATATAATAATAATCAATTTATTATTGCCTCTAGGGCATATTTCCAACACAGGCCACTATGTTTTTGGCTGCTTTTAAAAAGCTAACTGCTATTAGTGTTGGACGCTGGCACGCGGCGTGCAACACATGCCCATAGTAAAAATTTTAGGGCCAAAATAATCAGCGACAACAAATTCGTATCGTGACAGTGAAATTGGTAGTGCTTTTTGCTGCTGTAGCAATGTTTTTATATAAATCAAAATATCAAAACACATTGATATCGATAGGTTACATGCATGTTTTCAGATGTTGAATTTGTAAAACAAGTAGTGCCATCTCATGCATACTAGCTTGAGGGTGGCTACTCTATTGTGGGGCGGGGAGGAGGCATAACAGTTTAAGTCGCGGACAACGAATCAATGGTGTCCAAAGAGCACAATATCAGCATAGATACTAAACATATAGCAACATACATACTCCCTCCATTTCTTTTTAGTCTGCATATAAAATTTAGTCAAAAACATCAACATTCACAATATGAAACCAATATTATTAGATGCATTATGAAATTAATTTTCATACTATATAATTTTAGTATTGTAAATGTTGATATTTTTTGATATAATTTGGTTAAAACTTTGCTTAGCTTGACTTCAAACAAATCTTATATACGGAGAAATAAATGGAGGGAGTACATAGCAAAGGCACCTTCTATATCAGCTTAGATAACAAATATGACACATATGAACACATGGCAACATTACCACGTTAATATAACAAGGTCTCATTTTGCTGCCATGGCAAAATTTTTGAGCCTTGAGTCTTATTGTTGCTTCCATGGCAGCATTTTGTGTTCATTTTTGCTTCCATGGCACCATCTGCGAGCCAAAAGTGCTCATTTTGGTACCATGACAGATTTTTTGAGCCTTGCGCTCATGTTTGCTGCCATGGCAACATGTACTATGTTCATTTTTGCTGCAATGGTAATATTTATGAGTCAAACTGCTCATAGATTTGCCATGGCAGGTTTTTTAGCCTTGGGCTCATATTTGGTTCCATGGAAAAAAAATTAGCCTTTCCACCAAAGTTTACTACCATGGCAACATTATACATCCAGTTCAGCTGCCAGGACAACATTTATGAGCCAAAGTGCTTATTTTGCTACAATGGAATTTTTTTGAGCATCGGGGCTCATATTTATTTTCATGGTTGCATTTCATGTTTATTTCTGCTACCAAGGCTTTATTTATTAGTCAAAATGCTCATTTTACTTTCATGGATTGATTTTTATGTTTCGATACCTCAGAAAACCTAGTTTGGTTAATGAAGTATACATAATAGGTGACTTTCAACATGCATCTCAAAAACTTAAGTAACAACAACACAGAAATATAACTCTACATACTCAAGTTTGGAACAACATACTAAAAATGGAAAGTATTGTTATAGAAACCACCACTCCATCGTTAGTTGTTCACTTCAGGGGAACAAGCTTTTGTTATACTAGGACGAAGAAGGGGGAGCATCTCTCATCGAGGTAACCAAGGACGACATGTGTTGATAATGTCCGTTCATGGGAGACGCGTGCTCCTCTTGGCTTTCTTTGCCGCCATATAAGATCTCATTCTCATTGACGACATCCTTGTTGATGATCTTGGCAAGGGAAACCTAGATTCTTCTAAAATCTTCTTGACAATCTATGAGTGCGATTTTCTTCATGGTTTTACCACCACTTGGCGATGTTCTCCCGTTCTTTGAATGTTTCCTAATCCCGTGTATACTCATGCATGTGGTGCATGACGTAGTAGGCGCACGCCACACTATTTCCATTCTGTTGTTGCAGGGAACATAAGTTTGTTGTGTGGCCGAAGCGGGGCATGTCGACCTTGGTCCTCTTCATGAAATCTTCCTTGATGGTACCTCCCTAAACTAGTCAAAGATAGTGTAATCTAGAAACCCTTTCATTTTGATGTAGTCTCTCTTCTCTCTTTGATACAAATCTAAGAAATAAGAGTTGGTAGTCCTCACAGATAGAACGAAAAGAATACGATGATCTTTGGGCAAGCAGTTGAACATACTAGTATCGCTAACCTTGGTACAATGCACGCACAATGGAGATCTATGGAAGCATATTTTAATTATTGCTAGCAAAGAACTTACTAGGGACGGTAGGGTGCAAGATAGTACTCCGGATACTTATTGGCAACCATGAAGTCAGGAAGGTACTTCATTGTTTCTAAACCTCTTGGGTTGAGAAAGCTATTCTCGTGTAGGTATAATGGTCTGCTATCACAACCTCATCATGCTTCTTGATCTTGGCCGTATTAGCTAGATGAAGCGCTGATAACATGACTAACGGTTCACCGAGCCTGAGGTGGAACATGTTGAAGATCTCCCTGAAGTCAAAATATAATTTCTCCACGAGGAAATCTTCGAAGATGCAAAACCAGGTGGCCCCTTGACCGTGTAATACGAGAACTAGCACATATGCCCCCCTTCGCTCTTTCGAGAATGTCATCACAAAGAATCATAATTTTGTGTGACATGGTGTCATAAATATCACTTAGTAGCATGGGTTCACCAGGGACATGGCCCACTCAGAATGTAATACGATAATCCTTAGCTCGGATACTGATCTTCTTCTCAGTCGATTTTTGGGTGCCACCTCCCGTGTTGGCGTAATGACCTTTTCCCTATCTTCCTCTTTTCGGGTCCGACCTGTGCCACTTGGGCACCGACCAGAGCTTCTTGGGTGCCCGTTTTAAGGTCTTCAGAGTGATCTTTTCTAGAGGGGACCTTGATCATTCATGTCAGCTGACAGCGTACTAAATACTCTTAGAATAAATATAACTAATCATACGAAGCATGCCATCATAGTGTTGATTAAAGTACATATCTATGTCCTCACTCTGCTCATCTTCGACGGTGGCATCATCATCAGCCACCACATCCTCAGAAGCTTGGGTTTTGCCCATACCCAAATGAGATGATCCTAGAATCCTAGTGTGGGAACGTTAGTATGGAGCGCCGAGGGCGTTGGAGTTTCATGTGGGTAAGATTTGCTGAAATATATTTGCGTCTTAGGCCACCTAAGGAGCCAATTCTTCCAATCTATTCCCTCTACTTTTAAACATAAGTATTTTTAGCGATTTCAATATAGACTACATACAGATGAATATATACATATTTTAGAGTATAGATTCATTTATTTTTCTTCGTATGTAGTCTGTATTGAAATCTTAAAAAGGCTTATATTTAGGAACGGAGGGAGTATGAGCTTAATGTGTGTTTCTTCATTTGCCCCTTAAGGTTGTTCACGAGGATCTAGACAGTATCTTGTAGTAAATGGATCCGAAAGTAAAATATTGAAACATTTGTATGGAATGATTCAAACAATACATTCTAGTAAATGGATATTTAATTTAACAATAATGTAAATGTGGTCTGAAAAATCAAACTTGGAATGGTTGCATTATATGACCTATGGTAGTTGTTAGATTTACTAAGTGTTGTAAAATAATCTTGATATACATTGCTTAGGAAACAAAGGATACCAGGGGAAGAATCATAGTTTCGAAAGGAGAGTATCATGTTTAGAGAGAGTTGATAACTTTATTATTTATTTAAATTGAAAGTTTTTAAACATTTAATATACACCATTTATAGTTCCATGTAATTTTTCAGAAATTTTTAGGGTTAGTTTGCTATTTTAAGGGAATTTAATGTCTTATGTTATTAGCGATGTGCAGAATGGACAACGCACCACTAGTAAGCTTATTAGTGGAGTGCTCGCTGTTCCTACATGCCATAGCAAGTTTTCAGGGTATTTTATAAATTTGGTGATATTTTAAGGCGCTTAAAGGTTAGCGTTGTGTTACAAATCCAATATGAAAGTTTGTGCTTGTATATTTCTGTATTATGGAAGAAACAAACTGGAAAATTGAAACATCTGTATGAAAAATTCAAACATTTGCTCCTAGTAAATGGATTTTGAATTAAAAAATATATAGGTGTGGTTGAAAAAAAAATGATGCTTAGCATGCTGTCATTCTATGACCTCTAGAAGTTGTTGTCAAATTTGTAAAGTGTTACACAACAGTTCTAATATTTCTTAGAAACCGAATAATATCCATGGAAGAATCGCGGTTTCAAAGGGGAAGTGACAAGTTTGAGAGAGAGAGAGAGAGAGAGAGAGAGTAATAGTTTTGTTATTTACCTAACATTGCAGGTTTTTCAACATTTAATATACAACATTTATAGTTTCCTGTAAAAATTGTGTTTTCTTAGGGTAAGTTTGCTATTTTAATGTATGTAAATTTGATATGTTATTAGCTCTTGAACGCGACTGTTTGCACCATTGTGGCCAATATGTCTTGGGTGTCCGCCGCTTCAGCCTCTTCATCATGTCCGGCCTCATCATCATGTCAAAACTCTTCATCGTGTATAGGCGCCGCTTGGTGCTCCATCCCTTCTTCTTTCGAATCTTCACTTCTTGACCCTTCGGCATCGGCAACATCCTCATCCACCCCACCATGACTTGTCCATCGTGTAATTATCCATGAAATCCCGCATGAGTAAGTGAGCCTCCACCTCGCCACAATAGGATGTGAACTTTTGCATATTTTTTGCATGAACATGCCTCCTTGCCACCCCTTCAATGTATTGGAAGGAAAATGCTAAGAACACTTCCAAAATTTGTTCCATTATATCGCTGGCAAGATCGATCCCTGTAAGACGATACAAGCAAGAAACTGAAACGAACAAGG
The DNA here is from genome assembly GCA_032464435.1 of Aegilops umbellulata. Taxonomy (NCBI): domain Eukaryota; kingdom Viridiplantae; phylum Streptophyta; class Magnoliopsida; order Poales; family Poaceae; genus Aegilops; species Aegilops umbellulata. The sequence continues at coordinate 250,567,510 of CP136060.1, forward strand.
TCATAGAAATTTTTGCCAGGACCCTTGATAAAGAACGACACAAATTGAGTGTGCGAGAAGTTTGATAAAACGTTAACGAGGCAACATTTTAAAAACATTGGCCACTTATGTAGCCATGGAAAAAACAAATGGACCAGCTTTAGTTGTTGCCTCGGCATGATGGCTAGTACCAAAGTCCCTCCTCGACATAACGATGGCTCTAAGGTTGAACAATCTTTTTCATCATCTCATACAGATATGCATATCCGCAAAAATTTCTATACATTTTATTTCATTCAAAAAGTAAATTCTCGCCAAGAGAGGACCGATAGAGCTAGTCATCAATCGATCGATAAATGAGCCCCCTATGTTGTGTGGAAAGAGAAATACTAATGGAGACGGAGAGAGCTCTAGAGGACTTAGGGGAGAGATATCAAAACATTAATGAAAGAGAGAGAGAGAGAGAGAGAGAGAGAGAGAGAGAGAGAGAGAGAGAGAGAGAGAGTTAATTTAACGCATGAGAGAGTGTGGTATAGAGATAGTAGCTAACTAAAGAGCTTAATTAATTAGCTAGATAGATCTAGGGCTACTTTGGTAGCTAGATCTAAAAATGTGGAGTGACGTGTGGGAGAGATTAATTTGAAGAAAGAAAAAAGGGAAGATGAGGAATAACGGTGAAGAGGGAGTCAACAAGTGAGAGAGGCTCAGATGTGTACAATGAATTCTCCTCAAATAGCTCGTAGCTATTAGCAGCGTGTGGTGCAACACACGCCCCACTAATAATCTAACTACTAGCCGCATGTTAGTCAGTAGGAATGCCACCATAAGTAGGACCCACGCAATAGACACTAGTGGCGCGTAGGAGACGAGCACAACCCACTACTAGTGTATACACTAGTGGCATGTGACAAATTAGGAACAAGCAACAAGTGGGGCCCACATGTGGGTCCATAAGTAATTACTAAAGGCAAACACACCACTAGTTTGTTTAGTATTAGTAACGTGCAACTTAGACATCACACAGCTAGTAAGTTCTATCGGGCATGCTTCCGGATGAAACTTACTAGTGGCATGCGCGTCTTATGGCACACCAATTAGTTGATTATTAGTGATGTGTTCCTATGACTGGCACACCACTAGCATTTTGGTCACTTACTAGTGGTGTGTGAATCTTTTGGCACACGGCTAATAAGGAAAACTTATGAGGGGTTTCATCACTACTGATGCTGTCAACCTTAGAAAAAAATAAGTCATCGAACGAACCCTAGCAACCAAGTGCTAGCATCCTCCACCTTCGTGTACACAAGTTCCCCTCACTCCCGTCAGTCTTTTTAGCTGAAGGTGGGAGAAATTACAAATCTTTATATGGTATGAATTTTTGATATTTCAGTTTTAGTTTTGTGTGTATTTGGTGACGAGGTCTTGTAGTGGAGACAACGTTGTGTCAAATAATGGTTTTTGGGCTATATCCCTACCATGGTGCGACTTCATGGTTGATGTCCGGGAGCTAGTGGCATCAAAAGTCCTAGCACTAGCAAGTTTATAAGACCACATAGCGCATGAAGAGATGTATTGCCACCACGACATCACAACAACCTTGTGACTAGGGACCTTAAACCTAAAAGTCTAGAGAGTGAAATCCGAGATAATGTTTCAAATCATTACAATTTTATGACACAAACACACGCCAACCCTGTTGGGTAGAAGCACAAAGAGCTAAAAACGGGACCCAAAAACATGGACTAAACAAGCCAAACTAAGCCCTAAACTAAGGAAGCTAGCTAGTAAAAGGCAATAAGCTCAAGTCTTCTTGGAGCTCCTCAACACACCTCACCAAGTAGACCACCACTCGAAGGCAAACTCCAACTGACGGGCCAGACGAAATAAGCTACCATCAGTTTGATGGAGGAAGGGCCACATACACAACGACTCCAAGGAGGAAACCAACATCCACATACGTTGTCATCGTCCGCCTGACAAGATCAAGCATGAAATTTGCCGGCGCCCGCCCTACCAACTCGAGAGAGCACCACTATCGATCAACAACCACACCCAACGCTCCTTGACTAAAGAGTACCACCGGCGACCTACCCACATGCCACCGATCCTAGGAGCCCCCGGTCTTGGGATGACCTCGCATACCAAGCAGATTGCCGTCTATAAGAGGCCAAGAAGACATCAAGGTACATTGACGACGACAAGAGGCACCTAGAGGAACCTTGGTACAAAAAAATCAAATGAACACCGCCAAGGAAGACACTAAGGAAGGTAGGACACGACACCGGGGAGGAAGTCGAATGGCTCGGGGATGATGGACAGGGAGCAACGTCTCCAGGGAGAAAAATGATGTACTTAGATGTTGTTGTCGCCAGCAATGGCCAAGGTCTTGCATAGCTTTCGCTGGACCCTACTCCCGAAGCACTGAAGCGTGACCACCATGTCGAGGAAGAGCAACTGCTCTTCAACATGAGAAAGCCGCTGGTCCCTGTCAAGCCACCCGGCCAAAGCCGGTCCGAGCCCCAAACCGACGGCGGAGCCACGAAAGTACGAGCGGATGTTGGCTGCCCTAACCCCTGGTTACAGCCGCCCCACCGGCTCAGCGGCCCCATCCTGCCAAGCACCGGACAACATGTCCTCAGGCAGCAAACCCCCGACACACAGTCGGCCGGGGCAGCCACCGGCACCCCAGTCCGCAACCACCTCAGGAAGGAGGTGGCGGCCACACCCCCCCAGCCGCGACCACCAGCCAGGCCGAAAGCCCTGCTCAATGCGGATCTGGGCCGGAGCAAGCTCAATAGCACAAAAGCTGACGGATCCGGTTGTCCCCGCATTCGGGAGCCCGACAGGATGTCGCGCCCCGTCTAGTGGCTGACCCGCGCCGCCGCAACCTCGAACAGGGAGGGAAGGAGAGGCCCCGCTGCCTCCTGCGTCTCACGGGCTTCGCCCGGCGGACCCCCTCGGGCGGTGGCGAGGGGGGGGGGGGGGGGGGGGGGACGGGGGAGGCGAGAGTGCCTGCGGCAGAGGTAGGGCCCCAGCGATGCGCGCGCGGGGCGCGTAGCGGGAACGGGGGAGGAAGGGGAGAAGGGGGGATCTAAGGGGGCTAGATAAGAGGAAAGATTGTGAATTCGGGGAGTTTGATTATAATCTTTGTTACGGTCATATAAAATTACTTGCGAGAGAATACATTAGTAGATACTCCATCCGTTCATAAATATAAGATGTTCTAACTCTTTCCCAAATTAGATGTATATATACATGTTTTAGTGTATTTGTTCATTCATTGGAGTCCGTATATAGTCTATATTAAAATATCTTATATTTGTGAATGAAGGGCGTTGTTTTTTGTTTTTCTGTTATACTGTGGATGAAAAAAAAGTCCTATTTTCACTGCAGGTACATGCACCAAGCATCTAGCCAGTACACCGACTAGTAGCTAGAAGCCCGGAAATGCGCACACGGTTATTACGAACGTCTTTAGCTTGATGCTTAGAGATCAGATGCACATCATTTCGTACATTATCTATAGCCTTCTCTCCCCTGCCTGCCGTCTGTTTCACACCAGTCGCAATTGCTACAGTTGATCGATGGCGTGCTTCACATGTTTGAAACTTCGCCCGCACAGATACGTGTCGGCATATCTTTACTTATTGTCAAACTAGGTCGATCCTAGTCTTGGTAATTAAACACATATACCTACATGTGCAATGCATACAAATTTACCAAGCAAAAGTTAGCTTTAGCTAACTGGAATAATTAAGGAACTTCCAATCAGTCGATCGATCAAGTTAATTCGATTCCTAATAATAAAGTAAGGGGAGGAGGGATCGAAGAAAACTGGAAATGGCCCCTCGATGGCGTGGAGCCTTTCGGCCACTTTGGAGCATTTAGGTAACCAACATTATTCTTTGCTTCCTCATCTCTTAATTAAGCATACATCCATACATGCGTCCGCCACTCAAGTTTTTGCTTAGATTCGTTCAAAAATAAATGTTTGGAACAACCAATTCATATAATGCTTAGCCGACGTGTGTATCGCATTATTTATATTCTCATGCACTGATGCACAAAGCAAACCAAAATTATATGTCGCCCTTTCAAAATATCAATAGATTCCTGCAGAAAAAAAAATATCTATCGACCCATTTCTGATTTGTGCATGCATGTAGCTACCCGACCGTGGTACGTGGCTCAGAGTATAAATATCTCCTCCATGGTCCGATGAATGCATATTCATGCAAAATCTTAGTCGTTATCGAGCCAGCTTAGCTTAAATATCTACTGGTTTTACACATATGCGGACATCGATCCGTCGCAAATAATGCATCCAACGAGCATATTTCATACAAAACGAATATTACTAATTGTGCAACTGTAATTTATTTTAGTTACTACTAGCTTGTTAGTCCATATATTACCGAGGTCATCGGTCCTAGATTCTCGTTAGATCGATATCTAGTGTTTTCACCGGAATGCGCTTGCTCGTAGTTGAAGTCGTCTCTACCATCAACACTTGTCCGACTAACACCTTGCTAGCCGCATACTATAGGAAGAGATACGGGAAGACAAAGACGTCCCATACCACCTCACCACGGCCGGGTCATTGTCGCACCAACTTCGATCCAGCAACAGGCAAAGTATGACACCTCCGCCAGATCCACCATGCAGCTGGCACATGCAAGCATATGTGAGGATCGGATTAACACTCCTTTGGATAACTAAGATGTAACTGTGAAAATGGTTAGGGATTTTTTATTAAAAAAACCTCATATGGCAAAATATTTTTGACATATGAACACAATCTGATTTGAGTCTGAACTTCCTTGTTAGGATATATATGATATGTTACTGCTTATAAACGATGATATAGACTTCTATTTTCGTAGCCAGATTATCCGACATTTTAAATACACTTATTTTTTTCGTAAACTACCAACTTACAATGTGGTTCTTATCTTATTGAAAATATATTTCTTTCTAAAATATATCTATATAATCTATTTCACATACATGCATATGGTAAATGTTCGCTTTGATCCGCTACCGTACCATGTTTGAATCAAACATAATCCAATGTTCGTGTCTGCATCCGACCGGTATCCATCTTGCTTCTGTATCAAGGGAAAAGATTATGAAATAACATATGCTTTATGTGATATCTGACCGAATCTGCTCCAGCTTCATCGTTAAAAAGATGTTACCAGTAAAACCATAATGTACAACATTTCAAAATTTATGTTTTTTAAATTCTTCCATGTCATATAATGACAACAGATATAATATGCTATGCAATATAGGTTATCTCTACTAACTAATATTTCCATGTCCTAGAGAAATATGAGGGTTAAAATCTAACTAAAAATGTGTGACTATGAGTTGACATGTAGTGTAATGAAAATTTCTGTTATCTTCTTCTTGTTAAGAAAAAGCGTACCTTTTCTCCATCTCTGCATACCAAAATCAACAATTATATACTCCCTCCATTCCTTGATATAAGGTGTATAAGTTTTTGAGAAAAAGTCCAAAATATAAGGTGTATTGCATTGCACCACTCATTTGGATAATTTTTTTAGGGATTTGATTACATTTCCTTATATCATGCAAGCTCCCCTATTTTCTCATGTCAACTAGTCATGTGTAATCTCACCCAAAACTTCTAAATTTTTTCCTCCACATACGTTCTTTAATTTCCGTGCCAAAAACTATACACCCTAAATTTAGGAATGGAGGGAGTATCTTGCATGATATCATGAAGAAAAGACTAGCATCATGTTATTTTTTTAAAGGAGGATAAAATTTCCAGCATTTGCATGGGTTGACGCACACATCTATCTGTAAACAAAGGAATACTAGATGCAAGAGGTTCAAAAGGTATCATACAATGGTTGTTCATGTAGAACGGGGATGCCTTGGGCATCCCCAAGCTTAGCCTTTTGAATCTTTTTAGAATTGAGGCGGGAATGCCTTGTGCACCCCAATCATGAATCTCCAACCCTCTTTGTTGCTAATGATTGTGATGACATTAATGAAGTTAACCTCATAGAAATAGTATAGCTCAACGGAACGGTGAGTCCGGGCTACAACAAAGGACACAAGGAGAAACCGAAAACTATGCAATTTTATAGCAAATACAACAGTTGCACAAGAATCTGTCAAAACAGACCAACAGGTAGAAACGTAATTCTCTATGAAACTTACAAAACTCAAACAATTCCCCCAAAAACAGGATAAATACTAGACATAGGTGAATCTGATGTGTAAAAATTCCAAGTCCAAAACACATTCCAGTAAGCCGTACCAATTGTTATAATAACAACAAACAACATAAAACAGGAAAGCAACTACCACGAAGTCTAAACATTCAAACTAATTGCATAAACTGGCACTTTATTGAAAGCAAACAAGAAATGACTTTGCTACAACAAGATAGAAATTCCTACTTTACTCAAACCAAACTAAAATCTAATTCCGGGTTGCTTCCCAGAAGCGCTTTATTTCATGCCTTTGAGCTAGGAATGATAGATTTTGGAGGATAATCAAGTTTTGTCTTCTCCACTTCCTCCAGAATGAGGACAATCCTTTTCTTCCTTTATCTCGTTAAAAGGTAGAGGATCGCCTAAATGTGGAGCTCTCTCTTGTTCATTGCAAGTCATGTCAACACTTAGAAGGTGTGACCCCGTCGAAGACGATAACGCCGTCGTCAGAGAGGGCCGCGTATGGAAACAAGCGAGACTACTAAAAAGGGACATGGATGTGTTCTTCGCGGAAGTGGAAGGGTGGGCTGTAGAGAGTAACTAGACATAAGAGAGTAAGGTGGAGGGTGGGGTTAGTGTTCGGAATGTATATATGTAATCTATAAGACTAACGTGGACGGGCTCTTTATCCCGATTCCTTTTTTATAATATAGTATGCACACTGGTGTGTATTGGAGAAAAAAATATCAACACTTAGAACAAAGTAAGAACATGATCCCCATCTTTGCCTGGAGGCCACCATACCTTTTTGTAGGGTTCTCCAAAGATAAACAATTAAAATTTCATCTATGGATTTCCCTATATATTCTTGTTTACCTTTGGTTGTAACTGTAGCTACTGGATCTTGTAAAAATTCTCTTCATTTATCTCATCATAACATGCCCAAAAAATATCTTCCTCCCTCATTATATCACCAACTCCAAGATTTCCTATCGGTATTTTATAATACCAAAAATACTTCCCTAGATTCCCTTATAGTGAGTGCAAAGACCCTAAGTATGGTTTCTAGAACAAAAGTTTTATTACCACCCTCTTTCATAGTACTTAGTTCCTATAACATTCTTTGCATAGTGGGGAGAAGATACATGAAACTATGTTCTAAGTCACCATCAATTTAAACCATTGCATCCCAATAAGACAATATAGTTCTACCAATTGAACCTATTGGTGGATCCTCTATATAACTAGAAAAAGTTAGGAAGAAATCAAGATATTTTCACCCATAATATTACCAGTACCAACTATCAACTTGTTTAAGCTAGGTAATGGTTCTGTTACAACTACTAGATAAGAAAGTAAGTAGGGGTTAAAAATGTAAGTCTTTTTAGAATTTTCTATAACTTTTGAAATCTAAAGGCACTAATAAGGACAAAAAACTATTAATAGATAATAAATATAAAAAGATAATAGAAGTGATACATAACCTATTACAGAAAAATGTACCTTCTCGGCAACATCATCACCAGAAAGTTGAGGGTTGCTAACGGTGTTAGCTTTTGTTGGGATCCCCGGTGTGCGAGATGTTAAACACCAGTGTCTTCATAATATGGATAGAAGAGAAACGCTAGACATATTAAACACATGCACATCTATGTTACCCTTTTGTATCAAGTTTCTTCTAGATGTTGCTGGTCTCCGAAACTCATTGACTTCCAATGCACAAAGACCTATGACAAGGTGGTAGCATTTTACAATAGTTTTGAGATAATGTTACCGAGGAAATCATAAGGTATGTGTTATGCACAAGTGCCTGGAAATTATTTGCTGAGCTTGAAGTTGTTTAGGCTCGCAAAAAGGATAAATTGATTAATTGGATGAATTGTATGGTGAACACCATAAATTATTATTGTTGAGAATATCTTTGTGATGATGAAAAATCAAAAGAAAAATGTTAAGAAGAGGGTGAGCACCAAGAATAATAATGGTCGTTCATGGAAATAAGAGCGTAGTATTTTTTTGGTCGTAAGCAGGTTGATTATACGAATATAGGGTATGATGATTTCTCTAGTTTGGATGAGAGTTGCAGCTAATAAAGTTCACGTGCAGGAATTGCACCATCAAGTTGAGAATGATAATAACATGATTTGCTAGGTATATTATTTGAGGTATCTTGTGTTAGCAATAATGACAGACTAGAGGAGGAAGATACTTTAGATTTATGTATGCTAATGTCCAACTATCCTTCTTTGGATGATTGTTAAGCATAGGAAGTTAATAAAGAGTGTTGAATTATCCACTCCAAATGAAGAATATTATGAAGTGTTCTTCTATAATTGTAGCCAAGGTAAAACTTTGAATCTTATATATAAGTGTCTAAACCTCTCGTCGCAATTATGTAAGGAGACATTGTAACACCCGGATAATCTTGCTACAGTAATCCTGCGCTAATCATGCCACGTCATCCCGATTACTGTTACTAACCTCGCAATAATCCGAAACCGTTCAAATTCAAATTCAAATTGCAATTAACAATAAAAGTTTTCAAAAATTAAAACAAAATTGTTCGGAGGTTGCTAAATATTACAAAGGTAATTGTGGTGAAGTAACCACATTTTTAGAAAATGCCTAAGCAATTTTAAATGATTAAAACAGAAAAGAAAGTATAAAAGAAGAAAGAAAGGGAACCCCCCCCCCCGCTGGGCCACCCGGCCCAGCCAACGCCACCTCGCCGCCAGGCCGGCCCACCCCCGCGCTCCATATCCCCCCCCGAGTGGCCGAAACCCTAGCCCACCCCCACTCGCACCCCCCGCAAAATATCCCCTCCCCTCCTCTCTCCCGATCTGGATCGGGATCGAGAGGAGGCCACCGCGCGTCTCGCCGTCGCTGTTGGAGCTCCCCCTCCCTGCCTGGACCTCGCCGGCGTTCCCCCACCGACCTGCCTCCCCGTCGCCCGCTCGTTCCCGTCGCCCCCCTCGACCTGCCCCGAGCAAGCTCCCGAGACCCTACCCCCCCCCGACGTGAGCTCCTCTCCTCCCTTCCCCCTCTGTCGCCGGCGCCGTCCGCACCCAGCCGCGGCCCCGCACGGCGGTCGCCACGCCCTGGCCGCGCCCGTCGCCCGCCCCGACGCACCTCGCCTGACCAACCCCCCGCACGGGCGCCCCTCCTCCCAGCTCGCCCTCCCTCCGCGCCGACTGCGCCATGGCCTCACGCCCCTCCCTCTCCTTCCTACCCTGCTCGCCGCGCCGCCGCGCGTGGCCTCGCCCCGACGCCTCCCGTGCGTTTACGCCATGGCGGCACGTTGGCCGTTCCTGCCGCCGACCGAGGTCCGGTCAGACCTGCTCGGTCACGCCCTGACCTCGCCCCGCTGCTGCCTTCCTCACCGCCGCTGCTGGCCACCCTTGGCCTCGCCTTCGGCTTCACGCCGGCGACCCCGCGACCGGATGGCCACGGCCTCGCCCCGCAACCGGGCGGGCTACGGCCTACGCCCGGCGCCCGTAACCGTCGCCCGGACCCGACGCCCGTTATGGCCCATAAAGCCACTGACATGGGGGCCCCGCCCCAAAAAAAAAAGAAAAAGAAAAAAAAGGAATTAAAATATAATAATAAAAATAAATAAATAAATAAATAAATAAGTAATTAACTAATTAATTAATTAATTAATTAAGGAATTAATTAATCTAATTAATCATATTTAGATTAACCTAATTATCTAATTAGTCTAATTAAACAATGATTAGTTAGTTAATCTCTGATTAGCTTAATCACAGAATGACAGGTGGGACCCACACGTCAGAATTGACCAGTCAACGCCCCTGTTGACTGCTGACGTCATGCTGACGTCAGCGTGCACTGTTTTGGATAATGTTATATTTAAATAATTAATTAAATTTCAGAAATTAATAAAATCTTTAGAAAATCATATCTTTTAATCCGTAACTCGGATTAAAATATTTTCAACATGAAAGTTGCTCAGAGCGACGTGACGAACCCGGTTACACAGCCCGTTCGTCCGCCACACATTCCTAACATATCAAACTCGCAACTTTTCCCCTCCGGCTCCTCTGCTCGAAAACGCGAAACATCGGGGATACTTTCCCGATTGTTTTCCCCCTTCACCGGTATCACCGCGTACCGCGTTAGGGAACCACTAACGCCGTTATTTGTCATGTCATGCATCACTATGCATCTGCTTGCTTAAATATTTATTGTTTCTCCCCCCTCTTCTCTCGATAGACCCCGAGACCGACGTTGCTGCTGCCCCGTTCGACTACGGAGTTGACGATCCCTCTCTCTTGCCAGAGCAACCAGGCAAGCCCCCCCCTTGATCACCAGATATCGCCTACTCTTCCCTATACTGCTTGCATTAGAGTAGTGTAGCTTGTTACTGCTTTCGTTATTCCTATCCTGATGCATAGCCTGTCTTTGATACTGTTGTTGATACCTTTACCTGCAATCCTACTGCTTAGTATAGGATGCTAGTGTTCCATCAGTGTCCCTACTCTCTTGTCCGTCTGCCATGCTATATTACTGGGCCGTGATCACTTCGGGAAGTGATCGCGGGCATATACTATATACTTTACACTGTTACCTGTGATACTGTTCGGAGATGGGGGCTGAAGGGGCAGGTGGCTCCATCCCGGTAGAGGTGGGCCTGGGTTCCCGACGGCCCCCCGACTGTTACTTTGTGGCGGAGCGATAGGGCAGGTTCGGACCACCTAGGAGAGAGGTGGGCCTGGCCCTAGTCGGCGTTCGCGATACTTAACACGCTTAACGAGATCTGGGTATTTGATCTGAGTCTGGCCATTTGGTCTATACGCACTAACCACCTACGCGGGAGTAGTTATGGGTATCCCGACGTCGTGGTATCAGCCGAAGCACTTCTTGACGTCAGCGACTGAGTGGCGCGCGCCGGGTTGGACCGCGTAACGTGACTTCCTTTGAAATGGAGGTTGCTAGGTCTGCTCTCCGGCCGCGTACGCAACGTGCAGGTGTGCTCAGGGCGATGGGCCCAGACCCCTGCGCGCTTAGGTTTAGACCGGCGTGCTGACCGCTCTGTTGTGCCTAGGTGGGGCTGCGACGTGTTGATCTTCCGAGGCCGGGCATGACCCAGGAAAGTGTGTCCGGCCAAATGGGATCAAGCGTGTTGGGCTATGTGGTGCACCCCTGCAGGGAAGTTTATCTATTCGAATAGCCGTGTCCCTCGGTAAAAGGACGACCCGGAGTTGTACCTTGACCTTATGACAACTAGAACCGGATACTTAATAAAACACACCCTTCCAAGTGCCAGATACAACCCGGTGATTGCTCTCCAACAGGGCATCGAGGAGGGGATCGCCGGGTAGGATTATGCTATGCGATGCTACTTGGAGGACTTCAGTCTACTCTCTCCTATATGCTGCAAGGCGGAGGCGACCAGAAGCGTAGTCTTCGATAAGACTAGCTATCCCCCTCTTATTCTGGCATTCTGCAGTTTAGTCCACTGATATGGCCCTTTACACATATATCCATGCATATGTAGTGTAGCTCCTTGCTTGCGAGTACTTTGGATGAGTACTCACGGTTGCTTTCTTCCCCCTTTTCCCCTTTTCCTTTCTTCTGGTTGTCGCAACCAGATGTTGGAGCCCAGGATCCAGACGCCACCGTCGACGACGACTCCTACTACACTGGAGGTGCCTACTACTACGTGCAACCCGCTGATGACGACCAGGAGTAGTTAGGAGGATCCCAGGCAGGAGGCCTGCGCCTCGTTCGATCTGTATCCCCGTTTGTCCTAGCCTTCTTAAGGCAACCTTGTGTAACTTATGTCTGTACTCAGATATTGTTGCTTCCGCTGACTCGTCTATGATCGAGCACTTGTATTCGAGCCCTCGAGGCCCCTGGCTTGTATTATGATGCTTGTATGACTTATTTTATCTGTAGAGTTGTGTTGTGGTATCTTCCCGTGAGTCCCTGATCTTGATCGTACACGTTTGCATGCATGATTAGTGTACGATTGAATCGGGGGCGTCACAAGTTGGTATCAGAGCCGACTGCCTGTAGGAATCCCCCTTCCACACTCCTTGGCCGAAGTCGAGTCTAGACATTATAAAAACTTTTACTAACTTGGCTGTGTACCTTACGGGCCCACGTCGCCATCGGGTGGTACTAGGATCTTTTACTTCTCGACCCTTACTCTGGGACTCCGAACTCTCTTCTACTCGGGATAAACGAATTTACTAACTCTGACACTAGGGTCCCGTTACGACATTCACCCCAAAGTTGGATAAAAGCCATAGCTATTCCTTACTATAGTATTTTGAACAATTTCCACACTGTCATTTGACTCCTTGGAAACATCTTTGTTTTCAGATGGAACCCACGAGGCAGGTCGTGCGCCACACGACGGCCATGGGTGCCTCGGGATCACCGGCTGTGCTAGCTGAGATGATGACCTATCTGGGTTATCGCTGGCACCCCGAGTACACCGTCACCGAGGAGTACCAGGATTTTAACCAGGAGCAGTACCGTGCCACCGTCCACCTCTACTCTCGGGAGTATGACTCCACTACTGTGCTGCACACCGCTTATGGTGTTGGAGTGACCATCGATATGGCAGTTCACGATGCTGCCTATGCTGCTCTGACACGCCTTCGTAGGGAGTACCGGGAGTTGGACACCTCCCCCTTCAGGCACATTGCTATCGCATCTGATATTGGTGCGGAGGGTTACTACACTGCTGCCTACTCCACTGTCACCCGCGAGCCCTTCCACCATCAGAACTTTGTTCTGCATGCTGATGGTCTGGATCGAGCTAACCGAGCACTTCGCCACGAGTTGTACACCACTCGCCAGCACCTCTACCGTGCTTTGACGATGTTACACCCCTTTGTTGGATCTGGGGAGCTGCCGCGTTCTGCTATCTATCCAGCCAGGACCGTGATGCCTCAGGGTGTCGGTTGGCCGGAGGTGGGAGGCTACTCTCCCGCACTTGGTCCACTTCTGCCGCCAGAGCGTCGGGTTCAGCACCAGAGCCCCCGCGGACCCCAGGTTGCCGACGTGGTGTACCCGCTGCCACACTACCAGCTTTCAAGCTACACCTACCTTCGCAGTGTCGCGTGGGATTGATGTAGACTTGCTTATTAGTGTTAGCTGCATTCGCCGCGAGCCTGCGTGCCGCCTATGATGTCTTAGTCTATGTACTGAACTCTATGTACCGAACCCTATGCATGATCCCTTTTGTAAGATGTGCCAACTGTTATGTGGTATCTATCGTGCTGCTTTCATTATGCATGTTTCATCTGGAATGATTCTTGTATTTGCCAATTTCTCAAATACTGAAATACCCCTGTTATACATTAGCAGGATGGTTAGACCAGCTGGTCGTGGTCGTGGTGGCAACTTCCCACCACCGCCTGAGTACATGGCTGGTATGATCCAACAGCTTGAGATGAATTGCCAGTTCATGGAGAACATGATGGCGCAGTTTCCTCGCCCCAATATGAACCAGCAGCCAAACACAGTGACTCTGCAGGATTTCATACGCCTGAACCCAACTGTGTACCGCAGCTCAACTCAGCCTCTGGATGCCGATGACTGGCTCCGTGACATCACCTATGAGATGGAGTCTGCTGATGTAGCCCCTGCCAGCTATGTCACGTTTGCTTCCTTCTTCCTGAAGGGACCCGCAGCTCAATGGTGGGACAGCCACAGGCGTACTCTGCCAGTTGGAACAATCATCACCTGGCCAGACTTCCAAACTGCTTTCCGTGCCCGCTTCATTCCTCAGGGAGTCATGGACCGGAAGAAGCGTGAGTTCCGCAACCTCATCCAAGGCAACAAAACTGTTGAAGCTTATCAGCGGGAGTTTCTGGACTTGTCCCGCTATGCTGAAGAGGACATTGCTACTGATTCATGCAGACAGGAGAAGTTCCGTGACGGCCTTCAAGCTGACATCAAGTTCGCACTTCTAGTGCACGACTTTGATGATTTCGCCACCTTGGTGAACAAAGCCATCAACGTCGAAACTGGTCTGCAGGAATACCAGAGCTCTCACAGGCGCAGCCGTGACACGGGCTCATCTTCGGGCCCGTCCTCGCAGAAGCGCAGGATATGGATTCCCAACAGCATGTACCAGTCGAATGCACCTGCCCCAAGGCAGTCCTATGCTACACCTCGTCTGCCTAATGCTCCTGCTAGACAGCCAAAACTTCCAGCTCCACCACCCCAAGCTCCGGTCCCCACTCCCAATAATGGTCTGTGCTACAAGTGTGGTCAACCAGGTCACCTTGCCAGGAACTGCTATCAGAATCAGAATCAGAATCAGCTGGCCCTTCCTGCAGCTGGTCGTGGGAACAACCAGAACCGCAAAAACAATGCCAAGTCTTATGGTCGTGTTCATGCCAACCACGGTGATCTGAACAAAGCTCAAGACCAGTCTGCTACTGTGATGGGTACACTCCTCGTAAATTCAGTACCTGCATCTGTTTTATTCGATACAGGAGCATCGCATTCATTCATGTCAGAAGAATTTGCATACAAGCACGACATTAAGTGTGAGGCGATGAACACTTCGGTAGTGGTAAAAACCCCCGTGGGACAATGTCAAACCTCCATGGTTGGCGTCGATGTCCCCGTGGAAATCGAAGGGCTGGAATTCTATGCCGCGCCCATTATCCTGAAGACGTCTAACATCGACCTCATTCTGGGGATGGATTGGTTGAAAGCGCATACTGCTTCCATAGTTTGCGCCACTAAGACCGTCCATCTGCTACATCCTTCAGATGAAATAGTTACATACCACGCTCGCCTGGTGCAAAATGCCGAGGCAAGGCTTTATGCCTTGAATGCATTGAACTCTGCACCACTCGAGGGCATCGAAAACATCCCCGTCGTGCGTGACTTCCTCGATGTCTTTCCTGAAGAACTTCCAGGGATTCCCCCAGCTAGAGCTGTCGAATTCGTCATTGACTTGAAACCAGGCACCACTCCTATTGCCAAGCGACCCTACAAGATGCCACCACATGAACTCCTTGAGCTTAAGGAGGAAATCGACAAATCTCTTCAAAGTGGTTTCATTCGCCCAAGTTGCTCTCCTTGGGGAGCACCTTCTCTCTTTGTCAAGAAGAAGGATGGGACAAACCGACTGGTCCAAGACTACCGTCCTATTAACCAAGCTACCATTCAGAACAAGTATCCTCTTCCTCGGATCAATGATCTGTATGATCAACTGGCTGGTTCATCGGTGTTCTCTAAACTCGACTTGAGATTGGGTTACCACCAGATCCGTGTTCGTGAAGAGGATATCCCAAAAACCGCCTTTGTGACTCGTTATGGTTCATACGAGTACACTGTCATGTCCTTCGGCTTAACCAATGCCCCAGCCACCTTCTCTCGCCTGATGAACTATATATTCATGGATTACCTCGACAAGTTCGTCGTGGTTTATCTGGATGATATCCTGGTATTTTCCAAGAACGAAGAAGAACATGCTGAACATCTTCGACTTGTGCTGGAAAAGCTACGAGAACATCAGCTGTATGCCAAGTTCTCTAAATGTGAATTCTGGCTCCCTGAAGTAACCTATCTTGGGCATGTCATCTCTAAGGATGGTATTGCCGTTAACCCTGAACGAGTTCAGGCTATTCTTGATTGGACTCCTCCGAAGAATGTCAAGCAAGTCAGAAGTTTTCTCGGTCTCGCCAGCTATTGCCGTCGATTCGTCGAGAACTTCTCCAAGATTGCCAGGCCTCTGACTAACTTGCTGCATAAGGGCGTCAAGTTCCAATGGACAGACAAATGTCAGGAAAGCTTCCAGGCACTTAAAGACAAGTTGACTTCTGCCCCAGTGCTAGCTCCACCTGATACAAAGAAGGACTTCGTCATTTACTGCGACGCTTCCCGTCAAGGATTAGGCTGTGTCCTAATGCAAGAGCGCAGAGTGATTGCCTATGCCTCTCGTCAATTGCGCCCTCATGAAGAGAACTACCTAGTTCACGATCTCGAGCTTGCTGCTGTCATTCATGCACTGAAGCAGTGGCGGCATTACCTTCTCGGTAATCGTTGCGAGATATTCACTGACCATCAAAGTCTGAAGTATCTGTTTACTCAGCCAGACCTGAACCTCCGTCAGCAGAGATGGATGGAGACTGTTGCAGACTTTGACTTGGGTATTTCCTATACACCAGGCAAGGCGAATGTAATGGCAGATGCCTTGAGCCGCAAGTCTTACTGCAACCACCTCCAGGTTCATAAAGTTCAGCCCTCGCTCGTTGAAGAATTCAGAAAGCTGAACCTCCATATTGTTCCTCCGGGTGCACTCGCTCCCCCTCCTGAGGAGTTTCAGAAGATGAACCTCCGTGTTATTCCCCAGGGTTCACTCTATACCCTGGCTGTCGAACCCGATCTCGTGAGCTCCATCAAGACAATACAAGGATACGACTTTGAAGTCCACAAGATTAAGCGCGACCTCAAGGAAGGAAAGCCCTCATACTTCACTATTGCTGGTGATGGCGCCTTATACTTCAAAGGCCGCCTAGTGGTGCCGTGTAAGAAGGAAAACCTGAATATGACTCGGAAAGTTATGAAAGAAGCTCATGATACGCCTCTGTGTATCCATCCTGGTAGTACTAAGATGTACCAGGACATTCGTCAAAAATTCTGGTGGTCTAATATGAAGCAAGACATTGCTCGCTATGTTGCCGAGTGTGACGTTTGCCGTCGTATCAAAGCAGAACATCAAAGGCCTGCTGGAACTCTGCAACCTATCTCTATTCCGGAATGGAAATGGGACCATGTTGAAATGGACTTCGTCACTTGATTTCCCAAATCTCAGAAAGGTAATGATGCTATTCTTGTCGTCATTGACCGGCTTTCTAAAGTTGCACATTTTCTGGCGGTCAAGGAAACTATCACTGCTAGCCAGCTTGCAACTCTCTACATGTCCAGAATTGTTTCACTTCACGGTATTCCACTGGTTATCAGTTCGGACCGTGGCAGCTTATTCACTTCAAGATTCTGGGCAAGTTTCCAAGAAGCTATGGGAACTCATCTATCGTTCAGTACTGCTTTTCATCCGCAGTCTCAAGGACAAGTTGAACGTGTCAACCAAGTTCTCGAAGACATGCTTCGAGCTTGTGTTATTTCCTTTGGCAAGAAATGGGAGGAATCTCTCCCGTATGCTGAGTTCTCTTATAATAATAGCTATCAAGCTAGTCTGAAGATGGCCCCCTTCGAAGTGTTATATGGACGAAAGTGCCGAACCCCTCTGAACTGGTCAGAAACTGGGGAACGTCCATTCTTTGGTCCGGATATTATCCAACATGCCGAAGAACAAGTCCGCATTATTCGCGAGAATCTCAAGACTGCTCAGTCACGCCAAAAGAGTAACTATGACCGTCATCATAAAGACATGGTCTATCAACCTGGCGAAAAGGCCTATCTTCGAGTTACACCAATGAAGGGTGCTCACCGCTTCGGGATCAAAGGCAAACTAGCTCCTCGCTATATTGGCCCATTCACTATTCTCGAAAAGCGTGGAAAAGTGGCCTATCAATTGGAGCTTCCGCCGAACCTTTCTCAGGTTCACGATGTGTTCCATGTGTCACAACTCCGCCGTTGCTTCAAGGACCCAATCCGAGCTGTGGATCATGAAGTGCTCGAATTGCAACAGGACCTCTCCTATAAAGAGCATCCGGTCCGCATTCTCGACCAAGCTGAACGCCGGCGTTCCCCCACCGGCCTGCCTCCCCGTCGCCCGCTCGTCCCCGTCGCCCCCCTCGACCTGCCCCGAGCAAGCTCCCGAGACCCTACCCCCCCGACGTGAGCTCCTCTCCTCCCTTCCCCCTCTGTCGCCGGCGCCGTCCGCACCCAGCCGCGGCCCCGCACGGCGGTCGCCACGCCCTGGCCGCGCCCGTCGCCCGCCCCGACGCACCTCGCCTGACCAACCCCCCGCACGGGCGCCCCTCCTCCCAGCTCGCCCTCCCTCCGCGCCGACTGCGCCATGGCCTCACGCCCCTCCCTCTCCTTCCTACCCTGCTCGCCGCGCCGCCGCGCGTGGCCTCGCCCCGACGCCTCCCGTGCGTTTACGCCATGGCGGCACGTTGGCCGTTCCTGCCGCCGACCGAGGTCCGGTCAGACCTGCTCGGTCACGCCCTGACCTCGCCCCGCTGCTGCCTTCCTCACCGCCGCTGCTGGCCACCCTTGGCCTCGCCTTCGGCTTCACGCCGGCGACCCCGCGACCGGATGGCCACGGCCTCGCCCCGCAACCGGGCGGGCTACGGCCTACGCCCGGCGCCCGTAACCGTCGCCCGGACCCGACGCCCGTTATGGCCCATAGAGCCACTGACATGGGGGCCCCGCCCCAAAAAAAAAAGAAAAAGAAAAAAAAGGAATTAAAATATAATAATAAAAATAAATAAATAAATAATTAAATAAGTAAACAATTAATTAATTAATTAATTAATTAATTATTAATTAAGGAATTAATTAATCTAATTAATCATATTTAGATTAACCTAATTATCTAATTAGTCTAATTAAACAATGATTAGTTAGTTAATCTCTGATTAGCTTAATCACAGAATGACAGGTGGGACCCACACGTCAGAATTGACCAGTCAACGCCCCTGTTGACTGCTGACGTCATGCTGACGTCAGCGTGCACTGTTTTGGATAATGTTATATTTAAATAATTAATTAAATTCCAGAAATTAATAAAATCTTTAGAAAATCATATCTTTTAATCCGTAACTCGGATTAAAATATTTTCAACATGAAAGTTGCTCAGAGCGACGTGATGAACCCGGTTACACAGCCCGTTCGTCCGCCACACATTCCTAACATATCAAACTCGCAACTTTTTCCCTCCGGCTCCTCTGCTCGAAAACGCGAAACATCGGGGATACTTTCCCGGTTGTTTTCCCCCTTCACCGGTATCACCGCGTACCGCGATAGGGCACCACTAACGCCGTTATTTGTCATGTCATGCATCACTATGCATCTGCTTGCTTAAATATTTATTGTTTCTCCCCCCTCTTCTCTCGATAGACCCCGAGACCGACGTTGCTGCTGCCACGTTCGACTACGGAGTTGACGATCCCTCTCTCTTGCCAGAGCAACCAGGCAAGCCCCCCCCTTGATCACCAGATATCGCCTACTCTTCCCTATACTGCTTGCATTAGAGTAGTGTAGCTTGTTACTGCTTTCGTTATTCCTATCCTGATGCATAGCCTGTCTTTGATACTGCTGTTGATACCTTTACCTGCAATCCTACTGCTTAGTATAGGATGCTAGTGTTCCATCAGTGTCCCTACTCTCTTGTCCGTCTGCCATGCTATATTACTGGGCCGTGATCACTTCGGGAAGTGATCGCGGGCATATACTATATACTTTACACTGTTACCTGTGATACTGTTCGGAGATGGGGGCTGAAGGGGCAGGTGGCTCCATCCCGGTAGAGGTGGGCCTGGGTTCCCGACGGCCCCCCGACTGTTACTTTGTGGCGGAGAGGTAGGGCAGGTTCGGACCACCTAGGAGAGAGGTGGGCCTGGCCCTAGTCGGCGTTCGCGATACTTAACACGCTTAACGAGATCTGGGTATTTGATCTGAGTCTGGCCATTTGGTCTATACGCACTAACCACCTACGCGGGAGTAGTTATGGGTATCCCGACGTCGTGGTATCAGCCGAAGCACTTCTTGACGTCAGCGACTGAGTGGCGCGCGCCGGGTTGGACCGCGTAACGTGAGTTCCTTTGAAATGGAGGTTGCTAGGTCTGCTCTCCGGCCGCGTACGCAACGTGCAGGTGTGCTCAGGGCGATGGGCCCAGACCCCTGCGCGCTTAGGTTTAGACCGGCGTGCTTACCGCTCTGTTGTGCCTAGGTGGGGCTGCGACGTGTTGATCTTCCGAGGCCGGGCATGACCCAGGAAAGTGTGTCCGGCCAAATGGGATCAAGCGTGTTGGGCTATGTGGTGCACCCCTGCAGGGAAGTTTATCTATTCGAATAGCCGTGTCCCTCGGTAAAAGGACGACCCGGAGTTGTACCTTGACCTTATGACAACTAGAACCGAATACTTAATAAAACACACCCTTCCAAGTGCCAGATACAACCCGGTGATTGCTCTCCAACAGGGCATCGAGGAGGGGATCGCCGGGTAGGATTATGCTATGCGATGCTACTTGGAGGACTTCAGTCTACTCTCTCCTATATGCTGCAAGGCGGAGGCGACCAGAAGCGTAGTCTTCGATAAGACTAGCTATCCCCCTCTTATTCTGGCATTCTGCAGTTTAGTCCACTGATATGGCCCTTTACACATATATCCATGCATATGTAGTGTAGCTCCTTGCTTGCGAGTACTTTGGATGAGTACTCACGGTTGCTTTCTTCCCCCTTTTCCCCTTTTCCTTTCTTCTGGTTGTCGCAACCAGATGTTGGAGCCCAGGATCCAGACGCCACCGTCGACGACGACTCCTACTACACTGGAGGTGCCTACTACTACGTGCAACCCGCTGATGACGACGAGGAGTAGTTAGGAGGATCCCAGGCAGGAGGCCTGCGCCTCGTTCGATCTGTATCCCCGTTTGTGCTAGCCTTCTTAAGGCAACCTTGTGTAACTTATGTCTGTACTCAGATATTGTTGCTTCCGCTGACTCGTCTATGACCGAGCACTTGTATTCGAGCCCTCGAGGCCCCTGGCTTGTATTATGATGCTTGTATGACTTATTTTATCTGTAGAGTTGTGTTGTGGTATCTTCCCGTGAGTCCCTGATCTTGATCGTACACGTTTGCATGCATGATTAGTGTACGATTGAATCGGGCGTCACAGACATGCTCAAACCGCTTGGTGCATCAGTTCTCGCTTGAGAGCATGGACCTGTTTACTTATATGATAAGTGTTCTTCTATAATTGTAGCCAAGGTAAAACTTTGAAACTTATATATAAGTGTCTAACCCTCTCATCGCAATTATGTAAGGAGACATGCTCAAACCGCTTGGTGCATCAGTTCTCGCTTGAGAGCATGGACCTATTTACTTATATGATACCGACACACCATAAGCGACTACGACTCTGGCCGAATTTGGCTATGAGGTGCTCCAAAGAACGCTGATGGGTAAGTTTAATTACACTTCGGGTCAACATCCCTTGGGATTCAAGTGGATAAATAGAGCATGGAAGCATATCTATATGGCAATAATAAAGCGCTATCGAGAGGCAACCCGGAAGTTAGTAGGTGTCTTTCTCAGCTTTGTGTTTTTTATTTTAGTTTGCATTCATTTTTGCATTGACACTTATATTTCTACATGAATTGTCATTAGAGTTGGTTTGATACTAATCTTCAATAGGTAGAGTAATTCCTTTGCTCATATTATCTATGTGATACAATTGTTTGGTTGAATCTTCTTGATATTTTCCTAGTATATGTGTTGGAACTATCCTCCAAGGTCCTTAGAAAATTACCCAAAAAGGCATTGTTTCAGGCGTCTAGAAGACAAGACGACGTCCAGTACGAGCGTCCCATACCATACTAGCGCTCGCACAACCCTGTCGCAGAAACAATCCCGAGTCCAAAGGAGAAGATGATCTTTGGTACAAGTGTGCTGGCTCGTACCAGCAATTGTACCAGAGGGGAGGCTGATCCAACAGAAGGTCTAAAGGATCAGATGGAGTGTGGTATTATCCCGAGCGCTCCTACCCACGCTCGTATCAGTGTTATGAAAAAATGCCACCAAAATACTATGAGAGAAGACAGGGTGCGGTATGAGTACCCATGCTCGTGCCAAGGCTAAAAACCTTCAATTTTTTATATGCACAAGTCGAGGTTAGTGGGTTATATATGGACCACCTGTTTGCACTCTAATCTTCCTTATTTACCTTCGAAGACTACCGACCAGTAATTCCATGTAATTCTTCATGTTTACTTTTGTTTTTTTGCTTGGTTGGGTATATGAACCCCGTTCGTATACCAAATCATTTTATTTTTATCTTGTTTGTTATTTTCGCAGAGGCTTGGAGACCTAATGTGGTGACATATACAGTATGGTGCCGACCATATAAAATTCCTCACAAGCCACTCGATTGTTTCGAATCAATAAAAAAATTCAAATACGAGTGTCCGGTTCTATGAGAAGGCGAGCAACAGACCACATAAAGAAAACTCACCACGACATCATTCCATGCCCATTAAAGGAGGATCATTTGCGTGCAATGGTAAATTTGCATTACCCTTGCTCAATCTAAGCTTGGGGAGGTAATCACGTTTCATACTCTGCTTTAATAAACTACACTTTCTCTTTCCGTTTCATTGTTTGCTTGAGCTTAGTTCTTGCAAATTTCTAAGATTGGGGAGGTTAGTTTTGCATGTTTAGTCTCTTGTGCAATGATCTTCAACTGATTAAAATTGTGCTTGCTTAGGTATGCTTGTTCTCTCTTATATGAGGGAATCACCTGCTAAATTTAAGCACCACAATGCCAAGTTAATGCTTTTATGCACCTTGTTCAAGGTTTTTTGTTACCTACATTGAGAAAAATCTTGTGATTCTCTAAAATGCATTGCCATGATCGCTACAAAAGAATTAAGAAATGATAGAGGACATCTATTTGGTGAATAATTATGATCAGTGCTAATTCTTGTTACTTTCCGATGATTATAGGGTCTTCCACACCACTAGTGTCGATTGGTAAGTGTCGGAGGAAATCGGCTTCCTCGAACACCTATGGGGACCAAGCCCCTTTCTTGGTTCCGCGGGGGGCGGAGGTCGCGCGAAGAGCGGATCGAGGCGATGCACACAAGGGATTTTACCCAGCTTCGGGCCGCAAGGATGCGTAAAACCCTACTGCTGCTTTGTGGATTGTATAGTGTTCTTGCTCGGGAGCGTGTGGTGCTACAGTACATGCGAGCTGCTGGCGAGAGAGAGCGTAGCGATGGGTGTCTCTCCTCTTCCTACGTGCGCATGGGGCCTCCTTTTATATGCTCAAGGGGTTACCCACAGGTGGCAACGCAGGTGGGGGCAAAAATGGGAGAATGCTGTAGTGGGTACAGCTGCCTGCACAGTGGCTGTACAGTGCTATCATACCTAACTCTGACGGCAGGGGACAAGGACATTAAATGCCCGTCCGCATCGCCCAAACGGTGCAGGAAAGGGGACCGTCAGGAGCGCCACCGTTTGCCACGATGGCTACTCTGTCAGCGTCGCTTCGCCACCGCATGCCCCTGGCCGCGCAGCCTCTCGCCACGTACGACTGGAACGGCCCCAGAGCGACACGTGGGTGGATGAGCTGGAGCGCAGGTGGGGGGTGGTGACTTGCCGCGGCAAGTGCCTTGCCGCGGCTGATGTCTTGTCGCGCCCGGGAGCTAGTCGCTCACCGGTCCTTGCCGGGACGCGGGGCGCGTCGCAGCAAGTATCTTGTCATGCCTCGGTCGGCCTTCCCGGCAAGCTCCTCCTGCCGGGGCCTTGTGCTTCGAGCGGTCGTCCCGGCAAGCTCCTCTTGCCGGGGCCTTTCTCTCTTCGGGTGGCCTTCCCGGCAGGCTCCTCCTGCCGGGGTCTTGGCTCAAATACTTTGTTCTTGGATGGCCCAAAAAGGGACCATGGAGAGTCTTGGCGATCGCCTGGCAAGCCTTGCCGCGGGGTGCTACGACTGCCCGTGTACAAGTTCGGGGTACTAAGGTACCCCTACTTTAGTACACCGACAGGAGCCCACGGGCCTGGGCCATACACGGTGCCGAGCGCTGTTGGGCCAGGCCCAAAACAGTGCACGGGCACGCGCGGCCTGGGTCACGCTGCATCTGCTTCTGCGTCCGTCATGTTCTCCCCGAACGGCACGCGTCGAACGCGGCATCGTGGGGAGAGGCGTGCGTGACGTGGGCGGCAAGCGCGGGGCTGAACCCCGCAGGCATGCGTCACGTCGCAATAAAGGGGGACGGTCCGCGCTAGCTCCATAAGTGGAGGGAGGCGTGGAGGCGTGGCCCGTTCGCTGGATGGGGCCGAGGCACGGTTTCCGAGGCGCCCGCTCCCCACGATCACGGGGTGGGGAGAGGTCGCCTCATCCGTCGCCTCGGTCCTGCGCGCCAGCCACTCGGCTTCCATGCACCCGGGGTTGCGGACGGTGGAGGCAGGAAACCGGGCCGTCGCGGTTCGGGGCAGCGGGTCGGCCCCAGTCGGCTGGCCTTCCTGCGTCCTGATTGGTTGAGCGGGGCGGTCGAGCCCCCACCCTGCTTCTTTATAAAGAGCAAGAGGGGGCGACGGAAGTCCGCACTCCTTCATCTTTCTTTCTCTTCGGCTTCTGATCCCCTCCCTCCATTCGCCATGGAGAAAGGGAACCCTGGTCCTTCGTCGGTGGCGGCGAGGGTTGCCGCTAGGCAACGCGTCCCTCCTCCCCTTGCACCCGCGGTGGCGGAGCCAACCGTAAGGGGAAGGGGAAGGGGGCGAGGTCATGGACGAGGGCGTGGACGAGGCCGAGGCGCTCAGGGAAGAGGTGGGAGGGGCGACGCGCCAGCCTTGCCTCCGCCAGCGGCTCCTCTTCCCACGGCGGTCCACCTCGGGGACGATCCTTGTGAGTTCTTCGTCAGGCTGCGCCGGGCGCCTCGCCGCCGCGTCCGCCTCCCGGCTCCCTTCGCAAGCGTGATGGAGATGGAGCAACCCGAGACGCTAAGGCTGCGCATGAAGGGCTGCGGGATCAGCGGCACGCGGGTCCACGTCGAGTCCCCAGCCCCCGGCGTGGTGTATCTTGGCCGAGGGTGGAAGACATTCGCCCGTATCCACAGCTTGATGGAGGGGTTCACCCTCCATTTTAAGTTGATGGAGGGTGATCTCCTCTCCGTCAAGGCCTTCGGGGACTTCGGGACCCGGTCTCGGTGCTGCGTGGATAGCTCCTCCGACAGCGAAGGCTCCTCCTCGAGCGAGAGTGACGAGGAGGGGAGCGACAACGACGACGAGGGCAGCGGTCGTCGGGATGACGGGTCCGACTAGGCGCCGGTCGCGGCTCCGCGTGGCACCGGCGACCCCATCATTCGCGTCGCGGGCTTCTTGAGCTTCCCAGGGTCGTCTCCTTGGCGGCTGGCGTAGGAAGGCTGCGGAAGAGGAAGAGGACGGGCGGCAAGGCCGTCAACTCGGAGTACGAGGGCTAGATGCCCTCGACAGCGTGTTGACGTCCCGCTGCCTCATCTTCGAGCTCCACTTCCGGCGCCGCCGTCACCATCCAGCCTCCGGAGCCTCCGGACGGCCCCCGGGGCGTTCTGTTGGTGTCTTCTAGCACCCGTAGCTCGCCTAGGCGCCCCTTTTGCCCTTTTCGCCTCCTTGTCCTACCTCCTGAGGAGAGAGACAAGAAAGGGATTACGGGCATCTTATCTTTTTTTAATCTGTAAGCCCTCGGGCCTTAGCCGTATTTAAAACTTGTAATCCCATCTTTCATGTTTTTCACTCTCTCTGAACTGTACCTGAGCGGAATGTTTTTAATGAAAAGGGGATGTTTGCCGGGCCATTTGTCCCGTGGGTAAAACCCACGCCAAGGAGCGAATCCTTTATGTCGTTAAGATAGACACTTCTTTGCCCGGCAACAGGCCCTGCCGTCTTCCCGCGCCACTCGACCTCTCTCACGCCTTTGGCGGAGGAAGGGACGAAGCGGGTTCGGGCCCCTCGTTCCGCCCCTTTGCCGCCGCGACTACTACCAAAACGGGTCCCAGGAACGCGCTCTGGGGCCTGTCGTTAAGGGAGCATGGTAGCTTTTAGGAGGAAACAAGGTTTTCGTATTCCACAGTCCATAAGAGAATGCATGACAAGGGATGCAAAAACTTATCTGGGATTGCAGCCCCCGGCGACTTTGGCTTGCCGCGGGCGAATCTTCGTACTTGCAGCCCCCGGCAACACTGGCTTGCCGGGGACCAGATGCTGGCCCGCCCTTCTTCTCTTCTTCGTCCTTAAGCGGCCTGGCCAGGATATGCAAAACCCTGCGAACCAAAGGAAACGAAGGAACAAGAGAAAGGACGCAGACTCGACCTCTAAGCTAGGGGTTAGCAACTATTAGGCACTATCAACCCTAACCAAGGACGAGACTCGACTCAGCATGCATGCTAAAACTTAGGGCGCCAGCACTTCATTTACTGCTGCTCAGGGTCTGCGCCTGGCTTTGTACAAAGGATTACATGCAACTGCGGCAAGACTTGTACAAAAGGTTGGTTGCCGGGCGGGGCCCGACAACCGCGCCTTACGGGTAAAACTTACGAAGATGCTCAATATTCCAGGAGTTGCTCACCGGAGTGCCATCTTCGGTCTCGAGGCGGACAGCGCCGGGCCTCGTGACTCGTCTCACCCGGTAAGGGCCTTCCCACTTCGGCGTCAACTTGTTATGATTCTTGGCGGACGGGGCGCGCCGAAGAACAAGGTCGCCTTCCTCGAAGCTTCTGGCTTTAACTTTGCGGCTATGGTAGCGACGCAAAGCTTGCTGGTAGCGAGAGGCTCAAACAGCAGCCTGAAGACGATCTTCCTCAAGGAGCAGCGCATCATCTTCACGCAGCCGCTCTTGCTCAAGCTCATCATAAGCGAGCACTCGAGGTGACCCGTATACGAGTTCCGTGGGGCTAACTGCCTCTGCTCCATGGAATAGAGTGAAAGGCTGCCTGGTCATACCAGGGCTTTCCTGCGCCGGGAGGTGTCGGCGTAGGTTTGGACGCCGTGGCACCATGAGCTTGGTGCATGTTCGGACGCCATGGTGCCATGAGCTGGCTCGACGACGCCCGTTCCACCGTCGGTGCCGTCCCCACCACCCGTTTGCTCCAAGGGCGGTGGGTTCGACGCGGACGGACCGGCCACTTCCGGAGCTTTCTTCTTCGGTGGCATGTCGATGAAGATGATGGAGATCTAGCCCGCGCAGACACCGGATCAGGTTCACACAACTTCGACGCCCCCCTACCTGGCACGCCAAAGATGTCGGGGGAAATCGGCTTCCTCGAACACCTATGGGGACCGAGCCCCTTTCTTGGTTTGGCGGGGGGCGGAGGTCGCGCGAAGAGCGGATCGAGGCGATGCACACAAGGGATTTTACCCAGCTTCGGGCCGCAAGGATGCGTAAAACCCTACTACTGCTTTGTGGATTGTATAGTGTTCTTGCTCGGGAGCGTGTGGTGCTACAGTACACGCGAGCTGCTGGCGAGAGAGAGCGTAGCGATGGGTGTCTCTCCTTTTCCTACGTGCGCATGGGGCCTCCTTTTATATGCTCAAGGGGTTATCCACAGGTGGCAGCGCAGGTGGGGGCAAAAATGGGAGAATGCTGTAGTGGGTACAGCTGCCTGCACAGTGGCTGTACAGTGCTATCATACCTAACGCTGACGGCAGGGGACAAGGGCATTAAATGCCCGTCCGCATCGCCCAGACGGTGCAGGAAAGGGGACCGTCAGGAGCGCCACCGTTTGCCACGATGGCTACTCTGTCAGCGTCGCTTCGCCACCGCATGCCCCTGGCCGCGCAGCCTCTCGCCACGTACGCCTGGAATGGCCCCAGAGCGACGCGTGGGTGGATGAGCTGGAGCGCAGGCGCGGGGTGGTGACTTGCCTTGCCACGGCTGATGTCTTGTCGCGCCCGGGAGCTAGTCGCTCACCGGTCCTTGCCGGGACGCGGGGCGCGTCGCAGCAAGTATCTTGTCGTGCCTCGGTCGGCCTTCCCGGCAAGCTCCTCCTGCCGGGGCCTTGTGCTTCAAGCGGTCGTCCCGGCAAGCTCCTCTTGCCGGGGCCTTGCTCTCTTCGGGTGGCCTTCCCGGCAGGCTCCTCCTGCCGGGGTCTTGGCTCAAATACTTTGTTCTTGGATGGCCCAAAAAGGGACCATGGAGAGTCTTGGTGATCGCCTGGCAAGCCTTGCCGCGGGGTGCTATGACTGCCCGTGTACAAGTTCGGGGTACTAAGGTACCCCTACTTTAGTACACCGACAGTAAGGAAAGGTTCATACGTTTATGGGGTGAACTATTTTTTGTTCTGTTGTTTCAATGAAAGGAAGAAAAATATCACGAAGCAGTAATCTTGGTAGGATTTCCCAAAAAAACTCAAATGATCATAATTGGTCTAAAGGCATACAAGCATAGAAGGCCCTCAGGGTGTGAACACCATGAAAAAAAGAGGGGAAAGGAGAAGAACCAAAAAGTTTAGCCAGAAACAATTTAACTAGAACAAGTAGCAAGAAAGGTGAGACTCTCAAACCAATAAAAGTAAATTATTCTGTACTTTGTTCTGGAGTCAGCAGTCGCTCCATCTTTTTTTCGATCATCAAATATGCTTAGCTTTCATGGAACAAGTGGAACAATAAATGACCGTGTCATCGGCAAAAAGCCTGTTCAAGGTTGCACAAGGAAGTGAAGAAGGATGACTCGAGTATTGATATCAAAATGAATCTACGGTACTCCAAAAATGTTGTGAGCCCCTCCATATTTGTTCGATTGAATGCCAGATGAATTATCTCATAAGATTGTCATTCTTTCACTTAGCAATCGATTCACTAAAGGTGTGGAAGCCTCTCTAGTTATCCTGTTGGTACAAGTATGCGAGTATTTACCTTTTAGGAGAGGAAGAAAACAAATTAATAAGCTATGGAGTACGAGGATCCAGTTATTTGTTTTCATGAAAGATTAAACTTTGACAAGGATTATAGAATTTTTTGTTGAAGCTCTAGTGGAATGGATATCGAATTGTCTTGCATAACTGAGCATGTGCTACCTTGTGCAAATATGTTCTATCTTACTTATATCTCATAGGGAAAACAAGGATAAGCCATTGGGAAACAATCTACATGGTGAGCTACATGGATATCATCAATAGGTTTGTCAATCTTTTTGCTAGAGTAAGTGCAAGGTTTGAGCTTGGGGAGGCTAATGAGTGGAGATTTCATCACTTTTTACAGTCTATTCTAAAAGAAAAATCCTACATGTGATGCCCATCTAGAATTTTTCATGTCCACAATGTGTAGTTTCCCATCTTTATCTGATTTACCAAGTTTAGTGTACAACCTTTTGTTTTTATTACATTTTCTTCCTTTTTTCCTTGTAGGTGGCATTTTCATGGGATTGGCCCATCAAAGAGGACCAAGTTGGGGCCAAACCAGAGAAGTTCCAGACATCCGATTCAGGACCATTGGAGAGTTGGATACTTTGGAATTTACCAAAGTGCCCTCATTGAAGATCCAATACGATGAGTGTATCGGGCATACTGAGATGAATCCAACAAGCTTAATAACACCAAAATCAGAGTTCATATGAATAAATGACAATCAAAATATGAAACTGCACGTGCAGAATCAAGAGGAAAAGAGATGTGCATGGTATGACCATGCCAATTCGTACTAGTGCTCATACTAGCCTCCCACAGCAGCAAAATCAGCCATAACTTCCGCGATTCTTCACTAATTTCTGGTTTGTTCCTACATGATCCTTGGCCTTCTATATCCCACCATGTGCATGGTTTGTTCCTACACTAGTGCTCATACTAGCCTCCCACTTCAGCAAAATCAGCCTTCTATATATTCACCTCCAACCCTAACCGACGACATTCATCTTCAACAAATTCCATCTACCCTACCATGTGTCATCACACCTCCAACAACAGCATGGCCTTCTTCACCATAAAGGAAGGGGCATGACAAAGAGGAAGAGGGAGGCTCGACCAACGCACAAAACCGGTCAGAGGACCGATGCCATCCCCATTGGTGTCATCATGTTCTCCTCCTTCCCCAATCTCATGTCATCTTGCAACTTGTCTCTCCCCTCTACGTTCTTCATCTCCATGTTTGAGTTTGAGTAATTTTCAGTCACGAATAAAAGTCAAACTCTAGTTTTTTTAGGTGGATAACTACGCCAGATATAAAATTCCCTTTAGCATGTTTATGCTAATATTCTTGGTGATGTTGAGTGAGGTGCACCGACATTTTCCTATTTAGACAGAAGGATATTACTATCTGGAGGAAGAGGGAGGCTCTAGCATGGAGGAAGGGACAAGACAAGTAAGAAGGAAGATGGATGCTCCACACCAACGCCTGGCACCAGTTGGAGGGCTGATGCCATCTCCATCGGGGTTGTCATGTTCTCCTCTTTTACCGACATCATGTTGGCTAGTGACTTGTCTTTCCCCTATATGTTCTTCACCTCCATGTTTGAGTAATTCTCGGTCAGGGAATAAATGATGAAATCTAATTGTATTTGAGGTGAACGACTATGCCAGATATAAAATTCCATTTCGCATGTTTGTTTCAATATTCTTCATGATGCCGGGTGAAGTGCACTATACAAACTTTTGCTATTTGGACACAAGGATATTACAATCCGGATGAAGCGGGGAGCAGAGGTATTGCGGTGAAAAAAGCTATCTCCCTCCTTGAGACCCCGCTGAAATCCATGTGCTGGTTGGAAGTGGAGGTAAAGATGTGACAGTAATATCCTCCCTTCCTTCTCTGATCATTTGATAGGGCAATAACGGAGACCGTCCATTGGCCGTTTCCGCAGGAGACCCTTAATCATATTTGTGATAATATGCTATGGAAAAAAATGGTGGTGGCGTGTGTGATACATGGTTGCTGCATGTATGCATGTATATCGCACTAGGCTCCGCCCACTGATAGAAACGATGCGAACTAGCTTAGTTATCTGCAACCTATAACTTCGCATGTGCATATGTGATGATAGCTTGAATCTGCGTCGGTATTTCCCCAAAGAGGAAGGGCTGATGCAGCACAACTACGGTAAATATTTCCTTCAG
The DNA here is from genome assembly GCA_032464435.1 of Aegilops umbellulata. Lineage (NCBI taxonomy): Eukaryota > Viridiplantae > Streptophyta > Magnoliopsida > Poales > Poaceae > Aegilops > Aegilops umbellulata. Next base: position 250,598,381 of record CP136060.1, read on the forward strand.
TTATGAAACCAAGGTTATCAATCCAGTAGGAGAACCAAGCAACACTATGTAAACGGTACCTGCACACAAAGAACAAATACTTGCAACCCAACGCGTAAGAGGGGTTGTCAATCCCTCTACGGTAAAAAGTTAGATTAAATTGTATGAGATTGGATAAATAGATCTAGCAAAAACACAAAATAAAATAAGTAAAGAAAATGTGCAGCAAGGTATTTTTGGGTTTTTGGAATAATAGATATGAAAACAATATGGTAAAAGATAGACCCGGGCCCGTAGATTTCACTAGTGGCTTCTCTAGAGAAAACAACATACGGTGGGTAAAAAAATTACTATTGGGCAATTGATAGGAGAGCAAATAATTATGACGATATCCAAGGCAATGATCATGTATATAGGCATCACATCCAAAATTAGTAGACTGACTCCTACCTGCATCTACTACTATTACTCCACACATCGACGGCTATCCAACATGCATCTAGTGTATTAAGTTCATGGAGAAACATAGTAATGCAATAAGAATGATGACATGATGTAGACAAGATCTATTCATGTAGGAATAGACCCCATATTTTTATCCTTAATAGCAATGATACATGCATGCCCCGCTACCCCTTCTATCATTGGGTGAGGGCACCGCAAGATCGAACCCATCACAAAGCACCTCTTCCCATTGCAAGAAAAATCAATCTACTTGGCTGAACCAAACCAAAGTTTCGGAGAAGAAATACGAGGCTATAACAATCATGCATATAAGAGATCAAAGAAAACTCAAATAATATTCATAGATAGATCTGATCATAAACTCGCACTTCATCGGATCCAAACAAACAACCGCAAGAAGTCATTACATCAAATAGATCTTGAAGAATATCAAGGAGAACATTGTATTGAGAATCGAAAGGAGACACTACAAAAAAAAGACACATCTGTGACATTTTGGGCAGAATGATTTTTTTCCTGTCATGCTTATGACACTCCTATGACGATAATTGTGACATAACCCGGTATCATCATATATGTGGTGGGCTCCTACTTCTATGACAAAAAATCATGACATAAAATGGGCTTTTCGTCCTGGGAGGGCCGGAGACGCACCTGCATGACATTCTTTGGGCCGTCCATGATGGAAAAAATCATGGCAGAAGCGAGGGCGAGGAAAATTTCAGGGAGTTCCCAGTTACGGTTGGTGGTCGGGGCCAAGCAATACATGGAGGGATTGCGCATTTCTCTCGTACACGTACGCGCGTGAGGTGCGAGGCGTTGGGCTCTAACTGAACCCTAGCGAGGCGTTCTCTTACCATACCCGAGCGATTGCACTGGCTGCACGTTACTGAACCCGAGCGATCGATTGATCCCTGGCTGTTAACTGAACCCGATCGAGCGATTCCTTCGCTACTTCTGCTAACTGAAGCCGATCAAACCTGCTGCCTCTTGATGAACAGTGAGCGTTGTGGGGGTTGGATGAACAGTTCCCGGTGGGGGTTGGATGAATAGGACCCCGTGGTAGTAGAGGTTGCTGCCGCTGGATGAACAAGACCCCGATCGAGAGGAAGCCACCACACACCCGAGCCGGTTGGGGGTGGATGAACATGACCCTGTGGAGGGCTGGTTGAACAGGACCCCATGTGGAGGGCTGGTTGAATAGTAGCCGGTGGAGGTTCGATGAACAGGACCCCGTTGTGAATAGTAACTGGTGGAGGTTGGAGGAAGTCGATGGTGGATGAATAGTAGCAGGTGGAGGCTGGAGGAAGTCGACGGTGGATGAACAGTAGCCCGTGGAGGCTGGAGCGAGGCACTGGACGGTGGATGAACGGTAGCCTGTGGAGTCCCGTTTTGCAGTACGCCACACCCCTCCCGATGAACAGGACCCCTGTCTCAACGGTAGGCACTCCAACACAAGTCCGTTTCCTCCGTTTTGCAGTACGCCACACCCCTCCCGATCAACAACACCCCTTTTCGACCGTAGGCACTCAAACACAAGTCCGTTTCCTCCGTTTTGCGGTATGCCAGACCCTTTTTTGGCTGTTTCGTCCAAGCCAGTTGGCTCCCGATGAACACGATGCATTCCGACCCAGTCTGTTGCCTCCCCATGAACATGGCTTTATTTCTCCGTTCCAGCCTAGTCGGTTGGCTACCGATGAACAGGACACCGTCGCTGCACACGTTCCAGACCCCGTCTGTATGTACATACGTAGTTGTATTTACTTTCTTGCAGCGTGGCTGTACGTACGTGTACACGATATAGACGACACTGCCTGAACAGCTACCGCTCCTTACTGGGCCACGGTTCATCGTGGCAGAAAGACCAATGGACCAGTATGTACATACATGTTTGCGACCAAAATGACAACGCCACGTACGCTTTGACCGGGTGGGTTCCGGCTGTTAGGGAGGATAAGGAGGCACTTCCTTGCATGCGAAGATATTGATTGTGGGTCCGAGCTGACAGAGGGAGGATTCTTTTTTTTGCGCATAATAAGGAGGCACTTCCTTGCGTGCAAAGATGTAGCTGGTGGGTCCATCTGTCAGCCTCACCGCTTGCAGTCCTCTTCTGATGGTTCTCGTTCATTGACTATGTTGACCACGCCGTGCGGACAACATCAGGAGGTGGAAGACGGTGAGGCAGGGAAGATGCGGAGCCTGGGAACATGCGGAGGGTAGTACGAGGATTGACTGGTTCGGTTGCGGTGTGAGGCTGCCGTCGCCATAGAATAACAATGGGTGTGGGTGAGTAGAGGGATGGCCTGGCCAGCGGTGGGAGTAGTAGGGGGCGGTGAGGCCTGCGCGGTAGCACAACTGGCCACGGGAGGCAAGAGCACGCGGTGGTTTGGACGGCTAGAGCAAGAAAATCAGATGTTGAAGAATCAGGACGACCGTTGGATGTTAACAATCCAACGGTCACTGGTGATAGAATCGTTTGTTGACTAAGTTGACAAAGCCCTACGTGCGCATCAACTTAGTAGGGCCGCAAGTCAGCCTCCAAATCTTGTGGGCCCCAGCTGTCATGGGGAGCACTCATTGTTTTTCACTTAATAAGGAGACACTTCCTTCCATGCCAAGATATAGCTGGTTGGTCCCAACTGTCATTGGGAGGATTCATTCTTTTTGACGTAATAAGGTGGTACTTGCTTGCGCGCGCCCATGGACCATGTGGGTCCCAACTGTCAGCCTCTCCATGTGCAAAGCCACATTAGTGGAGGGATGTTGGTGAGTGGAGGGATGGCCTGGCCAGCGGTGGGAGTAGTAGGGGCGCTGAGGCATGCGCGGCAGCACAACCGGCCACATGAGGCGGGAGCAGGCGGTCCCGTTGGCGCTGGATTTGGTGGCTGGAGCAAGAAGATCAGTGATTGAAGAAGCACGACGACCATTGTATTAAAATCCAACGGTCACGTCTGCTAGAATCGTTTGTTGACGTATATAATAAGTAAAAAAATCTTGCATATGCGTCAACTTAATAGGCCCACAAGCCAGACCATTCCCTATTTTTTAAATAATTTACAACTCATTGCAACTTCATATGCAATTTATTGCAGTCCGTTCTTTTTTGGCCAGGGCGAGGGTTAAAAATTTAAATGAAATTTCACATATTTTGGTGGGGTCCAGACTATTTTTAATACCGAAATGTTGAGCCAGATTTGAAGTACTTTCAAGATATATTTAAATTAGGTTCAAGCCCAGTGAAATTGGAATCTGAAAATGTGAAAAAATTCAGAGATTTGAAAGTAATTGCCAATTGGTCGTATGTTTTTTATATTTACATCCCATTTCATATTACTTTCAAGATTTGCAGCCGTCTTGAAAGAGTTGCAGCCCAGCAGGGTGTAGAAACATAAGTAGGCCTAGATTGGGTATTCTTCAGAAAAAATAAACTGGGTTCTATTTCACAAAGAAAAAATAGCTGGGTTGGTCATGTGGTGAACCTAAAATATAACCCTGAGCTAGACGGGCCAAAGCCCAGTTGAAACCCTGCTCCGTCTCAACAATAACAAAAAATACTTCTCGAGCAGCTACGTCCGAGGTGTCAGCCGATCTTGTGTTGTTCTCTTGTCTATTGACTATACGCTGACAATGTCGTGGGCCCCAGAGGTCAGCAAACCACTAGGAGGAAGCATTTTTTTCTATACGCTGGCAATGGGGTATATAACAAAAAATGAGGAATTTGCTTGCGTACAACCATGGACATGGTGGGCCCCTACTGTCATCCTCTCCACGTACTGTCCTCTCCCGATTCCTCTAGTTTGTTGACCATGTTAATGATGCGAGAGGGCGGCGTCACAGCGAGTACACCAAAGCGCGCCGAGGAAGACAGTGAGGCCTCAGACGTCGGTGTTCACAAGTTCGGAGACGGTGGGGGCGGCGATGCATGTGCTGAGGCGCAGCCAGCCGTGGGAGGCGGACGCTGGCGGCCCCGTCGACTCTGGTTTGGTTTTGGCGGCTGGAGGAAGACATGACTAAAGAAACACGACTGGAGTACTTCACAACCTTAACTGAAACCAGCAAGGGCACTTAACCACCATAGCTCAAAGCAGTATGAGTACTTGTATAGCTTCAACCATATGAATCACGCCTCGAAAATTGCTACTTTGCCTACAGTTAACCAAGGGTGAGGCCACCAAGCCCCAGGACAAGGCCCAGGCGCCACCCCGTGCATCCACAACCTTTTGAAAGTGGCTTCATCTTGCAATGTGGTCAATAAACAGGATATTCGATTTGAGCCATGGAAAAGCATGAGCATAACCTTCTATCCTATTCTCCAAGATGGACGGGCCTTCATTATTTGAGACCACCCATGAATAACTATATTTTCACCTCCAAGGGAAATGGAGTAGGTCGACATAAACATCATGTTGTGACCAAGCGCAAGTCTAACCCGACCATGGTCATGCATCTGTATAGGAACAATAGAACTGGGCAGTTTCTGTTTCAAGAAGATCACAGCTGTAAAACTATGTATAAGCAAGAGTTTATGAAGAACATATATAAGAGAAAACAACTCGTACCATAAGTTTCTCGACACATTTGGACCCGTTCAACGTGTGCAGCAGTGGCACACATATCCCACATGGCCTTCCACCATTGAAACGCCCCACATGGACCTCAAGACGATCAATAAAGTGTAGGAACTGGTGGATGTCGTCCCAGTCAACTTCAGTGCCATCAGTAACAGTCGAGTTCTTATAGAATAACAAACGAGTAGTGTACTTAACTTTGAAATAACCTACACGTGCCACCAATTATAAGAAATATTAGTTAGAAGTAGCATCTTCATGAGAGAAGGAATCACAAATCGTTGCTACTTCTAAGGTTAAATTGTGATTAGTTAGACATAATAGGTGGATTAAGAAGTAATCGAGGCAACAAGCAAGAACCAGATACAAAACAAACATGGATGAACTACTGGAACGACGTCATGGTGGAAGATCACAGTGAAGATGAGACCAGGTTCTGCTATTTCCATCAACATTTGTGCACCAACTTTCAGTCCGTAACATTTGAGAAAGTTTATCCAAGTTTGGCCATAAAAAACAGCGATCTTCTTGGTTCATGAACCGAACTCGGAACTTAAATTCATGGCTTGTCTTCAATGTGACCATTGAACTGGTGTATCCAGTTATGGCAAGGCCGGCCATCTTGAGTACATGTGTTCTGGCGGAGCAAGGAATGCACTGCAGGAAAAATAATATGAGAACACAATGTATTCGCTATCCAAAGCTAGAAATAATTTCCGCCTCCATGTGAGTGTCGACCATGGTACTAGTACATTTTATCCAAATATATAGCAATCCAAATTTCAAAATTAGTTGATAGCATGTTCAAAAACCCCCACCCTCCCGGATAGAAAAAGAGGATTCTAGGAACATACTATGCGCGTTTTCAAATCTTGTGTTAGGATGAGAAGGAACAAGTGTGGCGTCTCGCCGTGGGCGCAGAAACCTGTAAGGTCCTCGAACTTTGGGCACTGCAAATGAAACACAGTAGATTTAGTAGGAAGATAAATGCATCAATGGCGGCGGCTGCCATCCTAGGATTACCTGCGACGAAGGGACTTGGATTTGTTGGGGATGGATGAAGAATTCGTACTTGGTTCTCCATGAGAAAACCCTATGCAATCGCCGAGAGGGGGTTTTCTCTGAACAAGTAGACGAGGGAGAAGGCGATTTAGGCCTAGTGAAATATTGCTGCTTCGTCTGTCCAGTTTACCGCTAAAGCTGGAAAGGTGGGGGTTTTTGTGATTTGACGACCCATTGGGCATTACTGCGATGCTATGACCGGGGTGAGTCTACCGTGCAGTTGTGCACTCTAATTTGGTGCATGGCACGTGGACCCCATTGCCGGATGCCCCACATATCAGCAAAAGGAAGTAGAAAGGTAGGAGTAACTAGTTACACATAAATATATTTTTGACAGAGATACTCCCTTTGTAAAGAAATATAAAAATCTTTTATATGACAACTTTATATATAGGAAAAATCAATGGGAATATATATAACATAATATGGGGGTTTAGCTGAGAATATAATACTCATACAGGCTCACGGATCTGGACTTTGGGCCATAGGCCGGTGGGGCTGCATGTTTGGGGGCCCATATGTTCTAACTCAGCTCATTTCATATTGCAAGCGATTGGTACAACGCTGGCTTTAGATGCTGTCGCAAGGCGAATACAGAGAATTAAATAAAGCACAACAGCTGTTAGAATGAAATTGAACGATAGTTCCTAACCAGCAATCAGAGTTGCAATTCTTTCACGATATCCTACGTGATAAATAATACTCTCGTACTACTTATACACACATGGCACTTGTTTTACCATGCCATATTATTACATCAAAAGCCCTCGGAGGATAGACCAGTTCAGCAGTTGTGTGCTGCTACTGAAGAATTTCAAAGTTGATTTGGACCAGCTCTCCTTGTCGAGAAAGTTCGATTTTGACATCATCCCCTACCGCAAGATTTGATTTAGTTTTGAACCTTGATGTCGGTGTACTAAAGTAGGGGTACCTTAGTATCCCGAACCTGTGCACGGGCAGTCGTAGCACCCCGCGGCAAGGCTTGCCAGGCGATCGCCAAGACTCTCCGTGGTCCCTTTTTGGGCCGTCCAAGAACAAAGTATTTGAGCCAAGACCCCGACAGGAGGAGCCTACCGGGAAGGCCACCCGAAGAGAGCAAGGCCCCGGCAAGAGGAGCTTGCCGGGACGACCGCTCGAAGCACAAGGCCCTGGCAGGAGGAGCTTGCCGGGAAGGCCGACCGAGGCACGACAAGATACTTGCTGCGACACGCCCCGCGTCCCGGCAAGGACCGGTGAGCGACAAGCTCCCGGGCGCGTCAAGGCACCAACCGCGGCAAGGCGTTTGCCGCGGCAAGTCACCACCCCACGCCTGCGCTCCAGCCCATCCACCCACGCATCGCTCTGGGGCCATTCCATGCGTACGTGGCGAGAGGCTGCGCAGCCAGGAGCATGCGGTGGCAAGGCAACACTGACAGAGTAGCCATCGTGGCAAACGGTGGCGCTCCTGACGGTCCACTTCCCTGCACCGTCTGGGCGATGCGGACGGGCATTTAATGCCCTTGTCCCCTGCCGTAAGAGTTAGGTATGATAGCACTGTACATCCACTGTGCAGGCAGCTGTACCCACTACAGCATTCTCCCATTTTTGCCCCCACCCGCGCTGCCACCTGTGGGAAACCCCTTGAGCATATAAAAGGAGGCCCCATGCGCACGTAGGGAGGGGGGACATCCATCGCTACGCTCTCTCTCGCCAGCAGCTCGCGTGTACTGTAGCACCACACGCTCCCGAGCAAGAACACAATACAATCCACAAAGCAGCAGTAGGGTTTTACGCATCCTTGCGGCCCGAAGCTGGGTAAACCCCTCGTGTGCATCGCCTCGATCCGCTCTTCGCGCGACCTCCGCCCCCCGCCGAACCAAGAAAGGGGCTCGGTCCCCATAGGTGTTCGAGGAAGCCGATTTCCCCCGACATCTTTGGCGCGCCAGGTAGGGGGCGTCGAAGTTGTGCGAACCTGATCCGGCGTCTGCACCAGCTAGATCTCCTTCATCTTCATCGACATGCCACCGAAGAAGAAGGCTCTGGAGGTGGCCGGTCCGTCCGCGTCAAACCCGCCGCCCTTGGAGCAAACGGGCGGTGGGGACGGCACCGACGGCGGAACGGGCGTTGTCGAGCCAGCTCATGGCGCCGCGGCGTCCAAACATGCACCGCGCCCCTCTCAAGAGGCACGGGACCAGCAGCGTCTTGGCGCCCACGGTACCATACACTCGCTGGACCCAAATCGAGCCGGCGGATCCCAGGGCGCTCAAGGCCAGCACTCACACCAACGTGCTGGCGCGAGCGTGGCGCGGCTGCCTGGTCCGGGTGTTGCTCCTTCTAACGTAGTTAGAAGTTCGAGCACATCCCGCTACATGCGCCGTTCGCCACCACTGCCCGCCACTCCAGCAGAAGCTCTGGCGCGAGCTCAACTGCTCCTGGACTACCCTCCAACGGCGGACAAGCTCGATGACTGGAGGGCCACGATACAGAGTCTCATCGGTGTCGCCAACGGCGACACCCCGCGGCAGCACAGCGCGTCGCAGCCGCGGCGGGACGGCCAGGCGAGAACCAACGGCGCCAGGACCGGCGGGGGTGCGACCACCGTGCACTCCCCTCCCCAGAGGCCAAGATCGCCGGCTCGCCGGAATCATCACGACAACGACTCCACCGCGTCGTCGAATCCGCGAACTCGTCGCGATCAACGCCAAGTTCTTCACGAGCGAGAGCAAGAGGACGCTCATACTCGCATCGAGCGTCGGAGAGAAGCGCGGCGTCAATCAGACCACCGCGCTGGGCCCTCTGTCGACATGCACGCACCAGGGGAACCAGGCGACCTGCCGTACGCGGTGGGCTGCCCTGCGTTCACCCGTGAGCTGCGGCAAGTCCAGTGGCCCAGCACGAAGAATTTCAAGCCAGACGTACCAGAGAAGTACGACGGCAAGTCGCATCCGTCGGAGTTCCTCAGCATCTACACCATCGCGGTGCAGGCTGCTGGAGGGCGAGACGACAAGATCCTTGCCAACTACTTCCTGCTGGTACTCAAATCCAACGTCAGATCCTGGCTCATGCACTTGCCTGATAACTCCATAACCTCCTGGACAGACTTGTGCCATCGGTTTGTTGGCGCCTTTACGGGCGGCCAGAAACCCCATGGCCAAGCGAGCGACCTTCATCTGCTCGTCCAGAAGGAAGGGGAACCCTTGCGCAAGTTCATCCAGAGATTCAGCCATGTACACTACAACATCTCAGACGTCCACCCCGCCGCGGTCATCAGCGCGGTCCATCAGAACGTGCATAACCGTAGGATGCGGGAGGAGATGGCGATGTGCAAGATCAAAGACGTCAGCGAGCTATATGCCCTGGACGACAAGTGTGCCCGTGCTGAGGAAGGGAGGAAACTCCCCGGAGAGAACATTGGAGCAGGAGAATCTGACAGTGAGGATACCGCCCCGGCAAGGAAGGGCCGGCGGCGGAGCAACAGGAAGAAGAAGAGCCAAGAAGTACTGGTTGTTGAGCAGTCCGGCGATGAAGGCGCCGCCAAGAAGGCCCAGGCTGGTAGCTCTAGCAAGGAGATTGCCGGATGCGCCCACTGCCAGGCTGTGGCGGTCGCCGACAAGCGGGACGGCACCAACAAACAGTACTGTAAGATCCACCGCACCAAGGGCCATGACCTCCAGAGCTGCAAGCAGGTCGAGCGGCTCGTCGAGCTACAAAAGGCCGAGTACGAGCGGCGCGACAAGGAGAGAGCCCGGGGAGGTGGCGGAGGATCAGGCACGAAGCGCCCCGGCCAGGGAGGACGCCGCGACAAGGACAAGCAGCGGCAAGCGGACCGACCTCCCCGCGGCCGCGACAAGAACGAAGACGACGACGAAGACGAAGACATGGATGACGTCGAGACCAGTGAGCAGGAGTTTCAGAAAGCCACAGAGGTCTTGTGCGTAGACGGCGGTGCCTCCCTGCATACTTCTCACCGCCAGCTCAAGCAGTGGGCACGGGAAGTCAATGCAGCGGAACCACCCGTCGAGTCGCGCAAGCCTCTGAAATGGTCCAGCATGCCTATCATCTTTGATATTGAGGACCACCCTGATCGCACAACTGCGATCGGGTGCTTGCCGATGTTGGTCTCACCAATAGTCCGCAACCTCAAGGTCACTAAGATGCTAGTTGACGGCGGGGCCGGCTTGAACCTGATCTCCTCCGCTGTGCTCCAGAAACTCCAAGTCCCCGACAGCGAGCTCGAAGAGACCGGCACGTTCCAAGGAATCAACCCGGGAAGGAGCAAGCCGAAGGGGAAGATAACGTTGCCAGTGACATTTGGCAGCGAGCTGAACTTCAGGACAGAGAGGATCACTTTTGACGTTGCCGATTTTCCATTGCCCTACAATGGGATTCTCGGCCGTCCAGCACTCGCCAAGTTCATGGCGGCCTCTCACTACGCCTACAACATGCTCAAGATGCTAGGTCCGGTAAGCGTCATCTCTGTCCCCGGCGACAAGAAGGATGCCCTTATCTGTGCCGACAAGATCTACCGGGAAGCAGCAGCCATAGCGGATAATAAGCCGCTTGCCGCTGAAGCTCCCGGAGGTAAGAAGAGGACCAAGCCCGGCAAGTGCTCTGGCGCCCACTCCGGCAAGCGCACCTCTTCGGAGTGCTGCGCTACCGTCGAGGACGCACCATCGAGCTCCACCGGCAAGAGTAAGAAGACAATAGCAGCTCCGCCAACGACCAAGAAGGTGCCCGCCAAGGAGGACGACACTGGTGGTACCTTCACCATCAGTGCCACGCTCGACCCCAAATAGGAAAGCGCGCTCGTTGCTTTCCTGTGGGCGAATGTCGACGTGTTTGCCTGGCAACCATCTGACATCCCCGGCGTTCCCAGGAAAGTGATTGAGCACCACCTCGCCGTCTGTCCTCACGCGCGGCCCGTCAAGCAGAGAGTCAGGAAGCAAGCAGTGGAGCGCCAAGAATTCATCGCAGAAGAGATCAAGAAGTTGGAAGCGGCAGGCCTCGTTAGAGGTGTGCTCCATCCGACGTGGTTGGCCAATCCTGTTGTCGTGCGCAAAGCAAATGGGAAATGGAGGCTTTGCATCGACTTCACTGATGTTAACAAAGCTTGTCCCAAAGATCCCTTTCCCTTGCCGCGCATTGACCAGATTGTTGACTCCACGGCCGGATGTGACCTGCTTTCATTTCTTGACGCCTACTCAGGATATCATCAGATCTTCATGGCTGAAGAAGATGAAGAGAAGACCGCGTTCATCACTCCATGTGGCACGTATTGTTTCGTACGGATGCCTTTTGGACTGAAGAACGCCGGTTCAACATTTGCGAGGGTTGTCCACACCGCTTTTGAGCCACAAATCCACAGAAATGTGGAGGCCTACATTGATGACATAGTGGTCAAAAGCAGAGACAGGGCAACCCTGATTCAAGACTTAGAAGAGACCTTTGCGAACCTGCGCAGGATCAGCCTCAAGCTCAACCCCGAGAAGTGCGTGTTTGGAGTCCCTTCCGGCAAGCTTCTCGGGTTCTTCGTGTCTCAGCGAGGAATAGAAGCCAACCTAGACAAGATCAAGGCCATCGAGCAGATTGAAGCACCAACACGTGTCAAGGACGTACGAAGGCTTGCCGGCTGCGTCGCGGCTCTCAGCAGGTTTATTTCCAAGTCTGCAGAACGCGCCCTGCTGTTTTTCAAAATTTTGAAAAAGGCGGGTCCAGTAAAATGGACTCCGGAAGCGGAGGCTGCGCTGCAGGACCTGAAGAAATACCTGTCCTCCGCTCCAATACTTGTCGCGCCTAAACCACAAGAGAAGTTGCTGCTATACCTGGCGGCAACCAATCAAGTGGTTAGTGCTACGTTAGTAGCGGAGAGGGAGGCAGATGATGAGCCAGCAACCGCGGCAAGCACGTCCAACGACAAGCAGGGGGCTTCCCCGACAAGCTCTGGCCCCGACAAGGATGAATCTGCGCAGGAGCAAGTGGAGGTGCAGAAGAAGAAAATGGTGCAGCGCCCAGTTTTCTTTGTCAGCTCCCTTTTGCAGGGGGCTAGGTCAATGTACTCTGGTGTGCAGAAATTGCTTTTTGGCCTCCTCATGCCCTCGAGAAAGCTGCGCCATTACTTCCAAGCGCACGAGATTACAGTTGTCACCCGCTTTCCGCTGAAGAGGATACTGCAGAATCCAGAAGCAACAGGCAGGATTATCGAGTGGGCACTAGAACTGTCGAGCTTCGGTCTCCAGTTCGAGAGTACCTCGACTATCCAGAGCAGAGCATTGGCGGAGTCCATAGCAGAGTGGACGCCGACACCAGACGATCCCTTTATCCTGGCCATTTTCGGTCTGGGGGCTCGACATCCTCGGCCCCTTCCACCGAGCTGTCGGGGGCTTTGAGTACTTGTACGTCGCAATCGACAAGTTCACAAAGTGGCCAGAAGTGGAACCAGTGAGGAAGGTGACAGCACAGTCAGCCATCAAGTTCTTCAGGTCGATTGTTTGCCGCTTCGGGATCCCCAATAGGATCATCACCGACAACGGTACACAATTCACGAGCCGCACCTTCATGCAATACGTTCAAGATCTCGGCGCCAAGGTCTGCTTCGCTTCTGTTGCTCATCCCAGGAGCAACGATCAAGCTGAAAGGGCCAACGCCGAAGTACTGCGCGGGCTCAAGACCAGAACTTTCGACAGGTTGCACAAGTGCGGAAGAAACTGGATCGAGGAGCTGCCGGTGGCTCTTTGGTCGATCAGAACGACGCCAAATCGAGCCACTGGCCAGACACCATTTGCTCTAGTCTATGGAGCAGAAACAGTTACCCCCACGGAACTCGTATACGGGTCACCTCGAGTGCTCGCTTATGATGAGCTTGAGCAAGAGCGGCTGCGTGAAGATGACGCGCTGCTCCTTGAGGAAGATCGTCTTCAGGCTGCTGTGCGAGCCTCTCGCTACCAGCAAGCTTTGCGTCGCTACCATAGCCGCAAAGTAAAGCCAGAAGCTTCGAGGAAGGCGACCTTGTTCTTCGGTGTGCCCCGTCCGCCAAGAATCATAACAAGTTGACGCCGAAGTGGGAAGGCCCTTACCGGGTGAGATGAGTCACGAGGCTCGGTGCTGTCCGCCTCGAGACCGAAGATGGCACTCCGGTGAGCAACTCCTGGAATATTGAGCATCTTCGTAAGTTTTACCCGTAAGGCGCGGTTGTCGGGCCCCGCCCGGCAACCAACCTTTTGTACAAGTCTTGCCGCAGTTGCATGTAATCCTTTGTACAAAGCCAGGCGCAGACCCTGAGCAGCAGAAATGAAGCGCCGGCGCCCTAAGTTTTAGCATGCATGCTGAGTCGAGTCTCGTCCTTGGTTAGGGTTGATAGTGCCTAACAGCTGCTAACCCCTAGCTTAGAGGTCGAGTCTGCGTCCTTTTTCCGTTTCCTTCGTTTCCTTTGGTTCGCAGGGTTTTGCATATCCTGGCCAGACCGCTTAAGGGCGAAGAAGAGAAGAAGGGCAGGCCAGCATCTGGTCCCCGGCAAGCCAGTGTTGCCGGGGGCTGCAAGTACGAAGATTCGCCCGCGGCAAGCCAAAGTTGCCGGGGGCTGCAATCCCAGATAAGTTTTCGCATCCCTTGTCATGCATTCTCTTATGAACTGTGGAATAGGAAAACTTTGTTCCCTCCTAAAAGCTACCGTGCTCCCTTAACGACCGGCCCCAGAGCGCGTTCCTGGGGCCCATTTTGGTAGTAGTCGCGGCAAAGGGGTGGAACGAGGGGCCCGAACCCGCTTCATCCCTTCCTCCGCCAAAGGCGTGAGAGAGGTCGAGTGGCGTGGGAAGACGGCAGGTCCTGTTGCCGGGCAAAGAAGTGTCTATCTTAACGATACAAAGGGTTCGCTCCTTGGCGTGGGTTTTACCCACGGGACAAATGGCCCGGCAAACATCCCCTTTTCATTAAAAACATTCCGCTTAGGTACAGTTTAGAGAGAATGAAAAACATGAAAAGATGGGACTACAAGTTTTAAACACAGCTAAGGCCCGAGGGCTTACAGATTGAAAAAGATAAGATGCCCGTAATCCCTTTCTTGTCTCTCTCCTCAGGAGGTAGGACAAGGAGGCGAAAAGGACAAAAGGAGCGCCTAGGCGAGCTACGGGTGGCAGAAGACACCAACAGAACGCCCAGAGGGCCGCCGGGGGGCTTCGGAGGCTGGATGGTGGCGGCGGTGCCGGAGATGGAGTTCGAAGATGAGGCAGCGGGACATCAACACGCTGTCGGGGGCACCTAGCCCTCGTACTCCGAGTTGACGGCCTTGCCGCCAGTCCTCCTCCTCTTCCGCAGCCTCGCCACTCCAGCCGCCCGGGAAGACGACCCCGAGAAGCTCAAGGAGCCGGCGACACGGATGATGGGGTCGCCGGTGCCACACGGAGCTGCGACCGGTGCCTAGTCGGACCCGTCATCCCGACGACCGCTGCCCTCGTCGTCGCTGTCGCTCCCCTCCTCGTCACTCTCGCTCGAGGAGGAGCTTTCGCTGTCGGAGGAGCTATCCACGCAGCACCGGGCCCGGGTCCCGAAGTCCCCGAAGGCCTTGACGGAGAGGAGATCGCTCTCCATCAACTTAAAATGGAGGGTGAACCCCTCCGTCAAGCTGTGTATACGGGCGAATGTCTTCCACCCTCGGCCAATATACACTACGCCGGGGGCTGGGGACTCGACGTGGACCCACGTGCCGCTGATCCCGCAGCCCTTCATGCGCAGCCTTAGCGTCTCGGGTTGCTCCATCTCCATCATGCTTGCGAAGGGAGCCGGGAGGTGGAGGCGGCGGCGAGGCGCCCGGCGCAGCCTGACGAAGAACTCGCAAGGATCGTCCCCGAGGTGGACCGTCGTGGAAAGAGGAGCCGCTGGCGGAGGCGAGGCCGGCGCGTCGCCCCGCCCGCCTCTTCCCTGAGCGCCTCAGCCTCGTCCACGCCCTCGTCCACGACCTCGCCCCCTCCCCCTTCCCCTTACGGCTGGCTCCGCCACCGCGGGTGCAAGGGGAGGAGGGGCGCGCTGCCTGGCGGCAACCCTCGCCGCCACCGATGAAGGACCCGGATTCCCTTTCTCCATGGCGAATGGAGAGAGGGGGCCAGAGGATGAAGAGAAGAAGAGATGGAGGAGTGTGGGTTCCCGTCGCCCCCTCTTGCTCTCTATAAAGGAGCAGGGTGGGGGCTCGACCGCCCCGCTCAGCCAATCAAGACGCAGGAAGGCCAAGCGACTGGGGCCGACCTGCTACCCCGACCCGCGACGGCCCGGTTTCCTGCCTCCACCGTCCGCAACCCCGGGTGCATGGAAGCCGCGTGGCTGGCGCGCGGGGCCGAGGCGACGGATGAGGCGACCTCTCCCCACCCCGTGATCGTGGGGAGCGGGCGCCTCGGAAACCATGCCCCGGCCCCGTCCAGCGAACGAGCCACGCCTCCACACCTCCCTCCACTTATGGGCCTAGCACGAACCGTCCCCCTTTATGGCGACTTGACGCATGCCTGCGGGGTTCGGCCCCGCGCACGCCGCCCACGTCACGCACGCCTCTCCCCACGATGCCGCGTTCGACGCGTGCCGTTCGGGGAGGACGTGGTGGGCGCAGAAGCAGATGCAGCGTGACCCAGGCCGCGCGCGCCCGTGCACTGTTTTGGACCTGGCCCAACAGCGCTCGGCACCGTGTATGGCCCAGGCCCGGGGGCTCCTGTCGGTGTACTAAAGTAGGGGTACCTTAGTATCCCGAACCTGTGCACGGGCAGTCGTAGCACCCCGCGACAAGGCTTGCCAGGCGATCGCCAAGACTCTCCGTGGTCCCTTTTTGGGCCGTCCAAGAACAAAGTATTTTAGCCAAGACCCCGGCAGGAGGAGCCTGCCGGGAAGGCCACCCGAAGAGAGCAAGGCCCCGACAACAGGAGCTTGCCGGGACGACCGCTCGAAGCACAAGGCCCCGGCAGGAGGAGCTTGCCGGGAAGGCCGACCGAGGCATGACAAGATACTTGCTGCGACGCGCCCCGCGTCCCGGCAAGGACCAGTGAGCGATAAGCTCCCGGGCGCGACAAGGCACCAACCGCGGCAAGGCGTTTGCCACGGTAAGTCACCACCCCGCGCCTGCGCTCCAGCCCATCCACCCACGCATCGCTCTGGGGCCATTCCAGGCGTACGTGGCGAGAGGCTGCGCAACCAGGAGCATGCGGTGGCAAGGCAACACTGACAGAGTAGCCATCGTGGCAAACGGTGGCGCTCCTGACGGTCCACTTCCCTGCACCGTCTGGGCGATGCGGACGGGCATTTAATGCCCTTGTCCCTTGCCGTCAGAGTTAGGTATGATAGCACTGTACAGCCACTGTGCAGGCAGCAGTACCCACTACAGCATTCTCCCATTTTTGCCCCCACCCGCGCTGCCACCTGTGGGAAACCCCTTGAGCATATAAAAGGAGGCCCCATGCGCACGTAGGGAGGGGGGACATCCATTGCTACGCTCTCTCTCGCCAGCAGCTCGCGTGTACTGTAGCACCACACGCTCCCGAGCAAGAACACAATACAATCCACAAAGCAGCAGTAGGGTTTTACGCATCCTTGCGGCCCAAAGCTGGGTAAACCCCTCGTGCGCATCGCCTCGATCCGCTCTTCGCGCGACCTCCGCCCCCCGCCGAACCAAGAAAGGGGCTCGGTCCCCATAGGTGTTCGAGGAAGCCGATTTCCCCCGACACTTGACCATCCCTTAGCATCAATCATCATGCAACCATCCTTTCTACTTACGGTATATTGAGCAGGTTCATTCACACCAAGTTTGCGCATGGTAAGAGAAAGTTGGCGACGATCGCCCAGATTATTGAACGACTCCCTCGTTGCTCTAGGAATTCTTTGTTTGCAAACAAGAAGACATACACAAACAGTTAGATCAACACAGTGAATCATTTGAAACAACATGGAAAGAAAAAAGAACGAAGCACTTGGGTGGCCAATTCTTACCAAGAAGGTCGAGATGTCGGTTTTTGTAAGGACTTTGGTATATGTAGTGCGAACTGCAACCCAGTTTGTTGCCGGTGCAACTGCTGGTTCCGTTGTCGCTGCACCGGCTGGAGCAGATGAAAGTGCAACTTCAAGTGTTGGTGTAGGTGCCGGAGCTGTTGCTGGTGCCCGTGCCGGTGCGACTGGTAGTGCCACTGCTGCCTAAGATGGTGCTCCTTGCGGAGCTGGTGCCAGTGTCGGAGCAAGTGCCCTTGTCGGTGCCCGATCCCCCGGTAGATTAGCCTGATCCGCTGACACGGTCGGTGCCCAATCCTCAAGTGGATCAGATTGAGCTGGTTCTACTATCAGTGCTAGAGCCAGTGCCGTCAGAGAAGGTGTCGGTGCTCGATCCGATGCTGAAGGTGGTACTGATGTGCGATACAGCAGCGATCGTCTCTGGTCTGCTATGATTTCATACTTCAGTTTTGTAACTTGACTAGGCTCCGTGACCTTGGTCCAGTCTTTTTCTTCATTTCTTTAAATGCGAGAAGGACTAATTGTGGCGTGTTTGTTATACCAAACTACAGTTCATCATAGGGCTTCAGATTGTACTCAGACAACAAACTTATCCAATTGTGTCCAGTAATATAAGTGATGGACAGTGCTTTCGTTATTGACACGACATAAGAAGTGAAACCTGCAAAAATAAACATCATGGAGCGAACCAAACGGTTTATTCTGTAACGAATGTCACATGGCAAAACCTACATCATAAAATTGCAGCAAAAGTAAGAAAACATGACATTAAATCAATAATATTTAGACAGTAAATCAATAAGATTTACTTGATGTGACACGAGTGAATCCTTACCAGGAAATCACTATGTTCATGTTCTAAACAGAAGGTTGATCGTCCAATTACGGGTGGCATGAAGGGCCCCCGCTTACTCCCACAACCAGGATAGTCAAATGGTCGTGACAAATCGTATGGACCGAACATCCATGGGACTGGAAATCCTGGTGGGTGTGATAAACCCTGCAATGCATCCAAATATTGGAGTGTAACCATAATTGATAAACTATCCTCACAAAAAAGATGATCTAGATACTTCAAAATATACAGACTGAATTAAGTGGACAAACATTAACATAAACTGTTCTTAGGACTCACCACACAACAAAAGCGGTAGTACTGAACAATAGTACTTAGTACAGACAAGCAAAGTTGCACTAATTAAACACTGCATACCATTTCTTGCTACCGACCTATGGGATGTACCCCACATAACTGACTAGGCCATGGACTTTGGGAGAGATGTCTACTAGCACCATCGCCATCTTGTCAACCTTGGAGAACCTAACAGAGTGGTATTTCCACTCATAAACATGACGATGAAGACAGTCCGCATCAGATTTGTCGGGAAGCTTCACAAGAACCACACCCTTTGTAATTGAAGGCACATCTAGGAAATTGTTGTGGTGAAGTACACCCTCGAGAACATGCCTGACAACAATGCTACAGGAAAACACTAGTTCACGACACGTGGCGACAAGGACACAGCAGCTGGATAGTTTAGTAGTAGAACTCATGCTCATGTCTTTTAGTTCACACGGCATGACTTTGAGAACTTCATCTCCACTGCGGACCTGGTTCTAATTCAAACAGAAACCAAATATTTTATTACTACCTCTCTTCAGAAAAGATGATTTTCGATATTTTACTCCATATACGCACACAAATGAGTGAACAGAGACACTAGAACATGTCTTCAAAGGCATGAGAGCAGAGGGATTACTTGCAATATCCATAACACAAGTTACCGAGGCTGATATACTCTCTTCAAAGGCATGAGAGCTAAAATCTTGCATTTCCTATAACTAGCATTAATCTTCATAAAGTAGTTGAAAGTAATCTATAACAAATCAGTGTTATGTGCAATAATCATATGTATGTCAACCTCTCATATGTTTTGGTCAAAAGAGCAATTTAGAAATGTCATTTGGAACACAAAAATCACATGCAAGATCACCCAGAAAGTTGTACTACTAGTACTAGTACTGCGTGTTAGATGAAAAAACACAATCAAGATCGCCAAAAAGATTGTCAAGAAGATATTACCTGGACTTGCTTAATGAGGGATCCCGGAAAGGGGGGCTTGGAGAGGGCGATGTCCTTGAGCTTGTTTGTGGTAGTCTCGGCGGGGTGCTTGCGCTTCTTCGTACCCTGTGCCTCGACGATTTTGGCCAGAGCCATAGACCTCACTTCGGCCAGTGCTCCAGGGTCCATCAAGAAACTATCAAATAGAAATAAAATAAAATAAACCATAATCACAAACCCAAAAGAAGAACAGAGAGGGAGTTATAGGATCAGTCTCGGGGTTGCAAGACCGGGCCTTGGCCTGAATCAACACCATTGATGCTCTCACCTTTCCTTCTTTGGGAGAGAAGAACAATTGCAGAAGCAGGTCGGGGTTTTCTTGAAGAAATGAGGAACATAATGAGAGATAAGGGAGTTGGGATTTTCTTCAAGAGAGGAAGTTGAGGGAGAAGAGTGAAATGATGGTTGCTTCTTTCGTCCAACTTACTACTAGAAAGGTGGGGGTTTTGTGATTTGACGGCTCATTGGGCATTACTGCGGCGCTTCGATCGGGGTAGTCTACCATGAAGTTGTGCACTCTAGTTCGAAGTAATTTAGTGCATAGCATGTGGACCCCGATGCTGGCTGTCCCATACGTCGGCAAAAGTGCGTAGCAAGGTTCCCGACGACAGTCGAGGAGGATCCGCACGGTAGAGTGTGTCCACTATTTCTGAAGAAAAAAAATGATTACAGCAAGCATTTCCGCTCTTACGACAGAGGAGTGTGAAACACGACAGCCACTTGAACTTACACAGCCCTCCTACTACTAGGCATGTGCAGTGGTTCATACGTCAGTACTACATAATCTTGTTGCCAGTGTAGTAAGATATGACGATAACAAATGATGTTGTGCGCATGTCAACTATATGAACAGTAATGTAACATACCCCTTTTTTGACTGTTCGGTCAAGAAAGAATAGTGAGATGAATGTTAACAGAACTAGGTCTACAGCGCACGGAGAGTATGATGCTACAGTACTCCACGGAACATGAACCATATGAAGCACGAATCAATGTTAGGCAGGGTGTATGAAGGGTGCATGGGATGGGAGCAAAAGTTCCCTTCTCGACCCCTTTTGGGTGTTTGGCATAGTGCATGAAGGGTGCATGAGTCCACACTAGTAGGTTAACACAAATACACTAGGAGAATGCATGAAGAGGGGTGCTGAGATGAGCATGCACGAAGAGGGAACAACTATATTGAGATGAGAATGCAACCAAACAAACCCACACGCTTTGTGCTACAGTTACTGATCTACATCGTCTGAGTTTGATCCAACGGTCATGTTGCACCGAGACATGGACATGCCCATGCAGAGGACGCCTAAACACCACCAAAGTCCTCTGCTTCTCGAGGCGCACGACGTTGGTGATGTAGGGTGCCACCGCACGCAGAGCTCGCTCCCGGTCGATGGGAGCCAGCTCGTCAAAGACGGCGTCCAATGGCACGAATGGGTTTCGGTGACGGAGCCTTGAGAGTATTCGCCGGGCAATGGTGACAGCAACCCGCAACCCCTTCTTGTCCAGCTCCGCCCCCACCATCGCGCAGAGACGACTCAGCTCCTCGGAGATATAGGTGTAGAAGGAGACCAGGTCAGGAAGCCGCAGCTCGTTGAAGTCGACAGGGTGGTCGAACAGGTTTAGCCCGACGACCGGCATGGTCGCGCTGGCTCAACGGTAGGCATCGCGTAGCCGCAACACGTGTGTGGCAACATGGTTCACCAAGTGGTTGAGGCGATCCTGGACCTCGTCACGATCGACCCGCTCACGCTCCAGCCCGCTCGCCTGACCGCCTATCGTATTGCTACCTCTTGAGCACTGCGTTGGATTTCCTTGAAGAGGAAAGGGTGATGCAGCAAAGTAGCGTAAGTATTTCCCTCAGTTTTTGAGAACCAAGGTAGCAATCCAGTAGGAGGCTACGCGCGAGTCCCTCGTACCTACACAAATCAAATAACTCCTCGCAACCAACGCGATAAGGGGTTGTCAATCCCTTCACGGTCACTTACGAGAGTGAGATCTGATAGATATGATAGGATAATATTTTTGGTATTTTTGTGATAATGATGCAAAGTAAAATAAAAGCAAAGTAAAAAAGCAAAGGAAATAACAAAGTGTTGGAAGACTAATATGATGAAGATAGAGCCGGGGGCCATAGGTTTCACTAGTGGCTTCTCTCAAGAGCATAAGTATTTTACGGTGGGTGAACGAATTACTGTTGAGCAATTGATAGAATTGAGCACAGTTATGAGAATATGTAGGTATGATCATGTATGTAGGCATCACGTCTGAGACAAGTAGACCGACTCCTGCCTGCATCTACTACTATTACTCCACTCATCGACCGCTATCTAGCTTGTATCTAGAGTATTAAGTTAATGAAAATAGAGTAACGCCTTAAGCAAGATGACATGATGTAGAGGGATAAATTCATGCAATATGATAAAAACCCCATCTTGTTATCCTCGATGGCAACAATACAATATGTGCCTTGCTGCCCCTACTGTCACTGGGAAAGGACACCGCAAGATTGAACCCAAAGCTAAGCACTTCTCCCATTGCAAGAAAGATCAATCTAGTAGGCCAAACCAAACTGATAATTCGAAGAGACTTGCAAAGATAACCAATCATACATAAAACAATTCAGAGAAGATTCAAATATTGTTCATAGACAATCTTGATCATAAACCCACAATTCATCTTTCTCAACAAACACACCGCAAAAAGAAGATTACATCAAATAGATCTCCATGAGAGAGGGGGAGAACATTGTATTGAGATCCAAAAAGAGAGAAGAAGCCATCTAGCTACTAACTATGGACCCGAAGGTCTGAGGTAAACTACTCAAACTTCATTGGAGAGGCTATGGTGTTGATGTAGAAGCCCTCCGTGATGGATGCCCCCTCCGGCGGAGCTCCGGAACAGGCCCCAAGATGGGATCTCGTGGGTACAGAAGGTTGCGGTGGTGGAATTAGATTTTTGTCTCCATATCTGATCGTTTGGGGGTACGTAGGTATATATAGGAGGAAGGAGTATGTCGGTGGAGCAACTGTGGGCCCACGAGGGTGGAGGGCGCGCCCCCTACCTCGTGGCCTCCTCCTTTGTTTCTTGACGTAGGGTCCAAGTCTCCTGTATCATAATCTTCCTAAAAATCACGTTCCCGAAGGTTTCATTCTGTTTGGACTCCGTTTGATATTCCTTTTCTGCGGAACTCTGAAATAGGCAAAAAACAACAATTCTGGGTTGGGCCTCCGGTTAATAGGTTAGTACCAAAAATAATATAAAAGTGGATAATAAAGCCCAATAATGTCCAAAACAGTAGATAATATATCATGGAGCAATCAAAAATTATAGATACGTTGGAGACGTATCACGTATCTCCCGCTTTCTGCAGCAATGCCGCTGAGGCCTCGAGCATCTTTCACTACAAAAAAAAAGACACATCCATGACATTTTGGGCTGAACGAATTTTTTCCTGTCATGCTTATGACACTTCTATGACGATAACTGTGACAAAACCCGGTATCATCATAGATGTGGTGGGCTCCTACTTCTATGACAAAAAATGATGACCGAAAATGGGCTTTTCGTCCTGGGCGGGCCGGAGACGCAGCTGCATGACATTCTTTGGGCTGTCCATGATGGAAAAAACTGTGGTAGAAGCGAGGGCGAGGAAAATATCGGGTAGTTCCCGGTTACGGTGGGTGGTCGGGGGCCGATCGATGCGCCTTTCTCTCATACACGCACGCGCGTGGGTGCAAGGCGTTGGGCTCAAACTAAACCTGAGCGAGGCATTCGCCTACTGAACTCGAGTGATTGCACTACAGGCTACACATTACTGAACCCGAGCGATCAATCGATCTGGCTGTTAACTGAACCCGATCGAGCGATTCCTTCGCTACTGCTGCTAACTGAAGCCGATCGAACCATGCTGCCTCCTTCCCTTGATGAATAGTGAGCGTTGTTGTTGGGGGGGGGTTGGATGAACAGTTCCCCGTGGGGGGGGGGGGGTTAGATGCCGCTGCCACTGGATGAACATGACCCCATTGATCGATCCGGTTGGGGGTGGATGAACAGGACCCCGTGGAGGGCTGGATGAACATGACGACCCTGTGGAGGGCTGGATGAACAGTAGCCGGTGGAGGGCTGGATGAACAGTAGCTCGTGGAGGGGTGGTTGAACAGGACCCCGTGGAGAGGGCTGGTTGAACAGTAGATGGTGGAGGCTGGATGAAGAGTGGCTGGTAGAGGCAGGAGGGGAGACGCCGTGGATGAACAGTCACCGGTGGAGGCTGGAGGAGGTCGACGGCGGATGAACAGTAGCTCGTGGAGGCAATCGATGGTGGAGATGAACAGTATCCCGTGGAGTCCCGTTTTGCGGTATGCCACACCCCTCTGGATGAACATGACCCCCGTTTCGACCGTAGCGCTCCAACACAAGTCCGTTTCCTCTGTTTTGCGGTACGCCACACCCCTCCCGATCAACAGGACCCCGTTTTGACCGTATGAGGTCCAAGAGAAGTCCGTTTCCTCCGTTTTGTGGAACGCCAGACCCCTCCCAATGAACAGGTTCCCGTTTCGACCGTCGCCGGTCAAACACAAGGCTGTTTCCTCCGTTCTGCGGTACGCCAGGCCTCGTTTCAATCGGCTGTTCTGTCCAAGCCGGTTGGCTCCCCATGAACACGACATATTCCGCTGCCTCTCAATGAACACGATGCATTCTATTGCCTCCCCATGAACACGCCGCAGTTTCTCCGTTCTGACCTAGCCATGTACACAAGCCCTGGCCGTACGTATGCGCGAGTAGGCGTTCGAGACCCCGCCTGTAAGTACGTACGTGGACGTATTTACTTTCTTGCACCCTGGCTGTACGTACGTGTACATGCTACGTGCGCGCCTCTACTACGACACGCGCCCTTCCTTACTCGGCCACGTTTCATCGCTGCAGCCTGCAGACAGACTGATCGACCAGTATGTATGTACACTTCGTGACCAGAATGACAACTCTACGTACACTTCGACCAGGTGGGTCCCGACTGTCAGGCACTTCCTTGCATGCGAAGATGTAGCTGGTGGGTCCCAGCAGTCAGGGGGCAAATCCTTTTTTTGCCCGTAATATGGACGCACTTCCTTGCGTGCGAAGATGTAGCTGGTGGGTCCCAACAGTAAGGGGAAACATTTTTTTGCGAAATACGGTGGCCCGTACGGTGGGTCCCTGCTGTCAGGAGGAGGAATCATTATTTTCCGCATAATAAGGAGGCACTTCCTTGCTGCGGTCGTGGACCCAGCTGTCAGCCTCTCCGCGTACAGAACTCTTCTGATGGAAGTCATTCATTAACCACGTTGACCACGCCGCGCCGAGAGCACCAAGGCGGTGGATGACGGCGAGGCCTACGAAGGGGACGACGCGGAGCCGGGGAAGACGTGCTAGTGGATGCCCATGAAGAGAGGAGTACGAGGGTTCACTGGTTCGGCTTCGGTGTGAGGCTGTCGTCGCCGCAGAATAACAGGGGGTGTGGATGAGTGGAGGGATGGCCTGGCCAGCGGTGGGAGTGGTAGGGGACGGTGAGGCCTCCGCCGCAGCACATCCGACCACGGGAGGCTGGAGCAGGCGGCATGACCGGCACTGCTTTGGGCGGCTGGAGCAAGAAGACCAGAGGTTGAAGAAGCACTACGGCCGTTGGATGGACATCGTACAGTCACTGGACCTAGAAAAATCGTCCATATTGACTAAGTTGACAAAGCCCTCCATCCGCGTCAACTTAGTAGGCCCACAAGTCAGCCTCGCATATGGTGGGTCCCAGCTAGCAGGGGGAGTATTCATTTTTTGTGCGTAGAAAGGAGGCACTTCCTTGCGTGCGAAGATATAGCTGGTGGGTCCGAGCTGTCAGCGGGGGGAACGTTTTTTTCATGAAATACAGAGGCCCTTCCGGTGGGTCCTAGATGTCAGGTGGAGGAATCATTATTTTGCGCGTAATAAGGAGGCATTTCCATGTGTGCGGCCGTGGACCCAGCTGTCAGCCTCTCCATGTACAGTCTACTTCCGATGGATGTCATTTGTTGACCACGCCGCGCCGAGAGCACCAGGGCAATGGACGACGGCGAGGCTTACGAAGGGAACGACACGGAGCCGGGGAAGACACGACAGTGGTTGCCCACGCGGTGGGGAGTATGAGGGTTGACTAGTTCGGCTGCCGTCGCCGGAAAATAACACGAGGTGTGGGTGAATAGAGGGATATCCAGGATAGGGATGTTAGTATGGTGGGGCCATGAGGTCTACCCGGCAGCACAGCCGTTCACGGGAGGCGGGAGCAGACGGTTCCACCGGCGCTGGTTTGGGCGGCTGGAGCAGGAAGATTAGAGACTGAAGAAGCACGATTGCTGTTAGATTGACATCTAACGGTCTGACGTTGGTAGAGTCAATTGTTGACTAAGTGATGCCTCTTCAAGCTACGTTGGTATTTCCCAAAAGAGGAAGGGATGATGCAGCACAACGGCGGTAGGTATTTCCCTCGGATATGAAACCAAGGTTATCGAACCAGTAGGACAACCAAGCAACACAACGTAAACAGCGTGTGCACACAAATAACAACACCTCGCAACCCGACGTGTTAAAGGGGTTGTCAATCCCTTTTGGGTAACGGCGCCAGAAACGACGTGTGGACGGGAGAAAGTTGTAATAGATACAATAAATAGATCACAAATAAAATAAAGTGCAACAAAGTATTTTTTTATTTTTGGTTTAATAGATCTGAAAATAAATGCAAGGAAAAGTAGACCGCAAAGGCAAATATATGAGAAAGAGACCCGGGGGCCGTAGGTTTCACTAGTGGCTTCTCTCGTGAAAAATAGCAAATGATGGTAAACAAATTACTGTTGGGCGATTGATAGAAATTCAAATAATCATGATAATATCCAGGCAATGATCATTATATAGGCATCACATCCAAGATTAGTAGACCGACTCCTGCCTGCATCTACTACTATTACTCCACACATCGACCGCTATCCAGCATGCATCTAGTGTATTTAGTTCATGGAGAAATGGACTAATGCAATAAGAACGATGACATGATATAGACAAGATCTATCTATGTAGAGCTAGACCCCATCGTTTTATCCTTAGTAGCAACGATACATACGTGCAGGTTCCCGTTCTATCAGTTTATCAAGCATCATAAGATCGAACCCACTACAAAGCACCTCTTCCCATTGGAAGATAAATAAATCAAGTAGGACAAACAAAACCCAAATATCGGAGAAGAAATACGAGGCTATAAGAGATCATGCATATAAGATATCAAAGAAACTCAAATAAGTTTCATGGATATAAAAAGATATAACTGATCATAAACTCAAAGTTCATCAGATCCCAACAGGCACACCGCAAAAGAGTTACATCATATGGATCTCCAAGAGACCATTGTATTGAGAATTCAGCGAGAGAGAGGAAGCCATCTAGCTACTAACTACGGACTCGAAGGTCTACAAAGAACTACTCACGCATCATGGAAGAGGCACCAATGGAGGTGGTGAACCCCATCCGAGATGGTGTCTAGATTGGATTAGGTGGTTCTGAACTCTGCGGTGGCTGGATGAATATTTCGTCGACTCCCCTAGGTTTTTGGGAATATTGGGGTATTTATAGAGCAAAGAGGCGGTCCGGGGGGCACCCGAGGTGAGCACAACCCACCAGGGCGCACCTGGGCCTCCTGGCGCGCCCTGGTGAGTTGTGCCCTCCTCGGGACACCCCAGGCGCAGCCAGGGACCATTATGTTCCTTCTGGTCCAAAAAAATCTCCGTAAAGTTTCGTTGCATTTGGACTCCGTCTGATATTGATTTCCTGCAATGTAAAAAACATGCAGAAAATAGCAACTGGCACTTGGCACTATGTAAACAGGTTAGTACCAAAAAATGATATAAAATTACTATAAAATGATTATAAAACATCCAAGACTTATAATATAACAGCATGGAACTATCAAAAATTATAGATACGTTGGAGACATATCAGCATCCCCAAGCTTAACTCCTACTCGTCCTCAAGTAGGTAAGGGATAAAAACAAATTTTTTGATGTGGAATGCTGCCTAACATGTCATATCATATTATTTTCTTTATGGCATGGAAAATCGGACTTTTATGTGATTCAAAGCAATAGTCTAGTTTTGACATGATAATTTAGATACTCAAGCATATCAACAAGCAACCATGTCTTTCAAAATATCAACGCTAAAATAAGTTATCCCTAGCCCATCATGCTTCAACCGTTGATCCATTCATGAAACACACTCGAACATTAGCTACACCCAATACTCAAGTACGATCATATTGCCTCCTAGTTGGTGCTTTTATAAGAGAAGATGGAGACTCAAATTCAATTTTTTTGCATAAAGTAAAAGAAAGGCCCTTTGCAGAGGGAAGTAGGGATTTGTAGAGGTGCCACAGCTCAAAGCGAAAAATTTAGAAATAAAACCATTTTGGGAGGTGTATCCATCCCACCAACGAAAACGACTTAGAGTTCCCAACACTTTCCACGCTAGATATATCATAGGCGGTTTCCAGACAGAAAATCAAGTTTATTCCTTTTTCCACCATACTTTCACTTTCCATGGCTAGCCGTATCCACGGTTGCCCTCCATACCAACATTTTCCAAGGAACTTATTATTTTACAACATAAAGTAAATTCATTTTTGCATTTCGGGACTGGGCATCCCTAAAACCTTTGCCTTACCCTCATGCAATGACAAGTGAATAAACACTCATCGTGAGAATAACACATCCAACATGGAAAATATTAGCCACCCCTCACCGCTCCGCGAGCGAAACGAACACACAAAGAGAAGTTTATTTTGGAAATTGGAGATGGCACATACAAATTTTCTTAGAACGGCAAAATAAAACCGCATATAGGTAGATATAGTGGACTCATGTGGCAAAACTAGTTTAAAGGATTTTGGATGCACTAGTAGAGATCATACTTAGTGCAAAATGAAGGCTAGCAAAAGATTGAGAAGCGACCAACCAAGAAACGAATAATCTCATAAGCGATAATTAAGCATAATTAACACCAAATAATGCACCACAAGTAGGATATAATTTCATTGCATGACGATTGACTTTCGTGCTTGCATAGGTAATCACAAACCTTAACTCCAATATTCTTAATAAAGCATAATTACTCATCAACACAACTCACACATCACATCATCATATCTCAAAACTATTACTAAGAATCAAGTTTATTTTGTCCAATGATCTTCATGAAAGTTTTTATTATATCCTTCTTGGATATCTATCACTTTGGGACTAATTGCCATGTGTTGCTCTTCATAAGCTCAAACAAATATAAGTGAAGATCATGAGCATAAAAGTTTTTCTTTCTCTCAAAATAATTTAAGTGAAGCAAGAGAGAATTTCTTGAAAATTTTACTAACTCTCAAATAAATCTAAGTGAATGAAGAGAGCATTTCTTCAAAAATACTAAAGCACACCGTGAAGCACTAGAGAAAGTCCATAGCTCATAAAAAATTAAGTGAAGCATAGAGAGCAATTCTAACAAGTCATGAAATAATTTTTGCTCTCTCAAATAGGTGTGTCCAGCAAGGATTGATAACTTAAAATACGAAATAAAACAAGAAAAGGCTCATATCATACAAGACACTCCAAGAAAAACACATAGTATGTCACGAATAAAAATATAGCTTCAAGTAAAACACCGATGGTTGTTAGAAGAAAGAGGGGATGCCACTCGGGGGCATCCCCAAGCTTAGTTGGTTGCTCATTTTTGGATATTAGCTTGGGATGTCGGGGCATCCCCAAGGTTAGGCTCTTCTATCCTTCCTTCATCCATCATAAGATAACCCAAAACTTGAAAACTTCAATCACACAAAACTCAACAAAGCCTTCGTGAGATCCATTAGTATAAGAAAGCAAACCACTACTATAAGAATTGTATCAAACAAATTCATATTTTGTTTTTGCATTATATCTACTATATTCCAACTGTTCTATGGCAACTACTCATCAAAGAAAACCATAGAGCCATCAAAATAAGCACACAACACAAAGAAAACAGAATCTGTCAAAATAGAACAGTCTGTAGCAATCTGACTATTTCGAATACTTCTGTAACTCCAAAAATTCTAAAACAATTAGGAAGACCAGGGTAATTTGTATATTAATCTTCTGCAAAAGGAATTGGCATTTATCATGTTCTGGTGATTTTTAACAATTGTTTTTGTGAGTGCACAAGTTTCTGTTTTTTAGCAAGATCAAACAACTATCACCCACGAAGATCCTAAAGGCTTTACTTGGCACAAACACTAATTAAAATGCAAAAAACAAAATCATACCAGTAGCATAATTGTGCAAAAACACAAGAATAAAAAGCAAAAAGCAAAAATAATTTTATTCATTGGGTTGCCTCCCAACAAGCGCTATGGTTTTACGCCCTTAGCTAGGCATAAAGCAAGGATCTAAGTATTGTCATCTTTGGTTGGAGATCCATAAGATGCCCTCATGATTGATTCATAAGGTGGCTTAATTATTGTTCTAGTAAAGTGTTCCATACCCTTCCTCAAAGGAAATTGGAACCTAATATTGCCTTCTTTCATATCAATCACGGCACCGATAGTGCGTAAAAACGGTCTACCAAGAATAATTGGACAAGATGGATTGCAATCAATATCAAGAACAATAAAATCTGTGGGCACATAATTCCTATTTGCAAGAATAAGAACATCATTATTTCTTCCCATAGACTTTTTAATAGTAGAATCCGCCAAGTGCAAATTCAAAGAACACTCTTCAAGATTAGTAAGACCAATCACATCACATAAAGATTTCAGAATTGTAGAAACACTAGCACCCAAGTCACACAAGGCAAAACACTCATAATTTTTAATCTTGACTTTGATAGTAGGTTCCCATTCCAATTTTTCTTCAAAAGCTTTCATCATAGCATCAACAACATGTTTAGTAAAAGCTTTATTTTGTTCATATGCAAGGGGTGAATTTATCATGGATTGCAGCAAAGAAATACAATCAATCAAAGAGCAACTATCATATTTAAAGTCTTTTTAATCCAAAATAGTGGGCGCATCACTAGTTAAAGTCTTGACCTCTCCAAACCCAATTTTATCAATTTTCTCAACAAGATTTTCACCCTCTGAATCATTGGGACGCCTGCTACCTAAAGTTGACTCTTCTCTAGTCCCTTTATCATCAATCTTAACTTTACTAAACAAGGAATCAATAGAAGAAACACCAATCATTTTAAGATAGAGGATTGACGATGAGCCATAACCATGTATGACGACCGGATTCCAGATAGACTAATCCCATGTTGAACAAGGCAATGAGCTTGTAATCCATGTAGTCTTCTGATGGTGTGGGCACTTCGCATATTACAACCTTCAGCAAACAGAGGTCGAGCCAAAAGCTCAACGGGTCTCGTGCGTAGTAGGCAGGAGTGTCCGGCGGGCCGCGAGGCTCGATGGCGGCGGTATCCAACGATGGAAGGGTGATCTCTTGCTGGGTGTAGATATCCATGAGATGCCACGGACTACCGGATTGGTGGATGTGGACGAACCAGTTGGCCTTCATGCCCGCCCAGTAGTGGCCGCGCATGAAGGACATGTGGACGGGTAGTGGTAGCATGTCGAGGGGCACCACGTCAACCTCCGTAGGATCGTCAAGTCGGTGTCTGGGCCACCTGTGAGGATCGAGCATCAGCAAGCAGGGTGTCTTGAAAAGAGCCGGCCGGTTGCAGACGACTAGACGGTACAAAGACACCGAGCATGCGGCCAGACGGACGGAGTTGAGCAGGTCCATACAATTACATATCTGCTCCAAGAGAACGTCGGGGAGGGATTTCTAATCGCGGCTTTGCGTGTCAGTCGATTCTGCCATAGGGTTTTTTAGGGTGTTGAGTGATTGGGGTTTTCGGTGGCTGCGAGCCAGCGGGGAAGTGGATTCGGGTGGGCGAGCGAAGAAGATTGCGTGTGTGGACGAGCAGTGAGCGGGGGGATATCGTACGCGCGAGCTACCATGGAAGATGGCGCGGGCGGGCGAGCAGTGAGCGGGGGAAAGTGGTGTGCGGCCGACGATGGGGAAGAGAGGAGGAAGAAGAAGAGAGGAGGAAGAATAAGAGTGAAAGACGGGGAAGAAAGTGCATTAAATCTCAATTCTACTAGTACTACTACCAGGATATACCATCCTTCGAATTGTAAATAGTTACGCCGGACATGTGGGTCTACCTCAAGAGGGCCCATATGTTAGTTAATGGAGGAGAGAGGTGCGTAGGCGTACTTGCGAAAGCGTGCTCCACTGGCAAACATGATGGCAATACTTAAACCTGAGAATGGTTATTAAAAAACTGGGTGAAACGGTTCGGTTCTTACTTTGGGTTTCACTGGTTCAGGTTTTGTTGGGCTGAATCTTTTTAGTTTGGTTTTGGTTTGGGTATGTGAAGAAACCAATTTGGGTATAGTTGGTTATGGGGTTAAACAATTTGGTTATTAACGGCTATAAACTATGGGTCCAAACCGGTTTCTGGGCATTGATTATGTGCAATAAGCAAGGACGGATCGACAACAAGTATCTTTTATCCACGTACATGCTGCGATGCACTATGTAATTCTGTATTATGGGGAAACACCACATGCAAATCGAATGTGTTTGCTTGTGCTTTAGCTAAGCAATTGGTTTTAATACACTTGTCAGTGAGCTTTTCAGTCATGGGCATTATCCTTTTGACTCTTGCTGTGTGTTGATCGTATCTCAACGATAACTTTGTTCCCAAACTGTTGTAGATGCACTTATGTCTTTTCTATGTCATTTGCTTCTTAACATGTCGATTTGTGCAATCATATATACATTGAAGCAAACCCATAGTCATGTATTGGGTTTAAACCCACGGTTATGTATTGGGTTTAAACCCACGGTTATGTATTGGGTTTAAATTGGTTTGGGTGGAAAAAATAGACGGTTTAGTTTTGGTTGGGCTGAAAATGGCATTAAACGGGTATGGTTCAAGTATGGTTTTGAGAAATACATGTACGGGTATGGTTGAAGTATGAAACCATTCTCAGATTTAGCAGTACTGGGTAAGGCTGATTTAGTAACACCAACACGCTAGTTCAGCTTATTAATTAAGTGTCCCATCTGTTGCAGCGTGTATTATCACTTCAGTGTGAAGACTAGTTGAATAGTTCCCTCTGACCGAGATGGGGAATAATGGATCGCGAAGACTTCCTATCTACAATATCCCTATGCCTGTATGCTCATCTTGTCCAACAAGATTAAACATTGGCCAAGGCACCTAGCGCCAATAATGTAGGAGTACTAGTACTACTCCTACCTCCTTTCATAGGGCTCAATTCAAAAATCTCATCAACCAAGGTAAATGATGAGTGGTGGAATAATTTTTGTAGTTTTCAAAGACACAAAATTAATTCACTCATTTTCCTCAAAAAATTATGTTTACTAATGCATTAATTTTGTGTCAAACTTTGACCATCTACTCCCTCCATCTAGGTGAATAAGTCATCTTTGGTTGTGCACCGAGACCAAGGAGGGAAAAACAAGAGAACTTAATGTTTATTTGCTACTCCCTCTGTTCCTAAATATACTCCCTCCGTCTAGGTGTAGGTGGAGGGGAAAACGAGAGAACTTAATGTTTTTTGCTAGTTAATAGCAGTGCATGCAATGAGTTAACTACTGCATGTCATGTTTGAAATTCTCAAGCCATTGAAAGCATGCACGTCCCACATCTCTTATTGGTTGATATGTCATGAAACAAGAAACGAGGAAGGAGTCAATGTACCATGCCTAAGTGTTTTGGGATTATTTGGTTTTCAGAAGATGACTCATACACCTAGGCGGAGGAGTAAGTCTTTTTAGACATTCAAATGGAATACAACATACAGATGTATGTAGACATATTTTAGAGTGTAGATTCACTCATTTTGCTCCGTACGTAGTCACTAGTTGAAATCTCTAGAAAGACAAATATTTGGGAATAGAGGGAGTAATTAATAGCATTGCATGCAATGAACTAACCACTGCATGTCCTGTTTGGTAGTCTTGAGCCATTGAAAACATGCACGCCCACATCTCTTATTGGTTTATATGTAAAGAAACGAGGTGGGAGTTAATGCACCGCGCCTAAGTGTTTTGGGATTATTTGGTTTCCGTAAAGTGACTTATACACCTAGATGGAGGGAGTATTTAATTAATAAAATGATAATGCATTTCACCAAAAATCATATCACTGGATTCATTTTTTAACATAGTTTTTAATGGTATAGTTTTTTATGACATGCATTGACACTTTGTTAGTTAAATTTATGGTCAAAATTTTACACTAAGTACGAAGGGGACCATTAAACCGGACAGAGCTTTGTATACAAGTCAATAAAAAATCATCAACCAATGTAGTAGTAAATGACGAGTGCCCGAAGATTATTTTTCCAAAAGTACTCAATAATGGGTTGGTTTTCCTCAAGAAATCTATGTTTACGACCTATTAATTGGAATGCATGCGTGAGGAACAAATGACCAGAACTTTTACACGCATTGGTGAGTTTATCTATTAATTCTTTCATGCAACATTTTAATGAAGCTTGAAATATGAACATGTCAATGGGAGGGAGTAAAAGCCTCATTCATGCATGCATGCATGCAACATGCAACACTCACACGTACACATGGACGCACGCAACACTCACGCACCCATGTGGCACACATCACATGACGTACCACACACGCTCACGCTCAAGTGCTCAACCTACTCCCTACGTCCATGAATGACTGTATATTTAGAGATTTACACATTGACCAGGGAATAATTAACGCCCAAAATTAACAGACTTATGTGTGCATGCGACCATTGAGAGAAGAAGATTAAATGAAGGTTGTTGCATGCTGTAATTAAGGATAGACATGTAGCCTATGGCTAGAGCACAAGTTGGTGCATTAGTCAATCAATATTGATTTAGATTAAAGGCTAAATGCATTGGGAGTGTAGATGTACACTCTTTGTTTTTTAGCCGATGTACACTTTTTGTTGGAAGACCGTGGGAGTACACGTGCATGCACTCACATACACAACCAGGGTGGTTCGCGTGCAAGGGTTGGTCTCCTGTCGCGCCTGCATAAAGTTTGGTTTAACTGATTTCTTTGCTCTGCCAACTGACAGGTGGGACCCAGAAACCAGGTGACAATTTAACCAGTCAACAAAGTTCCACGTCGACTATGTGGCCGGTCAGTAGGGTGCAATACGGTGCTCTATGATGAGCTAGTGATCGTATAATCACCGCAAAACTATATAGTAACCGTAAAGAGCGTACTGTTACATAGGTTGACCGACAGTGTATTTTTCTCGTTTCAAATTAAGCCATATTAACCGGAAAGGATGCAGTCTGGACTAGTACTAGTACTGCTTTGATGTGTCCCATCAACTCACCGAACGAGGAGAAGCTTGCTTACTACGCCTCTCCCTCGCCCACACGCGCGGTGGCTCGCAGGACGAGGAGAGGGTTTTGACTACAGTGCCCTCTCCCTCGCCCTCGCCCTCGCGGTGGACGTGCAACAATTCAATCAGTGTCAGATTGCCAGAAGCATATTGTACTGTAGTACCATCATTGTTGGACCTTCCAAAGAGGCGAAGAGCCAAGTGCAAGGTTCACACGAGTACGAACTGTTGAACCTCCCAAAGAGGCAAAGAGCCAAGCGCAAGGTTTTATAGGAGTTGTCGTCCTAGTAGGAGTATACTACAACTATAGCGAACAATGCTACTGTATGATGCCGCCACGTCTCCTATATCCAAAGTTGTGCCACCTTTTTTTTATCAAAGAGCGTGTTGGAGCCCATGCAACAACCACACAAGTTGCACATGCACATAACACATTCACTAGTAATAAATTCTAAAGGACAAATGCCAGTATGCCACACAAGTTCATCTCCAATTCATGTGATAAATTTGTGCACGACTAGTCTACATATATTCACAACGCTACCGTTCACAATTTACCATACTCCACTTACATGTTATAGATGGGCTACATGTCCTCCTCCATGTTCCAGTCCCAAGTCTTCTTCATGGATGGCACGATCCATAATGGTGGGCAACGGGAATCATCGCCGCAGCTTTCTAGTCCGGTTCCACACGATGGAGACTCATCCAAGCTGAAGCAGCATAAATCAAGGATAACATGTCCCAGCATGTTGTTCATCCGGTGGTGCACACTAAAGACACATCCATGCTTCATGAACGACAGGCCTTCAGTGTCGTGCACAGAAGGTGGCATCCGCTTCACAATGGGGTAGCTGTCCCCAATGAAAAGTGAGTACTCTCCAAGAGTGTTCCTCGGCACCCACGTAGCATCACGGGGGCTGAACTCGGCACCGTTCATGTCGTACACGCGGCATCTCAGATCTGGACACATGGTGACGTACGTAGTCAAGGTCCATGCATAATAATGTTGTGCTCAAATATGGCGGTCAGTAATACTGTGCAGCAAATAGTACTACTCCGGTATAAAGTAAAATAACTGCCTTATTATATATAGCCACTCTTGGCTACATGGATGAGATAGTAAGACATGGATAAAACAAAAATGGTGGTTGCTAGTGGGTTCAAGTCTTCAAGGGCCTAGCTAGCTATATGCGTCCTCCAAGGTAAAAAGTGCTCCTACTAGTACTAGTAAGTAGTACAACAATGAAAGAGAAGGCGAGAGGGTTAAAAAATATAATACTAAATGGAATACCTGGGTAGATGGTGATGGTCCGATCATGGTAGATTGTGTGACCATGTTGCAAATCAGTTGTACCATGGGTAACGATTGCTAAGATAGTTGATCCCAATATGCCAAAGTCAGCTACAAGGTTCCAGGTTAGACCGAAACGCGGATGCAAATGCACATCTAGGATCAGCGATCTTATTTTGATCGGGGGATGACTAGTCCCTGCAAAATAATACCGTTAGGGATGCAAATGATGGTTTATGCATTCCGTTTGTAATCTCCCGTACCGTAGGATGGCAACCAGATGAAACAAGTCCCCTGGCTTGTCACCGTGAAGATGCGGCCTAGATGGAACACAGCGTCTTCAAACGTGTAGGGGTACAAATCTGCCGCGGCCAACATGCACCAGCCTCTGCCCTGTCTGCCGTTACTGCCTCTTGTATTGATGGTAATCCTTATGTCGAACACCGTGATGAGATAGTAATCATCGTAGCCGCGTCGCTTTGTTGGCGGGTCCGAAATTGCTATCTTCTTCAATCTCATGTACGCATCATCATAAGTATTCAAGCCCAGCCAGTCTGGAAGGCCGATCCCAATGGTGGACAAGGGGTCTATAGGAACGGCCGCACTGCTGTGGATGTTGTGCAAAATGATAGTGGTATCCGGCCAGAGGTATGCAAGCCAATCTTCATTGGCACCGACCCAGACCTATATATATAAGACGGTGGGCAGCGGAGAAATTACGGGATGGAAATGGGATAACTAAGTACTACATGATCAAACTCCATGACTGACCTGCTCATCGGACAAAATCCAACTACCTCTCAACGTCGGCAACTCTAGCGGAGTCAACGTGGAACCATGGCCAGGGAGCGGTGGACTGTTCGAAGAATTGTCCCATAGAAGAACCTTCTCCTCGAGGACGCATGGAAGACCAACAAGCATGGCCTTTTCCCAAGCCTGTTTAAGCACCGTCTTGAAAAAGTTGGTGCAGGAAGCACTGAGTCTTGCGGCGGTGAGGACGTCGGAGCAGCATGCGATTTATCCCAGAGGATCGTCGTCCAAGGTCTCCCAGCCCCGACGAGGAGGAGAACCGCCTGGCGAATCCATGGGAGCAGCGAGGAACTGCCTTCTCTTCGGGGGGAGGGGAACTGGCGAGGAGAAGATAAGGGCATAGTGACCGCAGGGCCTCGTCCCTTCCAACTGTAGCTCCTCGATCGTTCCTTAGCGAAGGGGTGAGGCTATTATTTACTACGTACTCATATTGTAGCAATACTAGTACTACTTTCTCAACTAGTAGTGCGATGTACTGTACTTCTAGTAGAGTGCACCAGTTTTGAACTCTTTAATCTCAGGGCCAAGGAGCTACAGTTGGAAGTGGAGGGTACTACTGTTCTCTAGAACCATCACTATACTATCAATGCAGGGAAAGTACACCTACGTAGTGGGTACTCTCGGTGCTCTATTCAAGCGCGTAGCTGGCCTGCTCAGCCGCTCCTCTCACGCTCACACTAGCAGCCTGTTTATCAGCGGTGGTTACTGCGGGGGCAGAATATTTGAGTTATTTGATACAACGAGACTAGGCTTTTCACTTACATTTGTGGAGGTGTCATGGATGTCGTCGAACTTTGTTAGTAGTCCCTTCTTTATGAATGAGATGAGGCAAAGCTTTTGCCTCCGTTTCAAAACAAAAAAAATCTCGTCAAGAGGAATTTCTTTTATAGAGCTGATAATGGAGTGAAGTCCATGTGTGCAACGCCACAAGCTACAGAGTAGTAGAGTACTAGCACTTTACGTATAGAGCCATATTGCACAGTTTCCAATGCCGCGCAGGCTTTTCTGGCTCCTCGGGCTTAATTGGGAGGCGCTAGTTTAAATATGCTACTAGCTGACGAGGAAGCTGCAAGCGAGGTGCAGCTAGGGTGAGCACGCGAGCCACGAGATGATGGGAAGGAAAACCCGTTCACATGGATAGGCTATCCAGTGCAGCCAGATTGCGGTGCGACACATCCCTTCGACTTCAAAACTCAAACTACCAGTGTACAATATTGGCTCGCAGCAAAGTTACTATTTAAAAAAAGGCCGCCCTGCGTTCGGCCGGGATCGAACCCACAAAACGAGGTATACACTCCCGCGACCACTAGTAGTACTCATTGGAGTATAACGCAACCTAGAATCTCCTTTTATCGCTAGTACATTGTTCCTTACAAGAAACCACTAATAATGCCAAGAAACTACTACCACTTGCATATGTGGCAGACTTAAGATAAGACTACCTTGTCAACCATTGTACATGCCCTTACCAACCAGCCCTACCAAGAAACGACTACTCTACAAAGTGCCGTTATAGGCACGTTTCAACCCATGTCGCCCCTTAAGTCAACGCCTTCTATTCGACCGGCAAGTTAGGCGTTATGACTTGTGGACTTACATGTCAGTCTGCACAAAAATCCCCGAGTAACCTCCTACCTCCGGCCCGTCGACCTAGTCATCCTCGGCCATGGGACACAGCTACCACCGCCGGCAGAAGGAGAGGTCAAAACCGCCGGCGGTGCGGAGCCCATCTTGTGGCAGCCCGGATGCCAGCTCCGTCCGGCGCTCGCGACCACTAGCTAGCCAAGATAGCACACACCATGGTGGATGCATCCAGCTGCTTGTCTGCAAGGTTTGCTAGCTAGATTGGCACGGCGGTGCGACGGCTTGCTCGTGCGCGCCGCGCTAAGGCCAGCCATCTGGCTCGAGCGAAGGCCAGCACGACGGCTTGCTCGCGCGTGAGTCACGCTAGGGCCAGCCTGCCAACCCGTGCGGAGGCCAGCGCGGCGTCCGGCCTGTCCGGTGGAGCGGAGGCCAACTCGCTCATCACCGGCGCCACCGACGAACACGCACGGGTACTGTTGGAAGTAATGTTCAGGAAAAATAATGATTTGAGGGGGAATAACAGGATAGAGGGTCAGATGTGGGTCCCTCGTGTCAACGGTCAAACAAAATGTGTTGGTTTAAGCTGCCTCGCCAGCACGGACGTGTGGTCCAACCCTGTCATAAACGAGTTTAAACGAGCCTAATTGGCACTAGGTAGTAGTTTTTGGCACAGATTAAGAAATTTTGGGTGTGTTTTTTCTATTTTTTGTACAATAGTTTCTTCCTAGGGCTGGTTGAAATTGGTAGTTTTTTTTCTTAAATACTCTACATACTGTAAGTAGGAGTGAAAGTTAAGCTTTGGAAGCCAATAAGCAAGGCTAGTTACATAGTGCCTATGTGTACGTGATTGAATCTAAATATCAACCATGAGTGACTAATATCTCGATGGAAAAGTCGAAACTAGGGAAATACTAGCATTTTTGCATGGTTGGAAATACTAGCAATGTTCACATGCGTTGCAACGGATCATAATTATAATAATACTTATTTACAAACTTGATACAAAACACTCTAATTTTGATATACATATATCACTAGAGATATATTATGTTTAAATAAGAATCCTTGGGCTGTTTTGGTGAGGTGAGGGATGATACGTCTCCAACATATCTATAATTTATGAAGTATTCATGCTATTATATTATCTGTTTTGGATGTTCATGGGCTTTATTAAACACTTTTATTTTATTTTTAGGACTATCCTATTAACCCAGAGCCCAGTGCCAGTTCCTGTTTTCCCCTTGTTTTAGTGTTTTGAAGAAAAGGAATATCAAACGGAGTCCAAACGGAATGAAACCTTCGGGAGAAGTTATTTTTGGAAAGAAAGCAATCCACGAGACTTGGAGTGCATGTCAGGAGATCAACAAGGAGAGCATGAGGCAGGGGGCGCGCCCACCCCCCTGGGCGCGCCCTCCACCCTCGTGGGCCCATCGTGGCTCCCCTTGCCGACTTCTTTCGCCTATATATATATCCATATACCCTAAAACCATCGGGGAACATAATAGATCGGGAGTTCCGCCACCGCAAGCCTCTGTAGCCACAAAAAACCAATCGGGGCCCTGTTCCGGCACCCTGCCGGAGGGGGGATCCCTCATTGGTGGCCATCATCATCATCCCTGCGATTTCCATGACGAGGAGGGAGTAGTTCACCCTCGGGGCTGAGGGTATGTACCAGTAGCTATGTGTTTGATCTCTCTCTCTCTCTCTCTCTCTCTTGTGTTCTTGATATGGCATGATCTTGATGTATCGCGAGCTTTGCTATTATAGTTGGATATTATGATGTTTCTCTCCCTCTACTCTCTTGTAATGGATTGAGTTTTCCCTTTGAAGTTATCTTATCGGATTGAGTCTTTAAGGATTTGACAACACTTGATGTATGTCTTGCATGTGCTTATCTGTGGTGACAATGGGATATTCACATGACCTACTTGATGTATGTTTTGGTGATCAACTTGCGGGTTCAGTCACCTTGTGAACTGATGCATAGGGGTTGGCACACGTTTTCGTCTTGACTCTCCGGTAGAAACTTTGGGGTACTCTTTGAAGCACTTTGTGTTGGTTTGAATGGATGAATCTGAGATTGTGTGATGCATATCGTATAATCATACCCGTGGATACTTGAGGTGACATTGGAGTATCTAGGTGACATTAGGGTTTGGTTGATTTATGTCTCAAGGTGTTATTCTAGTACGAACTCTATGATAGATCGAACGAAAAGAATAGCTTCGTGTTATTTTACTACGGACTCTTGAATAGATCGATCAGAAAGGATAACTTTGAGGTGGTTTCACACCCTACAGTAATCTATTCGTTTGTTCTCCGCTATTAGTGACTTTGGAGTGACTCTTTGTTGCATGTTGAGGGATAGTTATATGATCCAATGATGTTATTATTGTTGAGAGAACTTGCACTAGTGAAAGTATGAACCCTAGGCCTTGTTTCAACGCATTGCAATACCATTTGTGCTCACTTTTATCATTAGTTACCTTGCTGTTTTTATATTTTCAGATTACAAAAACCTATATCTACCATCCATATTGCACTTGTATCACCATCTCTTCGCCGAACTAGTGCACCTATACAATTTACCATTGTATTGGGTGTGTTGGAGACACAAGAGACTCTTTGTTATTTGGTTGCGGGGTTGCTTGAGAGAGACCATCTTCATCCTACACCTCCCACGGATTGATAAACCTTAGGTCATCCACTTGAGGGAAATTTGCTACTGTCCTACAAACCTCTACACTTGGAGGCCCAACAACGTCTACAAGAAGAAGGTTGTGTAGTAGACATCAAGCTCTTTTCTGGCACCGTTGCCGGGGAGGTGAGTGCTTGAAGGTATATCTCTAGATCTTGCAATCGAATCTTTTAGTTTCTTGTTTTATCACTAGTTAGTTTATAAAAGAAAACTACAAAAAATTGGAATTGAGGGTGCCTCATATGCTTCATCTTTTTAATGTCTTCCGTGAAAATAAGGATTCCGATAATTGTGCTCAATTGCTAGAGGAAGGATGCATTAAAATGTTTGGCACTAAATGTTTGAATGATGAGCATGATTTCAATGTTGTTAGTATGAATGCTTTGAATACCCATGATGCTAATGATATGCAAAGTCACAAGCTTGGGGATGCTATGTTTGATAAAGATGATATGTTTAGTCCCCCAAGTTTTGATGAGCAAATTTACTATGATGAAAGCATGCCTCCTATCTATGATGATTATTGTGATGACACGTATGCTATAAAGAATAGTGATAACCATGAAACTTGTCATCTTGATCTTAATTTTCAATCACGTGATAGTTATTTTGTTGAGTTTGCTCCCACTACTATTAATGAGAATAAATTTGCTTATGTGGAGAGTAATAAAAATTCTATGCAAGTAGATCATGAAAATAATGCTTTAGGTGCTGGTTATATTGTTGAAATCATTCATGATGCTACTGAAAATTATTATGAGGGAGGAATGTATGCTTGTAGAAATTGCAATAATACCAAGTTTCCTCTCTATGTGCTTAAAGTTTTGAAGTTATGCTTGTTTTGCCTTCCTATGCAAGTTAATTCTTGTTCCCATTAGTTGTTTGCTCACAAAATCCCTATGCATAGGAAGTGGGTTAGACTTAAATGTGCTAGTAATATTCTTCATGATGCTCTCTTTGTGTTTCAATTCTTATCTTTTATGCGGGCATCATTGAAATCATCATGCCTAGCTAGGGGCGTTAAACGTTAGCGCTTGTTGGGAGGCAACCCAATTTTATTTTTGTTTCTTGCTTTTTGGTTCTTCTTAGTAATAAATATTTGATCTAGCCTCTGGTTAGATGTAGTTTTATGTTTTAATTAGTGTTTGTGCCAAGTAAGACCTATAGGATCTTCTTGGATGATAGTTATTTGATCTTGCTGAAAATTCCAGAAACTTTTTGTTCACGAAAGAAATTGTTAAAAATCACCAGAACATGATCAAATACTGATTCCAATTGCAGCAGATCAATAAACAAATTATCTAGGTCGTCCTGTTTTGGTAGATTTTTCTGAGTTCCATAAGTTTGCGTTAGTTACAGATTACTACAGACTGTTCTGTTTTTGACAGATTCTGTTTTTCGTGTGTTGTTTGCTTAGTTTGATGAATCTATGGCTAGTAAAATAGGTTATAAACCATAGAGAAGTTCGAATACAGTAGATTGAACACCAATACAAATAAAGAATGAGTTCATTACAGTACCTTTAAGTGGTGTTTTGTTTTCTTTCGCTAGCGGAGCTCACGAGATTTTCTGTTAAGTTTTGTGTGGTGAAGTTTTCAAGTTTTGGGTAAAGATTCGATGGACTACATAATAAGGAGTGGCAAGAGCCTAAGCTTAGGGATGCCGCGGATGGCATCCCCCTTTCGTCTCCGTTCATCGGTAACTTTACTTGGAGCTATATTTTTATTCACCACATGATTTGCGTTTTGCTTGGAGCGTCATTTTCTTTTGTTAGTATTTTCTTGCTGTTATTTAGAATAAGGTTTTGCATCTCTATTTTGAATAAAAATGTCAAGGATAGCCTTTACCATGCTTATTTTGCAAGTATACATGTTGCTGTTTGAAAAACAGAAAGTTTACCGCTGTTGCAAAAATTACCTAGAAAATTGAGAATGTGATAAAATGTTGAAACCTTTTGCATAATAAGCTCTGATAAATTTACTACAGTGGGAATTTTCTTTCATAATTTTTGGAGTTAGTGAAGTATGATGAATCTTGCATGCTTTACAGACTGTACTGTTTTGGCAGATTGCTGTTATATTTGCATTGTTTGCATATGTTTGTTTGTTTAATGATTCTATTTGAGGATAGGAGTATTACATATGCAGAGAAATTTAGTATGCAATGTTGAATAATAATTTTAGTGATTGGTTACAGTAGAAATTGATAAGGTTTTTGCATTGGTTTATACTAATTAACTTATCTCACGAGTTCTTGTTGAGTTTGGTGTGGATGAAACTTTCGAGATTTAGGAAATCGTGATATAAAAGGAATTAAGGAGACGCAAAAGTTCAAGCTTGGGGATGTCCAAGGCACCCCCAAGATAATATTTCAACAAGTCTCAAGCATCTAAGCTTGGGGATGCCCCGGTAGGCATCCCACCTTTCTTCTTCAACAATTATCGGTTAGTATCGGTTGAGCCTAAGTTTTTGCTTCTTCACATGATGAGTGCTATCCTTGAAATGTCGTTTTATTTTGTTTTTCTTGCTGTTTGAATAATATACCAAGATCTGAAATTCTTAAATGAGAGAGAGTCATCACATAGCTACATAATTATTTAACTACTCATTAATCTTCACTTATATCTTTATGGAGTAGTTTGTCATTTACTCGTGTGCTTCACTTATATCCTATGAGTAAATGGTTGAATGAATTGAATATTATAAATCTGAAATTATATATGTTTCATATGCTTATCCCATGGGGTGTAATGACTTTACATATAAGAAGTAGAGGTGGTAAATTCATTGAAGGTTAGCAAACATTGTATTGGTCACTTGAACAATTCATGAAAGAATATCGAAGGAAGAGAGATTTGACATATAAATATACTATCTTGGACATCTTTTGCAATTGTGAGCACTCACTAAAATATGACATGCTAAAAGGTTGATGTTGGACAAGGAAGACAACGTAATGGGTTATGTTTTCTTATATCCAAAATAAAGTATATTGTCATGGATCGCCCAACACGTTGAGCTTGCTTTT
This sequence comes from Aegilops umbellulata, assembly GCA_032464435.1. Taxonomy (NCBI): domain Eukaryota; kingdom Viridiplantae; phylum Streptophyta; class Magnoliopsida; order Poales; family Poaceae; genus Aegilops; species Aegilops umbellulata. Next base: position 250,642,393 of record CP136060.1, read on the forward strand.
CCCCCTCATGCTAGCCAAATTCTTTACACCAAGTAGAGATACTAATTGTGCTTCCAAACATCCCTTAAACCAGTATTGCCATGAGAGTCCACCATACCTACCTATGGATTGAGTAAGATCCTTCAAGTAAGTTGTCATCGGTGCATGCAATAAAAATTGCTCTCTAAATATGTATGATCTTTTAGTGTGGAGAAAATAAGCTTTATACGATCATTGTGATATGGAAGAAATAAAAGCGACGGACTGCATAGTAAAGGTCCTTATCACAAGCGGCGATATAAAGTGATGTTCCCTCGCATTAAGATTTTGTGCATCCAATTATAAAAGCGCATGGCGACCTCTGCTTCCCTCTGCGAAGGGCCTATCTTTTATTATTGTCTTTTACCTTATGCAAGAGTCATGGTGATGTTCACCTTTCCTTTTAACATTTTATCCTTTGGCAAGCACCGTGTGTTGGAAAGATTATGATATATATATATCCAATTGGATGTAAGGCATCATGAACTATTATGGTTGACATTAACCTTGAGGTAAAAGGTTGGGAGGCGAATCTATAAGCCCCTATCTTTCTCTGTGTCAGATTAAAACTTTGAACCCATAAATATCGCGTGAGTGTTGGCAATTGTGAAAGACTAAATGATAGTTGAGTATGTGGAGTTTGCTAAATCAAATCTCCGACATAGACTCTTCCTGAAAATAAGATGAATTGTAATTGTTTGATGACTAATAACATGGTTTGTTAGTTTTCAAGAAGGTTTATGATCTATACTTTAACATGTGAATAGTTTATTACTTGATCATGAAAAGTCTTATGAGATAAGCTACTGTTATGACATATAATGATGCTAGAAAAGGTGATTGAAATTATCATTGATCAAACTTGTGCACCTGCTAGTATTCACACTTCATAAATTATTTCTTTTATCATTTACCTACTCGAGGACGAGCAGGAATTAAGCTTGGGGATGCTGATACGTCTCCAACGTATCTATAATTTATGAAGTATTCATGCTATTATATTATATGTTTTGGATGTTTATGGGCTTTATTAAACACTTTTATATTATTTTTGGGACTAACCTATTAACCCAGACCCCAGTGCCAGTTCCTGTTTTTTCCCTTGTTTAAGTGTTTCGAGGAAAAGGAATATCAAACGGAGTCCAAACGGAATGAAACCTTCGAGAGAAGTTATTTTTGGAAAGAAAGCAATACAGGAGACATGGAGTGCATGTCAAGGGATCAACGAGGAGAGCACGAGGCAGGGGGGCGCGCCCACCCTCCTGGGTGTGCCCTCCACCCTCATGGACCGCTCGTGGCTCTCCTTACCGACTTCTTTCGCCTGTATATATCCATATACCCTAAAACCATCGGGGAACATAATAGATCGGGAGTTCCGCCGCCGCAAGCCTCTGTAGCCACCAAAAACCAATCGGGACCCTGTTTCGGCACCCTGCCGGAGGGGGGATCCCTCACCGGTGGCAATCTTCATCATCCCTGCAATCTCTGTGACGAGGAGGGAGTAGTTCACCCTCGGGGCTGAGGGTATGTACCAGTAGCTATGTGTTTGATCTCTCTCTCTCTCATGTTCTTGATATGGCATGATCTTGATGTAGCGATATTTGCTATTATAGTTGGATTTTATGATGTTTCTCCCCCTCTACTCTCTTGTAATGGATTGAGTTTTCCCTTTGAAGTTATCTTATCGGATTGAGCCTTTAAGGATTTGACAACACTTGATGTATGTCTTGCATGTGCTTATCTGTGGTGACAATGGGATATTCACGTGACCTACTTGATGTATGTTTTGGTGATCAACTTGCGGGTTCAGTGACCTTGTGAACTTATGCATAGGGGTTGGCACACGTTTTTGTCTTGACTCTCTAGTAGAAACTTTGGGGTACTCTTCGAAGCACTTTGTGTTGGTTTGAATGGTTGAATCTGAGATTGTGTGATGCATATCGTATAATCATACCTGTGGATACTTGAGGTGACATTGGAGTATCTAGGTGACATTAGGGTTTTGGTTGATTTATGTCTCAAGGTGTTCTTCTAGTACGAACTCTATGATAGATCGAACGGAAAGAATAGCTTCGTGTTATTTTACTACAGACTCTTGAATAGATCGATCAGAAAGGATAACTTTGAGGTGGTTTCATACCCTACAATAATCTCTTTGTTTGTTCTCCGCTATTAGTGACTTTGGAGTGACTCTTTGTTGCATGTTGAGGGTTAGTTATATGATCCAATTATGTTATTATTGTTGAGAGAACTTGCACTAGTGAAAGTATGAACTCTAGGCCTTGTTTCAACGCATTGCAATACCGTTTGTGATCACTTTTATCATTAGTTACCTTGCTGTTTTATATTTTCAGATTACAAAAACCTATATCTACCATCCATATTGCACTTGTATCACCATCTCTTCGCCAAACTAGTGCACCTATACAATTTACCATTGTATTGGGTGTGTTGGGGACACAAGAGACTCTTTGTTATTTGGTTGCAGGGTTGCTTGAGAGAGACCATCTTCATCCTACACCTCCCACGGATTGATAAACCTTAGGTCATCCACTTGAGGAAAATTTGCTACTGTCCTACAAACCTCTACACTTGGAGGCCCAACAACGTCTACAAGAAGAAGGTTGTGTAGTAGACATCAAGGGAGGGATGTGGTTGGTTTTAAGATACTAATTATGGGTTTTTCTGTAAATTGTTAGTGAAGTGGGATGCTGGTGAGAAAAGGCAACAACTTACCTCACAGTCCTTAGATGTAGATCTAATGGTAAGAAATGATAGATGGCAGACACACCATCATCACCAACTTAGTCTTCTGTAGGAGTACTAGCAAGATGTCCGTGCATTGCACGGAACATCAAGATGCATTTTTTATAAAATACTTGGTGTGATTGACCCATGCGGGAGTTATCCCATGTGTAAAAACTAATGATATCTCGAGAAAGAGGAGATAAGGTGAAGAGGAGTGGGCTGTGGTGGTGTTTGGTGGTTGGACTGAGCGGAGGCATGGGGATGGACGACGCCGACAGCTACTGCTACCTCTTGAGATTGTGTTGGATTTCCCCGAAGAGGAGATGATGATGCAGCAAAGTAGCGTAAGCATTTCCCTCAGTTTTCGAGAACCAAGGTATCAATCCAGTAGGAGGCTACGCGTGAGTCCCTCGTATCTACACAAAAACAATATCTCAATGCAACCAACGCGATTAGGGGTTGTCAATCGCTTCACGGTCACTTACGAAAGTGAGATCTGATAGAGATGATAGATGAAAAGTAAGTGATGGAGATTGATATGATGATAATACACCCGGGGGCCATAGGTTTCACTAGTGGCTTCTCTCAAGAGCATAAGTATTCTACGGTGGGTGAACAAATTATTGTTGAGCAATTGACACTATTGAGCATAGTTATGAGAATATCTACGTATGATCATGTATATAGGCATCACGTCCAAGACAAATAGACCGACTCCTGCCTGCATCTACTACTATTACTCCACTCATCGACCGCTATCCAGCATGCATCTAGAGTATTAAGTTAAAAACAGAGTAACGCCTTAAGCAAGATGACATGATGTAGAGGGATAGTTTCATGCAATATGATAAAAACCCCATCTTGTTATCCTCAATGGCAACAATACAATAAGTGCCTTGCTGCCCCTTCTGTCACTGGGAAAGGACACCGCAAGATTGAACCCAAAGCTAAGCACTTCTCCCATTACAAGAAAAACCAATCTAGTAGGCCAAACCAAACTGATAATTGAAAGAGACTTGCAAAGATAACCAATCATACATAAAAGAATTCAGAGAAGATTCAAATATTATTCATACATAGACTTGATCATAAACCCACAATTCATCAATCTCAACAAACACACCGCAAAAAAGAAGATTACATCGAATAGATCTCCACGAGAGAGGGGGAGAACATTGTATTGAGATCCAAAAAGAGAGAAGAAGCCATCTAGCTACTAACTATGGACCCAAAGGTCTGAGGTAAACTAGTCACACTTCATCGGAGGGGCTATGATGATGTCGAAGCCCTCCGTGATGATGGCCCCCTTCGGCGGAGCTCCGGAACAGGCCCCAAGATGGGATCTCGTGGGTACAGAAGGTTGCGGCGGTGGAATTAGGTTTTTGGCTCCTATTCTGATCGTTTGGGGGTACGTAGGTATATATAGGAGGAAGGAGTACGTCGGTGGAGCTTCGAGGGGCCCACAAGTCAAGGGGCCGCTCCCTAGGGGGGGCGCCCTCCACCCTCGTGACCGCATCGTGGATTTCTTGACGGAGGATCCAAGTCTCCTTGGTCTTATCTGATGAGAAAATCACGCTCCCGAAGGTTTCATTCCGTTTGGACTCCGTTTGATATTCTGTTTCTCCGAAACACTAAAATAGGCAAAAAACAACAATTCTGGGCTGGGCCTCCGGTTAATAGGTTAGTCCCAAAAATAATATAAAAGTGGAAAATAAAGCCCAATATAGTCTAAAACAGTAGATAATATAGCATGGAGCAATATAAAATTATAGATACATTGGAGATGTATCAGGCATCCCCAAGGTTAATTCCTGCTCGTCCTCGAGTAGGTAAATGTTAAAAAAAGAATTTTTGATGCGGAGTGCTACTTGGCATAATTTCAATGTAAATCTTCTAAATTGTGGTATGAATATTCAGATCCGAAAGATTCTAGACAAAAGTTCATATTGACATAAAAATAATAATACTTCAAGCATACTAACAAAGCAATTATGTCTTCTCAAAGTAACATGGCCAAAGAAAGTTTATCCCTACAAAATCATATAGTTTAGTCATGCTCCATTTTCGTCACACAAGAATGCTCTCATTATGCACAACCCCGATGACAAGCCAAGCAATTGTCTCATACTTCAATAATCTCGAACTCATAAACCTTCACGCAATACATGAGCGTGAGCCATGGATATAGCACTATGGGTGGAATAGAATATGATGATGGGGGTTATGTGGAGAAGACAAAAAAGGAGAAAGTCTCACATCAACGAGGCTAATCAATAGGCTATGGAATTCCCATCGATTGATGTTAATGCAAGGAGTAGGGATTGCCATGCAACAGATGCACTAGAGCTATAAATGTATGAAAGCTCAACAAAAGAAACTAAGTGGGTGTGCATCCAACTTGCTTGCTCACAAAGACCTAGGGCATTTGAGGAAGCCCATCGTTGGAATATACAAGCCAAGTTCTATAATGAAAAATTCTCACTAGTATATGAAAGTGACAAAACAAGAGACTCTCTATCATGATGATTATGGTGCTACTTTGAAGCACAAGTGTGGCAAAGGATAGTAACATTGTCCCTTCTCTCTTTTTCTCTCATTTTTTGGGCCTTCTCTTTTTTATGGCCTTTCTCTTTTTTTATTCCTCACTTGGGACAATGCTCTAGAGAATGATGATATTCACACTTCTATTTATTTACAACTCAATGATTACAACTCGATACTAGAACAAAGTATGACTATATAAGAATGCCTCCGGCGGTGTACTGGGATATGCAATGAATCAAGAGTGACATGTATGAAAGAATTATGAACGGTGGCTTTGCCACGAATACTATGTCAACTACATGATCATGCTAAGCAATATGACAATGATGAATGTGTCATGAAGAACGGTATGGTGGAAAGTTGCATGGCAATATATCTCGGAATGGCTATGGAAATGCCATAATAGGTAGGTATGGTGGCTGTTTTGAGGAATATATAAGGAGGTTTATGTGTGAAAGAGCGTATCATATCACGGGGTTTGGATGCACCGGCGAAGTTTGCACCAACTCTCAATGTGAGAAAGGGCAATGCACGGTACCGAAGAGGCTAGCAATGATGGAAGGGTGAGAGTGCGTATGATCCATGGAGTCAACATTAGTCATAAAGAACTCATATACTTATTGCAAAAATCTACAAGTCATCAAAAACCAGAGCATTACGCGCATGCTCCTAGGGGGATAGATTGGTAGGAAAAGACCATCGGTCGTCCCCGACCACCACTCATAAGGAGGACAATCAAATTACACCTCATGTTTCAAATTTGTTACATAACGTTTACCATAAGTGCATGCTACGGGACTTGAACACAAGCACTTCTCAATTTCACAATTACTCTACTAGCATGACTTTGATATTATCACCTCCATATCTCAAAACAATTATCATGCATCAAACTTTTCTTAGTATTCAACGCACTCAAAAGAAAGTTTTACAAATCTTGAATACCAAGCATATTATTATTATTATTAAGCAAATTACCATGCTATTTAAGACTCTCGAAATAATCTAAGTGAAGCATGAGAGATCAATAGTTTCTTTAAAACAAATCCACCACCGTGCTCTAAAAGATATAAGTGAGGTACATAGAGCAAAACTATAAAGCTCAAAAGATATAAGTGAAGCACATAGAGTATTCTATCAAATTCCAATTCATGTATGGCTCTCTCAAAAGGTGTGTACAGAAAGCATGATTGTGGCACACTAACAAACAAATACACAAATAATGCAATATGCTCCAAGCAAAACACATATCATGTGGTGAATAAAAATATAGCTCCAAGTAAAATTACCGATGGAAGTAGACGAAAGAGGGGATGCCTTCCGGGGCATCCCCAAGCTTTGAATTTTTGGTGTCCTTGGATTATCTTGGGGGTGCCATGGGCATCCACAAGATTAGGCTCTTGCCACTCCTTGTTCCATAATCCATCAAAAGATTTCACCCAAAACTTGAAAACTTCACAACACAAAACTCAACAGAAATCTCGTGAGCTCCGTTAGCGAAAGAAAACAAAAGACCACTTCAAGGTAATTTAATGAACTCATTATTTATTTATATTGGTTTTAAACCTACTTTATTCCAACTTCTCTATGGATTATAAACTATTTTACTAGCCATAGATTCATCAAAATAAGCAAACAACACAAGGAAAACAGAATCTGTCAAAAACAGAACAGTCTGTAGTAATCTGTAACTAACACAAACTTATGGAACTCCAAAAAATCTACCAAAATAGGAAGGCCTAGACAATTTGTTTATTGATCAGCAGAAATTGGAATCAGTATTTTATCAAATTCTGGTGATTTTTAACAATTGTTTTCGTGAACAGAAAGTTTCTGGAAATTACAGCAAGATCAAATAACTATCATCCAAGAAGATCCTATAGGCTCAACTTGGCACAAACACTAATTAAAACATAAAACCACATCTAGACAGAAGGTAGATGGATTATTTATTCCTAAACATAAGCAAAAGCAAAAAAACTAAAAGTAAAATTGGGTTGCCTCCCAACAAGCGCTATCGTTTAACGCCCCTAGCTAGGCATAAAAGTGAGGATAGATCTAGGTATTGCCATCTTTGGTAGGCAATCCATAAGTGGATCTCATGATAGATTCATATGGTAATTTTATTTTCTTCCTAGGGAAGTGTTCCATTCCCTTTTTTAATGGAAATTTAAATCTAATATTCCCTTCCTTCATATCAATAATTGCACCAATAGTTCTAAGGAAAGGTCTACCGAGAATAATAGGGCAAGAAGGATTGCAATCTATATCAAGAACGATAAAATCTACGGGCACATAATTCCTATTTGAAACAATAAGAACATCATTAATTCTTCCCAGAGGTTTTTTAATAGTGGAATCCGCAAGATGCAAGTTTAGAGAGCAATCATCAAAATCACGGAAATCCAGCAAATCACACAAAGTTTTGGGAATAGTGGAGACACTAGCACCCAAATCACACAAAGCATAAAACTCATGATCTTTAATTTTAATTTTAATAGTAGGTTCCCACTCATCATAAAGTTTTCTAGGGATAGAAACTTTCAACTCAAGTTTTTCTTCATAAGATTGCATCAAGGCATCAACGATATGTTCGGTAAATGCTTTATTTTGACTATAAGCATGAGGAGTATTTAGCACGGATTGCAACAAGGAAATACAATCAATTAAAGAGCAACTTTCATAATTAAATTCCTTGAAATCCAATATAGTGGGTTTAGCAACATTTAGGGTTTTATTTCTTTCAATCCGACTTTTATCAATTTCATCATCAAGATCTAAATACTCCGAATTTTTGGAACGCCTTCTAGGTAAGGGAAGATCATATTCAGTTTCATCAAGATTCATATTGTAAAACAAAGATTTAATAGGAGATACATCAATAACTTTTAGATCTTCATCTTGATTTTCATAGGAATTGGAAGAACACGCTTTAATAAAGGCATCTTCCGTAGCACGCATCCTAGCGGTTCTTTCTTTGCACTCATCAATGGAAATTCGCATGGCTTTGACAGACTCATTGATATCATGCTTAGGAGGAATAGATCTAAGATTTAAATAATCTACCTCAAGAGTAATTCTATCAACGTTCCTAGCCAAATCATCAACTTTAAGCAATTTCTCTTCAAGCAAAGCATTGAAATTCTTTTGTGTATTCATAAACTCTTTAACACTATTCTCAAATTCAGAGGGCATCTTATTAAAATTTCCATAAGAGTTGTTGTAGGAATTTCCATAATTATTAGAAGTATTACTAGGATAAGGCCTAGGATTAAAATTCCCTCTATATGCGTTGTTACCAAAATTATTCCTACCAACAAAATTCACATCCATAGATTCATTATTATTCTCAATCAAAGTAGACAAATGCATATCATTAGGATCAGAAGAAACACTCTTAGTATCAAATAATTTCATAAGTTCATCCATCTTTCCACTCAAAACATTGATTTCCACTAGTAGAAAAAGGGTCAAATGTGAAGCACATTAGTGCCGGTTTGAATTTGAGCCGTCACTAATGTGTACATTAGTGCCGGTTCGTGGAGGCGATCAATAGTACCGGTTCGTGGCGAACCTTTAGTACCGTTTCATGCCACGAACCGGTACTAAAGATGCTGTGTCAGACTGCGGTCAGGCTATGGCCCCACCATCACCATTTAGTGTCGGTTCGTACCACGAACCGGTACTAATGAGGTTATGGCTAGCTGTTTTTAGTCCCACCTCGCTCCCCTAACAAGGCTTTTACCACCTTAAATATGTTACTTCTCAAACTATCACAAGCACTTTGGTCTTCATTGAACTCTATGTGTAGAATTTGTGGCCGCAATATGAGTCTTCACCGGTTTATAAATCGTTGAGGACTCATATTGACAATTTAGATTGTACACAAAAAGATCATTGATGATCATAGTATTTTTGATTTTATAAGATCATATTGACAATTCAGACTGTAAAGAAATATAAGATCATGATCTAAATGCTCTTATATTTTTTGCGTTCAGTATGCACCATTCAAAGTGACGCCATCAACTTTCAACCATTCATGCCTTCATTTGCTATTTTTCATGCATTTAATGATTTGTTTTGAGAACTAAATGACCTGGAAATTGAGAAGCACTACAAATGAACTCTGAAAAAGTTGAAACTTGGCATGGTATCATCATTTCACCCACATATCATGTTCAAAAAAGTAGAGAGGGTTACGGCAAAAACTGGATGCACTTTGTTTACAAACTGGACAATCTCTTTCGAAGTATTCGGGTTTCTGACGAAATTAAACTCATCTGTTACAAAGGCATTTCATTTTTTAAACTTATTACAACTCCAGACTTTTTGTGCATTCAGTATGCACCATTCAACTGCTAGGCGAGAGGAGATCTTTAGTACCGGTTCCAACTGCTAGGCGGGAGGAGCTCTTTAGTACCGGTTCGTGGCGAACCTTTAGCACCGGTTCGTGCCATGAACTGGTACTAATGAGGTTGTGTCAGGTAAGGCTGGGGCCCCACGAGCACCTTTAGTACCGGTTAATGGCATGAACCAGTACTACAGTTTCTTAGTTAGCTGTTTTTTAGTCCCACCTCGCGCAGAGGGAGGGACTAGGAGCGGTTTTATAAGCCCTGAGTGCAGAGACGATGAAGAAGAGGCTCAATGCTCACGTTGCTTAGCTTCAAGCCTTGAGGAATATCGTAGACTGCACGGAGCTATGTGCAGTGCAGTTTACACTATTCCGAAAGGCTTGAAGCTAATTAACGAGCATTGCACCTCTTTTGTTATTTTTAATAACTTATTACAACTCCGCACTTCTTCTGTTATGGCAAAAACTAGTTGCACTTCGGCATTTCATTTTTTAAACTTTGGTTATAACTCCAGACTTTGACCATCAAGTTTTAACCATCAACTTGGCATGGTATATAAAAATAAATGAATAGAAGAAAATAAATAAAGCAAAAAAGAAAAAATAGCAGAAAAGAAAAAAACTATATAAAAAAACTACTCAGAAATAAATAGAAGAAAATAAAGCAGAAAAGAAAATAAAAACTATTAAAAAAATTGGGGCATTTCATTTTTTTTAAACTTTCGTTATAACTCCAGACTTTGACCATCAAGTTTTAACCATCAACTTGGCGTGGTATATAAAAATAAATGAATAGAAGAAAATAAATAAAGCAGAAAAGAAAAAATAGCAAAAAAGAAAAAAACTATAGCAGAAAAGAAAAAAACTATATAAAAAAACTACTCAGAAATAAATAGAAGAAGATAAAGTAGTAAATAAAAAAACTATATAAAAAACTACTCAGAAATAAATAGAAGAAAATAAAGCAGAAAAGAAAAAAACTATAAAAAAATTGGGGCGCTGCCCTGTGGGCCTGCTAGGCCACGGGCGTGCAATTACAGGCCCTAAAGGCCTAGCAGACTCACAGGGCAGCGCGCAGAAGTTAGGCCCACAAGCCTGCTATACGGAGGAGTTCAAAGTGGCAGCCGCGGCTGGGTTTATAAACCAGTGCGGCTGCCCTTCGCCCGACGAGGTGGGACTAAACTTTGTGCACCGTGGGGTGGCAGCGCAAGGCTTTTAGTACCGGTTGGTGGCTCCAACCGATACTAAAGGCCCCCCGTTAGTACCGGTTGGTGACTCAAACCGGTACTAAAGGCCTTCGCTTCCCGCCGCTTGACCTGGCGAAAATAGGCCTTTAGTACTGGTTGGAGACACGAGCCGGTACTAAAGGCCTATCCTATATATATAGCACTTACGAAAATTTCAATTTCATCTTCCCACTTCGTCTCCAACCTGTTGTGAGACATCGCCGCGCGCTGCTCGATCCCGTCGTCGCCCGTCATCGTCGTCGCTGTCCCCACCGTCGCCCGTCGTCGTCGTCGTCTCGCGCCGCCGCCGTCCGTCGTCGTCGCCGCGGCCGTACGTCTCTCTCGCACCCGCGCCGCGCGCACCGGCCGGCCCGTACGTACGCCGCGGCCCCCGCCCCGTACGCCGGCCCCCCCCCGCTCGTACGTACGGGGCGGCGGCGTACGGGGCGGCACTGCATATGCACACACACATATACACAGACACATACACATACACACACATACACACACACATACACACACACACATTTTTTTACTTATTTTCTGTTTTTTAGAAAAGTTAATTAGATGATCGAATCATAGATTAATGTCGAATGTTAGATGAATTAGATAGAAAAGTTAAATATATATTAATGTCAATTGTTAGAGATGAATAGCTAGATATATATTAATTAGGTATATTAGATTTGAACTAGCTGAATAATTAATATAACTAGTTTATTTTTAGTAAGAAAATTGTCGAACTAGTTTATTTAGGTATATGAGATTTGAACTAGTTGAATAATTAATATAACTAGTTTATTTTTAGTAAAAAAATTTAGGTATCTGAGATTTGATGATCTAATTAAAATATTATTAGTTTATATAAATGTTAGATTAATGTCGAATGTTAGATGAATTAGATAGAAAAGTTAAATATATAGTAATGTCAATTGTTAGATGTGAATATAGTTAGATATATTACTGTCAAATGTTAGATGAATATATATTTGAATTAGCTAGATATTAATTAATGTTAGATAGTAATAAGTGTTTAATGCATGTTTCACCTATATGAACATAGGAAATGTCATCTGACGACAAAAAAATTTTCATTATTTGTGAACACTGTGAAGACCAGCGCGGCCTGTGCGACAGAAATTTCCTTGTTGATGGTAGGCGCTTCAGCATCAAGCTGGATGAGACATTCGAAGTGGATACAGTAAGTCACAACGGCAATTATTATTTGAATGCAAAACTTATGCTTTATTTGCTTCAACTTATAATTTTAAAGCATGACTTATGCTTCATTTGCTTCAATTTATAATTTTAAATTTTCACTATTGTACTAGCGCATCCCCTGCCATGCAAGAATTTTCTTCTTGGATAAGATAGGTTTTAGTGCTATAGATGATATGGTGGTAAAGAGAGTTTACTTGAAGACCGAGCATGGGTATACTTTCAACGTCAAATTATATAATGGAGACACATACACCCATTTTGAATGCAAAACTTGGCAAGCACTATGCAAGGCTTATGCATTTGAGCCTGATATGGTTATCACCTTTGATATTCGTCCGGAAGATGATATTGAAGGTAATAGAGACATCCGGGTCGATGTGCAAACGCCTCCAGTTCTACCATTATGTGAGTTTTTCTCAACCATGCATGCATATGTTTATGTCTTTGATATTGTTTGTTCAAAAATAATTGACAACTAATTTGTATTGTCAGCTTATTTCGGTTCAAGCAAACATGTCCGGCGCTTGGTAGACAGGACCTACTACTGCCCCGGGGCTCAACTAAACTGCGAGGAGATAAGTCATTATGTTTCATGGCTTGAGGATCTTCATACTGTCAAGACAAATTTTCTTCCTCAACTTAGAAATATTAGTACTCAAAACGTGCGACCAATAGTGATTGTATTGAACTACGGTCACATCTATAATCAAAAGATGGTAAGATTACTATTTGTCCTTAGTGCATATTTTGCATACATTATTTTTGAAGCTAAACTTTCATTGCTAAGTATATTAATTACTATACGATGTTCTTCAACAGGGACCCCCGATGACAGTTGTGCCTCAGTGGATCGAGACAAAAGGTCGCATATCAATGGTTAGCTTACGACCAAGATTTCCTACATTGCACATGAGTGCATTCAGGATTTCTGAAAGCGAAGAATGCTTAATAGTGAAGGATTGGAGCAAAATTGTTAACGATCGCAGAGAAGTACTAGGGGCCAGCAAGGAGAAGCGGAACCCAAGATTAGGAGACAGATTCATCTGCATGCTCCAGTATGATGAATCAGGAGAGCTATACATGTTCTATGCTATTCTACCTCAGAGTGAGCAGCAGGAGTGATTTAGCTAGTTCATGCTCGTATTGTCCTGAACTTAATTAATCTCAAATATCATTTATGCATGAAAGAAACCGCAAATTAGCTTGAACTGGATATATGGATCCTAGATAAGTGATCAAGTGTATATATATATATATATATATATATATATATATATATATATATATATATATATATATATATATATATATATATATATATATATATATATATATATATATATATATATATATATATATGCCATATCCATATCCATATCAAGTATAACAACTCATTATAACGTAAAACAATCCTATATTAAATTGATAACACAAATTTAAAGGAAAAATAAAAAATAAAAGAAAAACACACAAACATTTAGTACCGGTTGGTGTTACCAACCGGCACTAAAGGGCTCCCTGACCCCGGAGCTGGCTCGTGCCACGTGGTTGGCCTTTAGCACCGGTTCGTGCTGAACCGGTACTAAAGGGGGGCCTTTACTGACCACACTTTAGTGCCGGTTGTGGAACCGGCACTAAAGCGCCTTACGCACCGGTGCTATTGCCCGGTTCTGCACTAGTGTTCTTCTATTGCATGCACTTTTTTATTAGTGGATCTTTCAGTGTGCCATTGAGAATAATTAACCATAATATTATCTAGGAGTTTAGTAGCATCTCCTAAAATGATTTCAATAAAAGTGCCTCCCGCGGTCGAATCTAAAAGATTTCTACAAGCAAAATTCAATCCGGCATAAATTTTTTGTATAATCATCCAGAAATTCAAGCCATGAGTAGGACAATTACGTATCATTAATTTCATTCTCTCCCAAGCTTGTGCAACATGTTCATGGTCAAGTTGCTTAAAATTCATAATATCGTTTCTAAGAGAGGTGATCTTAGCGGGAGGAAAATACTTAGAGACAAAAGCATCTTTGCACTTGTTCCAGGAATCAATACTATTTTTAGGCAAAGACAAAAACCAAGCTTTAGCACGATCTCTAAGCGAAAAAGGAAATAGCTTCAATTTAACAATATCATTATCGACATCTTTCTTCTTTTGCATATCACATAAATCAACGAAGCTATTCAGATGAGTAGCGGTATCTTCACTAGGAAGGCCGGCGAATTGATCTTTCATAACAAGATTCAACAAAGCAGTATTGATTTCACAAGATTCAGTATTGGTAAGAGGAGCAATCGGAGTGCCAATTAAGGAAATCATTATTGTTGGTATTGGTAAAGTCACACAATTTGGTATTATCTTGAGCCATCGCGACAACAAAGCAATCCAACACACGAGCAAACAAAGGGCAAGCGAGCAAAAAGGCAAACAGAAAAAGAGAGGGCAAATAAAACGGCAATGGTAAAGTGGGGGAGAGGAAAAAGAGAGGCAAATGACAAATAATGTTGTGCGAGAGATAAGGAATTGTGATGGGTACTTGGTATGTTGACTTTTGCGTAGACCTCCCCAGCAATGGCGCTAGAAATTCTTCTTGCTACCTCTTGAGCTTGCATTGGATTTCCCCGAAGAGGAGAGGATGATGCGTCAAAGTAGCGTAAGTATTTCCCTCAGTTTTTGATAACCAAGGTATCAATCCAGTAGGAGGCTACGCGCGAGTCCCTCATACCTACACAAAAACAATAGCTCAATGCAACCAACGCGATTAGGGGTTGTCAATCCCTTCATGGTCACTTACGAGAGTGAGATCTGGTAGAGATGATAGATAATATTTTTTGGTATTTCTGATATAGAGATGCAAGGTAAAAGTAAAAGGCAAAGTAAAAAGCCAAGCAATAATAAAGTGATGGAGATTGATATGATGAGAATAGACCCGGGGGACATAGGTTTCACTAGTGGCTTCTCTCAAGAGCATAAGTATTCTACGGTGGGTGAACAAATTACTGTTGAGCAATTGAGAGAATTGAGCATAGTTATGAGAATATGTAGGTATGATCATGTATATAGGCATCACGTCCGAGACAAGTAGACTGGCTCCTGCCTGCATCTACTACTATTACTCCACTCATCGACCGCTATCTAGCATGCATCTAGAGTATTAAGTTAAAAACAGAGTAATGGCTTAAGCAAGATGACATGATGTAGAGGGATAGTTTCATGCAATATGATAAAAACCGCATCTTGTTATCCTCGATGGCAACAATACAATACGTGCCTCGCTGCCCCTTCTGTCACTGGGAAAGGACACCGCAAGATTGAACCCAAAGCTAAGCACTTCTCCCATTGAAAGAAAAACCAATCTAGTAGGCCAAACCAAACTGATAATTCAAAGAGACTTGCAAAGATAACCAATCATACATAAAAGAATTCAGAGAAGATTCAAATATTATTCATAGATAGACTTGATCATAAACCCACAATTCATCGGTCTCAACAAACACACCGCAAAAAAGAAGATTACATCGAATAGATCTCCACGAGAGAGGGGGAGAACATTGTATTGAGATCCAAAAAGAGAGAAGAAGCCATCTAGCTACTAACTATGGACCCGAAGGTCTGAGGTAAACTACTCACACTTCATCGGAGGGGCTATGATGATGTCGAGCCCTCCGTGATGATGGCCCCCTTTGGCGGAGCTCCGGAACAGGCCCCAAGATGGGATCTCGTGGGTACAGAAGGTTGCGGCGGTGGAATTAGGTATTTGGCTCCTATTATGATCGTTTGGGGGTACGTAGGTATATATAGGAGGAAGGAGTACGTCGGTGGAGCTTCGAGGGGCCCACAAGTCAAGGGGTCGCGCCCTAGGGGGGCGCGCTCCACCCTCGTGACCGCCTCGTGGCTTGACAGAGGGTCCAAGTCTCCTGGGTCTTATCTGATGGGAAAATCACGTTCTGGAAGGTTTCATTCCGTTTGGACTCCGTTTGATATTCTGTTTCTCCGAAACACTGAAATAGGCAAAAAAACAACAATTCTGGGCTGGGCCTCCGGTTAATAGATTAGTCCCAAAAATAATATAAAAGTGGAAAATAAAGCCCAATATAGTCCAAAACAGTAGATAATATAGCATGGAGCAATCAAAAATTATAGATACGTTGGAGACGTATCAGCGACCACTATGCCAGTTTGTTCTAGAGGCTTCCTTTTTTAATTGCTCAACAATGAGGTTGTTGGAGATAAGGATGAATGAGGGAAGGTCTTGTCTGCAAATCTGGTGATAGGTGCAGGTATCTTTTAGGTTAATTTCTATCCATCAGATATAGATTGGAAGGTCTATATTGCAAGATGGCACGCGTACCATCATCACCAACTCGGTTTTTTTATAAGAGAAGAAATATAAGTATGGAGATACAAACGTATTATCGATACTTTCTGTAAACTAGGATCTACATTCTATTCAACGGCTCAGCAGGTGGGGCCTTCCCACAATTACTTCTCGACTATGTAAAACAAAGGTTTTCCCATCGCCGATAAGGAGGGGGTGACGGTGGCGCGCTTTCGCCTTGCTCTAGTCCTAGTAGTCATACTAGGTGGTCTACGCACGTGTAGATTTCTTCTTTTTTGCATCTCGTGTTCGCCGTACTGCCACAACTGTTGATGAATAGACGGTATGTTATTCACGGGGAAATCCTTGTTGAGTGTGTTTGCGAGAGAGAGAGAGACATTGTGCGTGTGTGATATGTGTAGAGACTGAGGCAATGATAAGAGATTCTTTGTGTCTACGTGTGTGGAGGATAGAGAGAGACATGTACATGGGGCTTTGTGTTGTGTAATGTGGAGACACATAGACATAATCAGAGAGTGAGTGTGTGAGATACACATGCAGACACGGGGAGAGATGTGTGAGTTAGAGAAATGGAGAATTTTGGTGTGCATCTAAGCTAGAGAGGGAGCTGGAGAGAATATGCAAGGGTGTGTGTCTTAAAAGAAGGATCCAGATAGATTGGTGTTTCTGTGTGTCTGTGTGTGTTTATGCAAGCGTTTGTGTGTGAGAGGGAGTGTGTGTATGTGGAGTAGAGAGACCACTAATGATGTAAACCTAGTGTAAGGGAAGGGGGAATGGTGTGACATGTGTGTCAAAGAGAGACAAAGGCATGTGTAGTAGCGGGATAGCATGGGTGCAGCTGGGGAGCAGACTATTTGGAAGAGACATCGAGTGTGTGTGGGAGAGGGGTGTGAGAGTGAGAGAGAGGGAGAGCTAGCGACGAAGAGAGAGAGAGAGAGAGAGAGAGAGAGAGAGAGAGAGAGGAAGAGAGGGGGAGAGGGGGAGATAGGGGTCGTTTGTGTGCAGAAGTGGCGTATAGATAGGGAGACAATGTTGATGTTGTTCGAAATTGGCCTATGTACGAAGACGCAAGGAAAGTGAGGCATCGCGTGTGTGATAGGGACTTCATGAGAGATCTAGAATAGATGGTGTAGAGAACAACGTGCGAGATTGCAACGTATGTAAAGAGTCACGGCATATATGTATACAGGGAAGGAGCTGGGGCGGGTCCGCATGTGGGAGAGATAGAAAGAGGAGAGTGGTGCACAAGGAGACAAAGTGTGCTTGTTTGCAGTGGGGTGGCATGTGAGGTGAGTGTGTGAGAACCACATAACTAGGGAGATAGACGTTTGAGGCGACATTTTGTGTGTATGGGAAAGATACACTCTACATAGTGCGTGTACTTGGGAAAGAGAGATGCTGAGAGACCTAGAGAGTGGGGGAAGAGATGTGTGCATGCCCGAGAGACAAAGTGATAGAAACCTATATTGGTGTTCGGACTTTAGAAGAGAGGGGGGTATTAATGTGCTTGTGTGTTCGTGTCTGGGGGAGAGAACGACTTGTGTGTGGGGGGGGGCACGAGGGAGGGGGGTTGGCTTTAGATAAAGAGTGAGGTGTCTATATTTGAGGGACTTTAGCGTAATTGATATATATATATATATATATGGTCAATAGTGTGTGCACATGATTGATCAATTTGTTTCATAGTTTGGACTATGAGATAACGATACTTTTGAACATGCATGATATACCTTGATGTAACAGAATTACAAACCTAAGATTGGAATTTTGGAATTCGACCACATCATTAGCTTTTGTAATTCATTTAAATGGAGGTACATTTTTTAAGCCGGGATTTCGTGATTTCAAATTCATATATCAAACCTAGAGATATACACATACGAGCATGTTAAAACTTTATAATCATCCACTTTATTCATACACATACACATTGTTGCTTTTGTCATCATATTTAGGATAAACACATTTGGAATTTCATTTGAATTGGACCGTATGATGGTATTTACTTGTAATAACTCAATGATCCATATTTGAATTGAATGGACAATCTAAGTTTCGAGTTGGAGACATTGATTTTCAAAACTTGCACTTTTTTGCGTGCAAAACAAATAAATTCTCAGCCATGATATCATAGTCGGTCGTACAAGAGCAGGACACTTATAATTTCAGGTGCCAAAAGCTTTCAAACTTCCCGCTCACATCGAAATATCTCGCGCCCGAAAGTTTAGCCCCGCGATATTCCTGTTTTACCCCTGGCACATGAACGGAAAAGGGCTGCTTTGGAAACTCCATTGTTTTCCCCTCTTTTCCCCAAACATTCTTCCCCAGAGCCCCTCCCCTTCCCCACCCTGACCCCCCAACCACTTCAAGCCGCTGAATAGTCCTCCGCCATAGCGGTGGACCTCACACCGAGCTGGATCTACCTTCCGCACCTTTGAACCCCCAACTGCCAACTCACCACTTCACCAGAGCCGCTTCAGTGACTGGCTTGTCCACCGCTGCAGATCTCCTTGACCGCCATCATGGTCCACCGCACCGGATCTGCTTAACCGGCGCCCTCGTGGACCACAGTGTAGGCCCTTCACTGACTCCCTCATCTGCCCCATCGCTGGCCCTTCATACAAGCCCTCGTCCACTGCAACAGATCCGCCTCACCGAAAGCATTGTACCCTGCGACCGCCGAAGCCTTCGTCCATTGCACCGGACCCTCTCCACAGATGCCATATTCAACTCCACCGGCCCTGCTTTACTGACGCCGCAGCCTCATTAGGTTATTTTGATTTGTACTCCTTCAATTTTTCTCTTCTTTATCCTGCAACTGTTCACTTACCACAGATGAGATTTCTTGTATGTCGACAGGCGCCACAACCGAAGCATCAGGGCCGCTTCAGCAACGGCGACAGCCGGCCCAAACTCAACCGCAACACAATCACCATCGATGATCCTTAGCTATCAAGTATGAAAACGATACCCATACGTGCCAAGAACGAAGTACTATTATCCAACGGCCGGCGCCTACGTTCACTTTCTTAGCATAAGCACCGCACCTTTGAATTTCTTCAGGGCATCATTCAGTTTTTCATGAGATGCGTTATTTTGCTTGCACCTGTAGGGCCATACTTTTGGCAGTGAACATGTTACATGTGCTAAATTACAAACCAGTGCACATGTAGTTACAATGCTTTAGTTTTGTCCTAAGTATTACTCTACTTCCTAGATATCACTGCCTACTATTTTACTTCTTGCATGCTATATTTATGATAATGGTGTTGTTCTGATGCCACCTGTTGGTTCCATCAATCTGCTTCATGTTCTCTATGCTTAATTATACGTCAGCAAACTAGCATGTGGTTCCACTGCTTTTCATTCGTTTTACCCTACATTTTCTGATGCTAGCTATTACATTTTCTGTTCATTACTTTTTTGTTTGTTCTTGATCTTCCCAAGTTGCATGACTAATTTGATGCTTCTATTAATTATGTAGCTACCAACCCCATCAAGAAAAAAATTTGTTCTTTTGGGGCCGGCACCTCAAACAAGCATAAAAATAGAGTGAAGCACATATATTGACGTGTAATCACACACCCTTCTTTCATTAGTTTAGATGAACCATTGATGATCAATTCGAACCAGTGCATGCGATTAAATTTAATTTTACCTCAATAGAGGGTGCATGTAACACCCCGGTGTAATGATGCTACAGTAACCCCTGGGGTTATGTTAATCTTTTTGCTAAACATTTGCCTGATCATTATTGCCGTTCTTCAAAATTCCAGTTGTTTTCAAATTCATATTCTGTGTGATATTCAAAATGCTCAGGCATGAAAACAAAAATGTTCATCATGTGCCAAATAATCCACAACTAATATTGGTGGTGAACCAACATTTTTGCAAAAGGTTTAAGTGGCCTAAGCTACTTAAAACAGTGACCTAAGCAATAAACTAAATGCCCTTTTTAATTTATAAAATTGGCAACTACTCCAAAAATGCCCAAACTTTTTGTGGCTGTGCTGGATAGTGCAAAGTAATTATGTGACCAAGTTTCGCATTTTTGCAAAATCTTATGGAAGCTCAAAATATTACTCAACCCCCCCCCCTTTCTGTAAAAAAAAGAAATTAAAATGGCCACTGTGCACTGGCCTGAGTGCACAGTGCCTAGGGCCCAGCCCACCACGGCCTCCTCCTCCTCCTCCTGTTCTCTGTTCAAGCGACCGAGGCACGCCCGCCGTCGCCGCGGAACCCACCTCGCCGACCATGCTGCTACAGGCGCCGCGGGTGGATAAGGATCCACCTCTCCTCCCCCTGGCCTCCTCATCCACTTGCCCCCTCTCTAGCTCTCTCCCCCTCCCTGGTCCTCTGCGCTCTCTCCCCTCCAGATCCTCCTCAGCCGCGCCTCTCCGTCGCCGCCCACCGCACTCCACCGCGGCCACCGGCCGGCCTTCGCCTCGCCGACGTGCCCCCAGGCGTTGCCTCGACCTCCACATCCGCCCCACCGGGCCGCATGGACTGGGACGGCCCCGCCGCACCGCCACGATCTCGCCTTCGCCCTCGGCTCCGACGAACGCCGCCGCCTCAAATCCACGCCACTGCTGCTCCTAGTCACCCAACGGGCCACCGTGTGCCCCCAAGGTGAGCTCCGGCCCCCTTTTTCCCTCTCCTCGTGCGTCTCTGCCTCCACCGTAGCTAGCTCGCCCGCAAGCCGAGCTCCGCCGTCCGCCATTGCCGTCATAGGGCTCGCCACCGAGCTCCTCCGCTCGAGCTAGTAGCTCCAACGAGCTCCTGGAGCGCCGTAGACCTCCCCCAGCTCCTTCGTTCGCCAAAACACGCACTGCAACGCTGATCCCGACGAGGTCCTGAACCCCACCGCCGCCTCCACTCGTCGCCGACGCAGTTCCGGTCACCCCCGCATCCAACCGACCACACCACGCGGCGCGGCTTCGTCTCCTCGTTCGAACGCGCCAAGTCCCGGGCCAAATGACCCCCTGTGCGTGATTCCCGGTGAAGTCCAGCAAGCCCCGCCGCTGTTTTGGTCGCCGGCGGCGAAACCCCGACACTGCCGACGTGGCACACCTAGGTCCCGCCTCTAGGTCACTGCCCGTGGGCCCCCTGGCCCCAGTTGACCACGTTGACCGTGGTCAACTGTGCTGACTGGGCACACAGTGTCTCTGACATGCGGGCCCCATCGTGTATTTCATTAAATAAACATTTTTCTAAATAAAAAAGATTAATTAAAACATTAGTTAAATTAGTTAGTTAGTACTAACTAGTCACTGACTGCTGGGGCCCACGCCCCCTTACTAACCCTGTTAGTTTAGTAAAGCCTCTGTTAGACAGAGTGGCTGATAGGTGGGTCCCACCTGTCAGTTTGACTGGTCAGCAGAGCTGACGCAGTGCTGATGCAATAAACCCTTTCTTCTTTTAAAATAATTCAGAAATTGGTTTAAACTTTGAAAATCCGTATCTTTTAAACTATAGCTCGGATCGTAAAAGTTTATATATGAAAAACGCCCAGAAAAACGAGACGAGTCAGAATATGCGGTCCATTCATCTGTCACATGCCCCTAGCATGCTGAACATGGGACATTCGCCCTCCGGTCATCTGTCTGACACAGGTCCGGAACGGGGAAAACATTCCCTGTTAAATTTCCCCCTCTCCTGAATCGTGTAGCCTTACGTTAGGTCACACCCGACACAGCTTATTGCCATGTTATGCCTTGTGATGCTATGCTTGCTTAATATTTACTATTTCTTCCCCCTCTTCTCTCCGGTAGACCCCGAGACCAATGTCGCCCCTGTGATCGTCTACGTCGACGACGTCCCCTCCTTGCCAGAGCAACCAGGCAAGCCCCCCCTTTGATCATCCCGATATCGCCTATTCCATTCTCTCATGCTTGCATTAGATGTAACGCCCCGGATCTGATGCGCCAGGTGTCCGCCAGTTATTCGCTGTTGTTGCTATGTCATTTGCTTGCGTGTCGCATCTTGCCATGTCATCATCCGCATTGCATCATCATATTTTTCAAAACTTGCATCCGTCCGGGTTCTCCGAGTTCTCTCCCTTGTCCGTTCTGAGACCAACCACACTTGCACGCGCCCGCGACATGTCCGAATATTATTTTATAAGTGGCATAAAAATGTTCTCGGAATGGGGTGAAACTTGTCGAGCGGCCTTATTATAGTGTAGACAGACCGCCTGCCAAATTTCATCGCATTCGGAGTCCGTTTGATAGCTCAACCGTTAAACATATAGCGGTACCGTTGCCGGTACTTTCGTCGGACGTTTTCGGTCTCCGGAAACAGTTGCCGGGCTGCACTCCTCTCCTCTCAGCCCGAAAACCCCTCTCCTCAGCCCACCTAGACCCCCTCCTCTCCGGACCGTCCGATCAAGATCGGAGGGTCCGAAACCCCTCCTAACCCCCCAAACCCTAGCTTCAACTGCTATATATAGACCCTAGCCTCCATTTTTCGGAATCCCTAGCCCCTGCCTCGTTTTCCGCTTCAGCCAACCACCACCCACCTTCCAGCCGCCGCCTCCTCCTCGGATCCGCCGCCGGCCACCTCTTCCCGCCACTTGTCGCGCCCCCATTGGCCAGCGTCGCCGCCAGCTCCGCCCGCGGCCAATCCCCTTGTGCCACGCGTCCCCCAGCTGCTTCCCTCCCCGCGTGGCCCGCCAGGACCCGGATCGGGCCCTGGGAAGCCCATCGGGGCCCGGGCGCCCCGCCGCCGCTGCCCGAGCGCCCCAGCGCTCCGGCCGCGCCCGCCTCCCGGTGCCTCCCCACCGCAGGCCGCCTCCCTCGCCGCCTTGCAGCCCCGCCGCCCGCGACCCCCCAGGCCAGGCTCCGCCGCGCCCTGCTCCTTCCTCTCTCTTCTCTGCTCCTCCGCTGTGCTCCTTCTCTCTCCCTCACGAACTCTCTCTCTCTCTCTCTCTCTCTCTCTCTATGCAGTAGGAGCCGCCGCCGCCTTGGAGACCTCGTCGCCGGCCTCCTTGGCCTCGCCGTCGCCGGATCCGGGGGCCCCACGCCCGGATCCGCCCGTTCCGTCTGTCCCGGCCGTCCCCGCGCTCGTCGCCGGCGTTGTCGCCGTAGGCCGCCGCCACCTTCCAGATGGGATCAGGAGGAGCCCCGATCCGCGCCGCCCGCCGCCGTTGACCGCACCAGCGTGCGCGTGGGCCCCGCGTGGGCCGCAACCGTGCCAAGGCCCGGCCCAGCTCCCCTTCGCGGCCTGCTCCCCTCCCCGCCAAACGGGCCGAAGCCCATGGGTGAGCAGCCCAGATCCAGTGCCCCTTGGCCCAGTTCCAGCAGATTTAGCCCATGCGTGTTTTTTTCCCTGACCTGCGAATTTCCTAATTATCCTGAGAAAACAGAATTGCAGAAAAGACCCTCATCTTCATACATTTAATAACTCATCAACGGTGCATCATATTAAAATGTTTTATATATGAAACTTGCCCAGAATTTTGTGTAGGTTAATAATATGCCACTTTCACCTATGTTTAAAATGCTTAAAATGCTGTTTGATTAAATTTGCTCCTATGCCATGTTAAAATGATTTAATTCATAACTAAATAACCGTAACTCGGAATTTAATAATCTTTATATGTAAATGGGGTAGAAAAATGCCTAGTTTAACATGTTGCACTTTATTTTCCTGTTTAACAACTTTAAATATGGTTTTAGGCAGAACAGTACCAAATTCAATATATGCATATGAGGAGTTTCCGGAATTGTTGTTTGTTGTTCCGGCCTCATTTAAATTGCCGGCCTCATTTAAATTGCCTAGATAGGTAGTTTTGTTGTGCTTCGCCCCTTGTCGTGTTAATCAACATTTAATATTTTTGGGTACATAAACAAGATAGAACTAGATAATTGTTGTGGTGTTTCGTCAATATGCAACTCGTTGCATATTGAGCTCCACTTAATTTGTAGTGTTGTTTGTTGCACTTTGCCATGCCATGCCTCTTTTAACCGGACATGCATCATACTTGGTTGTGCATCATGCCATATTCATGTGCTGGTTGTTTACTATGTTGTGTGCTTCTTTCCGGTGTTGCTTCTTCGGGTTGATTCCGTTATCATCGCGGTTGTGAGGATTCGTTCGACTACGTCCGTTTGTCTTCTTCATGGGCTCGTTCTTCTTCCTTGCGGGATCTCAGGCAAGATGACCATACCCTCGAAATCACTTCTATCTTTGCTTGCTAGTTTGCTCGCTCTTTTGCTATGCCTATGCTGCGATACCTACCACTTGCTTATCATGCCTCCCATATTGTTAAACCAAGCCTCTAACCCACCTTGACCTAGCAAACCGTTGTTTGGCTATGTTACCGCTTTGCTTAGCCCCTCTTATAGCGTTGTTAGTTGCAGGTGAAGATGAAATTTGTTCCTTGTTGGAACATGGACTTGTTGTTCCTTGTTGGAACGTGTTTTCTTGTTGGGATATCACAATACCTTTTATTTAAATGCATCTATATACTTGGTAAAGGGTGGAAGGCTCGGCCTTATGCCTGGTGTTTTGTTCCACTCTTGCCGCCCTAGTTTCCGTCATATCGGTGTTATGTTCCCGGATTTTGCGTCCCTAACGCGGTCGGGTGATTTATGGGACCCCCTTGACAGTTCGCTTTGAATAAGACTCTTCCAGCCAGGCCCAACCTTGGTTTTACCATTTGACTACCACCTATCCCTTTCCCTTGGGTCTGATCAACCCGAGGGTCATCTTTACTTAGCCCCCCAGGCCAATGCTTGTCTAAGTGTTGGTCCAAACTAGAGCACCGTGCGGGACCGTCCCTTGGCAACTTGGGTTATGTTGGTACCTGTACGCTTAGCTTATCCGGTGTTGCCCTGAGAACGAGATATGTGCAGCTCCTATCAGGATGTCGGCGCATCGGGCGGCTTTGCTGGACTTGTTTTATTGCTGT
Organism: Aegilops umbellulata; assembly: GCA_032464435.1. NCBI lineage: Eukaryota > Viridiplantae > Streptophyta > Magnoliopsida > Poales > Poaceae > Aegilops > Aegilops umbellulata. Next base: position 250,667,755 of record CP136060.1, read on the forward strand.
CGAAATGTCTTGTAGCCGGGATTCCGAGACTGATCGGGTCTTCCCGGGGAGAAGGAATATCCTTCGTTGATCGCGAGAGCTTATCATGGGCTAAGTGGGGACACCCCTGCAGGGTTTTGAACTTTCGAAAGCCGTGCCCGCGGTTATGTGGCAGATGGGAATTTGTTAATGTCCGGTTGTAGAAAACCCGAAGTCAATCTTAACTAAAATACATCAACCGTGTGTGTAACCATGATGGTCTCTTCTCGGCGGGGTCCGGGAAGTGAACATGGTTGTTGGAGTTATGCTTGACGTAAGTAGTTCAGGATCACTTATTGATCATAGTTGTTCGACCGTGCTTTGCCTTCTCTTCTCGCTCTCTTTTGCGTATGTTAGCCACCATAAATGCTAGCCCCTTGCTGCAGCTCCACCTCATACCTTTTACCCTACCTATAAGCTTAAATAGTCTTGATCTCGCGGGTGTGAGATTGCTGAGTCCCCGTGGCTCACAGATACTTCCCAAAACCAGTTTGCAGGTGCCGATGAGACCGAGCAGGTGACGCACCCGAGCTCAAGGAGGAGTTCGATGAAGATCTTATCCTTTATGTTGTTTCGTTCTAGTCGATCAGTAGTGGAGCCCAGTTGGGGTCGATCGTGGACCTTTGTCGCTTTTGGGGTTTCTTCTTTTATTTTGGCTCCGTAGTCGGGCCCTGATTGTAGCTGTATGATGTATTGTTTTATTCATGTAATTGTGTGAAGTGGCGATTGTAAGCCAACTATGTATCTCTTTTCCCTTATGTATTACATGGGATGTGTGAAGATTACCTCACTTGCGACATTTCTTTCAATGCGGTTATGCCTCTAAGTCGTGCTTCGACACGTGGGAGATATAGCCGCATCGAGGGCGTTACATTAGATTTTGCTATTGTTATTGTTTGCTCCTATTCTGATGCATAGCCTGCTTTTGTATCTGCTGTTGTACCTTACCTGCTTATCCTAAACTGCTTAGCATAGGTTGGCTAGTGATCCATCAGTGACCCCCACTTGTCCTTGTTGCCCCTGCTTCATCATCGACGACTCGATCTACGTGATCGAAGACCAGGCCCCGACACCGCACATCACTTCCCCTTAGTTGCTTGACACTACTGGGTTACTATCGAGTACCGAGGGTGAACCTCTTCAGCACTTCTGATGTTAACCCTGTAGAGTAGTCATTCGGTCGTGGTCATCGAGTGTGATTTCCTCCTTAACCACTTTCGATACGACTCTGCCGTGCAACCCCTCAAGTGTGAACCTCGGGGGTGATTCCTCTTACGTTCACCTTGATGATTAGATCTAGTGGAATTCATCGGGGGTGATTCCTCGGGTTTTCCCCTTGATGTTTGGACACACGGTACTTGTACTTTACCACTGTTACTTGGATAGACGGGTCGACCCTGAGGAGTACCCGCGCGAGCTTAATTGCGAGTGATGTGGAGTCGGGCGGACCTGGAAGGTGCCCGCGAGATAATTACGAGGCGTGGCCGGGCATTCCTAGCCCTTGCCGCTAGTCCTCGAGACGGGGCAACGGGGTCACATCTTTCGTGAGTCTCTGCTTGTTACCGCGCGTTCCTAATCCACTACGATTTGGATATTTGATCCGAGGGGCCTCTGGCCTGATAGCACTAACCATTATGTGGGCATAGTATGGGCGTTCTGCGTCGTATGCATCAGCCGAAGCTTAATAGACGTCAGCGACTGAGCGGCGCGCGCCGGGTTGGATTGCGTAAGCGCCTGCCTTGTTGAAGGAGGTAGCTAGGTCTGCTCACCGGCCGCGTTCGCAACGTGCAGGAGTTCCCGGGGAGATGGCCCATGACCCCTGGGGGCATAGGTTTAGTCCGGCGTGTTGGCCTCTCTATTAAGCCTAGGTCGGTTTGCGGCGTATTGTTTGGCCGAGGCCGGGCATGACCCAGGAAAGTGTGTCCGGCCGGAGTTAATCGAGCGTGGTGGGTAAGTTGGTGCACCCCTGCAGGGAAGAAAACATCTATCGATAGCCTGTCCTACGGTAACGGACACTTGGAGTTGTATCCCGATCGATACAACTAGAACTGGATACTTCAAATGAGAACTGGATGGTGATGATGATTGGATTGTGATGATAACTGGATAGTATGGCTCTGGGATGCCTTTCTCGCAGGGAGTCGAGAAAGGATCTCTGGCCGAGGTTGATAACACTTCTACCACTTTACTTTATGCTACTCTACTCCCTTCTTTTGCTGCAAGATGGTGGTTTCCAGAAGATGCTAGTCTTCGATAGGACTAGGCTTTCCCTCTATTCTGGCATTTCTGCAGCCCAGTCCACATATACAGCCTTCCTTTGATAATGTTGCATATGTAGTGTAGATCCTTGCTTGCGAGTACTTTGGATGAGTACTCATGGTTGCTTTGCTCCCCCTTTTCCCCCTTTCTTCTTCTTTCCGGTTGATGCAACCAGATGTCGGAGCCCAGGAGCCAGATGCCACCGCCGATGCCTACTACTACTGGAGACCGATGATGACGAGGAGTAGTTAGGAGGCTCCCAGGCAGGAGGCCTTGCCTTTTCGATCGACGTTGCTTTTGTGCTAGCTAGCCTTCTTAAGGCACCCTTGTCTAACTCATGTCTGTACTCAGATATTGTTGCTTCCGCTGACTCTTGTGTATTCGAGCTTATGTATTCGAGCCCTTGAGGCCCCTCGCTTGTAATATAAAAAGCTTGTATTATTTTAATTTGTGTCTAGAGTTGTGTTGTGATATCTTCCCGTGAGTCCTTGATCTTGGTCGTACACATTTGCGTGTATGATTAGTGTACGATTGAATTGAGGGTGTCACAAGTTGGTATCGGAGCCGACTGCCTGTAGGTAGCCCCTTTCCAACTCCTTGGCCGAATTTGACTCTAGTCACTGAAAAACTTTTACTAACTTGGCTGTGTGGCTTACGGGCCCACGTCGCCATTGGGTGGTATTAGGATCTTTTACTCCTCGTCTATACTCTGGGACTCTGAACTCTCTTCTACTCGAGTTAAACGAATTTTACTAACATTAGGATCCCGTGACCACATTCACCCCGAAGTTGGATAAAGCCATAGTTATTCCTTAGAATAGCATTTTGAGTAGTGCACACCCTGTCGTGTTGACTACTAAGTGGTATCCATCATACCTCTTTCATTATGCTTGTTTCATCATGAATGATCCTTGTCTTTGCAAATTGCTCAATGCTGAACTACCCCCCTGTTACATGTTAGCAGGATGGTTAGACCCGCTGGTCGTGGCCGTGGTGCCAACGATCCACCACCGCCTGAATTCTTTGCTGGAATGATGCAACAGTTTGAGTTGAATCGCCAGTTCATGGAAGGAATGATGGCTCAGTTTCCTCGTCCGAACATGAATCAACAGCCAACCCCAGTAACTCTGCAGGACTTCATGCGCCTCAACCCAACTATCTACCGCAGCTCAACTCAATCCCTTGATGCTGATGACTGGCTCCGCGACATCACGTATGAAATGGAGTCTGCTAGTGTGCCCCCTGCCAGATATGTCACCTTTGCATCTTTCTTTCTAAAAGGTCCCGCTGCTCAATGGTGGGACAGCCACAGGCGTACCCTACCTGCTGGGACGGTCATCACTTGGCCGGATTTCCAAGCTGCCTTTCGTGCCCGCTTCATTCCTCAGGGAATCATGGACAAGAAGAAGCGAGAGTTCCGCAACCTCACCCAAGGAAACAAGTCTGTAGATGCTTATCAGTGGGAATTCTTGGACTTGTCCCGTTATGCTAAAGAAGACATTGCTACTGATGCTCGTAAGCAGGAGAAGTTTCGTGATGGACTTCACCCTGAAATCAAGCTAGCACTGCGACTTCGCCACCTTGGTGAACAAGGCTATTCAGGTTGAGACTGGTCTTTAGGAACATCAGGGATCCCTCAAGCGCAGCCGTGACGCTGGCTCATCTTCGGGCCCGTCAGCGCAGAAGCGTCGGCTATGGATTCCCCACAACATGTATCGTCCAACTGCACCTGCTCCAAGACAGTCCTATGTTGCACCTCGTCTGCCTCCTTCACCGTAGAGGCAGCCTGTTCGGGTTGTAACACCCCAAGCTTCTGCTCCCAATCCCAATGATGGTCTGTGCTTCAAGTGTGGCCTTCCAGGTCACCGTTCCAGGAAATGCCCTCAAAATCAGAATCAGCTGGTTCTGCCTTCAACTAGCCGTAACAATCAGCCCCATAACAACCATGCCAGACCTTGTGGTCGTGGTCAGGCTAATCATATTGATCTGAATGAATCTCAAGGCCAGCCTGCCACTGTGATGGGTACTCTTCTTGTTAATTCAATACCAGCATCTGTTTTGTTTAATTCAGGAGCATCGCATTCTTTCATATCAGAAGAGTTTGCATTCATGCATGGCATTAAATATGAAGAGATGCACACTCCACTAGTGGTAAAAACCCCTGCGGGCCAATGCCAAACCTCCATGGTTAGCCACAACGTTTCCGTTGAAATCAAAGGGTTGGAATTTTTTGCATCCCCCATTATTCTGAAGTCTTCCAATATTGACCTCATTCTGGGAATGGATTGGTTGAAAGCACATACGGCTTCTATCGTTTGTGCCACTAAAACTGTCCACCTTCTGCACCCTTCAGATGAGATAGTAAGCTACAATGCTCGTCTGGTTCAAAACGCTGAAGCACGACTTTATGCTTTGAATGCGTTGAACGCAGCACCTCTTGAGGTAATTGAAAAGATTCCAGTCGTTCGTGACTTCCAAGACATATTTCTAGAAGAACTTCCAGGAATACCCCCTGCCCGGGCTGTCGAGTTCGTCATCGACTTGAAACCAGGCACCGTTCCTATTGCCAAACGACCCTACAAGATGCCACCTCATGAACTCCTTGAGCTTAAGGAGGAAATCGACAAATCTCTTCACAAGGGTTTCATTCGTCCAAGTTCCTCTGCTTGGGGAGCACCTTCTCTCTTTGTCAAGAAGAAGGACGGAAGGAACCGTTTGGTCCAAGACTATCGTCCTATCAACCAAGATACAATTCAGAACAAATATCCCCTTCCTCGGATCAATGATTTGTATGATCAACTGGCTGGTTCATCGATATTCTCTAAACTCGACTTGAGGTTGGGTTACCACCAGATCTGTGTTCGTGAAGAAGATATTCCAAAGACCGCCTTCGTCACTCGTTATGGTTCTTACGAGTACACCGTCATGTCTTTCGGTTTAACCAATGCTCCAGCTACATTCTCTCGTCTGATGAACTACATATTCATGGATTACCTCGACAAGTTCGTCGTAGTCTATCTGGATGATATCCTGGAATATTCGAAGAACAAAGAAGAACATGCTGAACATCTTCGTCTTGTTCTAGAGAAGCTTCGAGAGCATCAACTTTATGCCAAGTATTCCAAGTGCGAATTCTGGCTTCCTGAAGTCACCTACCTTGGTCATGTCATCTCCAAGGATGGTATTGCCGTCAACCCAGAGCGCGTTCAGGCTATTCTTGACTGGACCCCTCCGAAGACTGTCAAGCAAGTCAGAAGCTTTCCCGGACTAGCAAGCTATTGTCGCTGCTTTGTCGAGAACTTCTCCAAGATCGCCAAGCCACTGACTAATCTGCTTCACAAAGGCGTTAAGTTCGATTGGACAGACAAATGTCAGGAAAGTTTCCAAGCACTCAAGGACAAGCTGACATCTGCCCCAGTGCTTGCTCCCCCTGATTCTCGCAAGGACTTTGTCATCTATTGCGACGCTTCACGACAAGGATTAGGCTGTGTCCTAATGCAAGAGCGGAGAGTGATTGCTTATGCCTCCCGTCAAATACGTCCTCACGAAGAGAACTACCCATTTCATGACCTTGAGCTTGCTGCGGTTATCTTTGCACTGAAGCTATGGCGACAGTATCTTCTCGGTAATCGTTGTGAGATCTTCACCGATCATCAGAGTCTGAAGTACCTGTTTACTCAGCCAGATCTGAACCTCCGTCAGCAGCGATGGATGGAAGCTATTGCTTACTAAAGCTGCGGTATATCCTATACCCCTGGCAAGGCTAATGTAATGGCTGATGCCCTGAGCCGTAAGTCTTATTGCAATAATCACCAGGTCTACAAAGCTCAACCCCGCCTTTATGAAGAGCTATGCAAGCTGAACCTTCAACTAGTTCCACAGGGTTCTCTGAATAACCTTGTCTTGGAACCAACTCTTCTGAAAGCAATCAAGTCCGCTCAAGCCAAAGATGCTCATGTTGATTTGATGAAAAAGGATCTTGCCTTAGAGAAATCCATAGATTTCTCACTTGGTGAAGATGGAACCTTATACTTCAGAGATCGCATTGTAGTACCCAGGTTCGAGCTTATGATAGACAAGGTGATGAAAGAAGCGCATGACACCCCTCTCTCTATTCATCCGGGAAGTACCAAGATGTATCTAGACATCCGTCAGAAGTACTGGTGGTCTAATATGAAGCAAGACATTGCTCGATATATTGAAGAATGTGACGTTTGTCGTCGTGTCAAAGCAGAACATCAGAAACTGGCTGGACTTCTGCAACCGCTTCCGATTCCTGAATGGAAGTGGGATAAGATCCAAATGGACTTCGTCACTGGCCTTCCCAAATCTCAGAAAGGTAGCGATGCTATCTCTGTCGTCATCGACCGGTTCTCGAAGGTTGCTCACTTTCTGCTAGTCAAAGAGACTATCACTGCTAGTCAATTGGCAAACTTGTATATCTCCAGAATTGTGTCACTCCACGGCATTCCGAAGGAGATCAGTTCAGACCGCGGAAGTATATTCACTTCAAAGTTCTGGGATAGTTTCCAAGAGGCAATGGGAACTCATATTACCTGGAGCACTGCTTATCATCCCCAATCCCAAGGCCAAGTCGAGCGATTCAATCAAATTCTTGAAGACATGCTTCGGGCTTGTGTTATTTCTTTCGGCAAGAAGTAGGAAGAATCTCTCCCTTATGCGGAGTTCTCTTATAACAACAGCTATCAAGCCAGCTTGAAGATGGCACCCTTTCGAAGTGCTTTATGGACGCAAGTGCCGAACCCCTCTGAATTGGTCAGAAACTGGGGAACGGACGCTCATTGGTCTAGACATTATTCAACAAGCTGAAGAGCAGGTTCGCATTGTCCGGGATAATCTCAAGGCGGCCCAGTCCCGTCAGAAGAGCAACTATGACCGGAAACACTAGGGTTCAACTTATCAACCTGGTGAACAAGTTTATCTGCGTGTCACTCCTTTGAGAGGCACTCATCGGTTCGGAGTCAAGGGCAAGCTAGCTCCGCGCTACATTGGTCCCTTCCGCATTCTCGCCCGTCATGGACTGGTGGCTTATCAATTGGAGTTGCCACCTCAGTCTCTCATGTTCATGATGTCTTCCACGTGTCGCAACTTCGTCGATGCTTCAAGGATCCGGAATGTGAAGTGGATCCGGAATTGATTGAAGTTCAAGATGATCTCACACACAAGGAGCATCCTATCCGCATTCTTGAAGAAGCTGAACGCCGAACCCGCCAGAAGGTTACCAAGTTCCTCAAGGTGCAATGGTCGAATCATACTAAAGAGTAAGCCACTTGGGAGCGCGAAGATAACCTCCGGGTTGAATACCCCGACCTGTTCCCTTCTACCTCTTAATTCTCGGGACGAGAATTTCTTTTAGAGGAGGAGAGTTGTAACACCCCGGTGTAATGATGCTACAGTAACCCCTGGGGTTATGTTAATATTTTTGCTAAACATGTGCCTGATCATTATTGCCTCATGTTCTTCCAAATTCCAGTTGTTTTCAAATTCATATTCTGTGTGATATTCAAAATGCTCAGGCATGAAAACAAAAATGTTCATCATGTGCCAAATAATCCACAACTAATATTGGTGGTGAACCAACATTTTTGCAAAAGGTTTAAGTGGCCTAAGCTACTTAAAACAGTGACCTAAGCAATAAACTAAATGCCCTTTTTAATTTATAAAATTGGCAACTACTCCAAAAATGCCCAAACTTTTTGTGGCAGTGTTGGATAGTGCAAAGTAATTATGTGACCAAGTTTCGCATTTTTGCAAAATCTTATGGAAGCTCAAAATATTACTCACCCCCCCCCTTTCTGTAAAAAAAAAGAAATTAAAAAGGCCACTGTGCATTGGCCTGAGTGCACAGTGCCTAGGGCCCAGCCCACCACGGCCTCCTCCTCCTCCCCCTGTTCTCTGTTCAAGCGACCGAGGCACGCCCGCCGTCGCCGCCGAACTCACCTCGCCGACCATGCCGCTACAGGCGCCGCGGGTGGATAAGGATCCACCTTGCCTCCCCCTGGCTTCCTCATCCACTTGCCCCCTCTCTCGCTCTCTCCCCCTCCCTGGTCCTCTGCGCTCTCTCCCCTCCAGATCCTCCTCAGCCGCGCCTCTCCGTCGCCGCTCACCGCACTCCACCGCGGCCACCGGCCGGCCTTTGCCTCGCCGACGTGCCCCCAGGCGCTGCTTCGACCTCCACATCCGCCCCGCCGGGCCGCACGGACTGGGACGGCCCCGCTGCACCACCACGACCTCGCCTTCGCCCTCGGCTCCGACGAACGCCGCCGCCACGAATCCACGCCACTGCTGCTCCTAGTCACCCAACGGGCCACCGTGTGCCCCCAAGGTGAGCTCCGGCCCCCTTTTTCCCTCTCCTCGCGCATCTCCGCCAACACCGTAGCTAGCTCGCCCGCAAGCCGAGCTCCGCCGTCCGCCATTGCCGTCATAGGGCTCGCCACCGAGCTCCTCCGCTCGAGCTAGTAGCTCCGACGAGCTCCTGGAGCGCCGTAGACCTCGCCCAGCTCCTTCGTTTGCCAAAACACGCACTGCAACGCCGATCCCGATGAGGTCCCGAACCCCACCGCCGCCTCCACTCGTCGCCAACGCAGTTCCAGTTACCCCCGCATCCAACCGACCACACCACGCGGCGCGGCTTCGTCTCCTCGTTCGAACGCGCCAAGTCCCGGGCCAAATGACCCCCTGTGCGTGATTCCCGGCGAAGTCCGGCGAGCCCCGCCGCTGTTTTGGTCGCCGGCGGCGAAACCCCGACGCTGCCGACGTGGCACACCTGGGGCCCGCCTCTGGGTCACTGCCCGTGGGCCCCCTGGCCCTAGTTGACCACGTTGACCGTGGTCAACTATGCTTACTGGGCACACAGTGTGTCTGACACGCGGGCCCCATCGCGTATTTCGTTAAATAAATGTTTTTCTAAATAAAAACGATTAATTAAAACGTTAGTTAAATTAGTTAGTTAATTAGTACTAACTAGTCACTGACTGCTGGGGCCCACGCCCCCTTACTAACCCTGTTAGTTTAGTTAAGCCTCTGTTAGACAGAGAGGCTGACAGGTGGGTCCCACCTGTCAGTTTGACTGGTCAGCAGAGCTGACGCAATAAACCTTTTCTGCTTTTAAAATAGTTTAGAAATTGGTTTAAACTTTGAAAATCCGTAACTTTTAAACCGTAGCTCGGATCGTAAAAGTTTATATATGAAAAACGCCCAGAAAAATGAGAGACGAGTCAGAATATGTGGTCCATTCATCTGTCACATGCCCCTAGCATGCTGAACATGGGACATTCCCCCTCCGGTCATCAGTCTGATACATGTCCGGAACCAGGAAAACATTCCCGGTTGAATTTCCCCCTCTCCTGAATCGTGTAGCCTTACGTTAGGTCACACCCAACACAGCTTATTGCCATGTTATGCCTTGTGATGCTATGCTTGCTTAATATTTACTGTTTCTTCCCCCTCTTCTCTCCGGTAGACCCCGAGACCGATGCCGCCCCTATGATCGTCTACGTCGACGACGTCCCCTCCTTGCCAGAGCAACCAGGCAAGCCCCCCCTTTGATCATCCCGATATCGCCTATTCCATTCTCTCATGCTTGCATTAGATTTTGCTATTGTTATTGTTTGCTCCTATTCTGATGCATAGCCTGCTTTTGTATCTGCTGTTGTACCTTACCTGCTTATCCTAAACTGCTTAGCATACGTTGGCTAGTGATCCATCAGTGACCCCCACTTGTCCTTGTTGCCCTTGCTTCATCATCGATGACTCGATCTACGTGATCGAAGACCAGGCCCCGACACCGCACATCACTTCCCCTTAGTTGCTTGACACTACTGGGTTACTATCGAGTACCGAGGGTGAACCTCTTCAGCACTTCTGATGTTAACCCTGTAGAGTAGTCATTCGGTCGTGGTCATCGAGTGTGATTTCCTCCTTAACCACTTTCGATACGACTCTGCCGTGCAACCCCTCAAGTGTGAACCTTGAGGGTGATTCCTCTTACGTTCACCTTGATGATTACATCTAGTGGAATTCATCGGGGGTGATTCCTCGGGTTTTCCCCTTGATGTTTGGACACACGGATACTTGTACTTTACCACTGTTACTTGGAAAGACGGGTCGACCCTAAGGGGTACCCGCGCGAGCTTAATTGCGAGTGATGTGGAGTCGGGCGGACCTGGAAGGTGCCCGCGAGATAATTACGAGGCGTGGCCGGGCATTCCTAGCCCTTGCTGCAAGTCCTCGAGACGGGGCAACGGGGTCACATCTTTCGTGAGTCTCTGCTTGTTGCCGCGCGTTCCTAATCCACTACGATTTGGATATTTGATCCGAGGGGCCTCTGGCCTGATAGCACTAACCATCACGTGGGCATAGTATGGGCGTTCTGCGTCGTATGCATCAGCCGAAGCTTAATAGACGTCAGCGACTAAGCGGCGCACGCCGGGTTGGACTGCGTAAGCGCCTGCCTTGTTGAAGGAGGTAGCTAGGTCTGCTCACCGGCCGTGTTCGTAACGTGCAGGAGTTCCCGGGGAGATGGCCATGACCCCTGGGGGCATAGGTTTAGTCCGGCGTGTTGGCCTCTCTATTAAGCCTAGGTCGGGTTGCGGCGTATTGTTTGGCCGAGGCCGGGCATGACCCAGGAAAGTGTGTCCGTCCGGAGTTAATCGAGCATGGTGGGTAAGTTGGTGCACCCCTGCAGGGAAGAAAACATCTATCGATAGCCTGTCCTATGGTAACGGACACTTGGAGTTGTATCCCGATCGATGCAACTAGAACTGGATACTTCAAATGAGAACTGGATGGTGATGATGATTGGATTGTGATGATAACTGGATAGTATGGCTCTGGGATGCCTTTCTCGCAGGAGTCGAGAAAGGATCTCCGGCCGAGGTTGATAACACTTCTACCACTGTACTTTATGCTACTCTACTCCCTTCTGTTGCTGCAAGATGGTGGTTTCCAGAAGATGCTAGTCTTCGATAGGACTACGATTTCCCTCTATTCTGGCATTTCTGCAGCCTAGTCCACATATACAGCCTTCCTTTGATAATGTTGCATATGTAGTGTAGATCCTTGCTTGCGAGTACTTTGGATGAGTACTCACGGTTGCTTTGCTCCCCCTTTTACCCCTTTCTTCTTCTTTCCGGTTGATGCAACCAGATGTCGGAGCCCAGGAGCTAGATGCCACTGCCGATGCGTACTACTACGTGAAGACCGACGATGACCAGGAGTAGTTAGGAGGCTCCCAGGCAGGAGGCCTTGCCTTTTCGATCGATGTTGCTTTTGTGCTAGCCTTCTTAAGGCACCCTTGTCTAACTCATGTCTGTACTCATATATTGTTGCTTCCGCTGACTCTTGTGTATTCGAGCCCTCGAGGCCCCTAGTTTGTAATACAAAAAGCTTGTATTATTTTAATTTGTGTCTAGAGTTGTGTTGTGATATCTTCCCGTGAGTCCTTGATCTTGATCGTACACATTTGCGTGTATGATTAGTGTACGATTGAATCGAGGGCGTCACAGTGCAGAATAAACTACAACAACTAGATTTCCAACCACGGGATGCTGATGATATCTTCAAAGAACATTGCAATAGCAGCGAGGCTTCACAGCAACATATGGTAAGCCAGTGTGTTTTAGTACATGTGAAATGTAATGCGTGTGGGCTGCTTTCTTGGCTTGTGCCCTCAACCTGTAATCCTATAGAATTACAAATAGTTCAGGTGTCTGCTTTGCTGTATTGCTTGATTCAAATGCTTGTTTGTTACTTGTTAGGCTATACCTGAGTTGGCCAGTATGTCAGCAGTGCCTGCTGTACTATCGTAAATAAATGCATGCCTAGTTCATTTGATTCCTTAACTTTTCCTCTGAACTTCATCACAAGTCCGTCTTCGTAGTTTATATGAGGCCACACTGTTAAGTGCTTTCTCAGATTATTTCAACTGCTTAGATGCCTTTGCAACATAAATATAGCGGTGGTACACTCCCTTTCAACTAGGGATGACGACTGGGCCCGTTTAATCCTAATTAAAGTCCACTAGTGGTATGATACTTCAAAAGAGTTTTTGTTTTTTTGAGGAAAATGAACTAGGGAGCTAGCAAAAACTAACTAGATGGGACTGGCGGATGTCGTTTATTTTCCACTTACATCCCTAGTTTCATCTTACCATTTTAATTTCTTTTCGGCTGATGCTGTTTTGAACCATTTAAATATAGCTTGCCATGCTCGGCAATAATTCATATGTCGTTTACCATGTAAGCTTACTGCCTGGATCATTCGAAACTATCTCTTACTTATCTCCAGCGGAAACCTTTCAGATACCGTTCACACAAGGACACAATGTACAACCCGGAATCTATTTGTGGAAGCAGTGCGCCATCCATGTTACCAGATGGTAGCAGTTCAGAGTCAACACTGCAAGAGAGCAGTCTGAGCACAGATATTATAGTTGTTGAGGATCTACAAGAGGCAGAAAGAGATGGTGTGGCTGCCATGGATGAGGTAATCTTGATCTTGAGGCTGGAAATTATGCAATTAGCTGCACGCATTATGCAAGCAACCCAAGAATTGGAGGAAGTAAGAATGTTGTATTTGAAGACGGAGGAGGTCCTGTTGTTTCTGCTATCTGAAGCCCAGGGTAATCCCAGTTATTCTTTAGATACCAGTTGAAATTGCCATTAGATTATTGTACTTGCATGTTCTGTCATGTCTTTGAATGGATTATGTTGTAAGACCTCCTATGTTGTCCATGTGTTGTAATGATCCGAATTTTTTAGGCGAGGTGATCCTTAGTACTTGTATGATTGACATAAGGTGAACTGTTTTTCGTGTGAGCATATTATATTGGATGAAATAACTGTTTGACTCAAAGCGTATCCAACCTACTGAATTCGAAGATCACGACATTTCTAAATCATAATCATATATAAAGGTGGAATAAATCTTTGTTGTGGTTTTGAAGAAATAAATAACAAAACATAGAATTATCTGTGGATATTCGTAATCAAATACAAATTGGATTTGAATTTAGTTGCTAGGGCCCAGGGCAAACGTGAATGCTAATTCTCCCAAGTTTTGAACGAAGCGGCTAAACACACACTATCATTTGTTGGCTGCCCGAAGCAAGTGTTTGCGAGATGGAAATTACTGTCTACCCCTACTGTCGATAGGGGTAGACTAGTAACTTCAATCATACGTGACACGACCGCCTCTGAGCCCATTCAGACACGGTGGGTGCCAAACGTGGGCGGCAAAACACATTTGATTCAAGCTCGTCTAAAAGACATGTGTCTCTCCCTCCATTTACCCATTCATACACGGTGGGCGGCAAAACAAACTCTCCTCCTCCGAAATTGATGTAGGCAAATATTTGAAATAGGGTCAGATGTATAACTTCCCTCAGACATGACACAACCTCCCTAGCTGTCAGCCCCGTTCATACACCATGGGCGCCAACCGTGGGCGGCAAAACACCCTCTCCTCGCCCGAAATCGCTACCGGCAAATATTTGGGAGATGCAAGATTATCGTCCTATCCCCAACCGACGTGATGTTCGAAATTTTAAACGGGCGATAAGTTCATAACTTTCCCACATTTCAGAGAAGCGCATCCCAAAGTTTGAGATCCCCCTCCCCCTCCATTTCCCCATTCATACACTGTCGGCACCACAACAACCTCCCCACTGCGGCCAGCCTCCTCCGTCCACCACCCCATCCTCCACCTTGCCAGAGCCGCTACCCCTACCCCCTCATCCACTTTAAGAGATGGACGTCTCTCATCCACGGTGCAAGACCATGATCCTTTCCTCGCATTCTCTCGCTTCATCAGCGTTGTCGTCCACCTTGCCATTGCCGCTCCTACGACTACCTCGTCCACGGCAACAGGATTTATCCCCCGCCCCGGCGTCTGCCGTCTAAAGTCTTCTTCTCCTCCACCGACAGCCATCGCACCCGCAACACCCTCAACGTACTAGCAGGGGCCTACACGGCGCCGCAAGAGAGGTGGTACTCTTCCATATGTGCTTAAGTTATTGATCTCACCCAGAAAATAGATCGTAAATTGTTTACTGTACTTTTCTTGTCCGTACCAAATTGTAGTGGCTAGTTGAAAGAAAACATTGGTTGCGAAGTAGTTTTGTCCGGTTTACACCTTTAGATCCACCATGGAACGTTCACTATATTGGTAAAGCTTATGGTTTTCCCCACTTTATATTCACTACCATCATCGTAGGTGCTTTGTGTCGTGCTAGCACTGCTCCTCAAGACCTCAACCCATCAAGCGAAACAACATGCCACTCATAATTCCAAAGCTTAGGTGTTGAAATACGAATCTGATATGTTTCTCATATTACTAAAATAGAGAACATTTAATTGGTCACCTAATGTTCCTATATTCATTTCAAAAAGCATGTGCGCCACCCACTGGTCCAACTAGTTCCACTTTCCTGATTTTACACTTGATGCTTAGGGTTTTCCCCTTTTATCTACTCTACTATGATCTGCGTAGGTGCTTTCTGTCGTACTAGCATTACTCCACCCTTCAAGCTAAACAACACAACACTCAAAATTCCAAAGCTTAGTCGTTCAAATATGATTGTGATATGATACTGATATTAGTTAACGGACACATTTAATTGGTTAGCTAAAGGTCCCACTTGAGTTTCCAAATGCATGTTGCGACATATAGAGATACCGCAGAATTGCATATGTTTGTCACTTGTTGACTGTACTTTCTTGTCCATACCAAATCTTAGTTATTATTTCAAAGCAAACATTGGTTGCTAACTTCCCTCTGCGCTGTTTGCAGCTTCAGATCTGCCATCCCACTGCCACAGTCAACACTATACTCATCATGCTTATGGTTTCCCCATTTTATGATGACCACAATCAGCCTACGTGGTTCGTGTCGTAATAGCACTGCTCCACCCATCGAGCTAAACAAGCTTAGTGGTACAAATTCAAATATGATATTATGCTAATATTAGTAAAACTGAGGGATGTTTAATTGATCAGCTAAATGTTCCTACTTTAGTTTCGAAATGCATGTGAGCCACATATGGAGAGACCAGAAGGAATAGTATTTCTCTGTGCTCTGGTTCATCAAGGGTGGGCAACCAACATTGTATAGAAATACTTGTAATATCTTCAATTTGCTTGCTCTTCTGCTCTTCTTTAAGATGATCCGCTTCTCTTCTTTAATAAGTATGTTCCTTATTGGGAAGAGTAGCAGAGACATTTGCGATCGACTGGTCAGGTCGAGTTGTTCTCCCTTAGTATATTTTGAATCTGCCAGGTCAGGTCGACTTGTTCTTCTTTACTATATGTTGAAGTTGTCATCTGCGAAGTATCGTCACTTCTGGAGCTCTCATATTTTGAGTAATAGGCCACACTATATTAATGCACACACCAAATTACAGCATGTATGGCATCTCTCGGAAGAATTGCAGAGATAGCACAAAGGGGTTTATAGGGAGGCGGTATTGGATTAGAATCACTTCTGCATTACAAAGATAATCTCACCTTTTTTTTATGTTTTCATGCATGTCAGGTATTGAACATTATCAAAATGAGTATGAGAATGGGCACACGAGAGTAATATTGCGGAACAATCCACTGGCTATCAAACTTGGCATGGTGGAGGATGGCCTATCTTATTCACCCATCAAGGTGCTTGCTCTAACTTGGCAAGGTTGTATTGGTCGCACATATTGCATCTGGCCTCTTGCATTACTTCTACTTTGTTACACCATCTGCTTAGTTTAAGCATCATATATGAGTATATGCCATACCTATCTATTTTCTTACCTATTCCATGTGTCGTCATACTATATTTTTCCAGTCAAATGTTGTTCTTTCGTAATAGATGTCCAAAAGGAAGAGGGTGAGTGCATATCCTCAAGGAATACAAACTAGGTATTTGGAAAAGGTAGTGATACCTGTTAAATCAGATAGATCAATAGCCACAGAAAACACAGGCCCAACTATACCACACTTTACCCCTACTCCACTGGCCAAACCCCTATTAGAATTGCTGGGAGCCCAGCGTCAGGTACTGTCTATGATATCAATTCAAAATTTGAACTCCTAAATTTTTGCATGTGCCTTACCTTATATCTTGTATGAAAACTAATTTAAGATGAATCTCCTTGCTCAAAGGATCATAGGATCTCACAACAATACCGGGCTCTGCATTGCTCTTGTTAGTACCTCTTGCCCTTTGTCAGCTTTTTTATCCTCCCTTACCCAATTACACTCATTACTGTTTGATTATGTGCCTTACCCAATTACACTCATTACTGTTTGATTATGTAACATCACTGTAAATGTTCGCTTTTTTATCCTCCCTTTGCTTGAAATTATAAGATCTATATTTACTCTTAGATAAATGTAGAATTAACACAATGGTTATGAAGTTTTGGATTGCTCATGTAAGTACATGTTGTCATGTACTCCCTCTGTATCGAATTAATTGTTGATCAATTGGATGTATTTAGAACTTAATAGTGCTAGATACATCCATTTGAGCGAAAAGTAATTATGGACGATGGTGGTATTATTGTACTTGCATCATGAGATAGTTGATTGTCTAGCATTACTCTGCATCTTATCTGCCCTGCCCTCCACTTTCTCCAAATTATCATATCTACATTTACTCTTACCAAAATGTTGAATAAAGCCAATGCCACTGCACACGCTGATGTCTGCATTCCTCTTGTCAGTACCTTTTGCCTTGTAACGATGTACTTAATTAATTGCTATTTGATTATGTATCATCAGTCTGCACCTAAGCTTCATTATCCTCAGTTTCTTCCAATATTATTTGATCTATATTTACTCTTTGCAAAATATAGAATAATGGCAACGCTTAAAAAGAATTTTGTTTGGGGAATTTATTGAATTATACTTCCATCAACTTGGAGAAGGGCTTTGTCCAACCCGTGTTAACATGTAATGTAAGTTCATCCTTCTCAAGCCTTCAAACTTTGTTCTAGTATAGATTTGGATAGGCATCATTTCCTCCACTGTTGTTTACTTTGCTATTTACATCTGATTGGTTGTTTGCAACAACTACCAGTTTTAAATTGTAGTTGTAAAAACATATTCCTTATGCAAAATAGATCCATTTATTTGCTTATATAATTGTGAAACCTATTACGTGTCTCCTTGTTTCTCTTTCAGAGTCATATCTCTTATGCCAAGTAGAACTTTAGTAAAGATAGTGAGCCAAAGCATCTTGAGGAGAACGAGATGACCCCAAGGTCCTGTCTTGATGAAGACAGTGAGTTGAAGCTACTCACCAGCAGGTGTGGGACAACCTCTATGCAGTCGCTGCCTCAATCAGTTTGATTTCTTAACTCTCAACTTAAAGCGGAAAGGCTTGCTTCAGCTCAGCTCCGACTTGAAGTCAAAGTTCCAATGAAGATGTCAGAGGACTGCCTTGCACACTATGGTGCTATACAGCTAGGGATAGAGCATCTATCATAGACACAACTGATGTCTCATCAGCTTGTTCGGCTGCTTGCTGGGCCCGTATTGGCCAGGACTAGTGCCTTCTGAAGTGCTCTCAGTTTTGTATATTCTTTTGTCGGCACGTTGAAAGTGCAACTATCCCTAGGTGGTTTTGGTAATTCATAACAGCATATATCTCATTGAGCTAATACTATTCCAAGATGATTATTTCAGGAAAGCTCAATGATTGGCATGGTATGGATGATGAAAGTGGATCCCTCAAAATGCTAAGGACAAAGGATTGGCTCAAGCTCAAAAGCTCAAGACTATTCATTTTATATTTTAGTGGTCCAAGATCACATTGAGTCTTTAGGAAAAGCCAATACTATCAAGGAGGGATGAGGTGTTGCTTAATGAGCCTCTTGCTTCATGTGCTTAGTGATATGCTCCAAAACCCTCAGCTACTTTCCCATATCCACACTTGACCTAAACCCAAAGCCAAACTCGGACCTACCGATTCTTTCAATCCGGCACCACCGACTTTCACATGTCATAGCCACTGCCAACCCTAAGAAAATCGGTTCTATCGATAGCGATCTCGGTCTCACCGAGATGGGATTGCAATTTCTCTGTTTCCTTTTTGTAACTTTTTGGTCTCACCGAAACAGCGGATCGGTCCCACCGAGATTGCAATGTAAACTCTCTGTTTCCTTTTTGTAACATTTTGGTCTCACCGAAAGAGCAAATCAGTCCCACCGAGTTTACCTGACCAACTCTCTGGTTAGCTTATTACCAAATCGGTCTCACCGAGTTTGTGTAATCGGTCTCACCAAGATTACGTTATTCCCTAACCCTAACCATATCGGTCCTACCGAGTTGCATGTCGGTCCCACCGAAAATCACTAACGGTCACTAGGTTTACTAAATCGGTCCGACCGAGTTTGTTGATTTGGTCCCACCGAGATTGGTAAATTGTGTGTAACGGTTAGATTTTGTGTGGAGGCTATATATAACCGTCCACCTCCTCTTCATTCGTGGAGAGAGCCATCAGAACACATCTACACTTCCAACTCACATGTTCTGAGAGAGAACCACCTACCCTTGTGTTGAGATCAAGATATTCCATTCCTACCATATGAATCTTGATCTCTAGCCTTCCCCAAGTTGCTTTCCACTCAAATCTTCTTTCCACCAGATCTAAATCCTATGAGAGAGAGTTGAGTGTTGTGGAGACTATCATTTGAAGAACAAGAGCAAGGAGTTCATCATCAACACACCATTTGTTACTTCTTGGAGAGTGGTGTCTCCTAGATTGGCTAGGTGTCACTTGGGAGCCTCCGACAAAATTGTGGAGTTGAACCAAGGAGTTTGTAAGGGCAAGGAGATCGCCTACTTCGTGAAGATCTACCGCTAGTGAGGCAAGTCCTTCGTGGGCGATGGCCATGGTGGGATAGACAAGGTTGCTTCTTCGTGGACCCTTCGTGGGTGGAGCCCTCCGTGGACTCGCGCAACCGTTACCCTTCGTGGGTTGAAGTCTCCATCAACGTGGATGTAGGATAGCACCACCTATCTGAACCACGCCAAAAACATCCATGTCTCCAATTGCGTTTGAATTCTCCAAACCCTTCCCTTTACATTCTTGCAAGTTGCATGCTTTACTTTCCGCTGCCTATATACTCTTTGCATGCTTGCTTGAATTGTGTGATGATTGCTTGACTTGTCCTAAAGTAGCTAAAATCTGCCAAACTCCAAAATTGGGAAAAGGTTAAGTTTTTATTGGTCAAGTAGTCTAATCACCCCCCTCTAGACATACTTCAAGGTCCTACAAGTGCTATCAGAGCTTTGGTCTCCATTTTCTTTGATTTCCATAGCTTTTGGTGGTCATAGCCTTGGTTTCACAACCTAGGAGAGTATGGCGTCTAGCGAGGGAAATTATCACCGTAGAGGTCCTTACTTTGATGGTACTAATTTTGCTAGTTGGAAGCATAAGATGAAAATGCATATTCTCGGACATAACCCTGCCATTTGGGCTATTGTGTGTGTTGGTTTGCAAGGTGACTTCTTTGATGGGAAAGAACCAAACCATGAAGCTACCGCGGAAGAGTTGAAGAAGCTGCAATACAACGCTCAAGCTTGTGATATTCTCTTCAACGGATTGTGCCCCGAAGAATTCAACAAAATCAGCCGTCTGGAGAATGCAAAGGAAATTTGGGATACTTTGATTGATATGCACGAAGGTACCGACTCCATCAAGGAATCCAAATTGGATGTGCTTCAAAGTCAACTTGACAAGTTCAAAATGAAGGATGGTGAAGGTGTGGCTGAAATGTACTCTAGACTTGCTCTCATCACAAATGAGATTGCCGTCTTAGGGAGTGAAGAGATGACCGATAGATTCATCATCAAGAAGATCCTGAGAGCCTTGGATGGAAAATATGATACCGTGTGCACATTGATCCAAATGATGCCCAATTACAAAGATCTCAAGCCAACGGAGGTCATTGGAAGAATTGTTGCTCATGAGATGTCGCTCAAGGATAAAGAGGAACTTCACAACAAATCAAGTGGAGCTTACAAAGCCTCATGTGAAGCCCCCACATCATCAAGTGATAAACAAACCTTCAATGAAGAATTGAGCTTAATGGTGAAGAACTTCAACAAGTTCTACAAGAGTAGAAGCAAAGATAGAAGCTCCAAGTCAAGGTCCTACAATGACAAAAGATCTTCTAGTCGAGAGCGAAACTGCTACAATTGTGGAAGACCCGAACACTACTCCAATGAGTGTACGGCACCCTACAAAAGAAGAGAAGATTCTCCAAAAAGAAGAAGCAAAAGAGAAGAATCACCATCTAGAGAGAGAAGGAGTAGAGATGATCGTTATGAATGAAGATACTCACGGAGAAGCAAGGATTCGGAAAGGAAGGAAAAGTCATCAAGGAGCTACACAAAATGAATACATCAAGCTCATGTTGGTGAATGGGTATCCGGCTCCGACTCCGACAACCACTCCGAGAGAAGTTATCACTCCGACTCCGAATATACTCAAGATGAAGGTGTTGCTGGTCTAGCACTTGTGTCAACCGACTCCTATGACATATTTGACTCACCAAATGAAGGAGTTGGAAGATGCTTCATGGCCAAAGGTCCTAAGGTAACACACCCCGAGTATGTTGATTTCAATAGTGATGAAGATGACTTGTTAGGTGATGATGATTTACTTGTTGACAACTCTAGTGATGAATACTATGATGAAACGTCAATTAATCATGCTAATCAAGATAAAACGAATGACAATGATAAGGATAAGATTGAGGCTCTAACGAAAGAACTAAACACTCTTAAGTTATCTCATGAAACTATCTTCGAAGATCATCGAGAACTTTTAAGAGTTCATGAGAAGTTACGCTTTGAAAAGCTCAATCTTGAGCAAGAGCATGAGTTTTTAAAGGCAATCAATGATGATCTCCGCAAGAAAAGTTCTTATTACATTGCCAAGCGTTTACTCTTATCCACTTACATGCCTCAAGTCAAATCTAGTAACAATAACAAGAAAGATTCTTCCTCTAGTAGTAACAATGATCATACTAAATCCAATATTGTTGCTTCTAGTAGTTCTCTTGATTCCACTAATGATTCTCTTAGCCAAGTTACACTTGAGCAAGAAAATAGCTTATTGAAGGGAATTATAGAGAAAGGATTCTACAAGAGCCTTGCCGGAAGTAAGCAATTCAAGGAAATTGTACGCAAGCAAGGAAGGCACCGGAAGAATCAAGGTGTTGGTTTTGAATGAAAGTTCAACGCCAATGGATTTGAGTGGGAAGAAGATCAATACCCCAAGACGAAGTTTGTTCCTCAACAAGAGAAGTATGATCCTACTTCCTTCAAGGGGACACAAGCTCAAGATGATCTTCCACCACAAGACTACAAGCAAAAAGGCGAGGACAAGCTTCAAGAGGAAATTGATGCATTTGAAGAAGCTCCTAAGACCTTAGTCAAGTGGATTCCCAAGACTAATTCAAGTTCCACTTCATCAAGTACGACTACAACTCCAAGGATTCCCATCAATATGGTGTGGATCCAAAAGAAGAAGAACTAGAGAGTTCTTGAGGGTGACTCCGCCAACATACTTCACTCTTATCATTTTGGCAAGAACAAGTGCAATCAACTTCCACATCTTGCACTAGTTCAAGGAGTCACAAACCCTCTTGTTGGTAAGTCAAGGGACAAGGTAACCTAAAAGCTTTCATGGACATCATCTTGTGTGTGAATCACTCTATGTCTATGGATATTCTTGTTTGTTCCTTGTGGGACTAACCCATGTAGGTATTGAAAGTGCAATTCACTCCAATGGATAGCTCCAATTGTTCTACATGAACATTGAGCATCCACATCTTCAACATCTACATGAAGTCATCATCGACAAAATCCAAGGTTAGTTCATCCCTCTTAGGGGGGATATCACATCTAGAGGGAGCTTTACTCTAAGACTTGAGCTAAAGCAACTCTAATGATGTGAACACAACAATGCTTTATGTAAAAGTGGTAACCCCACTTGTGCTTAAACGATGAGTATGACCTATGATCAAATGTTATCATTTGACTCCTATGTCAATATACTCATATATATAGATGACCTAGTCATCGCAAATTGCTTGATAGATGCTAGAATTGATTGTGCATGCTTTTCCACATATTTCAATTGCCATTTTATTGTGTGAGCATGTTGGTTGCATATTTTACTCATTCGAGGACATCCACTTTTGTTTCGATTGATTGTTTTTCTTTTCTCTTGCCAACTGGATGGACAAGAATGCGTAGGAACCTTCTCTAGCTATCTATGCTTTTCTCGTCTCAAACTCTATTCATGCTACATCACAAAATTTGATCAAGTCAGATTCGAACCACTATGTGTGAGGAGCACTCGGAGTCCCTGATTCGTCATAGACTTAAACTTCCAAAACTTCTTTGTGATTCTCGGTCTGACCGATATCTTATTTTCGGTCCTACCGAGATCATCAAGTCGATCTATGTTTTCGATCTCGGTGCAACCGATTTGAACCATTCGGTCGCACCGAGTTCCAATAACTGTATACAGTTTTGCATCTCGGTGCCACCGAGTTGTTCCACTCGGTCACACCGACAGGGTCGGGCTATATATAGACACGGGCAAAAATTTGGAAATTTCTCCGAACCCCTTCGCCCGCGCAATAGCTCGCTCTGCCTACGTGGTCTCCGGATCGTCTCCTCGCCGCCAACCGCCTCCAGTCGCTGGTCTCCATCGCCATCAACGGAATTCAAACCCCGCCGTTGCCGCCGTAGCGAGTCTCCGCCGAACTAGGGTATGGACTCGATCTTTGTGCTATTCCCCATCTGATTCCTAGCACATTGTGATCTTATTGATTCTAGCCTCGTTTGAAACACTCCTATCCAGTCAATGCAATTCGTAGAATAGGTTTGATTCGAAAATTTTAGGGTTAGGTTTCCGCCGAAACCATCTCGGACCCACCGAGTTTAAAAACTCGGTCCCACCGATTTGGCTCATGCCATTGCACAAGTGAGACTCGGTTTGACCGAGAATTACTAATCGGTGTGACCGATTTTGGAACTTTGTGAAACCCTAGCAGTCTCGGTGCCACCGAACTGTGACTTGGTCTGACCGAGTTCACTAGTTTAGGTTCCAAAACTGCTTCGGTATCACCGAGTTTAAAAATCGGTAGATCCGAAATGATTTCTGTGGGAAACTAAAACTAAGATTTTGAATCATTCTTTTGCAAAAATCTCTGCATTTTGTGATGCTCATCTACTCTACCTCATCTATAAACTCTTCACAGGGTCAACAGTCAGCTTTTACATCATGTCTGATCAGAGTGACAACCAGAACATGTCAGAAGAGCAAGTGCACATGAGTGAGGGCACTAGTCCCTCCAGTTCTTCAGATGAAGGCAGCAGGAGCACTCCTAGCAATTTGCCAAAAGCTGCCACCAGACAAAAGAAGAAGAGAACCTCAGACTCAGAGGATGAGGATTATGTGGCAGAGGAAGAGGAAGCTACTTCCAAGAGAGTAGTGCTCAAGAAGGAGTATGGCTCAGCACAGAGCACAAAGCCAGGCTTGAAAGTCAAAAGGTCAGCAGGTAGGAAGCCTATGCCAAATGCCAGAGCTTTAACTCAGATTCCTGAAAAGCCTGCACCCAAAGGGCTAGTTGCTGCTGAAGGAAAGAAGGAAAGAAAAAGGGGCAGATGGTGCAAGAAAGTTGATCCAATGACTGAGTTTGAAAAGCATTCTTCTGAAGAAGAAGAAGAAGAAGAGGTTGTTGCACCAGCACCTAAGGCACCAAAGCTTATGGGTGATGCTATAAAATCAGGGGCTACTGCATCCAAGCCCAAAGAAGCACCCAAAGCTGCCTCCAAGGCCAAGTCAGCTCCAAAGAGAAATACAAGGAGCATACCAGCTACTGAGAAGAACAAGGCCCCAGTGCCTGAAGCTGTTGGAGAAGATGAAGAAGGAATAGTTCTGAGAAAGCTCAAGCCCAAGATTCCAGACCACAATGATGCTCATCATGTGGCTGAGAACATGAAAATCAGAAGAGACTTAGGGTTAAGAAAGTGGAGAGAAGTAGATCCATATGCTGCAAGGAAGAGAACTGTTGTTGACTACAGGTTCCACACAAAGGAACAACAGGACTTCTATGAGACAGTTTTGTCGGATAAGAAGCCTATCGTTTGTGACATGAGGTGGGTCAACTGGACCTACATCAAGGAGAATGAGCAGCACTATCCTGGAGTGCAAGACAGCTTCAGTGCTTGTGGAGTTGCTGACTTTGTTGGGCAGAAGCTCACAAAGTGGAACGAGGAGCTCATTATGCAATTCTACTCCACAACACACTTCTACCCAGATGGAAGGATAACATGGATGTCTGAAGGTACAAGGTACCAATCAACTGTTGAGGAATGGGCAAAGTTGATCAATGCCCCAGAGGAAAATGAAGATGACTTGGATGTCTATGCCGAGAAAAAGATGGATCATAACTCAATGGCAAATATGTACAAGGAGATTCCAGTAGATGATCTTGACACTCACCAGCTTGGGTCCGTAAAACACTTGTTGTCAGGACTGCCTACGATCAACTGGATCCTTAGGCACACGCTCTTGCCCAAGTCTGGAGATCACAGAATGATCAGAGGTCATGCCATCAACTTGCGACATATATTTGATGTGCCTCAGAAATTCAAGGTCATGAGCCTCATAGTAGAGACTATCAAGAGGACTGCAGTAGATCAGAAGAGGAGCTGTGGTTATGCCCCTCAGATCCAGGAGTTGATTAACTCAAAGATGGGCACAGGCACTTACTTGTTGGACAAGGAACACTTGCCTATTCATCCAGATTTCGAGGACAATCAAGTTGTGATGAATGAGAATGAACCATCATCAGCTCAAGCTCAAGCAAAGAAGGAGAAGGCAAGGAAGGAGAAGGCTGCCAGGATGCCAACTCAAGAGGAGGCATCTGAGTATTTCTTGAAAACCAAGCAGGAGCAGCTTAGTTACTTGATTGCATCTACACTGAGGATTGAGAAAGGACTGGCCACCCTCACTCAGAATCAGGTGGAACGAAAGTTCTATGACTTGGATGTAAAAGTAACAGAGATTCAGTCTGCAGTGGAGCAACTTTAAGATGACATGCAGGAGAGGAAAGGGAAGACTACAACTGATGCATTTGCCAGAGTTCCACGAGCTCAGAGGTCAACTACAGTGCCAGTTCCTGACACCAGAGCCACCACCTCAGCTCCAGCTACAGCACCAGCCCAACCAGCTCCAGCATTCACCTCAGCTCCAGCTCCAACCACTTCTACAGAAGCCTTCGTCCTTGGAGTGATTCAGACTCCACCACCACCAGAAGATCAAGCCTGAGAGTCGATCTAGCACTATGCATTTTCTAGGAACTTTTTGGTAACTTATTTCCAAAGGGGGAGAAAAATGTATAGATCATAGGCTTCGAGAGAGAGAGTGTGTGTGTGTTACCTTTATTCTCTCTTGCTTTATTTGGTGGTTTTTCAAACTTTTTTGCTTTTGGTTGAGATACTATGATATGCTTGTGAGACATTGATGATCATGTGTTTGATCATAAGCTACACTTATGCATGCTTGATATTATCCTATCTATCTTATGTGATCATTCACTTTTCTTGGTGATGAGTGCATGTATTCAATTCTTATCACTTTGAGTGCTCCACCAGGATGTATGTGACATGGAAGAGTAACCTATGATTCTAACTCTTTGTGCATTTGCAGTCCGAAGCAAATTTTAAAATATGCACAAATTTAGGGGGAGCTCTTGCTTTTCACATACTTCTCAAAGCGACGATGTTCTAAATCTTATTACCATTTATCGAAGCTTTGATCTATATGTTGTCATCAGTTACCAAAAAGGGGGAGATTGAAAGTGCAACTATCCCTAGGTGGTTTTGGTAATTCATAGCAACATATAGCTCATTGAGCTAATACTATTCCAAGATGATTATTTCAGGAAAGCTCAATGATTGGCATGGCATGGATGATGAAAGTGGATCCCTCAAAATGCTAAGGACAAAGGATTTGCTCAAGCTCAAAAGCTCAAGACTCTTCATTATATATTTTAGTGATCCAAGATCACATTGAGTCTTTAGGAAAAGCCAATACTATCAAGGAGGGATGAGGTGTTGCTTAATGAGCCTCTTGCTTCATGTGCTTAGTGATATGCTCCAAAACCCTCAGCTACTTTCCCATATCCACACTTGACATAAACCCAAAGCCAACCTCGGACCTACCGATTCTTTCAATCCGGCGCCACCGAGTTTCACATGTCATAGCCACTGCCAAACCCTAAGCAAATCGGTTCTACCGATAGGGATCTCGGTCTCACCGAGATAGGATTACAATTTCTCTGTTTCCTTTTCGTAACTTTTCGGTCTCATCGAAAGAGCGGATCGGTCCCACCGAGATTGCAATGTAAACTCTCTATTTCCTTTTTGTAACATTTCAGTCTCACCCAAAGAGCAAATCGGTCCCACCGAGTTTACCTGACCAACTCTCTGGTTAGCTTATTACCAAATCGTTCTCACCGAGTTTGTGTAATCGGTCTCACCGAGATTACGTTATGCCCTAACCCTAACCATATCGGTCCTACCGAGTTGCATGTCGGTCCCACCGAAAATCACTAACGGTCACTAGGTTTACTAAATCGGTCCGACCGAGTTTGTTGATTTGGTCCCACCGAGATTGGTAAATTGTGTGTAACGGTTAGATTTTGTGTGGAGGCTATATATACCCCTCCACCTCCTCTTCATTCGTGGAGAGAGCCATCAGAACACATCTACACTTCCAACTCACATGTTCTGATAGAGAACCACCTACCCTTGTGTTGAGCTCAAGATATTCCATTCCTACCATATGAATCTTGATCTCTAGCCTTCCCCAAGTTGCTTTCCACTCAAATCTTCTTTCCACCAGATCCAAATCCTATGAGAGATAGTTGAGTGTTGGGGAGACTATCATTTGAAGCACAAGAGCAAGGAGTTCATCATCAACACACCATTTGTTACTTCTTGGAGAGTGGTGTCTCCTAGATTGGCTAGGTGTCACTTGGGAGCCTCCGACAAGATTGTGAAGTTGAACCAAGGAGTTTGTATGGGCAAGGAGATCGCCTACTTCGTGAAGATCTACCGCTAGTGAGGCAAGTCCTTCGTGGGCGATGGCCATGGTGGGATAGACAAGGTTGCTTCTTCGTGGACCCTTCGTGGGTGGAGCCCTCCGTGGACTCGCGCAACCGTTACCCTTCGTGGGTTGAAGTCTCCATCAACGTGGATGTAGGATAGCACCACCTATCCGAACCACGCCAAAAACATCCGTGTCTCCAATTGCGTTTGAATTCTCCAAACCCTTCCCTTTACATTCTTGAAGTTGCATGCTTTACTTTCCGCTGCCTATATACTCTTTGCATGCTGGCTTGAATTGTGTGATGATTGCTTGACTTATCCTAAAGTAGCTAAAATCTGCCAAACTCCAAAATTGGGAAAAGGTTAAGTTTTTATTGGTCAAGTAGTCTAATCACCCCGCCTCTAGACATACTTCAAGGTCCTACACATGTTTATATGCAATGGTGGCGACCTTTGTTGCCCAGTGTATGTAATCCGCGGTCATGTTGCGCTTTATTATCACCGGTAGCAAACTTTGATTCCCAGTGGATGTAATATGCCGTAATTTCTTTATTGTATAGTCCAGGTTTATTCTTTGGTCGGTATGCTGTAATTTAGGCTGGAAGGTTCAGTGGATCTCAGTGTTGTCGGTCTTCAGGCCGGCCCATTACTCATAAGGGCCAAAACGTGGGCCTATAATCATCTTGGGCCATTAGCAGGTCTAAACCTATAGTAGTTTCCCGCCTTTAACGAGCAGAGTAAAGTTCTGGCCAGCTGGGCTTTTAACAGGCTAAAACCTAGATTGCGCTAGCGTTGAGCCAAAAAAATCATGGGCCAATACAGGCCGAAACTTCCTAAGGCCCATGTTTGGCCCAAATAGGACGAGCAATTAACAAGCCAAAATATAACTATGTGTTTTAAGCATGCCA
Source organism: Aegilops umbellulata (assembly GCA_032464435.1). Classification (NCBI taxonomy): domain Eukaryota; kingdom Viridiplantae; phylum Streptophyta; class Magnoliopsida; order Poales; family Poaceae; genus Aegilops; species Aegilops umbellulata. Next base: position 250,696,082 of record CP136060.1, read on the forward strand.
GTATCCACGCGGGCCATAGGCCCAGAAGTGTCATGGGCCATTATCAGATGGGTTGTAAGCAGGCCAGATTCAACGTGGGCTATAATTAGGCCAAACTATTACATGGACCATTAACAGGCCGCTAGGCCAGTTGGGCTGAAATTTATTGTGACGCCCCCGATTCAATCGTACACTAATCTTACACGCAAACGTATACGGTCAAGATCAGGGACTCATCGTAAGATATCACAACACAACTCTAAAAATAAAATAAGTCATACAAGCATCATAATACAAGCCAGGGGCCTCAAGGGCTCGAATACAAGTGCTCGATCATAGATGAGTCAGCGGAAGCAACAATATCTGAGTACAGACATAAGTTAGACAAGTTTGCCTTAAGAAGGCTAGCACAAACTGGGATACAGATCGAAAGAGGCGCAGGCCTCCTGCCGGGGATCCTCCTAAACTATTCCTGGTCGTTGTCAGTGGCCTGCACGTAGTAGTAGGCACCTCCGGCGTAGTAGGAATCGTCGTCGACGGTGGCGTCTTGCTCCTGGGCTCCAACATCTGGTTGCGACAACCAGGTAGAAGGGAAAGGGGGAAAAGAGGGACAAAAGCAACTGTGAGTACTCATCAAAAGTACTCGCAAGCAAGGATCTACACTACATATGCATGGGTATATGTGTAAAGAGGCAATATCGGTGGACTGAACTGCAGAATGCCAGAATAAGAGGGGGATAGCTAGTCCTGTCGAAGACTACACTTTTGGCAGCCTCCATCTTGCAGCATGTAGAGGAGAGTAGATGGTTAGTTCACCAAGTAACATCGCATAACATAATCCTACCCGGCGGTCCTCCCTTCGTCGCCCTGTGTGAGAGCGATCACCGGGTTATATCTGGCACTTGGAAGGGTGTGTTTTATTAAGTATCCGGTTCTACTTGTCATAAGGTCAAGGTACAACTCTAGGTCGCCTGTTACCGTGGACACGGCTATTCGAATACATCAACTTCCTTGCAGGGGTGCACCACATTACCCGACACGCTCGATCCCTCTGGCCAGACACACTTTCCTGGGTTATGTCCGGCCTCGGGAGATCAACACGTCGCAGCCCTACCTAGGCACAACAGAGAGGTCAGCATGTTGGTCTAAATCCTATGGCGCAGGGGTCTGGGCCCATCGTCCATTGCACACCTGCACGTTCCGAGGGCGGCCGGAAGCAGACCTAGCCCCTTTAATACAAGCGTAGGCTTACGGCCCAATCCGGCGCGCACCTCTCAGTCACTGACATCACGAAGGCTTCGGCTGATACCACGACGCCGGTTGCTCATATCTTGTCCCACGTGGCGGTTAGTGCATATAAGGTCAACGACCCAACTCAGATCTAATACCAAGATCTCGTTAAGTTTGTTATTATGAAGTAACCGCGGATGCCGACTAGGGCCAGGCCCACCTCTCTCCTAGGTGGTCTCAACCTGCCCTGTTGCTTCGCCAAAGTAACAATCGGGGGCCGTCAGGAACCTTGGCCCACCACTACCGGGATGGAGCCACCTGTCCTTTCAGCCCCCACATCGGAATCACATGCGGGTACTCAACGAGCCGGCCCGAATTTAGTCACCACCTGTATAGTATGTATGTATATATGTATATACCCGTGATCACCTCCCGTGTGATCACGACCCGATAGTATAGCATGGCAGACGGACAAGAATGTAGGGACACTGATGGATACTAGCATCCTGTACTAAGCATTTAGGATTGCAGGTAAGGGTAACAACTGTAGTAATAATGACATGCTATGCAACAGAATAGGATTAACCAAAAGCAGTAACATGCTACACTACTCTAATGCAAGCAGTAGAGAGAAGAATAGGCGATGTGTGGTGATCAAGGGGAGGGGGCTTGCCTGGTTGCTCTGGCAAGAAGGGTTCGTCGTCAATGTAGAAGATCACATGGGTACCAGCAGCGGTCTCAGGGTCTACCGGAAGGAAGTAACGGAGGGGGAATACAATAAATAACAAAGCAATCAAAGCATCACAAAGAACAACATGACAAACGCGATGCTAGATGTGCCCTAACGCGGTAGGGGGTGATATCGACGAAGGGGGAAACATCCAGGAAAGTATTCCCTATGTTTCGTGGTTTCGGACAAATGAACCGGAGGGGGAAAGTTGCGTGTTTTCTATGCTAGGGATGTGTGGTGGACGAAAGGGTTCCCTATCCGGATTTGTCTCGTCGTTCTGAGCAACTTTCATGTACAAAGTTTTTCCATCCGAGCTACGGTTTATTTTATATTAATTTTAAAAGATTTAAATCATTTTTAGGATTTATTTAATTATTTTAAATCAACATTATCCATAATATTGTTTGCTGACATCATCATGATGTCAGCATGACATCAGCAGTCAACAGGGCGTTGACTGGTCAAACTGACGTGTGGGTCCTACATGTCATAGGCTGAAGACTAACTATTTGTTAACATTTAAGTAGCAGGTTAACTAGAGTTAATTAGTTAACTAAACATTGTTAATTAATTAATTATTATTTTAATCATTATTTATTTATTTAATTTTTTAACATTCTGTGGGGTGGGCCCCCCTAGTCAGTGGCCCATAGGGGCCATAGCGGGCAAACGGGCGCACGGTTGCTGGGTGCGGGCGCACCCGAGCGGGTACTCGCCCGCAGGGCGGGACGAGGACGCCGGGACACCGACGGCGGGGCAAGCCGGCGCGGCCAGCCGGGCGGGGCCGGTGGCAGGGTGGCGACGGCGAGCAACGGTGGAGGCGGGGCGGCACGGCAGTAGCAGCGGCGCATGCGCGTGTGGCCAGGGCGGCCGCAGGGGGGCGCACCGGTTGGCCGGGGCGGCACGGCGCAGGGGAAGCCGCACGAGGGGGCCAGCAGCGGGCGGGCACTGGAAGGGGGAGAGCAGGGTGGTGAGGCGCGGACTGGGCACGCCGTGTGCAGTGTGGTTCCGGCGAGCAGAGGGGTCGTGGTCGGGGTGTGTCCAAGGCATAGTGGGGGGGTGTGAGCGCGAGCACACACACACACACACACACACACACAGGCAGGCACGCAGCGGACATAGCGATGCGGAGGCAGCGGCACCTAGCAGCGGGTTGCGCGAAGGGCGCAGCGCGGGTGAGGGAAATGCGGGCAACGGATCCCGGGCGCGTCCGACGCGCAGGTCGGGCGACATCGACGAGCGGCGCAGGACGTGGGGCAGCGGTCGACGCCGTGACCGAACGAGGCAGAGGAGGGAAAGGCCGGGGGCCTCACCGCGGGTTTGTAGGGAAAATGGCAGCAGGACGTGGGGAGGACGACGGGGACGACAACAACGTAGGGGAGGCAGTCCGGCGAGGTGGCCTTCGGCGACGGCGACGGGGTTGAGCGTGGGCGAGGCAGTCCGGCACGACGAGGCGGCGGCGATTCTCGAGCGGCGGCGTCAACGGGATCCCGATCTAGATCGGATCGGGGGGGAGTGGACTGAGCGGGGGGGGGGGGGGAGTGCGGAATATGGGCTAGGGTTCGATGGGAGTGGGTGGTTAAGCAGGGGTAGGGTGGGCCGGTCGGGTGGCCTGGTTGCCCAGTTGGGCCGAACGGCCAGGGGTGACTACTTTTGCTTTTATGTTTTTCTCTTTTCTTTTTATTCATTTTCCTTACTGCTTTCTTTTAGTTTTCTATTTTATTATAGTTATGTAAAATACCAAAGTTGTACCTAACTTAGTTTTGATAAACATGCCACTGCCCCAATAGTTTTGGCAAAATAATAACTTAGTTAATATTTTATTGAGTGGAAAAGGCATTTATTTATGTGCCTAAGCTGCAGTTTTTTTAAGTAAGGGCATTTAAATATTTTATAAAAAGTTTATTCCTTTACCAATAAGCCTTTGCATTTATCTTTCACACTTAGAACATTTTAGTTTTGATATTTGGAAACGTTTGTTGTTTGCCATATTTTGAATTTGATTTTTGGACCGGGTTTTGAACTAACGAGAGATTAGCAACAGTAACGAAACTGACGCGGCACCATTAGGAGAGTTTCACTGTAGCTTGATTATCCGGGCGTCACAATTCTCCTCCACTACAAGAAATCTCGTCCCGAGATTTAAGAGGCGGAGTAATGGTGGAAGGTTCTGGTTACGAAATTTTAATGAGTCTTCTCGGTCTTAGTTGCTCTTCTCTAAGAGGTCGATCGGTAACGTTGATGTCTTCATACCTCAGCTTCAGGTCATCATGATGAAGTTGTCATCCTTTCTTCGGAGTCTTCATTGTACGTATCAAGGACAAGGGGTAACTTTGGAAGAACGGACTTCTGAAAGGTTGACTATCTGGTTGATAACATCGAGGAAGGTGGCGAAAGTAACTCTCGAATTGAGACTTAATAAAATATCAAGAGCAAAGTAAGGAGGTACCTTGGAAAGTTTCGAGCGGGCACGCAATCCTTCGATGCCTGAAATAGGGCATGAAAAGGGGTTCAAAGCAATTGGAATAACTATTGTGTCTGTTACCAGAATTGATGATCTCTCGGAAGGTGGCTCGTGAATCACATACGAGGCCAAGTGCGAGGAATTAACTTTGGAAACAAGGGGTGTATAGGAGAGTCAGGTTTCGATCCTGTGGAACTGTGGGTTATGGGCCCAGCATGTGGGTTAAAAATAGGGAGGGTGATGTCATCTTGCAAGGTCATAATAGCAAGGCATGTCAGAAAATAGTCTGTCAGTTATGTCGCCAACAATGTCGGTACCAAGGACGAGGGACGAAGAGAACCACTTTCCTGCTCATTGAAACGAGGCGGACCAATAGGCAAAGTTCTCGTCCATCGGTGGCTACCGGAATGTCATCAACATTAGTAACAAGGTCTTGCCAATAGAATTGTACACCGAGGTGTTTTCATAAGCAGTGAATTAATACTACTTAGATCATATAGATCACAAGAAAGTTTAAACAAAACAATGGAAAGGAAAATGTGATTATCAGATTAAACAGAACAATGGAAAGGAAAATGTGCTTTCAGGGGTATATCCTTCCCAAGGACAAGAAGAGCACGATATCCACGACATGATAGAAAGTAGAAACCACTTCGGTAAGGGGAGAGGAATTTCATGACATTACCCATACAACGGTGTTTGGATAATTTCAACAAGAAACATTTAGCATTGGGCTTCAAATGTTCTTATTGAAAATCGGAGTACCATAGACATGCTTCGAGATAGCACTGACATGGTCTTCAAGCAAAGGTTGGACTTGGATATACAAAGGATTCATCAGGAACAACTTATAGAATAAGTCTTACAATTTCCTCATGGAAGAATGGTTAACCTTGCTAAAATGGAAACTATAACACTAGGTCCTTCGGCCAGGTGTGTTAGGCATGACATCACCTTACGGGGTCATAAAAGACCAGTGTTATAACTCTTGGAATTATGTTCCAACCATCATATCCGACCGAGATTCAAATCTGATTGGGGTCAGGATACCTCACACTCAGGATGCCTGAGAAGAAAATCTGTGACACAAATTGACAAGAAGACATCGTAAGATTCTCGGGAAATGAACTATGGGAGCGAGTTCCGAAACAAAAGTTCATCGGTAAACCATGGAGAGGATGAGGAGGTGGTTGATGGACTCAGTGGCAATTCATCGAGGTTTCCAAAAAGATGGATTTGCACAATTAAGTGAACAAGGTGATAGCATTGGACACACCGAAGTATATAATGAGGTATGTTTGATGACAACATCCATGATTAAATATTGAACAAAAATGCACATGGGAATATGGACCAAGTAGGACGATCAAAGTTAGAATGGTGATTCGATAACGAAACTATCGGCCATTCACTTCGAAACAATACGGTTGCTTGAGATATTAGATTCTCACAACAGAGTTCACTCAACACGGGGGGACAAGAAAGAATGGTGATGGCGAGAAGCATCACTACATCAATAATTTTCAAAGAGGTGGAGAAATCATTGCAACATCCTTGACATAAAGGACAGTAATACTTCAAGGTAGAAGATAATACAAACAGGATAGCAAGTTGCATCCATAACAGGAGCAAGTTTGTGATGAAAGGAAGGTAAATATGTTTTCGATGGTAACTCAAATATTACCAAGGGACGAGGATGGTACTGAGCATCATGAATTCGATCGATATCCTGGAAGGAGTCAAAATGTTGAAGATGATCACATCAAATTTTGTTGAGAGGCTCCATGAAGATGTAATAAATCGGCGATGACATCAAGTCAATGGAATGATGAAGCAAAAGGTTAATGGAACCAAGGGTATGACACAAACTCCAAACAAAGCTTGTTGTCCAAAGCGAAATGATATGATGAGGAAGATCGACGTAAGCTTAGCTCATCGTCAAAAATTGTGCTCCGGGAAGAAGGACCATGTAGCACAGTTAAAATTTAGCACGATAATGATATAGCCAACCAGACTAGGAATGGCGTGATCGGGTACAAACTCGTACTTAAAGAAGATTACTAAGAGTTGTTGAACCATAGTGCGGACTCGGTTCAGTTATCGGTGTCTTTGAGTGTTTAATAACTCAAAGCCCATGAAAAATTGTAATCAGTGAGAATGTAGTACATTATGAAGAACTCATAAGAAGTTATGCAGTTCCAAGATAATCTCGAGATACCGGGGGGTAATACTCGATGACACATCAAAATAGAGGTTGAACTAGGGTATTGCTCTGCAGAAGACAAGTACTTCAACTTGCCCGAGAATAGGATAAAAAAATGAGCAATCATGGTTGGAACCGCAGTTGCAAAGGCCCAACTTAGATACAAGATGAACTTATAACAAGGGAACCATTATTAATACAAGAAACTTCCATGATAGATTCCACATCGGATCCATGGGAATGAACACAAAGTTCAAGGTCGACTCCCACTTCTCCAAAGCACAACCTTACATTCACTTCTTGTTTTGATAAAGGCATTAGTGTTGAAAGTTTTACCAGGTGAAATACCAGATGAGTATGGCCCGTGAAATCTTTCGGGCTCACATAGATTAGGTAAGGCATTGGTTCAACCCATCGAGGAATCTTAGGAACATATACCACAATTTTTTTGGAGTAATTAACACAAACTCGAAAGTAGAGCATGGTTGTCAAAGCAGAGGATACAATTTACCAAAGGCATTATGTATCAGGGAAAGAACTCACAACATTTGAATGTGAATGATACCATCAGATAACAACCCAGGAATGGGTTTGGCGGTCCATAACGGAGCTGACGTGAGTATCGATACTCAATCAGAGGAAGAAAGAATGCAAAGGCATCATATTATGGGAATAACTAACTAATTCAAATCTTAAATGCAAAGGAATTGCGATTTCCAAATCAAGGGATCAGAAGCAAACACTCTGATTAAGGATGGATAAGTTGAGTAGACTTAGGGGTACAATCGATGGCAATTCAATTGGTTGAGAACCAGCTCATGTTTAAAATGATGTCTAAGCCAGAAGGATGAATTCTAGGATCTGATTGAGTATTGCGAGCATTCGCAACATTTTTGAATCAACGGATTCAAAATGATAATGACAGGGGATGCCAATCAGATTTCGAGACTTATAGGATTAACCATAATGCAAGCAAGCAAGAATTTCAAGAGCAATAGACTGCTCAGGATTTTTGGAAGTACAAATAGTATTTCAAAGACTTTTGTGAATTACTTGACTCAACTGGGGATGAGCGGATACTCGATAAGTGCGAAAAATTATTCGTAGGGGTACTCAGGTGGCAAAGAACTGCAGGGCAGTAGGCTCAAAGTATTTTCGGAACAATGGAGAGAACTTCGGGGTATCTTGTAATAACAAGATCAATGGGGAATGATTGTATGAATGTAAGTGTATGTTGTTATCCATAGGGGTTTATTTATGGAAGGGAATTGCAAAACCGATGGCACAAAGTCTCGAGAGAACACCGCAGAGTATCTTCCGAATCTTCCAGCGCAACAGATGATCATCCGAAATGAAGGGGCTCTCCGGGAGAAAGTATTTTCGAAAACCTATATTTTTTTGCAAAATCATTTAGCCCTAATAGAGGAGAGATCAGACTCCCAGAGTATAGACGAGGAGTAAAAGATCCTAATACCACCCGATGGCGACATGGGCCCGTAAGCCACACAACCATGTTAGTAAAAGTTTTGCAATGTCTAGACTCGACTTCGGCCAAGGAGTAAAAAGGGGGATTCCTACAGGCAGTCGGCTCTGATACCAACTTGTGATGCCCCCGATTCAATCGTACACTAATCATACACGTAAACGTATACGATCAAGATCAGGGACTCACGGGAAGATATCACAACACAACTCTAAAAATAAAATAAGTTATACAAGCATCATAATACAAGCCAGGGGCCTCGAGGGCTCGAATACAAGTGCTCGATCATAGACGAGTCAGCGGAAGCAACAATATCTGAGTACAGACATAAGTTAAACAAGTTTGCCTTAAGAAGGCTAGCACAAACTGGGATACGGATCGAAAGAGGCGCAAGCCTCCTGCCTGGGATCCTCCTAAACTACTCCTGGTCGTCATCAGCGGCCTGCACGTAGTAGTAGGCACCTCCGGTGTAGTAGGAATCATCGTCGATGGTGGCGTCTGGCTCTTGGGCTCCAGCATGTGGTTGCGACAACCAGGTAGAAGGGAAAGGGGGAAAAGAGGGAGAAAAGCAACCGTGAGTACTCATCCAAAGTACTCGCAAGCAAGGATCTACACTACATATGCATGGTATATGTGTAAAGAGGCAATATCGATGGACTACACTGCAGAATGCCAGAATAAGAGGGGGATAGCTAGTCCTGTCGAAGACTACGCTTCTGGCAGCCTCCATGTTGCAGCATGTAGAAGAGAGTAGATGGTAAGTTCACCAAGTAGCATCGCATAGCATAATCCTACGTGGCGATCCTCCCTTCGTCGCCCTATGTGAGAGCGATCATCGGGTTATATCTAGCACTTGGAAGGGTGTGTTTTATTAAGTATCTGGTTCTAGTTGTCATAAGGTCAAGGTACAACTCTGGGTCGCCTGTTACCGTGGACACGGCTATTCGAATAGATCAACTTCCCTACAGGGGTGCACCACATTACCAGACACGCTCGATCCCTCTGGCCAAGCACACTTTCCTGGGTCATGTCTGGCCTCGGGAGATCAACACGTCGCAGCCCTACCTAGGCACAACAGAGAGGTCAGCACGTCGGTCTAAATCCTATGGCACAGGGGTCTGGGCCCATCGCCCATTGCACACCTGCACGTTGCGAGGGCGGCCGGAAGCAGACCTAGCCCCCTTAATACAAGCGCAGGCTTACGGTCCAATCCGGCGGGTGCCGCTCAGTCACTGACGTCACGGAGGCTTCGGCTGATACCACGACGCCGGTTGCCCATATCTTGTCCCACGTGGCGGTTAGTGCGTATAAGGTCAACGAACCAACTCAGATCAAATACCAAGACCTTGTTAAGCGTGTTATTATGAAGTAAGTGCGGACGCCGACCAGGGCCAGGCCCACCTCTCTCCTAGGTGGTCTCAACCTGCCCTGTCGCTCCGCCACAAATTAATAGTCGGGGTTGGCAGGAACCCAGGCCCACCACTACCGGGATGGAGTCACCTGTCTTTTCATCCGGCACATCGGAATCACATGCGGGTACTCAACGAGCCGACCCGACTTTAGTCACCACCTGTATAGCATGTATGTATATATGTATATACCCGTGATGACCTCTCGAGTGATCACGGCCCGATATTATAGCATGGCAGATGGACAAGAATGTAGGGCCACTGATGGATACTAGCATCCTATACTAAGCATTTAGGATTGCAGGTAAGGATAACAACTGTAGCAATAATGACAGGCTACGTAGTAGAATAGGATTAACCGAAAGAAGTAACATGCTACACTACTCTAATGCAAGCAGTAGAGAGAAGAATAGGCGATATCTGGTGATCAAGGGGGGGGGGCTTGCGTGGTCGCTCTGGCAAGAAGGGTTCATCGTCGATGTAGTCGATCATAGGGGTACCGACAGCGGTCTCAGGGTCTACCGGATAGAAGTAACGGAGGGCGAACACAATCAATAACAGAGCAATCAAACCATCACAAAGCACAACATGACAACGCGGTGCTAGATGTGCCCCAACGTGGTAGGAGGTGATATCGACGAAGGGGGGAAACATGCGGGAAAGTATCCCCGGTGTTTCGCGGTGTCAAACAAATGAACCGGATGGTGAAAGTTGCATGTTTTCTATGGTCGGGGTGTGTAGCGGATGAAAGGGCTGCGTATCCAGATTTTTCTCGTCGTTCTCAGCAACTTTCATGTACAAAGTTTTTCCATCCGAGCTACAGTTTATTTTATATTAATTTTAAAAGATTTAAATCATTTTTAGGATTTATTTAATTATCTTAAATCAACATTATCCATAATAGTGTTTGCTGACGTCATCATGATGTCATCGTGACATCAGCAGCCAACAGGGCGTTGATTGGTCAAACTGACATGTGGGTCCCACACGTCATAGGCTGAAGATTAACTATTTGTTAACATTTAATTAGCAGGTTAACTAGAGTTAATTAGTTAACTAAACATTGTTAATTAAGTTAATTAATTATTATTCTAATTATTATTTATTTATTTAATTCTTTTTTAACATTCTATGGGGTGGGCCCCCCTAGTGAGTGGCCCACAGGGGCCATAGCGGGCGCACGGGCGCTGGGTGCGGGCACTCGCCCGCAAGGCGGGACGAGGCCGCCGGGACACCGACGACGGGGCAAACCGGCGCGGCCAGCCGGGCGGGGCCGGCGGCAGGGTGGCGACGGCGAGCAACGGTGGAGGCAGGGCGACGCGGTAGTAGCAGCGGCGCAAGCGCGCGTGGCCAGGGCGGCCGCTGGGGGGGCACCGGTTGGCCGGGCGGCACGGCGTAGGGGAGGCCGCATGAAGGGGCCAGCAGCGGGCGGGCGCCGGAGCAGGGAGAGCAGGGTGGTGATATGCAGACGGGGCACGCCGTGTGCAACGTTGTTCCGGCGAGCCGAGGGGTCGTGGCCGGGGTGTGTCCAAGGCACGGTGGGGGGGGGGGGGTGTGAGCGCGAGCACACACACACACACAGGCGGCACGCAACGGCCACAACGCGTGGGGAGGCAGCGGCACCCAGCAGCGGGTTGCAGCGAGGGGCGCGACGCGGGTGAGGGAAATAAGGCCAGCGGATCCCGGGCGCGGCCGACGCACGGGTCGGGCGACATCGGCGAGCGGCACGGGACCTGGGGCAGCAGTCGATGCCGTGACCGAACGAGGCAGAGGAGGGAGAGGCCGGGGGCCTCACCGCGGGTTCATAGGGAAATGACAGCGGGGCGTGGGGAGGACAACAAAGACGACGACGATGTAGGGGAGGCAATCCGGCGAGGTGGCCTCCGGCGACGGCGACGGGGTTGAGCGGCGGGCGAGGCAGTCTGGCACGACGAGGCGGTGGCGGTTCTCGAGCGGCGGCGTCAACGGGATCCCGATCCGGATCAGATCAGGGGGGAGTGGACTGAGCGGGGGGGAGTGGGGAATATGGACTAGGGTTCGGTGGGAGTGGGTGGTTAAGCAGGGGTTGGATGGGCCAGTCGGGTGGCCTGGTTGCCCAGTTGGGCCGAACGGCCAGGGGTGGTTTCCTTTCCTTTTTTGCTTTTCTGTTTTGCTCTTTTCTTTTTATTTATTTTTCCTGACTGCTTTCTTTTAGTTTTCCATTTTATTATAGTTTTGTAAAATACCAAAGTTTACCTAACTTAGTTTTAATAAACTTGCCATTGCCCCAATAGTTTTGGCAAAATAAAAACTTAGCTAATATTTTATTAATTGAAAAGGGCATTTATTGATTTGTCTAAGCTGCAGTTTTATTTAAGTAAGGGCATTTAAATATTTTATAAAAAGGTTATTCCTTTACCAATAATCCTTTGCATTTATCTTTCACACTTAGAACATTTTAGTTTTGATGTTCGAAAACTTTTGTTGTTTGCCATATTTTGAATTTGATTTTTGGACCGGTTTTTGAACTAACGAGAGATTAACAATAGTAATGAAAGTGACGTGGCACCATTAGCAGAGTTTCACTGTAGCTTGATTATCTGGGTGTCACATTTATCCATGAAGACTATGGGCTGTTAAGAGGCCTAAAGTTACTTCGGACAAGAAATAGCCCAGTTTCTGCATGGGCCGTTAAATGGCCTAAAGTTAAACCGGGCCGACAACGTCCTAGATGCACCATGGGCCGCTAACAGGACGAAACTATTATCGGGCCGAACTGATAAACGGGCATTTAACAGGGTGAAATACAAACATGTCTTAGAATGGGCCCAAAAGAATAGTGGCCTGGTAACGGGCTTGATCCGATATGGGCTGTAATTTGGCCCAAAACACGACAGGCTTTGAACGGGCCTGATCTGGTATGGGCCTCAATTTGATCCAAAACATAGCAGGCTGTTAACAGGCCAGCCCACGAGTGTCTAAAAACATGGTGGGCCTTTAGCTGGGCCAACCTTTTTGCCTAAAATGGGCCACTGTTGGGCTGTGCCACGTCTTGACATATCATAGGCGTCTTCCGTCCATTGTAGAAATGACATTTGTCCCAATGTTTAGCTGACACGTGCATTATCCGGCGAATGAGAATTTTACACGTGGAAAATCCCCATTGGCTAGTGCTTTTAACGGGTTATCGGATCCAAACCGGAACCCGATAGCTTAACGGTGACCCATTACGGTGGATGCCACGTGCCGGTCACCCTTGACAAAAGCACTTCCATGACCCGCGATTTATTTTCATGGAAGTGGACACTTCCGTGATGATAATTTTGGTAATGCCATGGAACACTTCTACGACAGCACATGTATGACTATCTTGATTCTGTCATAAAATCATCATGGATGTACATGCATGACAGAAAACGTGACCTACTATGACAAACATGTATCATCACGAAAGTGTTTTTTGTAGTGTTTGTAGTGGACGCCTACCGCTTTTGAAGCTCCGTGAACTCCCGGACATAAAGGAGGAGCATGGCACTCCTCTCGTCCTTGAGCTCATAGAGCTCCACGTCCTTGGCCCTGAGCTTCGCATCCTTGGCCTGGAGCTCCTGTGTTAGGTGCCTCACCTTAGACTCCGCGATCTGGTGCGCTGCCATGGAACCAGGTAGAAGCAATGGGGAGAGGAAGCAAAGGGGGCGAAATGGCTAAAACGCAATGCAATCTACGGGATGGCGGAGGGAGCCAGCCAAGGAGCGGGGAGAATCTTTTGGTTTTCACCATGGGAAAACACCAGTCGACGACTTTTCACATCAGGGAGCTGTGGGTTTTACAGGCGGAGTCATCATGACTAATTGTTGTCGCGCCTGCTCCCGTCAATCATAAAAATAAAAAGCCTTCCATGCCTGCCGCACCCAAAGACGCAGTGGATATTTAAATTTACCTGCAGGCAAGGAGAGAAAAAACGGGTGAAAAAACAAATGTGGCGGTGGCCTAGCTAATCGTTCGCACTAGCCCAACTAGCTAGCCACCGTGCTTCACTTATGTACTCGGCGGGAAAGATGGGCTTTTGTGATTTGATGACTCATTTACTTGCTTTGGCACTACGACCGAGGAGGACCCAAAAAACGCGCGGTAGGGTGTCCCACATCTCGGCAAGGAAGAAAATATGCGTGCACCACTCGGGTCCCGGGTGGACCCAGAAACCGTGCAGTAGGGTGTAACACGTCTCGGCACGTAGGAAAAATGTGCGTGTAAAAATATACTGTATCAGACGTACTACCTATGGTTCAACCTCAGGACCCAGCCAGTCGGTCGAAAATACCCCACTATCCACACAGCTTCATCATGCTAACGCGGCACAGAGGATAGATGTGGTTAGCTCCGTCTCGACCAGCCACAACGTCTCTTGTTCTAGGCGATTCTTCTATTTTCCAAGCATTTTTAGTTATAATAACACCACGACAAGCTCACACCACTCTTCGTGTGTGCCCGTGCGTCTAAAGGTTAAACGATGGAGAGGAGGGAGAGATCGCAGACATGGGACCCACCAATAAGTGAGTCAACGGTCATGCACGTGTTTACGAGCCACTCCCTCTACTCTATACTCAACGTAATACTGTATAAAATCAAGTTATGTGACAAAGACAACAACCGTTGCTGTTTCAGGCTATTGACTTACGCTTTGTAGTCTAGGTTGCCAGTTCGAATCTCATCTTTCAGATTTGTTAGTTTTAGGTCCAAATTTGATCAATGACAAGTGGGACCCCCGTGTGTTGTTCCGATATTTCAGTGTAGGATGTTTTTTTTTTGCACAAACACTTTGCACGGTTAGACAAGTAATGACACTAGTTACACATATTTTGAAAGTTTAGGAACAAGAATGACAGCGACATAGAATATCAAATGTCTTGGGAGTAGTCTTTGTAATTGTGCGCAATTTCCATACTCTCCAAGTTTTTTTTTGCAAATAAAACATTCATCCCTCGTATGTGCTGCTGCATATTGGATCCAACGGCTCCTAGTAGCTCATATTAGGTGCTCCCCATAGCTTAATTAGCCGCTACGGTGATACGAGAATCTAGGTCTTGTGATCTATGATCAGATGCCACATGCGTAGTACTTGTACTTTCTACGTAATTCCCAAACTCTTTGAGGCCTATATTGCAAAAACATTCAAACCTCCTACTATGAGCCGTTAGATCTCCGGGAACTCGTATCACCATAGAATCTATTGTGCGGGAACACCTCATATTCCCCCGTGCGAGAAAACATCAGGTGCTCTCGCAGCTTGGATGCTACGATGATATGAGCTTCGAGGTCGTTCGATCTGAGATCCAATGGCATCTGAGCAGTCTTTGTGCTTGTAGGCAGTGGCCAAACTCTTTGGGGGCTTTTCTGCAAAAAAAATATTCGAACCACCAAGGAGTTGTTGGATCATAGATACAACGCCTTCGAAGAGCTTGTATCACCAAAGCATCTTAGGTGTGGTACCACATGATATTCTTACATACAGGAGAATATGAGGTCCTCCTTCAACATAGATGCGACGATGCTACGCGCTTCGAGGTCATTGGATATGGGATCCAAGGGCATCTGAGTAGTTTTGTACAAATTGTGTGCAATTCTTATACTCATTAATGTTTCCTGTAAAAATATTAAGACATCCTGTGAGTTGCTATATCTAAGATCTACAAGGTCCAAGCAACTCGTATCATCATATAGCATCTAAGGTGTGGGGGCACAAGATATTCTCCCAGGGAGGGGGGGGGGGTGCACAACCTATCGGTGTTTGGGAGCGTGGGGACAAATATAATGTTCAAAAAATATAATCTAAACAATCCTAAATAGAGCTTCATAGTTTTATCTAAGGTTGAGGGGTTAACCCCTGACAATCTACATAGCTCCGCCTATGCAAGAGGTATAGTGCGAGTGTCTATGTGTGAGAGAGATGACGCGAAAAAGGGATCGAGGAAGAGATCGAGGGAATGTGGCCTAGCGTACACTCGAATGTTAAAGACGATACACTGAGATATCGTGCGGCGAAGATGTGGTGAGGGCTGGAGAAAGATAGTTACCGAGAGAGTGCTCTAGATAGACTTTGTATGTGCGTGCATGGTGAAGGTGTTTTACAAAGGAAACACATGTGTCTTGAGAGAGAGAGAGGGAGCATTTTTCTTGGAGGGCACGACGAGGTTGTGTGTGAGAAATAGATTTGTTGAGAGTGTGAGGGCGGGAATGACATAAATGGAGATCGAAACATGAAGAGCAATAATGAACGTGCGTGTGTCGGATACCAATAGCTCTATTAACAAAGAAATGAACATCAATCGATACATGAAGTATGTGTGTGTGTGGGGGGGTGTCGATGGAGAGACCTAAACACAACATTTGCATGTATGTAGTACTAGACTTAATATTCATATTTCAGTTTCCTGTTCATTTTAAATATTGAATTAAGGACCATGCATGGCTTACATTTTTCTCCCTTCATTTCTAAATATTTGTCTTTTTGGAGATTTCAAATGGACTGCCACATACAGATCTATATAGACATATTTTAGAGTGTAGATTCACTCATTTTGCTCCGTATGTAGTCACTTGTTGAAATCTCTAAAAGAAAAATATTTAGGAACAGAGGGAGTATTTTTGAATTCATGTCATACATGCATGGTTTGGAAAAATAGATGCACTATAGATTGTTGTTGTATTCGTGTGTGTGTGTGTTGTCATATGCTTGATACATACAAAGTTTTCTCACCACCATACCGTTCGTCTTTTAAATTGGAATTTGCAATGAAAAATTTCCTGGAGATACCATGAAATGTGAAATCCACGTTGAGATCACTATATCACACACTCACTCTAATTCAAGGACTCGTCATAAATCAATTACCGTGCCTTTTGGAATGACCAGTAATTCGCAAGGAAAGTACGGGCATTGTAATACATATAGTTTCGTTTTGCAATTTAAATATTCCTTTCGTATTCTCAATTGGTAGAACCAATGGCGTACGAGCCAGACCTGGGCTCGTGTTGATCCTAAAAAAATCTGGGCTCATGTCCTTCTGGTGGCGTGCGTGGTAGCACATTAGCCAACCCTAACCACTCGAGTCTCCGCGTTTGAGTTGAAATATCTGGCGTCCAGAATTCCAGCCCTAGGAAATTCCCCTCATATCCCCGATCCATAATGACTATCGATAAACAATGGAGGGATGCTTTATTAACTAGACAACATTACCTACCATGTCGAGCACAACTCAATTCCCTCGGTCGCCGCTACGCAAGGTCACCCGTCAACTCCATTGCCTAGTACTACTAATAGGAGTACTACACCAGGACGAGCACTGAATTGAGCCCCGTTTGTTCGTGCCTAGTACTTGAGTTAATATATGAGGTAATGCACTAGTATGGAGGGATTATCCTTTTACTCTGCATATATAACTTGTCTTAAGTCTAACTAAGCAAAATGTTTGACCAAATCCTTTCTTAAGAAATATTAACATCTACAACAGTAAGGATGTATTGCTTGAAAATTTATTGCATGATGCAGGTTATGATATTGTTTCGAATCCTGGATTTTAAATTTCAAAAAATCCAAAAGTGAACTGAAATTCATGAAACTGAGCATGGTCTCGTGATATGGCAAAAATATGATGTCGTAATTTTTTTGTTCAATTTGAGGCAAGCTGCTTATGAAAAGTTGCACAAATGAAGAGCCAAGGTATTTTGGAACAAAAGACCTGTCACGTTAACACAAACGCTTTCACTATTCAAACCATGGGCGTTTACGTGCCTCCATGAGTCCCGCTTCTCATCGGCAGGTGCCGTCTGAGCAAGCGTGTGAGTTGACGGGAGGCGTGCGAGCAGACCACTGCGTCGGCTAATCGGGAGGCGTGCGAGCAGGCCGCTGCGAAGGCTCACCGGGAGGCGAGCCCTTTGACCAGGCTCCGCCGCCCACGTTCGTGACAACTACCCCCACCTTTAATGGCTCTGGCGCCGCAGTTTAAAATCACCCCTGCACTACCCGGTATCGCTACAATCTTCTCTCTTCCTATCCGATTCTCCTGTCATCTACCTCCAACCAGCCTGACCTAACCGTACGCCATGCCGCACCACGATGGTCTGCCCTTAGTCTTCTAGTTTCTTGAGGAACACACCCAGCCGGAGCCTCAAGAACATAAGGCGCTTTGGGACGAGCTTGAACTGGCCTTGCGAGAAGATGTCGCGCCTGTCCCCGCTCCCGTCGCCCCGACTGCGCCAGCGCCCATCCCCGTGGCATTGATGGGCTGGGAGCCGCACATTGTCGCCGATCTTGATGCCATGGGGTTCCACGAGGTCCCTGTCGACTTTCACGCGCCCGTGCACCTGCCAGCGCATGCGCCTGCGCGTTCACTGACGCACGCACCCATGCTCGTGCACCTTCTAGCGCATGCACCTGCGCGTGCATTGACGCGCGCACCTGTGTCGGTTCCCGAGCACATGAATGTCTCTGCTGCGCTGTTGCTAGCGCATGTCCCAGCGCGGGCGCCAGTGCCCCCCTCAGCGGCATGGATCGCCGCCGTCGACCGCTTCCTTGCACCAACGCCAATTGCCTCCTCCCGCCAATTGATTCACTCCTGGAGACCGAAGTCCAGAACATTCTAGCATTCCTTAAAGTAGGGCCAACGTCCAGGAGTACGCCAACAATGGCGCAAGACGTCGCCGTCGCCGTCGTCGTCGGTCAGTGGCCCAACGACACACAGAGCATGGCAGAGGAGCCGCTTCCCACCGCAAAACTCCCTCGCTGCCGCTGCGTAATCTAAATTTGCCATGAAAAACGTTCGGATTGCCATGCTAAAATCCGAACATTTGGGATTTACCATTTCCGTTTATTTAGTTCAATCGTCATATGAATATAAAGTCGGAGTCAGACTGAATGAAACCTATGGTTTGATCGATTGAATGTTCTTCTAGAGCCATATCAAATTAAATATAAAACGTCATCTAGCCACATGTATTCCTTCTCATCGCAATCATTTCATATTAAATACCACGTCAATTCCAAATATTTTTTTAGGGAAGTCAATTCCAAATACTTGTAGGGTGCGACCAGTCCCCTTGTTCGAGCACTAGGCGATACATCTATTTATCCACACATTTAATTATTACGGAGTATTAGATAAATAGTACTACAAATAGCCTAACTTGTCCGCCACGGTCACTTTTGTCCTAAACTTGTTACATGTATAATACTACTAGTACGTGAAACTGGTGCTGTAACTTGTGAATGCGTCCTACTATGGTCAACGACAACATCGCCCGTGCGTTCTTCGTGTTTGCCCACGCGTCTAAGCGTAGAAGGGGAGGAGAGAGAGAGAGAGAGAGAGAGAGAGAGAGAGAGAGAGAGAGCAGACATGGAACCCACTAGGAAGTGAAGGCTAATAGTACGTGCTAACGAGCAGGTCCCACTAATATACTGTTGTCCATTAAATAGGTTGTGGTAATATAAAAACATTATAGCAACAAAGGGGGGGGGGGGTACAACAAACGTTGCCTATTGACGTGCGGCTTGAAGACCCTGGTCACATGTTCGATCCTCGTCCTTTTTCATTTTTAATTTATAATTTATATATGGGTCAAAATTTGTTCCATGACAGGTGGGCCCCTCAGTGTGTAGTTTGTAGCACTTTAATTTATGGGTCAAAATTTGTTCCATTACAGGTGGACTATTGGTGTGTAGTTTTGTAGCTTATTTGTAATAATTAAATAGAACAATAGAGTTTTTTTTGCAAAAATACCATGGTGTGGTGTGGAAGGTGAGAAAGGACGTGCGAGAGAGCGGTGACCAAGCCAGAGGGAAATCAATTGGGGGAGGTGCGGGGTTTGCAACGGTGTTTTGGAGTAGTTGTGGGCCGAATGCTACGAAAATATAATCTAAACCCACCGGAATAAACGCCTTCACAAATTAATCCAAGTTTGGAGTCCCCCACGCAATGTAAATAGCTTTGGATCTGTGAGGGATGGACAGGTAGCTTAAATGTGTGTAAGATACGGCATGAGAAAGTGAGGTCAATCGAGACACAGATAGATAGAGAGACAAAGTGAGTGTGGTCTGGCATTCGTTGAAAAGATATATATGGACTAGTACATGAGGTGCTATACAAACGATTTTTAACCCCTTTCCGGGACGGCATTTGGAACCGTCGCCTAGTGAGTGACGGTGATAGGGGGGGTCCTTCCCACACGACCCAGAAACCGTCGGGGACATGCCCTCCTGGCACACACGCTCGGCAAAAGGAGGTCGTGTGCGACCGGCGAGCGCTCAAATACGTTAATACGTACAGTAGAGCTCAAAAAATACAACTATACAGGCTAAATTGTTTCCAGTCGCAAGTACATCCCACACAGTTAGTCCCCGCTAAATGTTTCCGTTCGTATGTACATCCCACACAGTCGCTCCAAGGAAAACATTTCCATTAACAGGTACATCACACACAATTTTCCCCGTTAAATCGTTTGTGATAGCGTTGCCATTGCACACGATATTAACAATTTTATCGTTTGCGTTATTGAATGCATCACACAGGGTGCATAGAAGAAACTGTGTGGCAAAGGTTATCCATCACACACCGTTTTTATGTGGTAAGCGTGCGCCAGGTGGCCAAACGCAAACAGCTTTCAAGAGGATGTCGTGTGTGATTGTTCATTAATCTAACACGATTTATTCCTAGAAACTGTGTGCACTATTGAATGCATCACACACAGTGTTTTCTCAATAACCGTTTAGAATAGGAAAAACCCAATTAGCAGGCTAATTATCTGATTATTAATAATCTATTTATTAATCTAATTGACATTTGAGCCCACAATATATTTTATTTTCATAATTGAAATACATCAGAGTACAACATCATATAGCTTCAGCACTCAGCTATCCCATTACACAACTACACCAGCACAAAGTTTCACATGCAACATCTATAACCTTTCAAAATTAGCATCACAGATGGTACATAGACAGATGTATCTCATGTGGAAAACTGCTAAAGCAGAAGGTGAATATTGAGCCTTCATTGATGTTGAAGCCCTTTGTAACTTTAGGCCAGTTCCTGTGGATGATTAACTTTCCATCCTTCATCCTCTTCAAGAACACTTCAATATTGAACCATGGGTGTTGTATGAATACCTTCCTCGCCTCCTGACCATACAGGTGGTTTGAGAGGTAATCATCAGTGAACTGCTTTGGAAAGGCCTATAAACAAGGATGTGCATAAATATCTTCTCTATATTGGAAATGGGGCAAAGGAATAAAAAAGGTAAGGTATAATAGTTAGTACCATCCTGTAGTGAACTCATGCATTCTTCATTGTGCAGACAAATATCTTGTTGTTTTTTGTCGCTAATTTCTTTATCCTAACAATCTTTCTGAGTTTCTTGACTTGACTGATATTCATGGACAACTCATTTCCCCATATGCAAAAAGGGTCGAACAGTGGGTCAAAACCTCTAATAGCAGGACCTACATGTGCGAGACCAAATTGTTAAAAACCTAAATATTAGAATGGTTCCTGCAATTGCACAGTAATGTGTTATTAGACAACGGACCATGCATGTGCTAACCTCGATTGTAAACCTCAGTGCTTCCCATTGTTTCCATAGAACACATATAAGGTAGTTAGTCATCAGGTTAAGTAAGGCTTCGCATGCTATCAGTAAAATATGTTGATGAAAAATAAGCACATTGCAGATTCATCAGATTAATTCAAGCCACATGGAAAACCCATTTATCCAAGCCAAGCATGATTAAGAACTAGGAAATATAGCACTTGTATATGTTTCTCATGTATTAAGTGCAGCCAAATTCGATTTATTCCTCACATGCACAACAATACAGAATTCTACCCACGACAATTGGACATTGCATTGCAGAATTGAACCAAGCAGTTAACTAAACACCACAACAAATGAACCAAACATTAACTAAGCACCACATTGCACAATTTAACATACTCCTAATAGAAGATCAAATAGTTAACCAAACTAAGCATGCTTAAGAACTTGGAAATCTAGCAGTATTTGTTTCTCATGTATTTAGTACAACCAAATTCAATTTATTCCTCACATGGTATACAGTAACAGAATGCACCCACAACAATTGAACATCGCATTGCATAATTGAATCAAACAAAATAGTTAACTAAACACCACAACAAATGAACCAAATGTTAACTGAGCACCACATTGCACAATATAACATACTCCTAATAGAAGATCAGACAGTTAACCAAACCAAGCATGCTTAACAACTTGGAAATATAGCAATTGTATTTATTTCTCATGTATTTAGTACAGCCAAATTTGGTTTATTTCTCACATGGTATAAAATAACAGAATGCACCCACAACAATTGAACATCGCATTGCAGAATTGAACCAAACAGCCAACCACGTCGCGTCGGCGGCGTGCGAGGCGTCGATGATGGCCTCGACGATGAGGTGCTCCTCCAAGATCTGGGGTCGACACGAATGGCAGCCATCGCGACCTCATGCGCACGTGCGGCCGCAATTTGCTTCTCCACTGCCAAATGCTCCTTGAGATCCTGGCTATACTGCGCGCACCATGGCTTAGGGTGGCTCTTATTTGGTGGAGGGGTCGGTGATTTGGGTGGAAGGTGTCGCGCCGGCAGTCAGGCATGTGGGATGTGGAAGGAGGAGGAGGATGGGGGTCGGGTGTCGATTACCTGCCTGGATAGGCGGCCGAGCAGTGTGAAGAAGGGGCGCCGGCGAGGAGGCAGTGCTGCAAGCAAGGAGTGAAGGTTTCAACTTGGAAAGGAAGGCGGAAAAAGAAGAAATGTGGATTTTCGCAAGGGGAGGGGTCAGGGAGGTAGATATTTCCGCGGAAGCCGAAATTTTGGAATCGCTTCAGCGAAAAAACTGGCGCGCAAAGTGTCATCAGAAAAGGTCCCTTATTCAGAACTGTGTACGATATGTGAACATCACAAACGACTCAGATAGCTTAACTCGTGTGTGATGAGTTTGAACATTAAAAATTTTGGTTCGAATTTCCCTGGTTACAGTGGTCATCCATGTCATTGCATAATTTGTGTACACAAAGGAAACTACATCACACCCACACTTCTTAATCGAGCAAGTTCAGCAATTAAACAGAGCTAGCTGACCTAAACGTTACTCTAAAAAATTAAAGATCGGCACTCTTAATTAAACAAAGCAAAGAGTACTACAACGGCTGGTGCTCATCGATCTTCGTCGCCGCCTCCATGTCCAGCTTGCGTCCGGCGGCCTCCTGGGGAAGGGGCTCCATGGCATCAATCGCACCATACTCGTCAAGCATCTGGCCATCCGCGTCCACCATATCTTTGGAATACGCTACCACGAGGTGGGCGTGGGCGGCCGCGATCTGGGGTTTGGCGGGCTCCGTCATGGCAAGGTATTCCGCGTAGGAACGGACGGCTGCTCGAACACTCTCGGCAATTTCCAACTGTTTGGCCATGGGTTGTCGACCGTTGTCGGAGAAGCTTCCGTCGATTTGTGCGGTGACCGCCATGAGCTGGGCGTGGACGGCCTTGACATGGTCATGGACAGCCTCCATCAGGGCTAAGGCCGCCGTTGCGGAACGAACAGCTACTGTGCCACTCTCGCCAGTTGCTATCCTCGAGGCAGATGCTGCCGCCGCCGCTTGAGAAGCAATAGCGGCCGTTTGGGCTGCCTTGGTCGCCCGGACGCAGATTACGGTCGCCCTTTTGAAGATTGTTAGCACAAGCCTGGCGGCTGCGGCCGCGCTCTCGCCGGAGTGGGTCGCCAAAGTTGCCCTCACGATGCGGTTCCACGTCCCCATCTTTCACCGGCGATGATTGAACAGTGAAATGATATATGGGGAGTGAGCTAGTGTGCTTGACACGCTGGTTGTGGATTGTAGCCGACACACCTTCTCGCGTAAGCCATAGGCGTACTATACACCGACGGTGCTCCAAGATATTTTGTGCTGCATCTCACACGGTTGGTGATAATAAACTATGTGCGATCTACTTGATTTTTGTCTTGATTTGAATTACGTAATGGGGTCATAGCTGCAAAGGATGGTGTTTGAATTGCTAGAACTTTTATCTGCTCTGGACATGCAACTATAGGTGTGTTGCCAAAAAATTGGAAATATTCAAGGTTTGTTTGGATGTTTTGTTACATTAACTTGGTTTTGTAGGCATTTCAGGTGCATAATTCAAATTTGAACTACATGCACATGCTCCAGTGCATATATACGGGTTGAACAATCAAATATGTGTCCTTGGTTGCATGCTTAGGTCCCATGCAAGAAATGGGAATGAATGTCAAACACTCTGCTAAAGGAAATATGCCCTAGAGGCAATAATAAAGTTGTTATTTATATTTCCTTATATCATGATAAATGTTTATTATTCATGCTAGAATTGTATTAACCGGAAACTTAGTACATGTGTGAATACATAGACAAACAGAGTGTCCCTAGTATGCCTCTACTTGACTAGCACGTTAATCAAAGATGGTTAAGTTTCCTAGCCATGGACATGTGTTGTCATTTGATGAACGGGATCACATCATTAGAGAATGATGTGATGGATAAGACCCATCCGTTAGCTTAGCACCATGATCATTTAGTTTATTGCTATTGCTTTCTTCATGACTTATACATGTTCCTATGAATATGAGATTATGCAACTCCCAAATACCGGAGGAACACTTAGTGTGCTATCAAACGTCACAACATAACTGGGTGATTACAAATATGCTCTACAGGTGTCGCCAATGGTGTTTGTTGAGTTGGCATATATCGAGATTAGGATTTCTCACTCTGTGTATCGGAGAGGTATCTCTAGGCCCTCTCGGCAATGCAGATAAATATAAGCCTTGCAAGCAATGTGACTAATGAGTTAGTTGCGGGGTGATGCATTACGAAACAAGTAAAGAGACTTTCCGGTAACAAGATTAAACTAGGTATGAGGATACCGACGATCGAATCTCAGGCAAGTAACATACCGATGACAAAGGGAAAACGTATGTTGTTATGCGGTTTGACCGATAAAGATCTTCGTAGAATATGTAGGAGCCAATATGAGCATCCATGTTCCACTATTGGTTGTTGACCGGAGATGTGTCTCGGTCATGTCTACATAGTTCTTGAACCCGTAGGGTCATCACGCTTAATGTTCGATGACGATTTATATTATGAGTTTTGTGATTTGATGACCGAAGTTTGTTCAGAGTCCCAGATGAGATCACGGACATGACGAGGAGTCTCGAAATGGTCGAGAGGTAAATATTCATATATTGGAAGGTTGCATTCGGACATCGGAATGGTTCCGAGTGATTCAGGCATTTTTTCGGAGTACCGGGAGGTTACCGGAACCCCCGGGGGTAAATCATGGGCCTTATGGGCCATGGGAGAGAAGAGGGGACAACCCACAAAGGGGAGGCGTGCCCCCCCAAGTGGAGTCCTAATAGGAAGGGGAGTGGGCGTGACCCCCCTTTCCCTCTTCCCCTCCTCTCCTTCCCCCTTTCCCCCTCTGTAAAAGGAAAGGAGAGGGTAATCCTACTAGGACTAGGGAGTCCTAGTAGGACTCCCCACATGTGGCGCGCCCCCCTTTGGTCGGCCTCCTCAACATCCCCTCTTTATATAAGTGGGAGGGGGGCACCCCAAAGACACACCAAAGTTTCTCTTAGCCGTGTGCGGTGCCCCCGTCCACAGTTACACACCTCAGTCATATTGTCATAGTGCTTAGGTGAAGCCCTACGCCGGTAACTTCATCATCACCATCGCCACACTGTCGTGCTGATGGAACTCTCCCTCAGCCTCAACTGGATCAAGAGCTCGAGGGACGACATCGAGCTGAACGTGTACTGAACGCGGAAGTGCCGTACGTTCGGTGCTTGGATCAGTTGGATCACGAAGACGTTCTACTACATCAACCGCATTACTAAACGCTTCTGCTTTTGGTCTACGAGAGTACGTGGACACACTCTCCCCAATTGTTGCTATGCTTCTCCTAGATAGATCTTGCGTGATCGTAGGATTTTTTTTGAAATACTACGTTCCCCAATAGTGGTATCAGAGACAGGTCAATGCGTTGATGTTATATGCACGAGTAGAACACAACGAGTTGTGGCGATAATAGTCATACTGCTTACCAGCAACGTCTTACTTTGATTTGGTGGTATTGTTGGATGAAGCGACCCAGACCGATATTACATGACCGCGTTCATGAGACTGGTTCTACCGACGTGCTTCACACATAGGTGGCTAGTGGGTGTCTGTTTCTCCAACTTTAGTTGAATCGAGTTTGACTACGCCCGGTCCTTGTTGAAGGTTAAAACAACACACCTAACAAAAATTCGTTGTGGTTTTGATGCGTAGGTAAGAACGGTTCTTGCTAGAAGCCCGTAGCAGCCACGTAAAACTTGCAACAACAAAGTAGAGGACGTCTAACTTGTTTTTGCAAGGCTTGCTGTAATGTGATTGTTGGGGAACGTAGTAATTTCAAAAAAAATCCTATGCACACACAAGATCATGGTGATGCATAGCAATGAGAGGGGAGAGTGTGTCCACGTACCCTCGTAGACCGAAAGCGGAAGCGTTAGCACAATGTGGTTGATGTAGTCGTACGTCTTCACGATCCGACCGATCCAAGTATCGAACGTACGACACCTCCGAGTTCAGCACACGTTCAGCTCGATGACGTCCCTCGAACTCCAATCTAGCCGAGCTTTGAGGGACAGTTCCGTCCAAACGGCGGAGTGGTGACGGTGATGATGATGCTACCTACGTAGGGCTTCGCCTAAGCACCGCTACAATATTATCGAGGTAGAATATGGTGGAGGGGGGCACCGAACACAGCTAAGAGATCAAGAGATCAACTGTTGCGTCTAGAGCTGCTCCCCTGCCCCCGTATATAAAGGACCAGGGGGAGGGGGTGGCCGGCCAGGAGGAGGGCGCGCCAGGGAGGAGTCCTACTCCCACCGGGAGTAGGACTCCCTCTTTTCCTAGTTGGAGTAGGAGGGGGAAAGGAAGGGAAGGAGAGAGGGGGAAGGAAAGGGGGCGCCGCCCCCCTCCTTGTCCAATTCGGACTAGAGGGGGAAAGGGCGTGCGGCCAGCCCTAGCCGCCCCTCCTCTTCTCCACTAAGGCCCATGTTGGCCCATTAAACTCCTCGGGGGGTTCCGGTAACCCCCCGGTACTCTGGTATGTGTCCAAAACTCCCCGAAACCATTCCAGTGTCTGAACATAGTCGTCCAATATATTGATCTTTA
Organism: Aegilops umbellulata; assembly: GCA_032464435.1. Classification (NCBI taxonomy): domain Eukaryota; kingdom Viridiplantae; phylum Streptophyta; class Magnoliopsida; order Poales; family Poaceae; genus Aegilops; species Aegilops umbellulata. The sequence continues at coordinate 250,722,830 of CP136060.1, forward strand.
TGTCTCGACCATTTCGAGACTCCTAATTATGTCCGTGATCATATCCGAGACTCCGAACTACTTTCGGTACATCAAAACAAAAAACTCATAATACCGATCGTCATCTAACTTTAAGCGTGCGGACCCTACGGGTTCAAGAACTATGTAGACATGACTGAGACACATCTCCGGTTAATAACCAATAGGAGAACCTGGATGCTCATATTGGATCCTACATGTTCTACGAAGATCTTTATCGGTCAAACCGCATAACAACATACGTTGTTCCCTTTGTCATCGGTATGTTACTTGCCCGAGATTCGATCGTCGGTATCTCAATACCTAGTTCAATCTCGTCACTGGCAAGTCTCTTTACTCGTTCCGTAATACATCATCTCGTAACTAACTCATTAGTCACAATGCTTGCAAGGCTTATAGTGATGTGCATTACCGAGAGGGCCCAGAGATACCTCTCTGACAATCAGAGTGACAAATCCTAATCTCGAAATACACCAACCCAACAAGTACCTTCGGAGACACCTGTAGAGCACCTTTATAATCACCCAGTTACGTTGTGACATTTGGTAGCACACAAAGTGTTCGTCCGGTAAACGGGAGTTGCATAATCTCATAGTCATAGGAACATGTATAAGTCATGAAGAAAGCAATAGCAACATACTAAACGATCAAGTGCTAAGCTAACGGAATGGGTCAAGTCAATCACATCATTCTCCAAATGATGTTATCCCATTAATCAATGACAACTAATGTCTATGGCTAGGAAACATAACCATCTTTGATCAATGAGCTAGTCAAGTAGAGGCATACTAGTGACACTTTGTTTGTCTATGTATTCACACATGTATCATGTTTCCGGTTAATACAATTCTAGCATGAATAATAAACATTTATCATGTAATAAGGAAATAAATAATAACTTTATTATTGCCTCTAGGGCATATTTCCTTCAGTGATATGGTCAAGACATGATGATATATAAGTTGTTGTATGAGATGATCATGTTTTGTAGAAGTTATCAGCAACTGGCAGGAGCCTTATGGTTGTCTATTTATTGTATGGAATGCAATCGCCATGTAATTGCTTTACTTTATCACTAACCGACAGCGATAGTCGTAGAAGCAATAGTGTGACACCCCAAAATTTTGACCTTATTTTATTAATTAAAATCTTGCTAGGAAATTAAACTTTTCATTTTTGGGGTTTTCTTTGATTCCAGTACCATCCTTTCTTGGATTTTTTATGGAATTTTTATCCCAAGTGAAAACTCCCAAATATATTATTGGACTTTTTCCCCCTCAAGAAAAACATTTCTCATTTAATTGCCTAACTAATTCTCCCAGAGATTTATTCCTTAAAATGATTTTTTTACGTTTCAGGACCCAATTTTGCACTGCAACCTCTTGATATATTTATCTAAAATTCCAACCAAAATTTGGAGATGTTATGTGATGTGTTCAAATCACTTTTATGCAAATATATGCTTCATTCATTAAATATTTTGAGTTCTACCCCAAGTTTTCAAAACTGGTCAAGATGGCAGCATTGCACTACAACCCTTTTAAATATTTCTTTCTAGCCTCCACCAAAATTATGGGATGTCAGTGGTAGCATACCATTCATCTTTATGCAAAAACCTAGTAATGTTGTTTGAAAAATTTGAGTGAATCAACAACTTTTCCATTCTGGTCCAGCCTGGTGATTCCTACTACAACCCTAATTATTTTTGCTCCAGAGACCTTGTTCTTTCTCCTACTTGTAGTCAACCCTACCAAACCCCTAAGTCCAGGAGCATGCACCCATTGGATCACTTTTGGTTCATGAAGTGATGCCATTTGTCTCCTGTCCAGAATTGTAGTTTTGCAAAACTTACACTAACAAGTTTCTGCATTGGTCAAACTAACCTCACCAACCTCTCTTTCACCTAATGAGACCACCATCTGGAGTTTTTGACCACTCCAAGAATTGCCTAGATGCCTTTGGCATTTTGTCAAACACCCAGTGTGCATGGCCAGATTTGGCATGTTTTCAAGTTTACATTGTGAACTTGAACCCCTGACCAAACCACATTGTCCCTTGATCCCCTTGCTAACCCTAAACTAGTCCTGTTAATCGCCAGCCCCTCTCAAGCACTCTAGGCTACCCTGGCATACTGTCAAACACGTCTCATGCGTGCTCTGAGCGCGCCCAGAGCGCGCGTTTTGCACGTGCGTGCGCTCGGGTCGCTGCGTCGCGCCCCGGCCCTTGCTCGCCTGCAGAGCCGCAACCCCCGACCTCATCCGCTCGCCGGAACCAGCCAAGCTGCCCCTGGCACCCTACAGCGCCGCCGTCAGGTCGGCAACAACGGCTAGCGAGCGGCCATAGCAACTTCTGCCACGGACGGCGCCGCCCGAGCCACCAGCGCTCGCCAGCTGCCCCCTTGCGCAGCTCAAGCTCATCTGCAACCTTGTCCGCGTGCCCTCGTCGCCGCCACATCACCCCAAGCTACAGAATGACGGTCACCGGCGTTCTGATCCTTGGCCATCGTCGGAACCGCCCTCGATCGCTATATAAGGAACCCCCCGAGATCACCAAACCCTCAAGCAAACTCCCACACTCCCTCACTGATCCTCCCGTAGTGGTAGAAAGGCCAGAGAGTGCATGTTAATGGTGCCATAATTTTGAGCATTGATATGTTGTGACAGCAGACACCCTCACATAACCTTCATGCCTACCGGAAGGAAACCGGGAAAGCCTCTGTCTTGGGTAGACACTATGCTTTTCTCCAGTTCCTCGTCGAGACAGTTGTGTCCGGTATGGCATGATGAGGTATGCTGAGTGGTGATTCTGTCCAGTGGATTGAAATATAATTGTTATGCTAATTATGCAGGCAATACCTAAACCTCCTAAGTCGACCATAGATCGAGTCTTGTTCCGGTAACCCCCATACTTGTTTCGTACTACCACTTGTCCCTGCCACAGGTAGGGTACGGTTCAGTAAGTTGTCAACCCCTGTCCTAGCACACACTGTACAGAGAGGCCATGGTGGGAGATACCGGCTGCATCCGGTAGGCATGCCACCTGGTCCGGGAGCATGGGTGTTTTGGTTGTAGCCGAAGGGGTAGCTCCCCTAGTTTGCGCGCGGTATAAATTTTGTGATCCCATGCTAGTCGAGGTTGTAGCCTCCCCACTTAGAGTTTGCTTAACGGGTGTCAAGGGTGATTCCAGACACCGGTAAGTTAGGCTGGTGTGTGTGGTTAGGTGCGTTTTCGAACGAAAGACCATGGACGGAATTAGTCCCTATGGACTAAAGGAATCCGTTACTAGTGGGTAAAGAGTACACCCTCTGCAGAGATTAAACCTATTCGAATAGCCGTGTCCATGGTTAAGGACTACAGTCTGGGATGGGTCAAGTGTCGGTCTTCGGAGGCGAAACTACTAAACTAGAATATTGACTATGACTTGTGATATATGATGGTTATGATTATTATCATTGTGGACTAACCATTTGTATTATTTGAAATAATGAATATCCCTGGGACGGTACTACCTCCTGGATGTTCACCGTGATTATGTTTATATATAAGCCCTTTATGTGGTGTCGCGCAGACGCCCGACTGTGCCATGCTCGTTATTTCATTTACTTATAAGCCCTTTATGTGGTGTCGCACAGACGCCCGACTGTGGCATGCTCGTTATCTCATTTACTTATAAGCCCTTTATGTGGTGTCGCACAGACGCCCGACTGTGGCATGCTTGTTATTCCTTTTATATATAAGCCCTTTCTGTGGTGTCGCTCAAACGCCCGACTGAGGCATGCTTCATATTATTATCCTTTCGAGGTGTCACTTCAGACACCCGATCGGTGCTTTACATTTTTCCACCCTGATTGTTTACTCATGATTTATTTAAATGATCTACTTGCGTGCATCATGAATCTTATTTCATAACTGACGAAGTGATCATAGACTATTTCAAAACATGATTATCAGTGGCTATATTATACCTGCGTTCTTAATGTTTGCGAGTACATTCAAAGTACTCACTGGCTTGTCCCTGGCTATTGTCTTGGCCAGATTTCTTGCGTGGAGAGGAGCGTTGCGATGACAGCCCCGGAACCTACGCAATGGAGATAGCAGCCTCGCGAAGATAGGAGTTATCCTGGTCAGCTGTTCCCGTGGGAAATGGAGTCCCATAGACGCTGATGATTCACAAACCGCTTCCGCCATCAACCACTAGAAACCATTTGTTGTACTCATGGGCCAGAATGGTCTTGTACTACATATTATGTACCTTGCTTGGAATTTCGGTATCAAGTTGGTGCCTCATCAGCTAACAGTAATCCTGGGGCTGATGAGCACAAGGGCCACTTTCTGGGAAAAATATATCCCGAAAATCCGGTCCTGACAAACTTGGTATCAGAGCCAGGCTGACCATTGGCTAATCCTATCTTAGACAGGTCAATAAACCTAGGTAAACTAACCCACCAGACCTTAACCAAACCCCGGCCAAGCTTCTCGTGTAAGATGGCCACATAGTAACCCGACACCTTTTGGCAGTCGGTGCCCAACCCACCCACCTAGCCTGTCGATCACGCGCCAGTGACCGGCCCCTAAGTAGTCTTTTTCGCAAGCGTGCGAGGGAAGACTCTGTCCCCTTTTTCTATAAAAAGGGCATGCTAACCCCAACCCAGCACAACACATCCTCTACCCCAAACCAAGCTATAATGCCTGGCCCCATTGTTCACAATGAGACCACAGCAACCAACCTCAGAGGTTTTGTGACCGTGCTAGCAAACCTCACTCGTCGTGCCTTTGCACTAGAAGAGCCCCCAGAATATGTCATGTACCAAGGGTACATGAGCGGCGAGAGCCGTCAATTCTGGGCCACTGTGCACATCTATGGTAGGGGTCTATCACCAGAGCGCCCCTACAGGTTCACCGGAAGGACAACTTCCTTTGAACCACAAGCCATTCAACTAGCTGCTCGAGAGGCCATAGTTCAACTCCGGCACTTGTCGCCCAGAGTTAACTGTCGCTCCTTCTACTACTACCCCAGCCGAGACAGGTACGGTAGACCACCCCAAGTTGCCAACGGAGACCACGAGATGGACCCTGCATTATTGCATCTGGTGCGCTACATAAATGCACTACAGGGCCTATTCGATCAAATCACCATTGATCTGATCACAGCTCGCAAAGAATTGGTTCGCCGAGCCCCGGCAAGAAGAGAAGATGAACCCGACACTGACAACCCAGTCGTACTATTCGGACAACCGATCGAGACCTTGAGGTTAGCCCCAGCCATCAACCAAGGTGCTTTGATGACCCCAGAAGTGCTTCGTCGCCTTTTGGGAACCCACTCCAACGGGATCGTGTCCAACAATCCCCGCGATGGTCATCATCGCTACCCCGACCCTGCAGTTCCTCAACCCCCTCCGGCTAACCCCGACGGTGAAGCCAATGGAGAGGCCTCGGCGTCCACAAGGCACGCCCGCTTAGATATGAACGAGGTGGACTAAGTCACTCGAGTAGTACCGAGTCTTGGCTTGTCCACAACTTGTAACTGTGTGACCTTGTATCACCGCTATGTTATCTGCATATGCGCCCCTAATTTAAATAGTAGTTGTGTTGATGTACGGCTGCATTTTTAATTCCGGGCGTAGCTACCAAAACCAAGGCTGACGGCACCACAGTAACACGTCACTTTTGGGAGATGTGTGTATCTATGATTTTGACCCCGACCCCATGAGGGCCAAACCAGCCGACTAGTGCCCCTCACCGCGATAATAACCCAGCCGGAAGGCTATATAAAAGGCCACCTCGTGACCTTGCCAGGTACCTCTCACCTTGTGCACCGCTCTCACAACCATTTCTTGCCATGCCGAGCCCTAGCATTTATCTTAGAACCCCAGATGCCACCCCAGGTAGTTTTGTTAAAATATTGTGGGACTTTACCTGCAGTACCATGGGATCTACCCAGCCACCCTAGTACGAGCTGCTCAAGTCGAGGATCACCTCATCCACCTCGAAATATTGGGCAGTAGTGCACATCCCTCCCGTAGATTCGAATCATGACCCAACGGAAGTTTCCTTCCTGGGGAAATCTATGCCGACTCTGCAGATGGCCATAGAAGCTGCTGCACAAGAAGCACTTGTTCGCCTTTGATTCGCGGTACCTTATGCCAGCGAACGAGGGTACTATTACTTTCCGAGCCGTGCCGCACCCGGTGGAGTAACATCTTTTCCCGGGGGATGAATTGAGAGAGACCCGGTACTGGCCAACCTTGTCCAGTATGTCATCGCTCAAGAGCGTTTAACCCAACAAGTGATGGGTTATCTCCAGAGCCTCGCCGATTTAAACCCTCAGATCGCCATCGGCAGACCACTGAGGCCCGACCAGGAGAGGCGCGTTCATCGACTGGTCAGTCCACTTCCCCCAATAGAAGAAGAGTGCGCCCCGGTACCAGAGACGTTCTCTCAGGACCCCGTCTAGTTACCATTTACGTTGTAGGCGTCACTGCTATGTCTATCATTGCAACATTTTCTTTTTGTGTTGTAACTCATGAGTAGTACCCTGAGTTGTGCGACGAGTCTTTTAATTGGTTGCAATTGTTGTGAGTAGTTGGTTTTTGCTACCATTAAGTTTGGTTAACAAATTTTTTCACTCACGAAAAATCCCAAAGTGAGATCTCTTTTTCCCGGAGCTACTGCAACGCATATCTCCTCGCGACACAGATTTTATTTTCACAACACCATGGCAACAGACTCGCAACCACTCGAACACTTGCACCATTTGCAAACCATGTAACCATGTTGCATCTAACTAAACACCTCCCTAACCCACCGCAGTCCCTCGAGGAGAGATTAGTGGATAATCATCCGGGTACGAATTACCTCTGGCACACCGACAACAGTTAGCACCCGACACCACACCTAATCCCCGTGATCAGCACCACCGCGGAGAGCTAACACTCGAGCGGCAGCATCACGACGATCATCGAGGATCATCGCGCACAGGAGCACGGAGAGCCCCAGCAACGCCGCCAGCCCCCCGCACATCAGGATCACGAACCAATCCGGCATCGCCTCCACCATTAGAGCCTCGTCTCGAGCTTCTGAAGACGGAAATGGAGGAAGAAGGAGGAGAAGCGAGGCCATGTGTGAGGAAGAAGAGAGAAACACCTCGGCCGTTTTATAGCTCGAGCTCGGTGTACGGTGGGCGAAGTCCACCAGCGCCGCTCGTCGCCCGATCGCCGGTGTTCGGAGGCGAATCCGCGAGCAATGCCGACAGCGCGCTGGCCCGCGAGGTGAGTGCATGCTGCACCGGTAGTTAGCACGCCGCGCACTACCGCAGGTACGGCCTAGATGCCCTACGCGCTAGACGTCGCCAATGGAGAAAGCGCGGGAAAGCGCGCGGGAGAGAGGAAGAAGAGAGAACGAGAGGAAGAAGAAGAGGCTGACAGTGGGCCCCGGGTCCACCTATCGGCCAGAGAGAGCACTGTGCTCTCGGGTACGACCAGCGTATTTATTAAATTTAGAATTTATTCTAAATTTACTGTATCCAGCGTAGAAATCTCTCATTTTCCCCCTAACCGTAGATTTTTCCATGCAGCGCCAGTGTTCCACACTGTGGTTTTACACCACTTATTGCCCTCTCATTGTAGCCACATTTTACTGCATATATTTTTTTTGTCTTAAAACGGCTTTTAGCAAATCTCGAGGAAGAGATTCTTCTTAAGGGGGGTAGTGTTGTGACACCCCAAAATTTTGACCTTATTTTATTAATTAAAATCTTGCCAGGAAATTAAACTTTTCATTTTTTGGGTTTTCTTTGATTTCAGTACCATCCTTTCTTGGATTTTTTATGGAGTTTTTATCCCAAGTGAAAACTCCCAAATATATTATTGGACTTGTTTTCCCCCTCAAGAAAAACATTTCTCTTAAAAGTGGATTTAATTGCCTAACTAATTCTCCCTGAGATTTATTCCTTAAAATGATTTTTTTAAGTTTCAGGACCCAATTTTGCACTGCAACCTCTTGATATATTTATCTAAAATTCCAACCAAAATTTGGAGATGTTATGTGATGTGTTCAAATCACTTTTATGCAAATATATGCTTCATTCATTAAATATTTTGAGCTCTACCCCAAGTTTTCAAAACTGGTCAAGATGGCAGCATTGCACTGCAACCCTTTTAAATATTTCTTTCTAGCCTCCACCAAAACTATGGGATGTCAGTGGTAGCATACCATTCATATTTATGCAAAAACCTAGTAATGTTCTTTGAAAAATTTGAGTGAATCAACCACTTTTCCATTCTGGTCCAGCCTTGTGATTCCTACTACAATCCTCATTATTTTTGTTCCAGAGACCTTGTGCTTTCTCCTACTTGTAGTAAACCCTACCAAACCCCTAAGTCCAGGAGCATGCACCCATTGGATCACTTTTGGTTCATGAAGTGATGCCATTTGTCTCCTGTCCAGAATTGTAGTTTTGCAAAACTTACACTAACAAGTTTCTGCATTGGTCAAACTAACCTCACCAACCTCTCTTTCACCTAATGAGACCACCATATGGAGTTTTTGACCACTCCAAGAATTGCGTAGATGCCTTTGGCATTTTGTCAAACACCCTGTGTGGATGGCCAGATTTGGCATGTTTTCAAGTTTACATTGTGAACTTGAGCCCCTGACCAAACCACATTGTCCCTTGATCCCCTTGCTAACCCTAAACTAGTCCTGTTAATTACCAGCCCCTCTCAAGCACTCTAGGCTACCCTAGCATACCGTCGAACACGTCTCATGCGTGCTCTGGGCGCGCCCAGAGCGCGCATTTTGCACGTGCGTGCGCTCGGGTCATCGCGTCGCGCCCCGGCCCCTGCTCGCCTGCAGAGCCGCAACCCTCGACCTCATCCGCTCGCAGGAACCAGCCAAGCTCCCCCTGGCACCCTACAGCGCCGCCGTCAGGTCGGCAACGGTGGCTAGCGGGCGGCCACAGCAGCTTCTGCCACGGACGGCGCCGCCCGAGCCACCAGCGCTCGCCAACTGCCCCCTTGAGCAGCTCAAGCTCATCCGCAACCTTGTCTGCGAGCCCTCGTCGCCGCCACGTCGCCCCAAGCTACAGAATGACGGTCGCCGGTGTTCTGATCCTCGGCCATCGTCGAAACCGCCCCCGATCGCTATATAAGGAACCCCCCGAGCTCACCAAACCCTCAAGCCAACCCCCACACTTCCTCACTGATCCTCCCGTAGTGGTAGAAAGGCCAGAGAGGTCGTCTTCCTCATCTCCGGCAACCACAGCCGCCGCCACTGTCCTGACCATTCCGGCACCACCAGAGCCTCCCCCTCTCCACTCTCTTCACAAGAAGCCCTCTCTTCCTCCCGTGAACCCATCCCCCTGCTCGATTTTGATCGGGAACCACCGTAGCCCCAAACCCACTTTGCTCCCGAAGCCTCCTCCGCCGCGAAGCTCACCGCCGGCGACTCCCTCCACCCCCGCCGACCCAACAACCACCGGGAGGACCGCCCCGGCCTTGCGGATCCATCCCGACCCTCTGGAGCCCCCGAGGAGCCGTCGTTCGCCGGCGTTGATCGTCGTTACCTCGCCTCCGTTCGGGCAGAGGAAGAGGAGGGAGAGATGGACTGGTCAAACCTGACCAGTGGGCCCCCTGGACCCACTGTTAGTGACCCACGTGCTCGTCCATGCTGGATAAGTGAAGGCGTAAACTTCATGAGTACGTATCCTTTGCCCCAGAAGCGTATTTTAATCTGGAACGTTTTCTTTTTCTGTTCTAATTTTAAAAAAACAGAGTTTGACTGAAACTTTGACTGGCTATAACTTTTTAAATATAAGTCCAAATGAATTGATTCTTTTTCCTACCTCTCTCAAATTTGACCTAGTTTATTTTAAGATTTATTTCAAACAAAATCAGACAACTTTTTGGCACTGTATTAAAACAATGTGATAATTTAAATATTTTCAAAATAGGAATTTTTGGAGGAGAAGAAAACTTTCAAAAGGCTTTAGGATGCACCCTGCCTCTACACACCTTGAAGGCAAGCATTCTGAACCCAGGCATAATATTGCCCTGTGTTGTTTAAATTGGTTACAACACCACCATGTCTCGAAATTTCCATTATTGATTAGGGTGATATGATCCTACTCGTGAGTGCATGTTAATGGTACCGTAATTTTGAACATTGATATGTTGTGACAGCAGACACCCTCACATAACCTTCATGCCTACCGGTAGGAAACCGGGAAAGCCTTTGTCTTGGGTAGACACGATGCTTGTCTCCAGTTCCTCGTCGAGACAGTTGTGTCCGGTATGGCATGATGAGGTATGCTAAGTGGTGATTCTGTCCAGTGGATTGAAATATAATTGTTATGCTAATTATGCAGGGAATACCTAAACCTCCTGAGTCGACCATAGATCGAGTCTTGTTCCGGTAACCCCCATACTTATTTCGTTCTACCACTTGTCCCTGCCACCGGTAGGGTACGGTTCAGTAAGTTGTCAACCCCTGTCCTAGCACACACCGTACAGAGAGGCCATGGTGGAAGATACCGGCTGCATCCGATAGGCATGCCACCTGGTCCAGGAGCATGGGTGTTTTGGTTGTAGCCGAAGGGGTAGCTCCCCTAGTTTGCGCGCGGTATAAATTTTGTGATCCCATGCTAGTCGAGGTTGTAGCCTCCCCACTTAGAGTTTGCTTAACGGGTGTCAAGGGTGATTCCACACACCGGTAAGTTAGGCTGGTGTGTGTGGTCAGGTGCATTTTCGAATGAAAGACCGTGGACGGAATTGGTCCCGATGGACTAAAGGAATCCGTTACTAGTGGGTAAAGAGTACACCCTCTGCAGAGATTAAACCTATTCGAATAGCCGTGTCCATGGTTAAGAACTACAGTCTGGGATGGGTCAAGTGTCGGTCTGAGTGTCGGTCTTCAGAGGCGAAACTACTAAACTAGAATATTGACTATGACTTGTGATATATGATGGTTATGATTATTATCATTGTGGACTAACCATTTGTATTATTTGAAATAATGAATATCCCTGGGACGGTACTACCTCCTGGATGTTCACCTTGATTATGTTTATATATGAGCCCTTTATGTGGTGTCGCACAGACGCCCGACTGTGGCATGCTCGTTATTTCATTTACTTATAAGCCCTTTATGTGGTGTCACACAGACGCCCGACTGGGGCATGCTCGTTATCTCATTTACTTATAAGCGCTTTATGTGGTGTCGCACAGACGCCGGACTGTGGCATGCTTGTTATTCCTTTTATATATAAGCCCTTTCTGTGGTGTCGCTCAGACGCCCGACTGAGGCATGCTTCATATTATTATCCTTTCGAGGTGTCGCTTCAGACACCTGATCGGTGCTTTACATTTTTCCACCCTGATTGTTTACTCATGATTTATTTAAATGATCTACTTGTGTGCATCATGAATCTTATTTCATAACTGACGAAGTGATCATAGACTATTTCAAAACATGATTATCAGTGGCTATATTATACCTGCATTCTTAATGTTTGCGAGTACATTCAAAGTACTCACTGGCTTGTCCCTGGCTATTGTCTTGGCCAGATTTCTTGCGTGGAGAGGAGCGTTGCGATGACAGCCCCGGAACCTACGCAATGGAGATAGCAGCCTCGCGAAGATAGGAGTTGTCCTGGTTAGCTGTTCCCGTGGGAAATGGAGTCCCATAGACGCTGATGATTCGCAAACCGCTTCTGCCATCAACCACTAGAAACAATTTGTTGTACTCATGGGCCAGAATGGTCTTGTACTACATATTATGTACCTTGCTTGGAATTTCGGTATCAAGTTGGTGCCTCATCAGCTAACAGTAATCCTGGGGCTGATGAGCACAAGGGCCACTTTCTAGGAAAATTATATCCCGAAAATCCTGTCTTGAGAAATAGTTGGTGAGATGACAACGATGCTACTATGGAGATCGAGGTGTCAAGCAGATGTGATGGTGGTCATGACGGTGCTTTGGAGATGAGATCAAAGGCACAAGAAGATGATGGTCATATCATATCACTTATTTTGATTGCATGTGATGTTTATCCTTTATGCATCTTATTTTGCTTAGTACGACGGTAGCATTATAAGATGATCTCTCAGTAAATTCAAGGTACAAGTGTTCTCCCTGAGTATGCACCGTTGCTACAGTTCGTCGTGCCGAGACACCACGTGACGATCGGGTGTGATAAGATCTACGTTCACATACAACGGGTGCAAGCCAGTTTTGCACACGCAGAATACTCGGGTTAAACTTGACGAGCCTAGCATATTCATATATGGCCTCGGAACACTGAGACCGAAAGGTCGAGCGTGAATCATATAGTAGATATGCTCAACATAGTGATGTTCACCATTGAAAACTATTTCATCTCACGTGATGATCGGACATGGTTTAGGTTATATGGACCACGTGATCATTTAGATGACTAGAGGGATGTCTATCTAAGTGGGAGTTCTTAAGTAATATGATTAATTGAACTTTAATTTATCTGAACTTAGTACCTGATAGTATTTTGCATATCTATATTGTTGTAGATCAATGGCCCGTGCTATTGTTCCTTCGAATTTTAATGCGTTCCTAGAGAAAGCTAAGTTGAAAGATGATGGTAGCAAATACACGGACTGGGTCCTTAACTTGAGGATTATCCTCATTGCTGCACAGAAGAATTATGTCCTGGAAGCACCGCTAGGTGCAAGACCCGCTGTAGGAGCAACACCGGATGTTATGAACGTCTGGCAGAGCAAAGCTGATGACTACTCCGTAGTTCAGTGTGCCATGCTTGACGGCTTAGAATCGGGACTTCAACGACGTTTTGAACGTCATGGAGCATATGAGATGTTCCAGGAGTTGTGTAAGTGCATCTAGTGCCACCCCTAGTTTGTTTTGGAGTATTGACGTCAAACTTGGTTGAGGGACTAATGTGTCAGGACCCCGATCCTAAGCCACATCGATCCAGCATGTAACACTTCATATCACTTTGCGGCCTCACGCACAGTACTCCCACGGGTGCCACCTTACCTGGCCCGGAACCGTTTGCGCCTTTTGGCTCACGTATATGATAGTGTCGCTAGCATCCATATGACAGAGAACCCGACCCGACATGGCTAGTAGTGAACCCAAGGCGGCACTAACCCATGAGGACAGGCATACATGAATCACATCGAGCATGTCGGTCAACAACGTATAAATCCGGGCTGTAGCACTGGGCTAACAGGACTCCGGTAACCCGGGCTGTAGCAGGCTAAGCAGGACTCCGGATAACACCGCGTGACATTTCCCTGAAGGGATAGACACAGGAACGAAGTGAAACACATGCCGGCCAGTCAAGTGTTCCAAGCAGTAGTGCTGGGCTACCAGGACTCCGGTGAACCGGGCTGTAGCGGACTACTATCGCTTAGAAGCACTGGACTACATTTCCTCATATGATAGGATGCCAAGGATAAACAACTAGATAGTAGGATCCCACACATAGCAATACACGTTACACGTACGCATAACATGCAAGTATGTGATGTACAACATGGCATCACAACATAACGCAAACTCATATAGATAAGGCCCAGAAGATCCACGTAACATTAAATACAAGCAAGGGTCACATGACCCATCATTCAGAGCATACAATCAACAAGCGGAAGCATTACATGTCTGAGTACAGACAACTACAAAATAAAAGGCTGAGAAGCCTGACTATCTACAAGACCCTCCCAAGGGTACAAGATCGTAGCTGAGGTAACAAGCTACTCGTCGAAGTCCAAGCGGAAACTACTAGTGAGACAGATGTCTCATCTGCAAAACATAAATAAAGCAAACGTGAGTACGAAGGTACTCAGCAAGACTTACATCAGATCCTATCATACATGCATTAGTATCAAACAGATAATGTGGGGTTTAGTTGCAGCAAGCCAGCTTTGACTCTGTGGCTATCCTGTTCTACGACTGCTGGTAACTCTTTTGAAATGGCGCACACGAGTCCACTAATCACCACATCAATACACTACTATGGATTCATCCCCGTCTCACTACGAGAAGGCCATCCATAGCACTCACACTTATCTTGAGCATTTTAGAGTATCCACTTCAAGTTGTCTATGTACCACGTAAGCATCCAAGAAGTCCATAACCGAGGACACGGCTATTCAAATATATCATGATAACCCTGCAGGGGTGTACTTCTTCACACACGCTCTCACCACTTATCACCATGTACACGACATGTATCTCGGCAACCTTCAAGCGGAAGCCTGGCGGGGGTGTCGGCCACGACCTGACTAACCACACAAGACTCTAGTCCAGGTTTATCGCCTATTCGGGTTCCATCCGCAAGGAGATCCGGCCGGGGTGTCGCTCACGGCCCCAAATGATGTGAGCAGGGTTCCCAAGCCCACCATCCGGGTGCCACTTGGTACACCGTGCCACCTGAGCCTAGTCTGTCCTGAGCCCACCCTGCCGGGTGCCACTCGGTAGAAAAATAGCACTACCTACAAACACCAGAAACTAGTTGCAACTCCTGGACAGAGATCGAGGTGATTAATAAGTCGAGAGGGGCACTTAAGCATTCCAATGCGTGGTAGTAGCTAGTCATTGGACGACATACACAGAACTCGGTGCTTAAGGACGGTTCCAGTGAGACAACCCACCATGTACTCCTATATGGCCTCTCACCGCTACCTTTACCAAATCGTGTTCACACGCTTAACTCTCAGCATCAGAACATATCATATCACTCCAATCCATTCCCAATGAATCAGACCCGACACAACTGTAAGCAATAGCAGACATAGCATGGTAGGAACACAACATGGCTCAATCAACTCCTACACATGCTAGTGGGTTTCATCTATTTACTGTGGCAATGACAGGTCATGCAGAGGAATGGGTTCAACTACCGCAGCATAAAGTAGCAGTTGAATCGTTGTTGTCCTAATGCAATAAAAGAGAGCAGGAGCGAGAGAGTGGGATTGTATCGGAATGAACAAGGGGGTATGCTTGCCTGGTAGACCAACAGAGGGGCACTGCTTCACAGACAGGTACTCTGGAACGGTCTCCAGAGCAGGACCTATCAAGAAGGAACGGTGTCGACAATCAGAATACAAGCATATGCAACAATATGATGCATGATCATGGCATGAATATGTGATGCTATTTGAGCTAATGGAACTAGCAATTCAAATTGAGTGAAGTCCTTTTGAACCAAGGGTTCAAATGCAACTCCAAATTAAGCTCTTATATATGCCATATATATGTTTTCACCTATACAGCAGGTTTAGGTTGGTTTGTCATGCATGAAACTGGTACAGGTGGGTATATTGAATTTTTCGGATGATTTTTCATATATAACTTATTTCAATCCGAGCTACGGTTGATTTGATATGAATTTTTGAAGTTTTGAATATTTTCCGGAATTTCCTGTTTTTAAAATAATTCCAGAAAATACATAATTGCATCATCATGACGTCAGCACTGCGTCAGCGGTCAACGGCGCTGGCCAGGTCAAACCTGACGTGTGGGGTCCACATGTCAGTGACACGGGGTTAAACAGGGGGTTATTTGCTTAATTAAAAGGATTAGGGGGCAATGGGCCCACTGGTCAGTATCAGGGGCTTAGATTGGGTGGTGATTAGTTAAGCTAATCACCTGACGAGCCGGACCCACCTGACAGGCCGGCGCGGTCAAAACGGCCAACCCCACCGGCGTTAAGCCGCCGGCGAGGCGGAACGCGGCGGAGGGGCTCGGGATCGCGTCTCCGGCGACCAAAGGGGCCGCGGAGACCATCCCCAAGGAGCCCAGGCTCGCGCGCATCCAATGGGACACGCGGGAGACCGTGGGGGTGCCGGAGCTCGCCGGAGCGCAGCTCGCGGCGGCGGCCGGAGCTCGGCTCCGAGCGGGAGCGGGCTGCGGGGCACGGGTAGGGCACGCGAGGTGCTCTGCGGCACCCTCGTGGCACCGGGAGCACGATGGGGTGTTCGGTTTGGGCGGAGGCGGGCCGAGATGACGGCGGCGACATGGACGGCGGCGAGGCGCTACGGCCATGGCGGGGAACGATGCCACGGCGCGCGAGCGACTAAGCGGAGAGGGGGGAATGGTGGCGGGGCTCACCGCGGATCCGTTGGAGTCTTCGGAGAGCTCGGGGGAGGCCGGACGCGAGCGGAATGGCGGGGGGGGGGGGGCGATCTCCGGCGGCCGGAGATGAAGACGGCGGCGATGGCAGCTCTCCAGGACTTCCCGCGTCGCGTGGCTCGACGGGGAGGTAGCAGACGGCGGCGCAGAACTTGCAGACACAGAGAGAGAGCGAGGGGGAGGCGGTGGCCGCGGTGGTGCTTGTCGGTGGCGACGGCAGCACTTCGGCGCGGGGAGAGGGAGAGTTCCAGGGGAGGAGGGAGAACGGAAGAGAGTGGGAGCGGCGCGGGGTAGCGCGTGGCGTCGCGCGGGACGGCCAGGGCGTCGGGGAAGAGGCCAGGCAGGCAGGTGGCGTGGCGGCACGGCCGTGCGCGCGCGCCGGCCACACGCCTGGCCGACTGGCGCCAGGAGGACGACGACGTGGGTGGGCTGGCCCAGCTGGGCCGCACAGTACTGGGCCAGACGGCGGCAGGTAAGCGCCAGGTAGTTTTTGCCATTTATTTCTCTTTTCTATTTTCTGACATTTGTTTTGATTTAGTAATAATACTAAATCATTTTATTTTCTTATGCCAATTTTTGTAGGAACTAGTGGTATTATTCCAGAGCTCCCCAACAAGTGGCACAATTTTTGGACGTATATTATATATATAACAGATATATATCCAATGCAAATAATTATTTCATTAATTCCAAATGGCCAAAAATAAATACTTATGAGGTCTTGGAAATATTGGTTTGATTTTCATCTCTGTCCAACATTTTCAAAGAGCAACATAAACATTTTCTTGGACCTTTTGGAGCAATTTTTATCTGGGTCATTTCCAGAAATGATTTCTGAGGATTTCACAATTCCCCATTTCAAATTTAAATAGAATTTAAACATGATGCACACATGACTAGCTAGCCTTGAGCATACCAGAACTAGGGATGTGACAACTCGCCCCCACTCGAAAGAATCTCGTCCCGAGATTCAGGGGTTGATGGAAAGAAGGTGGGGTACTCCAGTCGAAGACGATCTTCACGCTCCCAGGTAGCTTCTCTCTCGGAATGATGAGACCACTGAACTTTGAGAAACTTGATGTTCTGGCGTCGAGTGACACGCTCTGCTTGATCCAGAATGCGGACGGGGTACTCTCGATAAGTGAGGTTATCTTGGAGATCAAGCGTTTCGTGGTCCACTCCACGGATGGGATCCGAGAAGCAACGCCTGAGTTGAGAGACGTGGAAGACATCATGAACTCGAGAAAGATGTGGGGTTAGTTCCAACTGGTAGGCAACCTCTCCTCGTTTAGCGAGAATGCGAAAAGGACCAATGTAACGAGGAGCCAACTTGCCCTTGATACCGAAACGATGGGTACCCTTCAAAGGGGTGACCCGAAGGTAAGCCTTGTCGCCAACTTCATAAGCTACTTCCTTATGATGACGGTCATACTGGCTCTTTTGACGAGATTGGGCTGTTTTTAAATTCTCATGAATGATGCGAACTTGCTCTTCTGCCTCCTGGATCATGTCCAGTCCAAAGAATTGTCTTTCACCGGTTTCTGACCAGTTCAAAGGTGTTCGACATCTTCGTCCATACAGAATCTCAAAAGGAGCTTTCTTGAGACTGGATTGGTAGCTATTGTTATAAGCAAACTCGGCGAAAGGAAGGCACTTCTCCCAATCCATACCGAATGAGATAACGCAAGCTCTAAGAATGTCTTCGAGGATTTGGTTGACCCTTTCCACCTGACCACTTGATTGAGGGTGGAAAGCGGTACTGAAGGAAAGATGGGTGCCCATGGCAGTTTGGAAACTCTCCCAGAAATGAGAAGTGGAAAGACTACCACGGTCTGAATTGATCTCTAGTGGAACACCATGAAGTGAAACTATTCGAGAAATATATAAGTCAGCGAGCTGACTAGCGGTGATATTCTCTCGAACAGGTAGGAAGTGAGCCACTTTGGAAAGACGATCAATGACTACAAAGATAGCATTATTCCCTTTCTTGGTCCTGGGAAAGCCGGTGATGAAGTCCATACCAACTTTATCCCATTTCCACTCAGGAATGGCTAAAGGCTGGAGGGTGCCAGCAGGCCTTTGATGCTCTGCCTTAACGCGACGACAAACGTCACAGTTAGCAATGAACTGAGCGATTTCTCTCTTCATCCTAGTCCACCAGAACCTCTGGCGTAGGTCCTGATACATCTTAGTACTACCGGTATGAATCGTGAGAGGAGATTCATGCGCCTCCTTAAGAATCAATTGTCGCAGATGTTGATTCTTGGGAACCACCAAGCGATTCTCAAAGAAAACAACACCTCGATCATCCATAGAGAAGCATCCACCAACTCCCTTCTTAATGTTTCTCTTCATGAGGATAACACCCCTATCAAACTTCTGGTCAGAAATGATCTGATCTTCAAGGGTAGGTTTCGCCACCAAGGTAGAAAGGAATCCGTGAGGGGCAATGTGAAGGTTAAGCTTACAGAATTCCTCACGGAGAAGAGGTTGGACCTGCTGCAACATGAGATTGTTGCAATAGGACTTACGACTTAGCGCATCAGCCATGACATTGCCCTTGCCTGGGGTGTAGGTAATCCCTAAGTCATAATCTGAGATCAACTCCAACCAACGTCTTTGCCTAAGGTTCAAATCTGGTTGGGTGAAGATATACTTGAGACTTTGGTGATCGGTGTAAATCTCGCAACGTTTACTAAGAAGGTAATGTCGCCATGTCTTAAGTGCATAGACTACGGCTGCAAGCTCTAGATCATGTGTAGGATAATTATCCTCATGTGGATGCAACTGTCGAGATGCATAGGCAATCACATGGCGATCCTGCATAAGAATGCAACCTAGTCCCTCTCGTGAGGCATCACAGTAGATAACAAAGTCCTTAGTGAAATCCGGTGGCACAAGTACGGGAGCAGAAGTCAGGCGTCTTTTCAGTTCCTGAAAACTGTACTCACACTGTGGGGACCACTCGAACTTTTTATCCTTCTTGAGAAGTTCCGTGAGAGGTTTGGCCACTTTGGAGAAGTTCTCAATGAAGCGGCGACAATAACTGGCTAGACCAAGGAAACTCCTAACTTGTTTAACGGTTTCGGGTGGAGTCCAATCAAGAACGGCATGAACTCTTTCAGGATTGATAGCAATGCCCTTACCAGAGATCACGTGGCCTAGGTAGGTCACTTCTGGCAACCAAAATTCGCACTTGGAGAACTTGGCATAAAGGCGGTGCTCTCTGAGTTTCTCTAACACAAGTCTAAGATGTTCGGCATGCTCTTCCTCGTTCTTCGAGTAAATAAGAATATCATCGAGGTAAACCACGACGAACTTATCTAAGTACTCCATGAAGATCGAGTTCATCAAGCGGGACAAGGTAGCTGGAGCATTAGTTAGACCAAAGGACATGACGGTGTACTCGTACTGGCCATAACGAGTGACAAAAGCCGTCTTAGGAATGTCCCCGTTTCTGATCTTGATTTGGTGGTAGCCTAACCTCAAATCCATCTTGGAAAAGACTGAGGATCCAGCGAGCTGATCATACAGATCGTTGATCCTGGGGAGCGGATACTTGTTCTTTATCGTGACCAAATTAACGGGACGATAATCTACAACCATCCGGTCCGTACCATCCTTCTTCTTGACGAAGAGGACGGGGCAAGCCCAGGGAGAAGAACTAGGACGGATGAAACCCTTTTGCAAGGACTCATCAAGTTGTTTCTTAAGCTCGGCTAGTTCTAAGGGTGCCATCTTGTAAGGTCTCCTAGAGATTGGAGCGGTTCCTGGGAGAAGATCTATGACAAATTCTACATCCCTGTCAGGTGGAATACCTGGCAGTTCTTCTGGAAAGACATCCGGAAAGTCACGGACTACCGGGATATCTTCAAGGTCTGGAAGAGGGCTGGCATTAAGAGAATAAAGCTGACGCTTTGCAATTCTGGTGGAGACAGTGACTATCTTGCCAGATGGGTGTGTAAGATGAACAGACCTGGTGTAACAATCAATATTGGCATAATGAGCTTTCATCCAGTCCATACCCAAGATGATGTTAATATCTGTAGACTTGAGGGCTATAAGTGATGCAAGGAATACAAGTCTATCGACAAGGATCTCATTACCATGGCTTACACTAGAAGTTTGCCATTTGGATCCAGGAGTTTGAATGACTAGCGTAGAGGGCATATCACAAAAAGATATGTTGTGCAAGCTGGCATAACTTTCAGAAATGAAAGAATGAAATGCTCCGGTATCGAATAGAACCGAAGCTGGATGGCAATTGACAAGGAGTGTACCAAGAACGACATCCGGATCATCATAAGCGTCTTTAACTGAGACGTGATGCACGCGTCCACGTTCAGTGGGAGCTGACTTGACACTAATCATCTTGCGTGATGGCTTATCACCGCCAACAGACTTCTCGGGCTGGGGTGGAGCGTAGTTGGTTTGAGAGCAGTCACGTGCATAGTGTCCTAGCTCTCCGCATGTGAAGCAAGTCCCCGAAGTAGGACGTGGACCCGCATTGGAAGGAAGTCTACCAACAGGCTTGGGTGGAGCATACTACTGAACTGGGTGAGGCGCCACACGAGATGGCCTCGGGGTATAATCGGGTGGAAGAGCGGAGTTCGGAATCCAAATCCGATGCTTCTGCGAACTAGAACCAGAGTAAGAAACCAAATCACGGGTGTGATTACGAGACTCCTCGTAAGTGAGCTGAGCTGTCTCTGCGTTAATGGCCTTGTTCACAAGAGCCTGCAATGTATTGCAATGGTGCAAGTGGAGATCACGACGCAACTTGGGGTTGAGACCCTTCCGGAACCTAGCCTGCTTCTTGGCGTCCGTGGACACTTCTTCTGTAGCATAGCGGGCGAGGTTCTCAAACTCTCTACTGTAAGCATCAACAGCCATCTTACCCTGGGTGAAACTACAGAACTCTTCTCTCTTGCGATCGATGAGGGCTTTCCGGAATGTGATGCTCGCGAAAAGCCTCAGTGAAATCTCTCCAGGTAGGAATCTGACCAACTAGAAGCATAGCCTCATAGTTCTGCCACCAAAGACTAGCAGGACCTTCCAAGTGATATGCAGCATAGGTGACCTTGTCACTTTCAGCTACGTTCGCGGAACGCAGCTTTTGTGTGATACTACGGAGCCAGTCATCTGCATCGAGTGGTTCAATGGAATGATGGAAGGTGGGTGGTTTCAGACGAATGAAATCATAGATGGTCGCTGACTCTTTGCATTGGGGTGCGGTGTTCTCCTCGATACGTGCCAACAAGCGGTTAGACTCACGCTTGTTCATCTCAACCTCTAACATGAACTCTGCCAACGAACGTTGGTCGGGAGGATCCCCTTCATCCCTACCACCTCCGTGGTTCAGGCAACGAGCAACAGAACTTCGGTTAACTGACGACATCCTGAGAAGTGGAACCAAGGACGGGGTCAACAACAACTATAGAATGCAACATGTAGCACACGGAAATTTAGTATCTCTCAAACTCCTAGGGCAATTCCGGCAGCATAACGGCAGTAAAATGCTCAGAATGAGACATTCTGCAAAAGATGGGATAGCACCATACTCAACATCATCAGTCAAGGTTCTGAGACATTACTAAACAGACTACACCGGAGGTACTCAAACTGGGATAAGACTCTGATCAACCAATCCTAAGAGACTACGGTGTAGTAACACGTGATCCTGATAGACAAAAGAGAAGGCCTAGTTCCTTAACCCCGTAGGAAAGATAGGATGACTCAGATCAGAAGGGCATGAGGTATAAGGAGTAAAAAGAGCCTTATGTTCCCTTCCACAATCAATTCCCCTACATAACTAAAGCATTTCTAGACTCAACTTCGACCAGGTTGGCTTGGAAATCCTACAGGCAGTCAGGCTCTGATATCAAAGCTGTCGGGACCCCGATCCAAAGCCACATCGATCCAGCATGTAACACATCATATCACTTTGCGGCCTCATGCACGGTACTCCCACGGGTGCCACCTTACCTGGCCCGGAACCGTTTGCGCCTTTTGGCTCACGTATATGATAGTGTCGCTAGCATCCATATGACAGGGAACCCGGGCCGACATGGCTAGTAGTGAACCCAAGGCGGCACTAACCCATGAGGACAGGCATACATGAATCACATCGAGCATGTCGGTCAACAACGTATAAATCCGGGCTGTAGCACTGGGCTAACAGGACTCTGGTAACCCGGGCTGTAGCAGGCTAAGCAGGACTCCGGATAACACCACGTGACATTTCCCCGAAGGGACAGACACAGGAACGAAGTGAAACACATGCCGGCCAGTCAAGTGTTCCAAGCAGTAGTGCTGGGCTACCAGGACTCCGGTGAACCGGGCTGTAGCGGACTACTATCGCTTAGAAGCACTGGACTACATTTCCTCATATGATAGGCTGCCAAGGATAAACAACTAGATAGTCGGATCCCACACATAGCAATACACGTTACACGTACGCATAACATGCAAGTATGTGCTGTACAACATGGCATCACAACATAACGCAAACTCATATAGATAAGTCCCAGAAGAGCCACGTAACATTAAATACAAGCAAGGGTCACATGACCCATCATTCAGAGCATACAATCAACAAGCGGAAGCATTACATGTCTGAGTACAGACAACTACAAAATAAAAGGCTGAGAAGCCTGACTATCTACAAGACCCTCCCAAGGGTACAAGATCGTAGCTGAGGTAACAAGCTACTCGTCGAAGTCCAAGCGGAAA
Organism: Aegilops umbellulata; assembly: GCA_032464435.1. Classification (NCBI taxonomy): domain Eukaryota; kingdom Viridiplantae; phylum Streptophyta; class Magnoliopsida; order Poales; family Poaceae; genus Aegilops; species Aegilops umbellulata. The sequence continues at coordinate 250,745,704 of CP136060.1, forward strand.
CTACTAGTGAGACAGATGTCTCATCTGCAAAACATAAATAAAGCAAACGTGAGTACAAAGGTACTCAACAAGACTTACATCAGATCCTATCATACATGCATTAGTATCAAAGAGATAATGTGGGGTTTAGTTGCAGCAATCCAGCTTTGACTCTGTGGCTATCCTGTTCTACGACTGCTGGTAACTCTTTTGAAATGGCGCACACGAGTCCACTAATCACCACATCAATACACTACTATGGATTCATCCCCGTCTCACTACGAGAAGGCCATCCATAGCACTCACACTTATCTTGAGCATTTTAGAGTATCCACTTCAAGTTGTCTATGTACCATGTAAGCATCCAAGAAGTCCATAACCAAGGACACGGCTATTCGAATAGATCATGATAACCCTGCAGGGGTGTACTTCTTCACACACGCTCTCACCACTTATCACCATGTACACGACATGTATCTCGGCAACCTTCAAGCGGAAGCCTGGCGGGGGTGTCGGCCACGACCTGACTAACCACACAAGACTCTAGTCCAGGTTTATCGCCTATTCGGGTTCCATCCGCAAGGAGATCCGGCCGGGGTGTCGCTCACGGCCCCAAATGATGTGAGCAGGGTTCCCAAGCCCACCATCTGGGTGCCACTTGGTACACCGTGCCACCTGTGCCTAGTCTGTCCCGAGCCCACCCTGCCGGGTGCCACTCGGTAGAAAAATAGCACTACCTACAAACACCAGAAACTAGTTGCAACTCCTGGACAGAGATCGAGGTGATTAATAAGTCGAGAGGGGCACTTAAGCATTCCAATGCGTGGTAGTAGCTAGTCATTGGACGACATACACAGAACTCGGTGCTTAAGGACGGTTCCAGTGAGACAACCCACCATGTACTCCTACATGGCCTCTCACCGCTACCTTTACCAAATCGTGTTCACATGCTTAAGTCTCAGCATCAGAACATATCATATCACTCCAATCCATTCCCAATGAATCAGACCCGACACAACTCTAAGCAATAGCAGGCATAGCATGGTAGGAACACAACATGGCTCAATCAACTCCTACACATGCTAGTGGGTTTCATCTATTTACTGTGGCAATGACAGGTCATGCAGAGGAATGGGTTCAACTACCGCAGCATAAAGTAGCAGTTGAATCGTTGTTGTCCTAATGCAATAAAAGAGAGCAGGAGCGAGAGAGTGGGATTGTATCGGAATGAACAAGGGGGTATGCTTGCCTGGTAGACCAACAGAGGGGCACTGCTTCACAGACAGTTACTCTGGAACGGTCTCCGGAGCAGGACCTATCGAGAAGGAACGGTGTCGAAAATCAGAATACAAGCATATGCAACAATATGATGCATGATCATGGCATGAATATGTGATGCTGTTTGAGCTAATGGAACTAGCAATTCAAATTGAGTGAAGTCCTTTTGAACCAAGGGTTCAAATGCAACTCCAAATTAAGCTCTTATATATGCCATATATATGTTTTCACCTATACAGCAGGTTTAGGTTTGTTTGTCATGCATTAAACTGGTACAGGTGGGTAGATTAAATTTTTCTGATGGTTTTTCATATATAACTTATTTCAATCTGAGCTACGGTTGATTTGATATGAATTTTTGAAGTTTTGAATATTTTCTGGAATTTCCTGTTTTTAAAATAATTCCAGAAAATAAACAATTGCATCATCATGACATCAGCACTGCGTCAGCGGTCAACGGCGCTGACCAGGTCAAACCTGACATGTGGGGTCCACACGTCAGTGACACGGGGTTAAACAGGGGGTTATTTGCTTAATTAAAAGGATTAGGGGGCACGGGGCCCACTGGTCAGTGTCAGGGGCTTAGATTGGGTGGTGATTAGCTTAAGCTAATCACCTGACGAGCCGGACCCACCTGACAGGCCGGCGCGGTCAAAACGGTCAACCCCACCGGCGTTAAGCCGCCGGCGAGGCGGAACGCGGCGGAGGGGCTCGGGATCACGTCTCCGGCGACCAAAGGGGCCGCGGAGACCATCCCCGAGGAGCCCAGGCTCGCGCGCATCCAATGGGACACGCGGGAGACCGTGGGGGTGCCGGAGCTCGCCAGAGCGCAGCTCGCGGCGGCGGCTGGAGCTCGCCGGAGCGCAGCTCGCGGCGGCGGCCGGAGCTCGGCTCCGAGCGGGAGCGGGCTGCGGGGCACGGGGAGGCCACCCGAGGGGCTCTGCGGCACCCTCGTGGCACCGGGAGCACGATGGGGTGTTCGGTTTGGGCGGAGGCGGGCCGAGACAACGGCGGCGACTTGGACGGCAGCGAGGCGCTACAGCCATGGCGGGGAACGATGCCACGGCGCACGAGTGACTAAGCGGAGAGGGGGGAACGGTGGCGGGGCTCACCGCGGATCCGTTGGAGTCTTCGGAGAGCTCGGGGGAGGCCGGACGCGAGCGGAATGGTAGGGGGCGATCTCCGGCGGCCGGAGATGAAGACGGCGGCAATGGCAGCTCTCCAGGGCTTCCCGCGTCGCGTGGCTCGACAGGGAGGTAGCAGACGGCGGCGCGGAACTTGCAGACACAGAGAGAGAGCGAGGGGGAGGCGGTGGCCGCGGTGGTGCTTGTCGGTGGCGACGGCAGCGCTTCGGCGCGGGGAGAGGGAGAGTTCCAGGGGAGGAGGGAGAATGGAAGAGAGTGGGAGCGGTGCGGGGTAGCGCGTGGCGTCGCGCGGGACGGCCAGGGCGTCGGGGAAGAGGCCAGGCAGGCAGGTGGCGTGGCGGCACGGCCGTGCGCGCGCGCCGGCCACACGCCTGGCCGACTGGCGCCTGGAGGACGACGGCGCGGGTGGGCTGGCCCAGCTGGGCCGCACAGTACTGGGCCAGACGGCGGCAGGTAAGCGCCAGGTAGTTTTTCCCATTTATTTCTCTTTTCTATTTTCTGACATTTGTTTTGATTAAGTAATAATACTAAATCATTTTATTTTCTTATGCCAATTTTTGTAGGAACTAGTGGTATTATTCCAGAGCTCCCCAACAAGTGGCACAATTTTTTGACATATATTATATATATAACAGATATATATCCAATGCAAATAATTATTGCATTAATTCCAAATGGCCAAAAATAAATACTTATGAGGTCCTGGAAATATTGGTTTGATTTTCATCTCTGTCCAACATTTTCAAAGAGCAACATAAACATTTTCTTGGACCTTTTGGAGCAATTTTTATCTGGGTCATTTCCAGAAATGATTTTTGAGGATTTCACAATTCCCCATTTCAAATTTAAATAGAATTTAAACATGATGCACACATGACTAGCTAGCCTTGAGCATACCAGAACTAGGGATGTGACATAATGTGTATGTGAGAATTGCAGGATAACACAGGCAGTAGTCCCTCATTGATTACCTACCGGAGATGACCCCTAAAAATGTGTGAAGACATTGAAGACAATGGTGGCATGTGAAGATATTCACAACGGAGATTATGACTTAAGAAGACATTCACGTGAAGACTAAGGAGTGCGAAGACATAATTGTTTCGTAGTTTCCTTTTCTTCTCTGTTGAGTCATAGGAACCACCGCACTGTTAAGTGGGGTCCAAGTGAACAAAGTTAGAGTGACTGAAGTGATGCTCACCCAAATCCTATGTCTTCGAGCGAAGACAATGAGAGAAAATCTTATCCAGAGCTGGCTGAGTCAGCTTTACTTGTAGCCCAAGTCAAGCTGCCGCGTGTGTTTGAAATCTGACCTTTGGACACGTGTCAGTTCCTTAGTGACCCAGGGTCATTTTAGACAAATCAGGTCGGGTTGCCTCCTGGTTATAAATAGCCCACCCCCTACACCATAAATTGGTGGCTGCTCAGAGTTAGTGCATGGCTTTTGTCGTTTGAGAGCAACCCACCTCTGAAGCATTTGAGAGAGAGATCCTTGCAAGGACAAATCCCAAAACACCCAGAGCTAAAGAGTGTTAGGCATCACTGAAGTCTTTCTATCCGCGTGATCTGAAGAATTGTTACACTTGAGGACTGTGAATCCTCCAGCCAGTTAGGCGTCGCGTTCTGAGCATCCAAGAGTCATTGTGGATTGTCGATGAACGAAGTCTATGAAGGTTTGGGAGTCTACCTTGAAGACTTACCTGAGTGATTGGGCAAGGACTAAGTGTTCTTAGCTCGAGGGGAATAAGGAGAAGACGTGGTCTTCTGAGTTAAATCTTAGCCTCCCTAACTAGACGTACAGTTGTCACAGCAACTGGAACTGATCCAACAAATCCCTGTCCTCTCCAAGCAACTGGTTATATCACTTCCCTCTCTTTACTTATAGTTTGTCTTCATGAAGACATTGCCTGCTTGCATGATCTGAATGACTTCACCGTGTGAAGACTGTTGTTGTTTGGCTTCATACTATCTTCCATCCTGATCTTTACTACCTAGCTGCTGATAGTCTTCGTGCTTTCACTTCATTGCTTACTTGACTATGGCTTGTCTAGTGTAGTCTACCTTCCGCTGCATGTCTATAGGCTCATTTCTATTGTTTGTCTTCAAAGCCCCAGTGTTTTGAAGACTTTGATAAAAATCGCCTATTCACCCCCCTCTAGTCGATAACTAGCATTTTCAATTGGTATCAGAGCAAGGTGCTCCCTTGTTCTGTGTGATTTGGTTTAACCACCTGGAGTTTTAGCTATGTCGACTGCAGGGATAATCAAAGTCTCCGCTGCGTGCCCTGTCTTCGATGGCACTGATTACCCCTACTGGAAGAATAAGGTGCACATGCATCTTGAAGCCATTGATGTCGACCTCTGGTATGTCGTCAAGAACAGCGTTCCCAAGGCCGGTGAAGGTGTCACCCTGCTGATGTGAAGAAGTTCATTCAACTGGATTCTACTGCCAAGAACATCATCTGTGGTCATCTGACCAAAGGACAGTATGGTCGTGTGGTAAACTTCGAAGCTAGTCTGGGACTGGCTCTCCAAGGTCAACGAAGGTTTCTCAACCTAGAGAGACTCAAGGATCAGTGTTCTTCGTAATCTCTTCAACCGCTTCTAGAGAAATGACAATGAGAATGTCCAGATCACATTTGATCGCCACACTGACATCACAAATGAGCTTCGCGCACTCGGCGCCACTGAGATCACCTAGCAAGAAATCGTCAAAACACTTTTGAGATCGCTTGACAACTCATTTGACACCCTGGCCCTGATGATTCAAGAACGCCCTGACTTCAAGACTCTCAGTCCGTCTGACATACTTGAAAGGCTTAACACACATGAGTTCCAGCAATCTGAGAAAAGAGATATCTATGGTCCCAACTATGGTCGAACTCGCGCTTTGAATGCAAAGGTTATTTCCTTGTCTGAAGAAGAATCTGACTGCAGTTTTGGGGATCCTGAAGACATTGGAAAGGAGCTTGCTATGCTTGTGAAGAAGTTCCAGAAATTCACTAAGAAGAAAGGCTTCAGAAAGTCTTCAATATCCAGCTCGAGAAATGATGAAGCTTCTACTCAAGTCCACAAGAAGAGAACATGCCACAAGTGCAAGAAACCTGGTCACTACATCTCTGAGTGTCCATAGTGGGACAATGAGAGCAAGAAGAAGAAGAACAAGGAATATGATTCTGATGACAAGAAGAAGAAGAAATCCTCAAAGTCTTCTTCCAAGTCTTCGTCCAAGTCTTCATCACACAAGAAGAGCTCATCAAGCAAGGCTCGTGCTTTTGTTGGCAAGGAGATGGATTCAGAGGAGGAGTCTGTTTCTGACGAGGCAGAGGTGGAGCCTGAGGAGGAGTCCGACTATGGCATTGCAAGTCTAGATCTAGCTACAACCTATGTTGCCAAGTCCATCTTCAACTCCGAAGAAAATGGCTCCGTCACCAACGCTGATGCCAATGACAACGACGACTCTGCTCCCACCTACTGCTTCATGGCATGCAGTGCCAAGGTAAACTCACGCGATGCTTACTTTCAAACATCAAGTGAAGATGACTCTGAATGTGAATCTAAACCAAGCTACAAAACACTTTCTAAAATTGCAACTGAACAATAGAATGCCATGGAACATATTAAAAAATTTCTAGACAAAAGCGATGACCTGTTGGATGCGGAAATGACCCTATCTCAGTCCTTAATTAAAGACATCAAAAATCTTCATGTTAAGTACGAGGAACTTGTAAGTCGTCATGAAACGCTCTCAAAAACTCATGAAAAAATTTCCTACGACTATCATCAAAGGAAGCAAGAACTTGAGAAATTGAGAGCGACTCATGAAGATCTTCAAAAGGAGAACGAGTCACTTCGCACTCAATAGATCAGTCCCGCTCAGGATGCATTTGAACCACCATGTCTAAAATGCCTTGAGCGTGATAACACTACCTCTGTTGCCGAATGTTCCACTACTGCTACTGTTGCAATATCTTCAACTGCTGATGTGGTAACTAACCCCTCTACTAAGGATACCACTACTATTGCTGATGAAAATGCCAGGTTGAAGACATTGCTTGAGACAGGGATGTATAAAAGTATCAAAGGGCATCAAACACTATGTAATGTCCTCAAAAAGCATATTCTGAACTGAAACCCTAGGAAAGAGCGTGTCGGGTTCGAGAGGAAAATGAATGTTGATGGTTCCTACTGGAAGCCTGAGCAGTACCCCAAAACCACATGGGTTGCTGCAAAGGGACCTTTAGTGGATCCATCTACCTTATCTGGCTTCACTTGTGCTAACCCGATTATCATTGATGAATCCCTTGATGCAAACTATAAACTGTTTAAGAATCAGAATGGTGAAGTGTTTGTCAGGTATATTGGTACTAACTGCAGGAATGGGACACCTATGAAGAAGACCTGGGTACCCAAAATTTGTCTTGAGAATCTTCATGTGAATGTCATCATGACACCACCTGGGAAGAAGACAAACCCCAGACCGAAGGCTTCATAGAGACAGAGGACTCACCAGAGTCACCCTAATGCCAATGTTTTGCAGGGAAATCATACTCAGATTTATGAATATGAGCGTGTTTCCTCAAACCGCTATGTTCATAAGAACAAGAACTATTCAGCTTATTCGTATGAGTATTATTCACCTCCTAAAAGGCTATTTGCTAGGGCTCCAAAGCCGAAGTTCTTAGATGTTGCACTTAGACTCATTGCTTCAAAGCCACCCCTGAAAATGTGGGTGGTTAAGAAAACTTAACTCTCTTTTGCAGGGAAAGGTCTCCAGCGGGAAATCAAAGGCGTCTGATGCTATTGCTGGGGACCTAAAACATCTTGTGGGGCGCAAGATAAAATGCCCAAATGGTCTTGCTATGTATTTTGTTCCTTAATCACTTGCCAATTATCCTATCAGTCCTAACCTGGATCTGAGGTTTGATAATCTGCTTGTTCATCAAATGTTTATGCTTCACAATACCCTTGGTGAAGCCTATCCCCCTAACTGCACTGTAGGGTATGACACCTCATGCTTCAGAATGGATTATGGACAGTGGATGCACTAATCACATGACTGGTGATCGAAGTCTTCTCATGGACTCAACCTTACGTCCATCTGACAAGAGTCACATCACATTTGCTGACACTGGTAAAAGCAAGGTATTGGGTCTAGGTAGATGTCGGTGTCAAAACCGGCGGATCTCGGGTAGGGGGTCCCGAACTGTGCGTCAAGGCCGGATGGTAACAGGAGACAAGGGACACGATGTTTTTACCCAGGTTCGGGCCCTCTCGATGGAGGTAATACCCTACTCCTGCTTGATTTATATTGATGATATGGGTAGTACAAGAGTAGATCTACCACAAGATCAAGGAGGCTAAACCCTAGAAGCTAGCTTATGGTATGATTGTTGTGTATGGAGTTTTTTTTGTCCTACGGACTACAACCCTCCGGTTTATATAGACACCGGATAGGGTTAGGGTTACACAGAGTCGGTTACAATGGTAGGAGATCTTGAATATCCACATAGCAAAGCTTGCCTTCCACGCCAAGGAAAGTCCCATCCGGACAAGGGACGAAGTCTTCAATCTTGTATCTTCATAGTCTAGGAGTCCGGCGAAGATATAGTCCGGCTACCCGAACACCCCCTAATCCAGGACTCCCTCAGTAGCCCCTGAACCAGGCTTCAATGACGACGAGTCCGGCGTGCAGATTGTCTTCGGCATTGCAAGGCGGGTTCCTGCTCCAAGTCCTTCATAGAAGATTGTAAATACCAAGGATAGTGTCCGGCTCTGCAAAATAAACTTCCACATATTGCCATAGAGAGAATAATATTAACACAAATCAAATCTGCTGACGTATTCCGTAGTGCATCATCACACTACGGCCAAGTCCTTTACGAATCATTTTTTCTTTTCCACCTCAGCACGTTTTGCGAGGCGGTTTCCTTGGCACGTCTTGTCAAAGCAGAGATCGTGTGCCCTTTTTGCGGGATTCTCATCAATACAAACGTGGGTAACCCCATCGTGCCTGTTAGCACGTTTCCTCGATTTAAGGCGAGTCCCAAACGGTTACGGGGAGGGCTCTTGGTATTCGACCTCTTATAAAGAGACCAAGGCCTTACTTCTTTTTTTCAATCTCAAGCCAGTTCGCCCGTCGCTTCGAGTTCCAACACCCTAGGCTCCAGATTCCAGGCGCTTCGGACCTTCGATAATGTCCGGTTCTGACCTTCAAGGCCGATGGACGCCCTCCTCCGTCACGGAGGAGGACGTACTAAAGTTGAGGGAGGCTAAGTTCCTGACCGACGAAATTTCGCATAGGTTACCTACTCAAGGGCAGGTCATTCCCAGTCCCCAGCCCGGTGAGAGCGTGGTGTTCATGTCTCACTTCCTTTGGGGGTTGGGCTTCCCAATGGATCCCTTTGTGAGGGGACTGTTGTTTTATTATGGGCTGGAATTCCATGACTTAGATCCGGAGTCCATCTTCCATATCTCCTCGTTTATTGTCGTGTGTGAAGCGTTCCTCCGTGTTACCCCTCACTTCGGACTATGGCTCAAGACCTTCAAAGTGGAGCCGAAGATGATCAAGGGACGGCACGCAGAGTGCGGAGGCGCTATTATAAGCAAAAATGCCGATGCTCCATGGCCCGAGGGCTCTTTTCAAGAGGAGCTAGGCTTGTGGCAACAAGAGTGGTTTTATATTACCGCTCCCCGGGGCTCCAAGTGGGTGGCGCCTCCTGCCTTTCTCTCGGGTCCCCCACCACGGCTAGCGTCATGGGTCAACAGAGGGTTGGATTGGGGTTTGCCCAAAGACGTGCCTTTGTTGCAGGGCTGGATTAAGGATCTCTTGGAAGGAGACCTCAGCCTGGTCAAGGTGACGCAGGTCATGTTGATTCGCCGAATATTGCCCGACAAACGTCGCTCCCTTCGCTTGTGGGAGTTTAATCCAGAGGGACCGCGAGCTCTCCAGAATTTCATGGGCGCAACGCCCGTGGAGATGTATAAATTGTTCTTCGGATCACAAGAAGCATGTCCGGATCTAACCGAGGACGCAGGCCTAAGCTGCAATTGCCCAGATACTCAAGTAAGTAACCTTGTGCCCGGACCTTCTATCCGTATAATTGTTGTAAACTTGCCCCTAAAAGAGATGTCCTTTTAAGCAGGAGTGGATAGCGAAGGCAAAGCTGATCAGGTGTCCGGCCCCCCTTCCCGAAACCAGGCCGGATCCTGTGCTTGTCAGGATGTTGAAAATAATGCCTTTGGAGGGAAGTAAGGGGGAGGACAAGGAAACTATGGCCTCCTCGAAGGAGACTGTTCTGAAGGGAGGAGCCAACAATTCCTCTCCTAAGGGGAAGAAGAGGGCCGCCTCTGACGACCCGGCGACCATAGCCTCGAAGCGGGGGGAAAAATCCTCGTCAGAGGGTCCGGCGCCGGGGAGTTCCTCGGCCGAACTACGCCCTCAAAGGGATCAGCCCTCCAGCGAGCCGTAAGTAGAGAAAGATTTTCCTTTTGAGGGATGAGAGAAATCCTTGATTTTATATCTGAGAAGATTAACCGAAATTTTACCTTGTACCTCGGACCTCAGCACTTCCCAGTAGAGCTCATCTTCGGGGGACCTCCTTCCGGAGATGACGGAGAGCGGGACGCCTCCCCCTGCCATGCCGCCTAGCGAGGCGGGCGACCCTGAGGTGTCGTCGCGGAGGGTTTCTCCGAGTCCGGCAGGGGCGGAAGATGGCTATGCGGCCCCCCGAGGTTCTCCGCGTCAGGCCGTCGAAAGAGGCCGTAGGACGAGTCCGGCACCGTATGGTGCTCGGCCGGAGGAGTTAAAGATTCTGCTGGGGCGAGCTTCTATCTCGGAGGAACACCGTGCATTGATGGGCACGGTGATTGAAAGGATCTCATCCGCAGAGAGCGGATTGCATGAAGCCGTCAAAAGTTTACTGACGGGTTTTGAGGTACATTAGATAATGTACACTTTTTTCAGTTGCACATAAATAAGATGCGCCCTGTGTAGATAGTAGCCCCTGAGACTCTGTGCCTCGTCAAGAAATGACGGCACGCGGAGGATCATAATCCCAGGTCTAAGATGTCGCCTTTGAATGTAGGCGGCAGGTTGTCCGGAATCAAGCCGAACTAATGGTTTTGCCGAACTAAAGCGGCAACTGGACGTGGCAGATGCCGACATCACGCTTGTCAACAAGCGACTTGATGAGGCTCAAGGTATGTAATTCCTCGGGCGACATCAGGTAAGAAGAGTTTTATGCTAGTATCTTACGATGTGTGTGCTTAACACAGATGGTGCGGCCGCCGTGGAGAGTCTCAGGGCAGAACTATCCCGAGCTAAAGAACAAGCCAGAGAAAGTGATGCGGCTGCCAAGAAAGCCCTTGAAGAGCTGAGAGCCGAACAGGGTGTTCATTGCCGAAGCAAGGAAGGAATGGCCGAGATGGCCGAAAAGTTAAAGAGCGTTGTGGACCATTGCAGACTTCTTGAAAAAGAAGACCGGGCGAAACCGACGGACCTAGAGAAGGCCGTTGCCGATGCCAAGGATGCGCGCTCTACGATGAGAGCTGCAAAGGAGGAGCTGCGTCAGGCCGAACAGATTGCGGCTGGAAAGCCCTTTCTGGTGCGAAGGAAATTTTGCGATCCGAAGTTTGCTCCGTTGGACCGGATGTGGAGTGTGGAGGATACCTATCTGGATTTGGCAGCGAGTGCTGCTGATGCGACCGAACACTTTTGAGATAAAAAAGATCGCGAAGTGGAAAAGCTTTTCTGGTCGCATTTTCACAATCCAGAGCGTCCCCTTGAGGTGGACAATCGTTTGTCTCAATGGGTCGAACTGAATAGGTTGTCCGGACTCACCATGAACTACGTCATGGGTCATCTGTGGCCGGGGAGATCGGAACCGAAGAGTTATTTCAGCTTAGTGCAGCAATTCCTTGACGTGGTGCCTCGCATAAATGCAATGAAGAGGTCAGCATGCATAGAGGGCGCAAGGATGGCTCTTGCCCGTGTCAAGACATACTGGGCAGAGATGGAGACCACCGTTGTTGCGTCCCGAGATTCGGACAAAAGCCGAGTGTCCTCCGAGCACTATTTTCAGGAAGCCCTTGAAGGCGCTCGTGTAATAGAGACGCAGTGCTCGAAAGATGCTATGTTATTATAGCATATGTAATGATAAAGTAATATTTTGATAAACTGTAGTGGCCTTTTTATACTTGTGCCTTCAAGTATTGGAACACCTCCTGTGCGGCCGTTTTAAGATATACAAAATCTGAAAGATGGCAGTCGTTGGCTTCAGCCCCCACGCACATAGTGCGGGCGTGCTCGCAGAAGACGCATTTTCACACTTTACCCAACGTCTTGGTCCTACAAAGGAGGTGATAGCGCAGCGGGCCAGGCAACCGGACTTATAATGCTTTAACACTTTCACTTAGCCATAGGAGCTTGACAGTGGGACTATTTAAGAAGCCCCTTAGTGGCGACTGCGCTTGCCCGAGTTCGGGTCACGTATGTGCCTGACCGGGAAGCGGCCCTTCGTTAAAGCGGAGGAATCCGATAGATTCCAATAGGTCATCGAGTGGCTGACCAGTCTCACGCTACATCATGACAGTCAGTTTTCGGCTTTCTCTACTGAGGTGCTCGCCCGGCCGAACCGGGGCACAATCGCAGTAGTTCTCCTGGTGCTACCTTAGCCGATAGAGCGGAACATAAGGTAGCCAAACTCGGGAGTCGGGCAACCCAACATTTGACCAAAGACATGATTCGGAGCTGATGCATATAATGCCAAAACTCGTGACGCCGAACACTCCCGAAGGTGTTCGGTCTTTATGAGTGTGGGCGAAACAGCACCCTTTGTTAAAAAAGCCCCTAGTGTCCAGGTACCACTACTAAAAAAAGGGCTACTAATGGCACACCTAATTTGGCCATTAATGGCGCATTAGTGGTGCGCCATTAGTACCACGCCATTAGTATATTTTACTAATGGCGCACCACTGGTGCGCCATTAGTATCTGGTATACTAATGGCGCACCTCAAATGCGCCATTAGTATATACAACAGTGCGCCATTAGTATGCCTCCCAGGGGCCATGTATACCCAGGTGCTTTGGCATACTAATGGCGCACGACAACAAGATGCGCCATTAGTAACTTCGGCATACTAATGGCACACTATTTAATGATGCGTCATTAGTATCCTCTGGCATACTAATGGCGCATTGTGATGTGATGCGCCATTAGTATGAATATTAGGGTTTTTTTAATTTTTTAATTTTCTGTTTTTTGCACAGTTTACAAAATGTATAATTGGACAAAATATAGACAGCACACATCAACAACAGATTCATTACAGCTGACGTCGACAAGCCTTTGCCGGCCACACGACTAGCTGACGTCGGCTTACTAAGCTTATCCTTGTTCTTCATTACATTCAATGCCCTATTTAGAGTGGTGTCCCAAGGGTTGCTCTTAGTCGACCCCGTGCTACTGCTTTCAGTCGCCTGCGGAAGGAATGTGAACCATTTAGAAATTTGGCTTCATTAATTAGAATGCAACCATATGGAGCTAATTACGCGGGGGTGTATTCCTTACCAGAACAAGCTCAAGCGCCATGGTCTTTGGATCCGTGATAAGCTCCTCTGTTTTCGGGTCCTTCTTGTACCGGGCCCTGACATAGTTCCTGGTCTGCTTGTCACCGTATTTATCGAAGAGGGGCGGTAGGCCTTGCTCGGCACGGTCCGCCTCCTCCTTGTCCCATATAGGCTCCGCCACTCTGTAACCGCCGGGACCGAGTGTGTGTTCCCCTAAGTTCAGCTCCCGCATTTCTTTCCCCCACCGACTTGATTCGGAGTTTGCAGTGCTCGAGCAATTGATCTTGAAGTCGTTGTAGTCATCTTCGGTGATCGAAGGATTTTTCTCCTTGATCTTCTCATAACTCTCACCTTTCTCGATCATTCTCTTCACATTGCTTTTCCAAGTAGACAGGGCCTTGCTCATCTTCGTGAGGGCAGCATTGTTCACTTTATTCCCTTTGAGGCTTGTGTTTTCAAATTCAGCGAGGAACTTGTATCGTTCGTGCAGCTTCGTGAAGAGGAGGTTGTGCAAATTCCCTCGGTCAGGATGCCTCAGGTTCTCGGTGTTGATCGAGACGGTGCTCCGGAGAATGCACCCGAGCTGAAGCGAGTACCCCTTGACTATTTGTTCGGGTGCCGTTGGATTCCCGTCGGAGTCCACTTCAGTAACTTCCTCCTTGAGGGTGCGGAGCACGGTCGGGCGCCGGTCCTTCCATTGCCTCTTCGGTTGGCTGCCATCTGTGCGTGCGCCGCCATCATCAGTGGTGGCATCCTCGGCGGCACCATCAGTGGTGGCATCAGTGGGGTCATCCTCGGCGGCACCATCAGTGGTCTCAGGATCGGTGTGGAAGGCGGCGTCCTCATACAAGTGAGGTTGTTCCTCCATCTCCTGGGACAACTCCCAGAATGCCTTGCGGCCCGAACCCCCAGCCTCATCGTTGTTGGCCATGTTTCTCTCTAAATAGGAACAAAGTTTGGTCAAAAAGTTGGTTATTGTCAAGGAACAAGATCATGGTCTCATCATTTAGGGTTTTTCGACGCCGAGGCACCCTAAAAGCCTAAGCTTTCATCATTTCGGTTTTTATCGACACCGAGGCACCCTAAAAGCCAAGGTTGTATAATTAATGGTTTGTCGACACCGAGGAATCCTAAAAGCTAAGCTGGAAAGGAGAATTCTAAGTTGGGCCTAATCACTTGGCTCTATTGCCGCCTATGGTTTAATGCAGCTAGAATAAAGAGGCACTTGATCCTACTTAATTAACTACTAAGATACCCCGGCCCATGCATTAGTCACAAGTACCCCATATGTCCTATTTTTAGCAAAGTCATGCTAAAATTCACGGAAAATTTCAGCATGACCTTTGCTGAAAATAGGACATATGGAGTACCTGAATTTGCCGGAACGGAAGTTAATCGACATTCCAGCAAACTCAAGGGCCTCCCGGGGTACCTGCAAAATCATCACGACACGATTGTCGGAGACATGACCTTTGCCTAACAGTTCTGAACTCCTGCCAAAACTGAACACAACATATATATACACTGGACATTTTAATATTAACCTAAGGAAAAATGAATAGTTAGGTTAATATTAACCCAAGATACATCAACTACTGCACTGTCCTGCCTAATAAAAACAGTCATGCCAGCATATAGTATATAAATCTGAATTTGTGTTTACAAGAAGAGTGCCCATTGCAGGCTAAGCATGGCAGATAGATATTGATATGACAGATAGAAAACTGGGAATGGATAAAAAAACTAAGCATGTCAGCAAGACGCTGATGCTCCTTAGTTTGAAACTAATAGTTTCAGTAGCACAAATCCTGTGGTGGTGCACATTTATGCATACAAAATACCGTTACCCACTAATAAGAGTGAAAGCAGCAAAAATACTGTAAAAATTAACACTGAGCAGGGCCACATCGACCTTTGAACAAAACATAAAATAATAACTCGGGCGAAGAAAACTAATACTGCCACTAGCTATCTAGCAGCGGCACGGCCCATGCATGCAGAGATCTAGAGGAGAGTTGAAATGGAGACAACCTTGCCTTGGTTAACTAATGAAATGGCACATCGTGTCGGCAAAATGGCTTTTGGTCTCTACACGGGCAGCTTCACAATTTGAGGCAACTATTGATCGAGCGACGTGACAAGACTTGTTGGAAAGCAGTGCATTGTTACTACAACCAGTCTCAGTTTACGTGGTGCTTACGTATTCTAGGCATCAAGTTGGACCATCAATTTGATCAGTAAACTGTAAATTAATTATGTGTCAAGGAAATTATACTACAAAATTCATCAAAAAAAGTTCTTCATAAAAGCACTAACCACAACTACATAAAGATCAACTAGGTAGGCAAGCAGGGCATCAGTAACAAAGACGAACTGAATGATTGACTAGCTACATTGATCTTGAACAAAGCTGGTATGAGCGAACAACTCGGTCAAGCAAAACTAATATGGCAATGCAGTTCACGGGGAATCATGGAAACAGAAATTGGTTAACGAATGAGAGGGGGAGAGGAGGAGGGGGAGCTCACGGGAGCCGTAGGGATAGGGCAGTGGGGCGCGGGGAGGATGTCGGGGACGACGACGACGCAGGGGAGGAGGCAATGAGGTACGGGTGGTGGTGGTGCTCCGGCGACGGTGGTGTGGATGGGGCGGCGTCTGGGCCGCCGGCAACGAGGGCGGCGGGGCGATGGTGTCCAACGAGGTGGGGCGACGGGGAGAGCGGCGCCGACGTCGGGGCCTCAGGCAGCGATGGTTGGAGACGGGCGACAGGGACGACGGGGCGCCGGTGATGGGCGCAGGGGCAAGGCGCCCCGATCCAGATTGCGTTTGGGAGGAGACGAGGACGACGGGGCGGCGTTGAGGTGGCGGGGCAGCGGCGTCGGGAGAGGAGAGGGGAAGGGGATCGAGGGCGAGGGCGAGGGAGAGAGAGGGGATAGGTTTGGGCCGGGGAGGGAATATGGATGGGGGCGACACAATACTAATGGCGCACGACCCTTCGGTGCGCCATAAGTACATCCATACTAATGGCGCACCTCACCCTGGTGCGCCATTAGTATGTTTTTTTGATTTCTGCTCAAGCCAACAGGTTATCTTCCACGTGACCTGATCCACATCAAGTTCCCTCTACTAGCTCGACTGGTTAGCAGCCACTTCTCACACCAGGAGGTCCTGGGTTCGATTCCCAGGCTCCACAATTTTTTTTATGCATTTAAAATGCTGTTCGATACTTATTTGTGTTTAAATATGTTCAAACTTGTTTAAATCATAACAGTAATATTCTTTTTATAAGATAGTAATAATTTTTTTAAAAATATCATCAAATAGTAATGTCGGTGGAGCGGGGGAGGGTGCGGGGGGTCGGCGGCGGCGGTTGAGTAGGGAGAGGGGTGCGGGGGGGGGGGCGGGCGGTCGGCGGCGGCGGTTGAGTAGGGGAATCGAGGGTGCGGGGGTCAGCGGCGGCGGCAGGTGGACCGGGGGGTGCTCGGCGGCGAGGGGGACCGGATCTGGCGAGGTGGGGGATCGAGATCGAGTGTCCATGAAATTTAAAAATATTCATGATATTTCAAAAAGTGCCCATGAAATACAATCGAGAAATGAAGGCTACGATTTAAATACAATCGATCTTAGCTAGCTATCTGGTCACAATCTTCTTGCCCTTCTTTTTCGCAAATGGAGTTCTTCTATGGAACGGACGTCCTTTAGGTAGGGTGGTCCTGCTTCTTCTTGTGGTGTATGCTGCTACTTCATCATCGTCGTCATGTTCGATCCTCGGGTCGCCGTACTTGTCGAAGTCTTGCTCATTGGCTACTCCATCCATTCCGATGATCTTCCTTTTGCCTCTCCTCACGACAACACGACTGGGCTTTGACGGGTTGGTAATGAAGAAGCATTGGTCCACTTGGGAAGCCAGTACCCATGGCTCATTTTTCGCGGTGACGTTTGCGCCCGCGGTCTTGGATTTGGCTTCGGGTATAACCATGGTGGTGAAATACCGGTCTTCTTTTAGGACGCTCTTGGCCCATCTGACACGGAACATCGGGACCTTCTCTCCAGCGTAGCTCAGCTCCTAGATCTCCTCGATCCTTCCGTAGTATCTGTCCTTGTCGTTACCGGTGTAGGATTCCATCGTTACCCCGGAGATCTGATAACCATCGCTCTTCATGTCCTTGGCCTCGATGTAGAATGTGTAGCCGTTGATATCGTACGCCTCATAGGTCATCAGGTTGTGCTCGGCGCCCTGTGACAAGGCGAATATGAGTTGTTCTTCCGCGGAAGAATCCTCATGTAAAGGGTACGAGAGAAGCTTCTGCTTGAACCAACGCGTGAAACATGAGTTGTGCTCTTTGAGTATATCTCCGTCCGTCCTCTGTTGGCCTCGGTCATTGTACGTATTCTTAATAAAGATTTTGTGCTCTACCACCCAAGGATCGACCACGTCTATGTGTTGTAGCGCGACTAGGTTTGCTCTTTCAAAGTCGGCGAGTCGAACCTCGAAGTCGACATGCATTTCGCGGCGAACCTCACGGTAACCCCATCCAGTGAGCCTGCCGAGGTGCCTGTTGACGGGCACACCAACAGGGTTCTCGATGCCTAGATAATTCGTGCAGTAGGAGATGCACTCTTCGGTCAGAAAGCCCCTGGCTATGCTTCCCTCTGGACGTGACATGTTGCGAACGTATCCTTTGATGACACCATTCATCCTTTCGAACGGCATCATGTTGTGCAGGAACGTCGGCCCGAGTTGGATGATATCCTCCACTATATGGACCAGCAGATGCACCATAACGTCAAAGAATGCGGGCGGGAAGTACATCTCAAGCTCGCATAGTATCACCACGATCTCTTCCTGTAGCCTTCTGAGTTGCCTCACGCCAATCGACTTCCGAGAGATGACGTCGAAAAAGTTGCATAGGCCAAATAGCGTTTCACGGACGTGCGCGTCCATGATCCCACGGATGGCAACTGGAAGTATCTGCGTCATCAGCACGTGACAGTCGTGAGACTTCATCCCGCTGAACTTCTGCTTCGCTGGGTCTAGGTATCTGCTTATCTTCCCCGCGTAACCGTAAGGAAGTTTTACCGAGGCAGGTGAAAAACTGCTCGATCTCCTCCTGACTTAGAGTGAAGCACGCGGGAGGGTAGCCATTTCCGGTCTTCTTGGCCTTTTTGCCTTTGCGACGACTTTCTGTGTCCTGCTTCGCCTCATCATCATCATCATCATCATCATCATCATCATCATCATCATTATCATCATCATCATCATCATCATCATCATATATAGCGTGAAGCTCCTGCCTGATGCCCATTGATTTCAAGTCTGCCCTTGCTTTTGGCCCATCTTTGGTCCTCTCTGGCATGTTGAGCAGGGTACCAAGCAGACTCTCGCACACGTTCTTCGTGATATGCATGACATCAAGGCTGTGAGGCACACGGTGGATCTTCCAGTACGGCAAGTCCCAGAAAACAGACCTCGTTTTCCATACCTTCAGCAGCGGCTCTGGCGCCTTTTGCTTCTTTCCCGGATCTGGCGCCTTTTGCTTCTTTCCCGGCAGTGGGCAGTCTTTCCAATTTTTCAACAGCTTGTCTATTTCCTCGCCGCTCCTCGTACACGGGCGTTTTCGGGGTTCGATTTCACCATCGAACAGATCCTTGCGTTTCCTCCATGGGTCATCGTCGCGAAGCCACCTTCGATGTCCCATGAACACGGTTTTCGAAGATCCGGGATCTCTATCTAGCTGGCGATACGTTGTGTCATCCATGCACCTTACGCATCCAGAAAATCCGTGGACTACCTGCCCCGCGAGATATCCGTAACCGATATAGTCGTGCACCGTCGTGAGCAGTGCGGCTCTCATAGGGAAATATTCTTTCTCTGCAGCGTCCCACGTATTGGCTGGCGTTTTCCACAGCGTGTCTAGCTCCTCCTTCAGCAGCCCCAGATACAGATTGATGTCGTTCCCTGGTTGTTTCGGCCCTTCAATTAGCATACTCATGTGAATGTACTTCCTCTTCATGCACAACCAGGGAGGAAGGTTGTACATCCACACAAACACAGGACAGGTGCTATGTGTGCTTCTCTGGCTGCCAAACGGATTGACTCCATCGGTGCTCGCGCCCAGCACGATGTTCCTGGGATCCTTCTCAAATTCTGGCTATTCGAAGTTCAACGCTTGCCACTGGCTCGCATCCTTAGGGTGACTCATCATCTTGTCTTTTTTATCTATCTCCGGATCATTTGCGTCATCTTCTCGCTTCTTCTCCTCCCTATCCGCATGCCAACGCAGGAGCTTTGCTACCTTAGGGTCCGCAAAATACCGCTGCAGACGAGGAGTGATCGGAAAGTACCACACCACTTTTCGAGGAGCTTTCTTCCTCTTCTTGTATCGAGTGAAGCCGCACACCGGACATATGGTAGACTCCGCGTGCTCGTCCCGATAAATGATGCAATTGTTCATGCACACATGGTATTTCACGTGCGGTAAATCCAGAGGACACACGATTTTCTTCGCCTCCTCCAAACTGGTCGGGCACTTGTTCCCCTTGGGAAGACGTTCGTGCCAGAATGACATGTTCTCGTCGAAGCATGCGTCGGTCATTTTGTGGTTTACCTTCATCTCCAGAGCCATGAGCGTTACTTTCAGGCGGGTATCCTCGGGCCTGCATCCTTCATACAATGGAGTAACCGCGTCTAACTCAAGTTGATCCATCTTGGCTTTCTCTCGGGCGACAGCTCTTGCGTTATCCGTCTGTTTGAGAAGCAGCTCTTGAATATAAGGGTCCTGCACCCATCCCATCGATGGTCCACCGTCGTCTCTCCGCCGGCATCATCATCTTCATGATCATGCCCGTCGTCTGCTCCGGCATCTTCCTCATCATCATGTCCTG
This sequence comes from Aegilops umbellulata, assembly GCA_032464435.1. Classification (NCBI taxonomy): domain Eukaryota; kingdom Viridiplantae; phylum Streptophyta; class Magnoliopsida; order Poales; family Poaceae; genus Aegilops; species Aegilops umbellulata. Next base: position 250,765,561 of record CP136060.1, read on the forward strand.
CATCTTCTACATGATGACTGTGTACAGCATCACCGTCGTGATCATCTCCTGGGGATTCTTCGTCTTCTCGCCCGCCCAAGCCGCGGTGGTTGTCTTGCTGCCCTTCCTCATTTCTTGCCCGGCCCCCATGGACGACTTCGTAGTCATCTTCATCACCTTGCCACCGATAGCCATCCATGAAACCACGCAAGAGCAGGTGGTCCCGCACCTGCCCGGAATCCGGGTCCGCAATAAGGCTCTCCAGCTTGCATCTTCGACACAGACATCTTATCTCCGTCTCGTTCTTTTGAAGCATCTCGGCCTTCGCGGACCTCAAAAACCTATTCACGACGCCTTCGGTCATCGTGCGGACCATGGTCACCTGCGGGGTAGAGCAAAACGATATTTTAGAACCAAGAAAAATTTTGGCATGACTTTCCCTAAAAATAGGACCAAAAAGAATGCTTAATGCCAAAATTCTCGCCGAAACGGAAATGAATCAACATTCCGGCAAAATATTGGCAACTATCGCATTTCAAATACCGGTACACCTCCAAACACAAACACATATGCAACACCACAAACATATGCAACACCACGAACATACATAGATATAGCTAGGCCATAAAAAGTGCATGTGCACATTGTTGTAGGGAGAACAACATAAATATAGCTTCCCCCCTTACTTACCTATCAAAACAAGGTAATTTAACCACTTAATTTGAATGAATCTATGGTGGAAATGAGGTGAAAAAGAGGAGGCACCCGAGACAAGGAGGAGGTGGAGAGAATGAAGTGGGGAGAAAGTGAGTGTGGGTAGGAGAGGCTGTCCAAAATATCTTGTTGCTGCCCACTTACTAATGGCGCACCAACCCCAAATGCGCCATTAGTAATTCAGGTTACTAATGGCGCACCTTCTGCTGGTGCGCCATTAGTAGTTTTGCAAAAAAACATACTAATGGCGCACTGTTCCACAGTGCGCCATTACTAGTTTAAACTAGTAATGGCGCACGGTAGAACAGTGCGCCATTAGTAGTTTTGCAAAAAAAGGAATAAAAAATATAATAAAAAAACATTAGTGGCGCACTTTCCGATAGGTGCGCCATTAGTAGTTACAACTAGTAATGGCGCACTTCATCTGGATGCGCCATTAGTATGTTTGGACAGGCGCACTAGTTCAAAAAAAAAATTTTGATACTAATGGCGCACCCTGGGCCAGGTGCGCCATTAGTAGTTTCAACTCTAATGGCGTATCTGATGGTGGTGTGCCATTAGTATATACTAATGGCGCACCGCTTATCTGGTGCGCCATTAGTGTCAATCCCATCTATAGCCCTTTTTCTAGTAGTGTACGTGCAAAAATTGGCCACATGCCAAGACGCCAGCCTCCTCCTTGGTTATATCAAAAAAAACCAGGGGATGTGTAGCAACAAGAGACAGTAAAAAAGGTTTACGGAGGGTCTTAATCTAAAAAGAATCCTTTAGGACGGGTCCCTACTGCACGTCTGCGCCTGTGTCTCCGTTGTGCCGTATCTTGGACGGGCGCCGCACGACGTTCATCTGTAAAAGAGAGGAACTAAGTTGAAAACCGGTCGTGCCGAACAAAAGTTTAAAATAAACAAAGTATAAAGTAAAAAATATATAATTGAGCTTTATTGTCTCTACATGTAGCCCCTAGTTCGGGGGTGTATGGCAACAAAGCCTGCTTTAATGATGATTTTGTACCAAACTCGTCTATCCGCGTTCGTGGTCTTTAATGACCTATTCCGAAGTTGTTTGGTCGGTGAGGCCATTTTACTGTGGGGCTGTCAAGGCGGCCGCGCAGTCCTCCGCTTGGGGGAGGCGCGCTTTAGTGCTCCCCCTTTAAAGAGATGATGCCCCGTGGATCGGGCATCGTAAGCGTGAGGGATGCAGAATGCGGTATCGCGTTAAAGCGAGCGAAAGCTTCGCGTCCCAGTAGTGCTTGATAGTGACTTGAGAACGGGACGATATGGAAGGTCAGCTTTTCGCAACGGAAGTTATCGACAGAGCCGAATATAACTTCGAGCCGGAGAAAACCCATACAATGGGTGTCCGGACCAGGTGTTACCCCTTGAAAGGAGGTTTTGCTGTGGCGGATTCTTGCTGGGTTTATCCCCATGTGATGGATTGTATCCTGATATATCAGGTTTAGTCCACTGCCGCCGTCAATAAGGACATTTGAAAACTGGAGTCCGCCAATGATTGGATCGAGTATCAAGGCAGTCAATAAGGACATTTGAATAATCTAGCTGATCGAAGATGATTGGTTTTGACAACCAGTGGCGAGACCCTTTGGGGATAGGTCGTGTGATGCGTGCCTTTATGGGCGCCGCACGCTTTGTTATGTGAAGTAAGTTCATTGTTTTTACTTCTTGTGGGAAGTTCTTTTGTTTCCTGGTGCTCTGCTTTTGGGGTTCGTCCTCGTCTTCGCTTGGTATGTCGAGCCCCTTGTGTTCGGCATTGAGTCTACCGGATTGTTTGAAAACCCAACAATCTCTGTGGGTATGGTTAGCAGGCTTCCCAGGAGTACTATGTATCTGACATATCCTGTCCAGGATTTGACTTAAGTTGGATGGATCGTCCCTGTTATCCTGGAGGGGTGGTTTTGTCTGATTTTGACATGAGCCTTTGAATCCGGCATTGACTGCCGCGCTCTTCGGACTTTTTTCCTTAGTCTGGCGACGATCCTTGTTGCGTCGCGGTTTTCCGTTTCTATCCCGAATTTCGGATGTACTTGGGTCGCTAGGGCTGCATCTTGCCAGCCAGCTATCCTCTCCTACACAAAAGCGTGTCATGATGCTTGTTAGTGCGGCCATTGTTCTTGGCTTTTCTTGGTCGAGGTGTCTGGCGAGCCATTCGTCTCGGACGTTATGCCTGAAAGCTGCTAAGGCTTCGACGTCCGGATAGTCGATTACATGATTCTTTTTAGTGAGGAATCTATTCCAGAACTGCCGAGCTGATTCTCCGGGCTATTGAGTTATGTGACTAAGATCGTCTGCATCCGGAGGGCGGACATAGGACCCCTGAAAATTTGCTCGGAAAGCATCCTCGAGCTCTTCCCAACTTCCAATTGTGTTTTTGGGAAGGCTTTTAAGCCAGTGCCGGGCTGGCCCTTTAAGCTTAAGGGGTAAATATTTGATGGCGTGGAGATCATCTCCTCTGGCCATATGTATGTGGAGGATATAATTCTCGATCCAGACTCCAGGGTCTGTTGTTCCATCATATGCCTCTATGTTTACGGGTTTGAATCCCTCTGGAAATTCGTAGTCCAGAACCTCATCGGTGCAACATAGGGGGTGTGCGGCGCCCCTGTATTTGGGTGTGTCGGATTCCGACGATGGCTTTATTGCATTGCTTGCGAGAGCTTGCTTTCTTGGCCCATAAATGGACCAAACTGGGCCATGATGCCAATCCTTAGCGCCACTTGCCGCTTTATGGGGTCGTCTATCCAACCGTATGGCTTTCTTATTTTTTGAATGCGAGGGCTCTAGGGCCTCTTCGTCGAATTCGGGCAGTAGCTTTCTTTTCAGAAAGCTTTTAGTGCGGCGACCATCGCTGTATTTATCTGCGGTGTTGATTACTTTACTCCATCTAATCCGGAGTGCGTCTTCCGCTGTCTTTAGCTTTTGCTTCTGCTTTTTCAGGCTGCGTGCAGTTGCAACGAGCCTCTTGCGGAGATTCTTCTGCCCCATGGATTTATCCGGCGTAAGGTCGTCCGGAATGCCGTTTTCGCCGGGGGAGGGCGTTTCCGTTTCTCTACCCGTGTTTCTCTGTTCGGACGGCTGCTCTAAGGCCTGCTCGTCGTCTACCGGGTTGTCCTGCTCTATGGCTGGGTTTTTATCGAGGCGGGGCTTGGGTCGGCGTTTATGCCGACGCTTTGATTGCTTTCCGGGGGGTCGATCTGCCGCTCCATCCCCTTTTTCCTCGTTGTCACTTCCTTTAGGGGTATCCACCATGTACACATCATGAGATGAGGTGGCTGTCCAATGCCCTATGGGCGTTGGTTCATAGGTATCTCCTGCATCGTCATCCATGCTGTCGATGTCTGCGGAGTCGAAGTTGAGCACGTCATTTAGGTTGTCGACAGTGGGTACCAAGTGGGTGGTGGGTGGGCTTTGAATTTCTTCATCGTCCGTATCCCATCCTTGCTGACCGTAGTTCATCCAGGACTCTCCTAATAAAGAGAGAGACTTGAGAGAGTTCAGGATATCGCCAAAAGGCGAGTGCTGAAAGATGTCCGCGGCGGTGAACTCCATTATCGGCGCCCAATCGGATTCGATTGGCAGGGGCGCGGGGGAGGAGCCCGGACCCTCGGAGTCACGGGTCATGCAGAGTGCGGGGCTGGCGTTCGGATCGATCGCCTTATAGATCGCAGCCCCCGAGGTGACGTCCAACCACTCATCCTCGATCGGCGCAATAGGCTCCGAGTTAAGGGTCGGAACCGGTGCGGGTGCGGCCTCCAGGACACTGTTCAGAGGCAGAGCTAGATCATGCCCCTCAGGATAGTGCGGCGCGCTTGGCCGTGGCTCGAATCAGTCGAAGATCAAGTCTCCGCGGATATCAGCCGTGTAGTTTAAGCTTCCAAACTTGACTTGATGGCCAGGGGCGTAGCTTTCGATCTGCACCAGGTGGCCAAGCGAATTGGCCCGCAGAGCGAAGCCGCCAAAGACGAAGATCTGTCTAGGGAGAAAAGTCTCACCCCGGACCACATCGTTGTTGATGATCAAAGGAGCCATTGGGCCTAAAGGCGACGACACAGAGGAACTCTCAATGAAAGCACCAATGTCGGTGTCAAAACCGACGGATCTCGGGTAGGGGGTCCCGAACTGTGCGTCAAGGCCAGATGGTAACAGGAGACAAGGGACACGATGTTTTTACCCAGGTTCGGGCCATCTCGATGGAGGTAATACCCTACTCCTATTTGATTATTATTGATGATATGGGTAGTACAAGAGTAGATCTACCACGAGATCAAGGAGGCTAAACCCTAGAAGCTAGCCTATGGTATGATTGTTGTGTATGGAGTTTTTTTTGTCCTACGGACTACAACCCTCCGGTTTATATAGACACCGGATAGGGTTAGGGTTACACAGAGTCAGTTACAATGGTAGGAGATCTTGAATATCCGCATCGCCAAGCTTGCCTTCCACGCCAAGGAAAGTCCCATCCGGACACGGGACGAAGTCTTCAATCTTGTATCTTCATAGTCCAGGAGTCCGGCGAAGGTTTAGTCCGGTTACCCGAACACCCCCTAATCCAGGACTCCCTCAGTAGAGTTGCAATCTCAAAGGATCACCACATGGATAAAGTGATGCTTGTTGCACTACAAAAAAATACACTTCCGTGATGATACGTGTTTGTCACACTAGGTCGCGTTTTCTGTCATGCATGTACATCCATGACAAATTTATGACAGAATCAAGATAGTCATTCCTGTGCTGTCGTAGAAGTGTTCCATGACATTACGAAAATTATCGTCACCGAAGTGTCCACTTCCATGACGATAAATCGCGCGTCACATAAGTGCTTTCGTCAAGGGTGACCGACACGTGGCATCCACCGTAATGGAACGACGTTAAGCTATCGGGTCGGGTTTTGGATCCGATAACCCCTTAACAGCCCCGACCAATGGGTATTTTCCACGTGTAAAATCATCATTGGCTGGAGGAAACACGTGTCGGCTCATCGTTGGGACAGATGTCAATCACTCATTGGACGGAAGGCGCCTACGATACGTCAACACGTGGCACGGCCCAACAGGGGCCCATTCCTGTGAAAAGGCCGAACCGTTTGACTTGGTCAAAAGCTGGCGGGCCGGCCCATGGAAAGCCTGTTAATGACTTGTTCGAATATAGCCCATTTACAGCCCGCTAACCCAAGGCCCGTTACGCCCTATCCGAACTAGGGCCAGTAGCGTCATCTAGGCCATCCAATATGATTCCAGCCCGTTTTCACTTCTGGCCCATGTATGGCCCATGACGTTTTTCGGCCCATATGAGGCCCTATGTAACTCTTTTCCTACTAACGGCCCTTGGTGAACGTGGCCCGTAATGAACAATGTATCACTTTACACCCATTAACGGCCCGTGGTGAAACTGGCCCGTAATGAACAGTGTATCACTTTATACCCATTAACGACCCGTTATTCCGTTGGGCCGTTTCCAGCCCATGTTATCTTTCGGCCTTCTCAGAGCCCGTTTATTCTAGGGCTCATTTCCAGCATTCGTTTACTTACGGCCCGTCACTGTCATTTTCTGCTTGTGGGCCAAATTCAGCCCGTGGTTACAGTCGGCCCGTTTGTGGTCCGTTAATATGTTGGGCCGATTTCATAGCGTCATCAAATACGGCCTATTAACGATGGCCCGTTATGATCGGCCCATGAACAGCCGATTCCAACTCTAGCCCGTTTACGGCCATAATGCGGTCTGTTTGGCCCATGTTTGGCCACTCGATTATACGACCCGTATAAGGCACATTGATAATATGGCCCGCAGAAGGCCCATTGTTTCTACGGCCCGTAGAAGGCCCATTGTTTCTACGGCCCGTAGAAGGCCCACTGTTTCTACGGCCAGTAGGAGGCCCAGTGTCACTACAGTAAATATTAGCCCATGGTTATTGTGGCCTAGTTTAAAAAAATAGGTTATTGCAGCCACTAGCTAACCGCGGAAAAAGAACTGCAATGACTACAAGCAAACAAATAAACAAGACAACAAGGAAATAAATAAGCAAGCAACTAACGCTAGACTATCACGGCTATTACACATATTACATCCACTAGGCATCAAAGTTCGCCACCAGTGCAAATATAGGGAACAAAGCAGCATATCATATACACTGATTGTCAAAGTTGGCGACCAGCGCAAATAAACGTCGTATTAAAACAAATCCAGAACTGAAACCACTTCAGAAGATCTCAAGAAACAATATCCTGGGTACCCATAATGCTGGCAAGATGCTTAGCAAGCTTATTAGTTTTCTCTTGTTTGGTGCTTAAATCCTCCAGCGCTTGCTATTGCACCAGAAAATATGCATCTGAATTCTGCAGGGACTTCCTCAATCCTTTAGCTTCCTGTCGCGGCACATCTGATCGATGTCTTTCAACTTGAAGTTGAGACTCAAGAAGACAAACTGATTCAGGCAGCGAGTTCGAAGAGCTTGTGCCAGCAGTAGTGGCCAGTAACTCGAACACTACATCAAGACAGGACTTTTGGGTTCCCTCACTATCGTCAAGATAGTTTTTATCAGCTTTCTTGGAGACCAAAAGGGATTTCTCACTATCTTGAACCTTATCTGCATTACTTCCTTTACCATTGGATAACGCGGTACTGTTCTCCAATATTTTGTCCGCATTCTAAAAGAGAAACAAGCAGACACATGACATGTTTACCATGTTGTATATGAAACTCATTTTGGTAAATGAGTTCAGTAGTAAAGTGGACAGGATAACAACATGAAACAAACATATATCTATGTACCATGGTCACTTTATGGTCTATATCATTCTAGTTTTTGTTGCCAAATCAAGATAGAGACACAGTTCAAATAATATTTGTTCAAGACAAAGCAGAATAGACAGAATATAAGTGTGGGTAACTATAGAGCAATAACAACACTTGTAATGTGCATGACATGAGAACATAACTGTTTATTCAATTGAAACTGAAATCAACATAGAGCAGGTTACAACAGCAAACCAGTTAAAGAAACAGGTTTAAAACATACATGTTGCGCCATTGGAGTTTCAATTCCATCCTTCAAATTTGAAAATAGTTGGTATGAGTAAATACAGTCGTGCAAGAGCAAAGGAGTATGAACCATAGCTACAGAACATGGCCTAAGAACAAATCTTCTTCTCCTTTAAGCATTGAGTTGGGATTCGGAGTGGTGGTCCTTGTGCTTTGGGCACTGCAGTTCCCTTACTAACTGCTCGTGTTTGGGTGCTCTGTGGTAGAGACGGTGTTGTGTCAGCTGGAACTGGGTTACTATCTGCCGGGGTTCGGGTTAGAAGGGGTGTAGCTGGTTCTCTGTCCAACTGGGTAGGGGTACAATCTGCGAGAGTCTGGGTTATGTGTGGTGGATCTGGTCCTTGGGCAAGTACAACCGTGGTTCTATCTGCATCAACTGGTAGCACTATCTTTTCTGAAGACCGTGTTGTTACTCCCTTAGATACTGCCTCATGCTCTTCAATTCAAATGGCTGATAAACAAGAAAAGTAATTGAAATTATAGACATTGTATGATCGACAGGTGCAATGGATAGTGGGGAATAAAAGAGGGCATGAAATAATGCATATTTATGTTGTCTAACCAAACAGGATAGCATGCCACAATTTCACATATATGATGGCTAACTAAACCGGATAGCATGACACAATTTCACATTATGATGGCTAACTAAAAAAGATGGAAAGACATAGTTCAAAATATGGGACTATGTAAACAGGATGACATGACATAACTATATAATGTGTTTATTAAATAGGTTGGCATGCCATAATTCACATATATTCACGGATAGAATGCCATAATTCAAAATATGATGACTGTAAACACTAAACAGCATGAGATGATATAGCTATATGATGTCTTTATTAAATGGGTTGACATGCCATAATTGAGATAGATGATGTGTATGTACTATGTAAACATGATGCCATGATATAATTCAAATGTATGATTTATAGTAAGCAAGTAAGCAGATGGCAATCCATATATGATGTAAAAACTAAGCAATGTAAGACAACATGCATGACATGGGTAATATAACCCTGCCAAGTTTGAGCATAGACCTCATGGGGAAAATAGGACTGGTCATCAGTCTTTGAATCCTCCTCTGAGGAGCTCTTTGTAACCAGCAAGATGTCTGCTTTAGCAGGTAGCATTGTTTGCTCTGAATACCTTGTTTTCACTCCAGATACTTCCATCACCGCTTCAAATGGCTGATGAATAGGAAGAGTAGTTGAATATACAAACGTTGTCGACAAATGGAACACGTAATACAAAAAATGATAGCATGATATAATTCACATACATGATGATTGGCTAAACAGCATGGCATTGCATAATTCACATATATAATGCCTTTGCAAAGAAAACATGTAAAAGTGAGCTTCTTGTTACTTACCCGAATCCGGAGCTCTCCAGGAGCATTTACAGATCTTCCCTGTAGCGTGTCCGATGCCGCCACATTCTACCGAGCCGAGGAGGGCAGCTCGACGGAGAAGGTGTTCTGGTCTCAGTATGCTGAGGCCGGACACCCAGTGCCCCTGAGCGACCAGCTGAAGCAGCTGGTCGAGCTCCACAAGGCGGCCGAACAGGCCATGAAGGGCCTCATAGTTTGGTTGTGGCCTAGAGAGGCTCTGCCTGGGAGCTACTTCGGGCTGGTGCGGCGGCTGGTGGAGGCCTGTCCAAGGCTCGAGGTCATCAAGCGCTCCGTTTGCATTGAAGGTGCCCGTAGGGCCCTTGCCCGCGCTCAGGTGCACTGGGGCAAGCTGGATGGTGAGAAGCTTGTGAAGGACGGGCCACCGCCGGGGAAGGAGCATAGCAAGCCCGAGAACTGTTATAAGGACGTTCTGAAGGGTGCCCGCCTTGTTACGGATGAATGTTCCATGGATGTAATTTTAGATTAAACTCGCTCTTGTTATCCTGTGCGCTGAAAACTTGTTCATGTGCGCTTAAGCAATGCATTTTGAATTTAAAATATTACCTTCTGTGCGGCCGTTTATCAAATTTGAGAGATGGCGAGTCGTCAGCTTCTGCCCCCGTGCCACTAGTGCTGGGTGTTTGGGAGAAACCTGAGCGCTCTTTTTCCCATGTATGGGTCCTTCGAGGGAGGCGCTCAGCACAACGAACAAGGCAATCGGACTATAGTGCTTGAACACTCTCACTTAGCCATCGAATTCTATAATTTTAAATTTCGGCGAAGCCCCTAGTGTTCGGAAGACCGAGTTCGGGGCGCTATCCACGCCTTTGGCTGGACAAAGCCGACTCCTCGCTCTAAGCGGCATAAGTCTTTAGGGACTCGAAAAACCTCTCGAATAGCGACCAGTCTCTCGCTTCATCATGACAGTCAGTTTTAGCTTTCTCTACTGAGGTGCTCCGCCCAGCTCAACTGGGGCACAATCGCAGTAGTTCTCCTAGTGCTACCTTAGACGATACAACGGAACGTAAGGCACCAAAACATAGGAGCCGCGCAAACCCAACTACTGACCCAAGACATGAGTCGGAGCCGATGCATATAATGCTATAAGTTCGGGGTGCCGCACTTGTTAAAGTGTTCGGACTTCTCACACCATATAAGGCGGTACTGAAGCCCCTGGCGTATTGACCGTACCAAAGTGTACGGGTGCAACATGTCGTTAATGAACATATATTTGTAAGAAACAGTAATGCGAAAGTAGACAAAAGCTACGCATTGTTTATAGAAAGGCTGCGATCAAAGCAGGACGATACAAATAGTGCTATAAGCAAAAGTGGGACTATTTAACATGTCCTATCCATGGGCAGTTTGCGGAATAGTATGCAAAACAGGTATACTGCTCGTGATAGAGACCACGTGGGAGTTATATAATGCGGCGTAGCTTTTCTGCTTCCCTGGTTCTTGCATCATTTGAGCGGCAGTTGGATTGACGAACAGGTCTTCCGAAGTATGGAGTCCCGAAAGTAAGAGAAAATAAAGAAATTGGCAGCCCCTGGTGCGGTTTAATCCGTGTTTCGGGCGTGCCGTGATGGTGCCCCTCCCCCTGTGCCCATGGTATTTCGAGAGCGTAGTTATGTACGCGAGGCACTGGTTCGCTAGTTCGCGAGGGCTGGGGTTGGGGCCGCGTTGCTACGCCTGCTCGAAACGTGCCAGGCGGTCTTGTTGTAGGTTACTCCGAGCGCGCTTGACGATGTCCGGACGTTTAACCGCCGGACTGGAGAGATGTCTTGAGAGGCTGCTTTGTACTTCCGCTGCGAGGGCCGCCGTGTGTTCCTCCGTTCGGAGGGAGCGTTCGGTGTTTCCATTGACCATGATTACTCCTCGAGGGCCTGGCATCTTGAGCTTAAGGTATGCGTAGTGCGGCACCGCATTGAACTTTGCGAATGCAGTTCGCCCGAGCAGTGCGTGATAGCCACTGCGGAACGGGACTATGTCGAAGATTAACTCCTCGCTTCGGAAATTGTCCCGAGTTCCGAAGACCACTTCAAGTGTGACTGAGCCTATACAGTTGGCCTCTACACCTGGTGTGACGCCTTTAAAGATCGTTTTGGTGGGCTTAATCCTCGAGGTATCTATGCCCATTTTCTGCACTGTATCCTGGTAAAGCAGGTTCAGGCTGCTGTCGCCGTCCATAAGGACTCCTGTGAGATGAAATCCGTCAATAATTGGGTCTAGAACCAATGCGGCGAATCCGCCATGACGGGTGCTAGTGGGGTGGTCCCTTCGATCGAAGGTGATCGGGCAGGAGGACCATGGGTTGAACTTTGGGGCGACTGGCTCCATCGCATATACGTCCCTTAACGCAGGCTTCCGTTCCCTCTTGGGGATGTGGGTTGCGTATATCATGTTCACCGTCCGCACTTGTGGGGGAAAACCCTTCTGTCCACTGTTGTTCGGCGGCCGGGGCTCCTCCTCGTCATCGCTACGCAGCCCCTTGCCTCTATTTTCGGCATTTAGCTTGCTGCCTGCTTGAACACCCAACAATCTCTGTTGGTGTGATTGGCTGGCTTTTCGGGGGTGCCATGTATTTGGCATAAGCGATCGAGTATTCGGTCCAAACTGGACGGGCCCTGACTATTTCTTTTGAATGGCTTTTTCCGCTGACCGGATTTATAGCCTCTGAATCCGGCATTGACTGTCGTATCCTCGTTGTTGTCGCTGTTAACGCGGCGCTTTTGCTTATTCCGACGCGACCTGCCACTGTTATCCTTGGTGTCTGAACTACCAAGGTTCTTGGTCAAGTTATTGCTACAAGCTAGCCATGTGTCTTCTCCCGCGCAAAAGCGGGTCATGAGTGTCGTGAGGGCTGCCATAGATTTCGGCTTTTCCTGTCCAAGGTGCCGGGCAAGCCACTCGTCGTGGATATAATGCTTGAAGGCTGCTAGGGCCTCAGCGTCTGGACAGTCGACTATTTGGTTTTTCTTTGTTAGGAACCGTGTCCAGAATTGCCTGGCCGATTCCTCTGGCTGCTGAATTATGTGGCTTAGGTCATCGGCCTCTGGTGGTCGCACATAGGTGCCCTGGAAATTGTCGAGGAATGCGGCTTCCAGGTCCTCCCAACACCCGATTGATTCTGCTGGCAAGCTGTTAAGCCAATGCCGAGCTGGTCCCTTGAGTTTGAGTGGGAGGTATTTGATGGCGTGTAGATCGTCGCCGCGGGCCATGTGGATATGAAGGAGATAATCCTCGATCCATACCGCGGGATCTGTTGTGCCATCGTATGATTCGATTTTCACGCGTTTGAAACCCTCAGGGATTTGATGATCCATTACTTCATCTGTGAAGCATAGGGGGTGTGCGGCGCATCTGTATTGGGCTATATCACGACGCAGCTCAAATGAGCTTTGTCCATTGTGTCCGGCCCGGTCGGATTTATTATATCTGGAGTGACGATCACCGTCACGTGCTGTGGGGTGTCCGCGCGATCCATAGATCGATCTTGTTTGCTTTGCCTTGTCCTCCAATATATCTCACAGGTCTGGCGCATTCTCCCGTGCCTTAAAATGTTTTGAACGGCGCCGGGGTGCGGCTTGAGTGGAGGGCCGAGAGGCCTCTCTGTCGCGGCCACGAGGTGGCCGTTCGGCCGTATCATGCGCTGGTGATGTAGGTTTAGGTGCTTCCTCGTCTAATCGGGGTAGCAGCCTGCGCTTGGGGTAGCTCTTGGAGGGGCGTTCGAGTTCATACTCTTCGGCCGCAAGGACTTCAGTCCATCTGTCGGCTAGAAAATCTTGATCATCTCTAAGCTGTTGCTGTTTTTTCTTAAGGCTGCTTGCCGTGGCCATAAGCCTGCGTTTGAAATGCTCTTGTTCGACGGGATCCTCTGGCACGACGAATTCGTCGTCGTCGAGGCTTGCCTCGTCTTCGGAGGGAGGCATATAATTATCATCCTCGACCTCTCTGTCTGCCGCTCTCTCGTGAGGGATGGCTTCTCCATCCTCCTACGCTGAATCTTGCTGGAGGGGGTATTCTTCGGCGCCATCCGTAGTATTATTATCTCCTGTGCCAGAATCACCGTTTTTGCTTTGGCGGGATTTGGAGCGGCGCCGCTGACGCCGGCGCTTAGGCTGATTCTTGGAGGGGTCATCCCCCACTGTTCCATTGCCATCTCCTTCTTTTGGTGTATCTACCATGTATATGTCATACGACGAGGTGGCCTTCCAGTGCCCTATAGGTGCTGGTTCTTGGTCGTCTCCTACATCGGCATCCATACCGTCGATGTCTTCGGAGTCGAAGTCTAGCATGTCGGTTAAATTATCGACAGTGGCTACAAAGTGGGTGGTGGGTGGGCTTTGAATTTATTCGTCGTCCGTATCCCAACCTTGCTGACCGCAATTCGGCCAGGGCTCTCCTGATAAAGAGAGAGACTTTAATGACTTCAGAATATCGCCAAAGGGCGAGTGCTGAAAGATGTCCGCGGCGGTAAACTCCATGATCGGCGCCGAATCGGATTCGATCGGCAGGGGCGCGGAGGGCTTGGAGTCCGGAGAGGAGTCCGGCCCCACGGAGTCACGGGCCTTGCGGAGTGCGGGGCTGGTGTTCGGCTCGATCACCGTTGGGATCACAGCCCCCGAGGCGGCGTCCAACCACTCGTCCTCGATCGGCGCAGTTGGTTCCGAATCAAGGGTCGGAACCGATGCGTACGCGGCCTCCAGGGCACTGTTCGACGGCAGAGCTAGATCATGCCCATCGCGATAGTGTGGTGCGCTCGGCTGTGGCTCGAATCCGTTGAAGATCAAGTCCCCGCGGACGTCAGCCGTGTAGTTTAAACTTCCAAATCTGACCTGATGGCCAGGGGCGTAGCTTTCGATCTACTCCAGATGGCCAAGCGAATTGACCCGCAGTGCAAAGCCGCCGAAGACAAAGATCTGTCCGGGGAGAAAAGTCTCACCCTGGACTGCATCATTATTGATGACCGGAGGAGCCATCGGGCCTAAAAGCGATGACACAAAGGAACTCTCAATGAAAGCACCAATGTCGGTGTCAAAACCGGCGGATCTCGGGTAGGGGGTCCCGAACTGTGTGTCTAGGCGGATGGTAACATGAGACAAGGGACACGAAGTTTTACCCACGTTCGGGCCCTCTTGATGGAGGTAAAACCCTACGTCCTGCTTGATTAATATTGATGATATGGGTAGTACAAGAGTAGATCTACCACGAGATCAAGGAGGCTAAACCCTAGAAGCTAGCCTATGGTATGATTGTTGTATGTTGTCCTACGGACTAAAGCCCTCCAGTTTATATAGACACCAGAGAGGGTTAGGGTTACACAAAGTTGGTTACAATGGTAGGAGATCTAAATATCCACATCTCCAAGCTTGCCTTCCACGCCAAGGAAAGTCCCTTCCGAACACGGGACGAAGTCTTCAATCTTGTATCTTCATAGTCCAGGAGTCCGGCTGAAGATATAGTCCGGCCATCCGGACACCCCCTAATACAGGACTCCCTCAGTAGCCCCCGAACCAGGCTTCAATGACGACGAGTCCGGCATGCTAATTGTCTTCGGCATTGCAAGGCAGGTTCCTCCTCCAAGTACTTCATAGAAGATTTTGAACACCAAAGACAGTGTCCGACCCTGCAAAATAAGTTTCCACATATTGCCATAGAGAGAATAATATTTACACAAATCTAATCTGCTGACGTATTCCGTAGCATGACATCACACCACGGCCAAGTCTTTATTCAAATCATTTTTACTCCCCCACCTCAGCGCGTTTCGCGAGGCGGTTTCCTTGGCACGTCTTGTCAAAGAGAGATCGTGTCCCCTTATTTACGGGATTCTCATCAATACGGACATGGGTAACCCAATCGTGCCCGTTGGCACGTTTTCTGGATTAAAGGCGAGAACCAAACGGTTACGGGGAGGGCCCTTGGTATTCCACCTCTTATAAAGAGACCAAGGCCTTGCTCCTTCTTTTCAATCTCAAACGAGTTCACCCTTCGCCTCGAGTTCCAACACCCAAGGTTCCAGATTTCAGGCGCTTCGGATCTTCGACAATGTCCGGTTCCGACCTTCGAGGCCGATGGGCACCCTCTTCTGTTACAAAGCAGGACGTGCTAAAGCTGAGAGAGGCCAGGTTCTTGACCGGCGAAATCTCGCATAGGTTACCTGCTCAAGGGAAGGTCGTTTCCACTCCCAGGCCTGGTGAGAGCATGGTGTTCATGTCTCACTTCCTTCGGGGGCTAGGCTTCCCAATGGACCCCTTCGTGAGGGGGCTCATGTTCTATTACGGGTTGGAATTTCACAACTTAGCTCTGGAGTCCATCCTCCACATTTCCTCTTTCATCGTCGTGTGCGAAGCCTTCCTCCGTATTAATCCCCACTTCGGACTATGGCTCAAGACCTTTAAATTAATGCCGAAGATGATCGAGGGGCGGCATGCAGAGTGCGGAGGCGCTGTTATAATCAAGAATGCTGATGCTCCATGGCCCGAGGGCTCTTTCCAAGAGGAGTTCAGCTTATGGCAACAAGAGTGGTTCTATATCACCGCTCCCAGGGGCACCAAGTGGGTGGCACCATCTTCCTTTCGTTCGGGTCCCCCACCACAGCTAGCGTCATGGGTCAATAAAGGACTTGACTAGGGGTCATCCAAGGACGTGCCCTTGTTGCAGGGCCGCATCAGGGATTTTCTTAGAAAGTGACTTTAGCCTGGTCAAAGTGACGCAGGTCATGCTGATACGCCGAACCCTGCCCAGGAAACGTCGCTCCCTCCGCCTGTGGGAGTTTAATCCGGAGGGACCGCGAGCTCTCCAGCATTTCATGGGCACAACGCCCGTGGAGATGTATAAATTGTTCTTCGGATCACAAGTGATGTGTCCGGACTTGACCGAGGACGCGGGATTGAGCTGCAATCGCCCGGATACTAAAGTAAGTAGCCTTGTGCCCGGACTTGCTATCCGTATATTTGCCATGAAACATGTTTCTAAAGAACTGTTCTTTAAACAGGAGTGGATAGCAAAAGCAAAGCTTATCAGGTGTCCGGCTCCCCTCCCCGAGACCACGCCGGATCCCGTGCTGGTCAGGATGTTGAAGATTGTTCCTTTTAAGGAAAGCAAGGGAGGGGACAAGGAAACTACGGCCTCCTCGAAGGAGGCTGTTCAGAGGGAAGGAATCGAAAATTCCACTCCTCAAGGAAAGAAGAGGACCGCCTCTGGAGACCCGAAGGCAGTGGCCTCAAAACGGGGGAAGATATCTTCGTTAGAGGGTCCTGCGCCGGGGGATACCTCGTCCGAGCTATGCCCTCAAGGGGGCCAGCCCTCCACTGAGCCGTAAGTAGAGAGAGGTTTTTCCTTTGAGAAGAATCCTTGTTTTATATCTGAGAAGAGTAACCGAAAATTTACCTTGTAGTTCGGACCTCAGCCCTTCTCAGCAGAGCTCGTCTTTGGGGGATCTTCTTCCGGAGATGATGGAGAGCGGAACGCCTCCC
Organism: Aegilops umbellulata; assembly: GCA_032464435.1. Lineage (NCBI taxonomy): Eukaryota > Viridiplantae > Streptophyta > Magnoliopsida > Poales > Poaceae > Aegilops > Aegilops umbellulata. The sequence goes on from CP136060.1 coordinate 250,782,183, forward strand.
CCTGCCGAACTGCCTAGAGAGGCGGGCGACCCTGAGGTATCATCGCGGAGGGTTTCTCCGAATCCGGCAGGGCCGGAAGGCAGCCGTATGGCCTCCCAAGGCTCTCCGCGTCCGTCCTTCGAGAAAGGTCATAGGACGAATCCGGCACCGTCCGGTGCTCGGTCGGGGGAGCTGAAGAATCTGCTAGGGCGAGCATTTATCTCAGAGGAGCATCGTGCATTGATGGGCACGGTGATTGAAAGGGTTTCATCCGAGGAAAGCGGATTGCACGAGGCCGTCAGAAGTTTACTGACGGGTTTTGAGGTACGCGGAATAACGCGCCCTTTTTTAACAGTGGCGCATTAACAAGATGCGCCCTGTGCACATAGTAGCCCCTGAGACTCTGTGCGTTGTCAAATTTGACGGCGCGCAGAGGATCATAACCCCAGGTCTAAAATTCTGTCTTCGTATGTAGGTGACGAATTGTCCGGCGTCCGGCCGGACTAATGGGTTTGCCGAGCTAAAGCGGCAACTTGACGTGGCAGAAGCCGACATCGTGCTTGTTAACAAGCGGCTTGACGAGGCGCAAGGTATTTAACCCCTCTAGTGTCACCTGGTAAGAGGAGCCTATGCCAGTATCTTACCCTGTGTGTGCTTGATGCAGATGGTGCGGCTGCCATGGAGAGTCTTCGGGCAGAACTTGCCCGAGCCAAGGAACAAGCCAGAAAAAGTGATGCGGCTGCCAAGAAGGCCCTTGAGGAGCTGAGAGCCGAACAGGCTGCTCACTGTCGAAGCAGGAAAGAGATGGCCGAGATGGCCGTGAAGCTAAAGAGCGTTGCTGACCGTTGGAGGCTTCTGGAAAAAGAAGATCGGGCGGAACAGACGCACTTGAAGAAGGCCGTTGCCGATGCCAAGGATGCTCGCTCTGCGATGAGAGCTGCGAAGGAGGAGCTCCGAGAAGCCGGAGAGATCGCGGCTGGAAAGCCCTTTATGCTGCGGAGGAAGTTTTGTGATCCTAAGCATGCTCCGTTGGACCGGCTGTGGAGTGCGACGGGCACCTATCTGGATTTGGCGGCAAGTGCTGCTGATGCGACCGAACACTTTAGAGATCAAGAAGATCGCGAAGTGGAGAAACTCTTCTAGTCGCAGTTCCACAATCCAGAGCGTCCACTGTCAGTGGCCGATCGTCTGGCCGAATGGACCGAGCTGAATAGGTTGTCCGGACTCGCCATGAAGTGCGTCATGAATCATCTGTGGCCGGAGAGATCGGAGCCGAAGAGTTATTTCAGCTTGGTGCAGCAATTCCTTGGTGCGGTGCCGCGTATCAATGCAATGAAGAGGTCAGCATGCATAGAGGGCGCACGGGTGGCTCTTGCCTGTGTCAAGACATACTGGGCGGAGATGGAGACCACCGTTGTTGCATACCGAGATTCGGACAAAAGCCGAGTACCTTCCGAGCACTATTTTCAGGAAGTCCTTCAAGGCGCTCGTGTAAGAGAGACGCAGTGCTCGAAGGATGCTATGTTCTAATAGCATATTTCGTTGTAAAGAAATATTTTGATAAATTGCAGAAGCCTTTTATACTTGTGCCTTCAAGTATTTGAAACACCTCCTGTGCGGCCGTTTTAAGATATATATATATATATATATAATCTGAAAGATGGCAGTCGTCGGCTTCAGCCCCCACGCACATAGTGCAGGGGTGCTCGCAGAAGGCGCATTTTCACACTTGATCGAACGTCTTGGTCCTACAAAGGAGGTGATAGCACAGCGAGCTAGGAAACCAGACTATAATGCTTTATCACTTTCACTTAGCCATAGGAGCTTGACAGTGAGGCTACTTAGATAGCCCCTGGTGGCGCATGCGCTCGCCCGAAGTCGGGGCGCATATGTGCCTGGCCGGCAAACGGCCCTTCGTTAATGCGGAGGAATCCTATAGATTCCGGTGAGTCATCGAGTGGTTGACCAGTCTCACGCTATATCATGACAGTCAGTTTTCGGCTTTCTCTACTAAGGTGCTCGCCTGGCCGAACCGGGGCACAATCGCAGTAGTTCTCCTGGTGCCGCCTTAGCCGATAGTGCGGAACGTAAGGCAGCAAAACACAGGAGCCGAGCAACCCAACATTTGACCAAAGACATGATTCGGATCTGATGCATATAAGGCCAAACTCGCGACGCCGAACACTCCCTAAGGTATTCGGTCTTTATGAGTGCGGGCGGGACAACGCCCTTGGTTATAAGCCCCTAGTGTCCAGGTACGCGCAAAATTCCTGACGTGGCCACATGCCAAGACACCAGTCCCCTCCTTGATTATAATGAAAAACCGGAGGATGTGTATCAACAAGAGACAGTAAAAAAGGTTTACGCAGGGTCTTAATCTGAAAAGAATCCTTAGACCGGGTCCCTGCTGCACGTCTGCGCCTGTGTCTCCGTTGTGCCGTATCCTGGACGGGCGCAGCATGATGTTCATCTATAAAAGAGAGGAACTTAGTTGAAAAAAAGTTCGTGCCGAACAAAAGTTATACTAAATAAGCAAAGTATAAATTGAAAAGGGTAAAATTGAGCTTGATTGTCTCATATTGTATATGTGCGGAGCCCCTAGCGCAGGGGTATACAGCTATTAAGCCTTTATTAATGATATGTTTACGCCGGACTCGTCCAGCCGTGTCCATGGTCTTAGTTTGGATGTTTTTGGCTGATGAAGCCGTATTATTGTGGGGTTGTTAAGGCAGCCGCACGATCCTCCGCATGGGGGGCGCGTTTGATGTCTCCCTTTAGTGAGATGATGCCTCGTGGACTGGGCATCTTAAGCGTAAGAGATGCGTAATGCGGTATTGCGTTAAAGCGGGCGAAAGCTTCGCGTCCCAGTAGTGCTTGATAGCGACTTGAGAATGGGACGATGTGGAAAGTTAGCTTTTCGTGGCGGAAGTTATCAGGGAAGCCAAATATAACTTCAAGCCGGAGAAAACCCATGCAATGGGTATCCGGACCTGGCGTTACCCCTTGAAAGGAGGTTTTGCTGTGGCGAATTCTTGTTGGGTCTATCCCCATGTGGCGGATTGTGTCCAGATATATCAGGTTTAGACTGCTGCCGCCGTCCATCATGACATTTGTAAACTGGAGTCCGCCAATTATTGGATCGAGTACCAAGGCAGTCCAGCCTGCGTTTCTAATACTTCTAGAGTAATCCCGATGATCAAAGATGATTGGTTTTGACAACCAGTGGCGGGATTCCTTTGGGATAGGCCGTATGGCGCGTACCTTTATGGGTGCCGCACATTTTGTTATGTGAAGTAAGTTTACTGTTTTTACTTCTTGTGGAAAATTCTTTTGTTTCCTGGTGCTCTGCTTGTGGGGTTCGTCATCGTCTTCGCTTGGTGTGTCGAGCCCCTTGTGTTCGGCGTTGAGTCTGCCGGATTGCTTAAAAACCCAGCAATCTCTGTGGGTATGGTTTGCAGGCTTCCCAGGAGTACTGTGTAGATGACATATCTTGTCTAAGATTTTGTTTAAGTTGGACAACTCGTCCCTATTATATTTGAGGGGCTGCCTTTTCTGATTCTGCCGCGAGCTTTTGAATCCGGCATTGACTGTCGTGCTCTTCGGACTATTTGCCTTAGTCCGGCGCTGGTCCTTGTTGCGTCGCGGTTTTCCGTTTCCATCCCAAGTATCGGATGTACTTGGGTTGCTGGTGCTACATCTTGCCAACCAGCTGTCCTCTCCTGCGCAAAAGCGGGTCATGAGGCTTGTTAATGCGGCCATTGTTCTTGGCTTTTCTTGGCCGAGGTGTCTGGTAAGCCATTCATCTCGGACATTATGCTTAAAAGCTGCTAAGGCTTCGGCGTCCGGACAGTCGACTACCTGATTCTTTTTAGTAAGAAATCTATTCCAGAATTGCCGAGCTGACTCTCCGGGCTGTTGAGTTATGTGACTGATATTGTCTGCATCCGGAGGGCGGACATAGGTCCCTTGAAAATTTGCTCGGAAAGCGTCCTCGAGCTCTTCCCAACTTCCAATTGTGTTTTCAGGAAGGCTTTTGAGCCAATGCCGGTCTGGCCCTTTAAGCTTCAGGGGTAAGTATTTTATGGCGTGGAGGTCATCTCCTCTGGCCATATGTATGTGGAGGATATAATCCTCAATCCAGACTCCGGGGTCTGTTGTTCCGTCGTACGCCTCTATGTTTACGGGCTTAAATCCCGCTGGAATTCATAATCTAGGACCTCATCGGTAAAACATCAGGGGTGTGCGGCACCACTGTATTTCGATGTGTCGTGATGTTCGGATACTGGTTTTGTTGCATTTCTTACGAGAGCTTGCTTTCTTGGCCCATAAATAGATCTGGCTAGGCCATCTTTTTGATGCGGATCCTTGAGTGGATCGCGTGCTGGCTTGTGTGCGGCGCCGCTTGCCGCTCGATGCTGGCCGTGGGGTCGTCTATCCGACCGGGTGGCTTTCTTACTTTTTGACTGTGGGGGCTCTAGGGCCTCCTCATCGAATTCCAGTAGTAGCTTTCGCTTCGGATAACTTTTTGTGCGGCGACTGCCGCCGTATTTGTCTGCGGTGTTGAGTATTTTGCTCCATTTGATTTTGAGTGCGTCTTCCGCGCTTTTGAGCTTCCGCTTCTGTTTTTTCAGGCTACGTGCAGTAGCAACAAGCCTTTTGTGGAGGTTCTTCTGCTCCATGAGCTTATCCGGTGTAAGGTCGTCCGGAATGCCGTTTATGCCGGGGGTGGGTTGTTCGGTTTCTTTATCCGAGTTGCCCTGTTCGGACGGTTGCTCTAAGGCATGCCCGTCGTCCGCCGGCTCATCCTGCTCTATGGCTGGGTCTTCATGGCTGTCGTCTTTATCGAGGCGGGGCTTGGAGCGGCGTTTACGCCGCCGCTTTGATTGATTTTCGAGAGATCGATCCCTCGTTGCATCCCCGTGTTCCTCGTTGTCGCCTTCTTTAGGTGTATCCACCATGTACACATCATGAGATGGGGTTGCTGTCCAATGCCCTATAGGCGTTGGTTCACGTGCGTCTCTTGCATCGTCGTCCATACCGTCGATGTCTTCGGAGTCGAAATTGAGCACGTCGTTTAAATTATCGACAGTGGCTACCAGGTGGGTGGTGGGTGGGCTTTGAATTTCTTCATCGTCCGTATCCCAACCTTGCTGACCGCAGTCCGGCCAGGGCTCTCCTCATAAGGAGAGAGACTTTAATGACTTCAGAATATCGCCAAAGGGCGAGTGCTGAAAGATGTCTGCGGCGGTGAACTCCATGATCGGCGCCCAATCGGATTCGATTGGTAGGGGCGTGGAGGGCTCGGAGTCCGGATAGGAGTCCGGCCACTCGGAGTCACGGGCCTTGCGGAGTACGGGGCTGGTGTCCGACTCGATCGCCGTTGGGATCATAGCCCCCGAGGCGGCGTCCAACCACTCATCCTCGATTGGCGCAGTTAGTTCCGAATCGAGGGTCGGAACCGATGCGTGTGCGGCCTCCAGGGCACTATTCGGCGGCAGAGCTAGATCATGCCCATTGCGACAGTGCGGCACGCTCGGCTGTGGCTCGAATCCATCGAAGATCAAGTCCCCGCGGACGTCAGTCGCGTAGTTTAAACTTCCAAATCTGACCTGATGGCCAGGGGCGTAGCTTTCGATCTGCTCTAGATGGCCAAGCAAATTGGCCCGTAGTGCGAAGCCACCGAAGATGAAGATCTGTCTGGGGAGAAAAGTCTCACCCAGGACTGCATCGTTGTTGATGATCGGAGGAGCCATCGGGCCTAAAAGCGACGACACAGAGGAACTTTCAATGAAAGCACCAATGTCGGTGTCAAAACCGGCGGATCTCGGGTAGGGGGTCCCGAACTGTGCGTCTAGGCGGATGGTAACAGGAGACAAGGGACACGAAGTTTTACCCAGGTTCGGACCCTCTTGATGGAGGTAAAACCCTACATCCTGCTTGATTAATATTGATGATATGGGTAGTACAAGAGTAGATCTACCATGAGATCAAGGAGGCTAAACCCTAGAAGCTAGCCTATGGTATGATTGTTGTATGTTGTCCTACGGACTAAAGCCCTCCGGTTTATATAGACACCGGAGAGGGTTAGGGTTACACAAAGTAGGTTACAATGGTAGGAGATCTAAATATCCGCATCTCCAAGCTTGCCTTCCACGCCAAGGAAAGTCCCTTCCGGACACGGGACGAAGTCTTCAATCTTGTATCTTCATAGTCCAGGAGTCCGGCTGAAGGTATAGTCCAGCCATCCGGACACCCCCTAATCCAGGACTCCCTCAACAGGATTTTTGCCAATCTGGGTGTTTGATTCACAACAATTGGAAGATCACAGGATGCAAAGAAGCATGGTGAGATTAAGTCAAACCACAAGAAAATGTACGGTTATAATGCTATTATGCTACTATCTCTTAGTCTTGTGCTTCATGAATAGGAATTTGAAAAGGAGGACAAGTGAAAATTAAAATTCCTACATTTTTTCTTTCAAGGAGACACTAAAGGAACAGATCCGTGTGCTCAGTGGAAAATATATATAACATGTAGAGTATAAAAAAAGATGTAACAAGTGTACAACCTCTTTGGCGAAGCCATGTCGATCTCAGCGTGATTGGGTTGGCCGGTGAGGATGCTCCGGCTGACTTGGCTGTCAGAGGAGGGGAAGAAGATCTTAGGCATCTGGAGAAGGAGCCCGAGGTACAGCTCCGCTGTGATGGAGGGTTTCGTTGTTGGAGCAGCTCCGGTGAGTTGTACGATGCCGAGGCTGAAGCAGGACAAGAGAGACAACGAACAACGTTAACCTGAGTGGAATTCTAATTGCATCTCCAATACATGACATAAAATACATAACCAAAAAGTGCTAGATGTAAAATACATCAGCCGTTCATCTCTGAACTTAACTGTCGAAACTGAATTTAACTATCGAAACTGAACTTAACTGTCGAAACTGAATTTTGTTGTCGAAACTGAATTTTGCTGTCGAAACTGAATGCACTAGCAAGGTGAGGCTACACGTCGGTCGACTGACTTTTTCATCTCTGGTCAGTCGATTTTGCAGCCGTTGGATACGAAATCAAGGGCCTGCAGTTTATCTTCAACCTCCACCCCCTGAGCCGGCCAAACAGCAGCCCCCCGCGGCCAGCGGCCGGCGGTGCGCCGCCCCGCCCGCCCCGAAAACACTCCCCATCGCCGGTCCGCCGCGGCCCCGGCCATCCCTCTAGCCCCCCCCGCCCCCCGTGCCGAGCTTTTTCTTCGGCGATCCCCATGCTACCGCCCCGCCAACGCCCCGCCACCGCCGGCGACCACCACCCCCATCCTGAACCCTAAGATAGATAGTGGGGTACCTCTCCGGCGAGCCCCCCTCCCCGCTGTGGCTGGTTCTTCCTTAACCCCGGCGGCATCGGAGTGAAGTGTAGCTATATCAGAGAAGCATCGCAAGCAAGAGCAAGAGCGAGAGCAGCAGCGCGAGCAAGAGCAATAGCAAGAGCAGACCAGGCAGGGGACCGAGAGCAAGAGCAGAGCAGCAGCGCGAGCGAGAGCTAAAGCAGCAGCAGGTCCTACTGATGTGGACGTCGCCACCGAGGGAGCGACGCCATGGAGGAAGTGGTCGGCGACGCCGCCGTGGATGGAGTCGCGTCGTGTCGGCTCGGGACCGAGCGCCGGCAGCACCGTGAGATCGAATCAAGAAGAAAATGCAGCGATTAGTGTACAACCTCTTTGGTGGTGCCGATTAGGCTGCAGCTTCATCCGAGGAAACAGTGATGATGAGGCTCTTCTGGTGGTGTAGGTGAAGACGGCGGTGTGGGAATGGAGGTGGTGCGAAAGACGAGGGGAACATCGGGGAAGCTCCTTGGAGTTGGAGCACGGGGTGGCTGAACCGGCGGGACGATGAGATCGATGATGGATCCTCATCCGGTATGGTGGATGAGGGACGTCGAGGTGTTGTTGTGGACGATGTCGTCGGGGAAGAGGCTCCGGCTGGGTGGCGGACGGAGCAGGGTGTGGGGTTTCGTCGCGGGTTTTTGCGGCCTCGGTGTACGAATGGGTGGGCGGATGGGATGGTAGTGGGGAACCATAGCTTAGAGACGCGCTTGTCCGAAATGTGGGGTAAGTTACGAAAGTACCCCCATCGATTTGAGGCGGTTCTTTCGGTTCAGGGGTACCACGGGCATTTTGCGTGTCGGGATTTCACAGGAGGTGGGAGTTTTCGTGCGCGTTGTAATTTAGGAATAGCAAGGCGCGGGTTGAGATGGAGGGAGTTGTCGGAGCACAATGAGACAGAGATATATCTTAAATATTTCGGGCAAACTAGGCGCGGGTTGAAATTTCCGGACAAGCCTAACGTGTACTGTACCAAATCAATGCGCCCTACAAATTTCATTCAAAACTTTGAATTCATGTTATGTTCAATTAAAATATTTTGCTACCTGTATAATGCATGCAACCTACTACTCAAATGAACGTTTTAGTGCATTCCAAACGTATATACTACCGCTTCAATATGAACTAAATTTGAATTCGTTTCTCTATTTGAATAAGATCTACAGTAATGATTGTTGTGAAGTCAAAGCATTTGAATTCGTTTTTCTGTTTTAATAAGATCTACAATCATCATTATTGTCAAGTTAAACCATCGTTTGTGTATTATCTTCACACCACACCACATGATTAGTCTCGAGTTACATATGAACTATGTGTACTATATGAACTCGAACTAGATTTTTTGAATCCACTTTATTTTGATTTCAAATCACATTGCATTTCTAGCTCTAGCTAGATCTTCATAATCTAAACCATGTCTCATATGTATAATGTGTTTATCACATTATGTATGGTGCCCCGCCCCCTACACCTAAAAGTATTTAGATGTGAGTTGCAAACACCACACATTACCACAAATTCAAATAAAATGTGAGAATGTTCGATATATAGTATTGTTTAGATTGTTCGATATTTAGTTGTAAGCTGCAAACGCCACACATTATCACAAATTCAAATAAAATGTGAGATTGTTTGATGTATAGTATGGTTTAGATTGTTCGGCATTTGGCTGTGAGTTGCAAACGCCATGCATTATCACATTATGGTATAATATGTGCACAGCACGTGTATCACCGCTATATTCATGCATGCAATGTTTAAAACACTATGATTTCCTATTCAAATATATGAAACCGCTTTCATATCAAATTATGATCTTTGTTAGTCTCTTACACCCACACAATCCTCTAACCTTTGTAGCTACCACTAACTTTCTCTCGTGCATGCACACGCCCTCCTCGCCCTCCCCCTCCCTCGGCATTCTATCCACCGGGCACATTCATTTTTTTCTTTAGGTCGTTCTCCTAGAGTCTCCACAACTCCTTTCCGACACACACCGATCGATAAACCTCTCTAGCGATGCCTACCTAAAACATACAAACACAGCTTCAATCTCCTCCTTTATGTGTCCTTGCCTCGTGTCTCTCATATGGTCAAACACACGTGTAAACTCTCGCCCCTCTTTTCATCGCTCTCACAACCGCACACTCCTCCCCCTATCTAGCTAGTAGTTGGGCCTCTCGCACCACCTCCTAGCTTCATTCTTTCTGTCTATCCATCTCGCTGGGCCTTATTTTCCTCTAACAAATGGACGTACACCGACCGATCTCTTGCTATACATATAGCTAGCTAGGTCCTTATAACTCGTTTTTACCCACACGTCAATCGATCTACCTCATTAGTTGTGTCTCTCCCTTCCTCCGACAAACAACAATTGATCTACCGATCTAGTTAGGTTTGCTTACCAAACACATGGTTCCCCTTCATCATCCATGGATGCGTCCCGACAGATCTATCACGCACAGGCACACACAGAAACACATCCCCATAGTTATTGATAACATTGCAGTTCCACCCTCAGTTTGTCTAGTAGGCCTCTCCCACCATCTTCGAGAAGCAACTCCATCACCCATCCAGCACTCTACCCCTCTCCCTCTCTCTCCTCTCTCTCTCTCTCTCTCTCTCTCTCTGTGTGTGTGTGTCCCATCATATTTCCCGTCCTTCTGTTATGTATGGATGTCGACCGATCTCCCTCAAGACATAGCTGGGTCTCTCCTTCTCAACACATATATGAGTCGTTCTACCTCTATAGTTAGGCCTCTGCCTACCCCTCCCACCAACCCCTCCCCCCCCACACACACACCGATACATCGAGCGCTCTACTCATGTCTCCCTGCCACACACAAACTTGACGTGTGCCCTCTAACGTTCCGGTAGGCCAGTCGCCCTATATCTTTGACTTGTACACACACACAATTTCGATGGCTCTCTTCATCAATCTCGCACCCACCCACTTGATCCTCTCTTCGACTCTATCGATAGCTATGACCCCTCCCTCTCTTCTCGTGGATTGCCTGGCCCTCTATGTATGATATGGATAGGCCTCCATTTCACACACATTGCATGCAAAATTTTGTTTGAGATGTCATCGACACATATTCCCACAAATAATTCACGAAATCAACCCCCCACCCCGCCCCCACCCCAAAACGAAAAACACTCACGAACGCGGTTTGTATCTCTCACACACACCCACGTAGGTGGGGGACGTGCACAAAGAGAAGAGGTGCATGCACGGCGCACGTACTCCCGTCTCTTTCCCAACCACACGCGCGCGGGTACACGGTGCAGCTCATTTCTGTACGAAAAAGTCAGCCCACGTGGTAATTTGGCACGTGTACTGGTTGTCCACTTGGTGGAGGGAGGATCGTCTACCATGGGTGAACAAACAAATTGCGACTTGACGTGTTATGTTAAAAAAAGAGGCAGACCATGTGGGGCCTACCTTAGAGGCAAGGCTCTATACACTAGAGTACTTTTGATGTGTCCCGTCAACTCGTAGAACGAGGAGAAGCTTCCTTAGTACGCCGTCTCCCCCGCCCACGAGCGCGGTGGCTCGCAGGATGAGGTGAAGCTTGCTTACTATGCCTTACGCCCGCTCCCTCGCCCATGCGCGCGGTGGCTTGCAGGAAGAGGAGAAAAAAATTACTACTCGCTCCGTTTACTCCTCGTCCCTACTACCTTGGTTATAGAGATTATATCATATTGTTTGGAATATATATATATGTCCTTTAGTGGATTTCAATATGAACTACTAGTACATACTCCAAACACTAATGTATATAGACGTATTTTAGAGTGTAGATTCACTCATTTTGCTCCGTATGTAGCACTCTCCCTCGCCCCTCGACCCTCGCCCACGTGGTGGACGTGCAGCAATTCATTCGATCTCATATAGCCAGAATGATATATACTGCCCTACCATTATTGCTCGACTTCCCGAAGAGGCGAGGAGCCAATTGCAAGGTTAATATTTTGGAGATGTCAAGCGCAAGGTTATAGGAGAACGAGTAGTAGGTGCCGTGCCATTTATAAATAAAGTTTTTTTTCTTTAGTGGCACGTACGCAATATGATAGGTTCATATGGAGAGAAAAGGAAACCGCTCCACTATATACATAGTAAGGACGGGCCAGCCTACACGGTTTCTTTCTGGGGTTGCTCTCTTCACACTCTCTCGCACAAAATGACTATGTCCACATCTCTAACATCCCGACGGATCACGCCTGCTTGGGGAAGGGGTGGATGCTTAGTGTACATGCGGTGGTCGTCGCCGACGGTGAAAACCCACTGTCGGCACGTCCCGATCAAGGGTCCCCGCCGTTCTCTCTCACAAAGCGGGTGAGGTTGCCTACGTCCCTTGCTCACTGCCGCGACGTAGGCAGTTGCCGCCTCCCGCCGCCCTCCTCAAGGTTGAGCTATGTCCCTCAGGTACAACTCCCTTTACAGCCGGCTTGCACCACTGCTCCAGCTGCCCACATCACTCCCTGTGGATATTTCTCTACTTCTTTGCCCCGCACATACCTCTATTGGCTTCTACGTACTGTATTTGTGATGAGTTTATGTCTCATCAACTAGTCCTAGTAATCTTATTCTAATCACGCTTGTTCAATTTCTTTGCCACAGGGATGCTCATCTCGATTTTGGTGAAACTGCACAAAATGATCCGATGGTGAAAAGGTTGCAAACTTCATTTATTAGGAAGCTCGAATGTTGCCAACAAATTGAAGCCTGGTCAGGGTTCACGGTTCAAGGGCTAGGGACTGCATGGATCGTTTTTGTTCTTTAGTTGCCTCTGTTCCAAAATAAGTGTCAACCTTAGTAGTAGTACAACTTTGTACTAAAGTTTGCACAAAGTTGAGAAACTTATTTTGGAACGGAGGGAGTACATATTTGCTATGATCTGTCAATCATTGAGATGCAATAGCATGCATGTTAGTCTCCTTTGTATTTGATGAAATGTTGCAACGGGCAACCTTGGACGCAAGATACATGTAACAGAAGCTTGAAGCTTCATAGCATTTTACAAATTTATCTTGCTGGTAAATTATAGTACGTACTATACTAGTACTTCCTCCATTCCTAAATATAAGTCTTTGTAGAGATTTCACCATGAACCACATGCGGATGTATATAGATGCATTTTAAGTGTAGATTCATTCATTTTGTTTTGTATGTAGTGGAATCTCTATAAAGACTTATCTACTAGTAATAGCTAGCCCCCACTACTAGGAATTCTCTATCCTCTCCTTGAGCCACGTCATCAAAATTGATGTAGCCGTTAGATGAAGTAAATCAGTCCATAATAACCATCTGATCTAGACGTTGAGAGGCTCCGCACTAAGCCACATGCAAGCATGCAGAAATACCGTGCCACATGCATGTGAGTGGGTTTTAAATCACATCAACATGTCTGCATGCAAGCATGCACTGGTAGCATGCATGTAAGTGAGCTTTTAAGTCCCATTAACATGTCAAAAAGAAAAATATAATCCCATTATGCAGTAGGAGTTGGCTGATCTTTTTTCCTTACGTGGGATGATCTAAATGATGATGGGAGTTTATTTAGTTTGGCTACCACATTTGTCATGATGGTAGTAATATTTAGGAACGGAGGGAGTACTATGTAAAGAGTTAGGTGTCGCACGGTGATAGTGTGAGGTGGGCCATGTAATCACTGAGCCTGCGTGTTTTCACTGCTCTTGCATGCCTCCGCTGTAAGAATGGAGAAAATTGTAATCTAGTAGTAGTATACCTCCTTTAGCCGAAAGCGTGGGACATCCAGCAGTCCTACCACCTCAGTAATAAAGACCAATGAGTCGTCAAATCACATAGACCCAGCAGTAAGTTGGTCGGACGAAGCAACCATCACTCTTGCGCCAGTGAGAGGTCGCGTCCGCTCTGCCCGGGCATGAATGCGGCACCGATTCTTTGGGGCGGCGCTAACCGTTTCGGGCGGGAAGCGCGCGCGGGCGATGGAGGGGCTTTGGGTGGGCCAGGCTGGTCAGGAGCGGGCGTGGCAGCTGTCCGCATGTCCCTACCGGACACGCCCGGAAACGAGAGGATGCACCGACTCTAGCGGCTAAAATCATACACTACACAACATCTCTTTGTAGTAGTAGGGCGATCTGTCACTCTCTCTAACACACACATGGTGTTAAACACACACACACACACACACACACACACACACACACACACACACCTGCACGCGCACACGCACGCACCTTGGTCCCATTGCACCTTCTAACGTGACTTATTACACCTAGACGGAGGGAGTAGTAAGTATACGAGATATGGTGGCACACTGACTTAAGTCGAATACAAGTGCCCAAAAATTGTGTGCATGTTATAATAAGGATTCACTTAAAATAGTACGTGAGCGAACAGAGGGATCAATTGGACAGTGTTCCCGAGCAGTAGCGAGATGTGTGAGGTAAGATACACCACTGGCGCTTTTAATTTTTCTTATTAATTTGTTTGTTTCACCCTCTGACTGGTGGGACCCAACGTACTACGTGGAGAGAGGTAAGGTGACTAAGGCTGCATTATTTCTGCACCACTGTGGATAGTCTTACCACCAAAGCCACATGACACGATTATGATTGAAATCCCAATGACTCCCACACACAAAAAAAAACACGGCATGCTTGTCACACGAATGCAGGAATGTATAAAAGGTTATTTCCCTCTCGTTGAACATAACGGGAGGGTTGTGTAGCTGGTTAGCCTGTTCGCTCATCAAACTTGAGGTCTCGGGTTCGATAACTACACTTGAGCAACTGGTCAAAATGTTTTCTAGGGTTTGCACGCTTCACACTCTCTCTCTAGTATATATATACACGCTGAAGCCTCAGCGCTTGTAGTTGCTCTCTTCACACTCTCTCGCCCTCTCCCGCTGGAGCTCTTCACACTCTCTTGCCCTCTCCCGATGGAGCCTCAGCGCTTGTAGTTGCTCTCTTCACACTCTCTCGCCCTCTCCAGATCTAAGCAAGACTTCGTTGGCCTCTCTCTCCCCTCATTGCTGCTCAAAGAGCCGGCAGAATCCGTCCGCCGGGAAGGGAAGGAGGCTTAACGTTGTCACCATCGGCGAGGGACTACCGACGCAGCTGTTCACTTTCCACCCAGCGGCGGCGCGGGAGGACCTCCGACCCCTTCTTCGCCGTCGTCCCGTCTCCCACCGAACCATGCCCCAAGAACCTTAAGGTATAATTTACTTACTCCACATGTGTTGCTCTAGCTGCATGTATACCATGAATCTAGGACGTGGTTCAAAGAGGAAAGTAGTGGGAAAAGTTGTATATAGGATGAATCTAGGACGTGGTTCAAAGAGGAAATGAAGGGGGAAAGTTGTATAGCATTAATCGAGGGCATGGTTCAAAGAGGAAAGGAATGGGGGAAAGTAGTGGGGAAAGTTTTATCGCATAAATCTTGGACGTGGTTCAAAGAGGAAAGGAAGGGGCGAAAGTACTAGTTCAAAAAGGAAAGGAAGGGACAAGGCTGTAGAGTTTGAGCAGGACTAGATTTGCTGCGCTCACATAGGGAAAGGCGTCTAAATATAACAAAACTGGGACCAACACAAATATGCTCCTTGGTTGTTTGTTCTTTGTTGCAACAGACTGTGCATGACCACAGTACATTGGTAGATGCACATGGTGCTGGTGCGTCCACTGTCCCGTGCAACTCATTAGCTGTTGTTAATCTAAGGCCCTGTTTGGTTAAAAACTCCCTAGTCCCTACCTGCTTGGTTCCAGGGACTAAACATGGACTAGAGGTTATTTAATGACATGCTAAAAGACCCTAGTAATGAACTAATAGAGACAAGGTGCGATGCGTGGCAGGGGCAACTGTTGGAAAAAGTGCCAAAAAGACTCCCTCGGGTTCTTCTTTCTTTAGTCCCAAATGCCCACTTTTAGTCCCTAAAAGTCCCTCCTCTTTGGTTTAGATGGGACTGACACGGAGTTTTTTTAGTCCCTACACTAAAATGTCCGTGTAAACAAACACCCTCTAATAATGCCGCTGGAAAATTGATGCAATGCCACAGTTAAAAGCAAATTACATGTTTAACGAATTTTATTGTTAATATAATCTCTATGTTAATATTAATCAATGCCACCATTTGAGAAATGCTACTTTCTTGCTTTCTTTCCATTTAGATAAGGTAGATGCTTCTTTTTGTTGGCTTCTGTGTCATCCACCGTTATTGACCACTAATTGTTTCCTTTGCACCTCTGTGTAAACAGGGTTATCTGCTTCACCTCGTTGCCATTGTGACCTTTTGTTGCACTGCACAAAACACTTTTGTTTTAGGAGTGTTTTGTGCAGTTCAACCAAAATGTCACACCGACAACGTTGCTTGATTGCTTGATCTTAGTGGAACTGCACAAGAGGAGATCTTACTTCCTATCTATTAAGGCGAATTTGGTTCAGGTCTTCTTCTTGTGAGTTTTTTGAATTCCGCATCATGAGAGGTCAGTACTAGCCTTCTTTCACATGATTCTGCAGTGTGCATTCATATGTTGTGCTACTTGTATGATAATGTTGCTTGATTTTAGTGAACTGCACAAATGGAGACAAGACTTCCAATCTGTTTGTGCACCGTAATATCCCATTGAGGTAAGATAAGGATATTTCACAATTGCTGGCCTGTATTTTGCCACTTTCATCAGAAAATTAAGTTTAGTACTATACTTGTGCTCCCTAATTGACATGCCAAATCTTACATTGAAGGCGAAGCTTGTTTGTTATTGAACCAAGTGATGAAGGGGAAGAACAAGGGGAAGAAAAACAAAAATCAACTCTCGGTGTTGTAATGAAGCACTCGATCATCTTGTCTTTGCACAACAGGATCATCTTCCTCTGAAGAAGAATATGGAGTACATTAAGTGACTAGTTCCGATTATTCCAGGATGAAGAAGCCCTGTCTATCTTATCATCAGAAGGAGCAGTTGAAGGATGGTTACATTACTCCCCACAAGACCAAACTAACTTCAGCTCAGAAGGACTGGCAAAATCTCCATTTTTTTGCTGTGATGCGCGAGTACAATGTTGTTCTAGGATTCTTTCTGGTGAGTTCCATTTTTCTAAAAGTGTGCTCTA
Organism: Aegilops umbellulata; assembly: GCA_032464435.1. Taxonomy (NCBI): domain Eukaryota; kingdom Viridiplantae; phylum Streptophyta; class Magnoliopsida; order Poales; family Poaceae; genus Aegilops; species Aegilops umbellulata. Next base: position 250,798,630 of record CP136060.1, read on the forward strand.
CATGGACCATGTATGTGCCTGTTGAAACTGTCAATTCATAGTACAGTTTGCTCTATACTAATCACTTTTTTGTATTTGTGCAAACAGGGGTGCTCAGCTTGATTTCAATGGGAACTACACAAAATGTTCATGAATACATCGAATCATTCATTTCCACCACAAGAAAGGAGGTGCCGATAAGTTCAAGGCGTTGCAAAATATAAGGGCGAAATCAAACAAGCTACGCGCGAATTTGGTTGATTTTGCTGGAGCTGCACAAAAAGAACAGCTGGTTTATTTAGCACGAGGTGCCATGTCAATGTCCGAACTGATGGCAAACCCTGTCCATTCCACAATCGTAGGCATTTGATATTTTGGAATGGGACAACCTTGTCAAATTTTGCTCATTGATTTTAGCAAGACATGCGTTTGATATTTTCGAATGGGACGCCCTTTGCTGTCAGCAGCGTCGATCATTTTTTTCTTTATTCTTTAGTTGTGAAGTAAATATTGCCTCTGACACGTGTGTCTCTGAGATGCATGATCATCGATTGTTTTGAATGTTCTCTATGAATTGCCAGGCCTGTGTGTTTGATTGCAATGTACAGAAACACTAAAAAGCTGCTCAAACTCTTTGTACTCCTTCTGTTCCTTTTTACTTCGCACATTGTGAAAGTGCATACTTATTTGTATAAGACTGGTCAAAGTAGAGATACTTTGACTGCAGACAAAACTTGTATGCAGACTAGAAAGGACCGGAGGGAGTACATGTGAAACTGCTGCAAACGAGGTGATCACCCTGGGAATAATGCTAGTACGTATTGTTTTGCATGTTCATCCAATGCCAGTGATACAGGAATTCGAACTAATCGAAATAAATTCATTCATACACTATCGGATTTCATATACACATGCCAGATTTCATTACATTTCATACATTCTTCAACTGAAGAGGGGTGCGCAGGAGGTATAATTAATTAACCGAATCTACCCACCTGTGTCCCGCTGAGCCGAACAAAAGCTTTAGTGACTTAACTGCAGGTGCAGTTGCATAACTGACATGTGGCTGTTGGGCCCACGTGTCAGTCAGCCAACTGCACCAGCAGTTAAGTAGAAGCAGCGTTATTCTCCAACAGAACTCCCCGACTCCACGTCACCGCCAAGAAGCTAACCGGCCGTCAATGGTCAACCCGCCTAGCTTGGCTTCAACAGGAGGGTAGCAGCGGTGGCCTTACTTGGATCCGAGCGACAGCGACCTACTGTGTTCTACTCTTCCTCGTTTTCTGTGTGGCGCGGCCTCGTTGGCAACAGGGCGGGGCCTCGGCGGAGCCGGCGATGTCCTCTGTCTCGTTGCTGGTGGGTGGCGCCTCAGCAGAGCAGTGGAAATCCTTCCCCGCGTTGCCGGCAGGGCGGGGCCTCGGCTGAGTCGGCGATGTCCTCTGCCTCGTTGTTGGCGGGGCGGGGCCTCGGCGGAGCCGACGGTGTCCTCTGCCTCGTTGTTAGTGCCACGGGGCCTCGGTGGAGCAAGGCCTCACCGATGTCAGTGGAGCGGGGACTCGTCAGAGCCGGCATTGTCCTCTCCCTCGTTGTTGGCGCCGCGGGGCCTCGGCGGAGCAGGGCCTCGTCGACGCCAGTGGAGCGGGGACTCGTCGGAGCCGGCATTGTCCTCTGCCTCGTCCTCGGTCTCGCCAAACAGCGCCTCGCCCGCTTCATCGCCCTCTTTGCTAGCCTCTTTGTAGGCGGCCGCAGCCTCCGCCACCCGCATACGGTACCGCCAGCGCTCGAGGCGGCCCTTGCGGGCGGGGCGGTACGAGTCGAGCAGCGCCTCCTGCTCCCCCCACTCCGCGGTGATCTGCTCCTCCGCCTGCTGGTGCTCCTGGAAGAGATGGTGGTTGTAGGCGGCGTCGGCCTGCGCCTCCCGGAACTGCTCCTGATGCATCTGCCTCACACTGTCCATATATTGGGCACGGGCCTCGCCGATGGTCATGGTGCAATGCACCGGCGAGGATGGCGCGGAGGAGGGGGTTGGCGCCGGATCATCGACTACCATGTTCTCCATTGGGACGTCGTCGTCCTCCGGCTGCCTGCCGGCCAGCCGGTCGGCAGCAATGGCTGCCATCTCCTTGTGGTCCATCGTCCGCCCATCCCGAAGAGCGCTGGAGCGCGAGGAAGCCATGGTGGGTAGTAGTGGTGTGGACAGGAGAAAGGGAACAGATGCGGATGACTGCGGCTATGGCTGACGCAACAGTTTATATAGCAATGGTGGGTGGGCGGAGGGACGGACGTGTGGCGCTGGAGTAGCCGCCTCGGCAACCGTGTATCATTAATGTGGGTAGCAGATGGACGGACGGACGACACTTGTGTCGTTTGAAGGCGGAGCAATCGCCTGCACCGGAAAGCGGGGCGGCCGGCGCAGACTGTTTCGGGCAGAAAGCGCGCGCGGGCGAGGAGATGACCTTACTTGGAGAGGATGACAATGGGGACCCACCAGGTCCATAGCCTCACGTACGCAAGTGCCTCCTTATTATATATATGTATAAAACTATACTCCCTCCGTTTAGGTGAATAAGTCGTATTATAAGGTGCATCACGACCTAGGTGCAAGCAGATTGGTGGAAAAGAAGAATATTTCTCTCTTCTAAAGACAACATTTAATCACAGCAGTTAAGAGGATGCCTTATTAGCTACCCATGCAGGCCATCATAATTCATAGCATGCAAAGCGCTTTTATTTCTTGCCTAATAACCGCATGGACGTGCTGCATGCATTGGTCCTTGCCCGAGCAAGAAAAAGGGAGGAAAGGGGTTTCCACGGGAGACAACGAGGCAGAGGTGGAAGCGCTTGCTGGAGTAATTTATTTTGCTTCCTCCTGGTTTCCTGACATCACGGTCCCACACCATTGTCAACCTATGTAGTAGTCAATAAACGAGGGAATTGCACAAGAAGCGGCCGACAGCTAGGACCAAGCAGCTCGAGCAGTATTTGTGTTTTTGAGGTGTGAGCACTTCAGAGTTTTTCGATGTTTATCCCAGATATTAATTTTTCTCCTCTGAACAACAACGAAAACATCGCTGCAGGTATTAACTGGGTGGGCTGTGGCCCGTCTAGCCCAGATATTAACTTTTTTCAAGCTGAAAATGGCTAGCCGAGCTATACTTTTTTTAGGAATACCCAGGCAAGGTCAAGTTGTTATTCTCCGCCATGTTGGGCTGCAAATCTTTCCTAGGAGGGATGCATTAGGCTTAACAAGAAAATGGGCTTTAAGAAATAATAAATGGGATGTAATTATAAAAACTGGGCAGTAACTATAAAAAAATGCACCAAACACGTGATTACTTTATAAAATATTATTTTTAGATATTGAAGATTTTAATTTCATTAATTGTTGCGAGCTCAATGTTTCATTGGATTTTTACGTAATATAAATTTATACTGAAACTGTATTTAATCTGACTAGAAATTTCAGGATAAAAATATTTCGGATCCCATCAAAATGTTGGAAATTTTATTGAATTATGTTTTGAATGGTTGGTTGAAATGGGTTGTACTTTTAACAAACTGTGAATGGGTTGTAGTAAATTCCATTAGAATTCAAAAATGGGCTACACATTCTTACAAATCTCAAATGGGCTACAAGTTCTCTGCCACACACTTCTGGCCTTACTAAATTGACGCGTCCCCTCAAAAAATAGAGTTGAAGCGTATGCAAGGCTTTGTTAACTTATAGTCAACACACGGTTCTAGCAGCAGTGGCCGTTGGATGTCCATCCAACGGATGTCGTGCTTCTTCTTCAATCTCGGATATTCTAGCTTCACCCGCCCAAAAAATGATTCCTCCCCCTGACATCTGGGGCGCACCGTTTTGGAAGCTGGCCTGTGGGCCTACTAAGTTGACGTACCAAGGGCTTTGTCAACTTAGTCAATATAAACGATTCTAGTTGCAGTGACCGTACGATGTCCATCCAACGACCGTAGTGCTTCTTCAACCTCTGGTCTTCTTGCTCCAGCCACCCAAAGCAGCGCCGGCCGTGCCGCCTGCTCCTGCCTCCCGTGGCCGACTGTGCTGCCGCGGAGGCCTCACCGTCTCCTACTATTCCCACCGCTGGCCAGGCCCTGCGGCGACGGCAGCCTCACACCTCAGCCGAACGAGTGAACCCTCATACTCCTCTCCGCGTGGGCATCCACTGCCGCGTCTTCACCGGCTCCGCGTCGTCCCCTTCCTAGGCCTCGCCGTCGTCCATCGCCGTGGTGCTCTCCGCGCGGCGTGGTCAACGTGGTCAAGGAACGACTTCCATCGGAAGAGTACTGTACGTGGAGAGGCTGACAGCTGGGTCCACGGCCACAGCCCAATTTTTTTGTGATTTGCCAAGTAAGTTGCTTTGTAAGGTCTGTTGGGCTGCAAATCTTTCAAGACGAGGAGAGCTTTCATTCGGCTGGCCGAGAAAATGGCCCACTAGTAATGAGAAATGGGTTGTACATTTATAAAACACATCAAACCGGCAATTAGTTTCAAATATCTTTTTTTTCATTTCAAGATTTTAAATTACATTAATTTTTTTGCGTGGAGAATTTGTTGGGTTTTATATTGATATACATTTGTTTTTAAAATCAGTTTGAATGTGAGTCGAAATTTCGGGATTAAAAACAGTTCGGACGGCACCGAAATATGCAAAATTTTGTATAATTTTTTAACCGTGGCCACAATTTGGGCTGCAATGCTAACAGAAAGAATATGGGCTCAAAAAACCTTAAGAATTAGCAAATGGGCTGAAAATTATTAGAAATAATGGTAGATGGGTTGTACGCTGTTTTCCAGAGATTTGAGGCTTTCCTAAAAAAAGTTGACGCACAAGCAGTGACTGTTGGATGTCCATCCAACGGCCGTCGTGCTTCTTCAATCTCTGCTCTTCCTGCGCCAGCCGCTCAAACAAGCGCCAGCGGGATTGCCTGCTCCCTCCTCCCCGCGACCGGCTGTGCTGCCGCGCAGGCCTCACCGCCCCACCGTACTCACATCGCTGGCCTAGCCATCCCTCTACTCACCCACACCTGCTGTTATTCTCCGACAATGGCAGACGAACCAGTAAACCCTCGTACAGTCGTACTCCCCTCCGCGTGGGAAACAACTGCCAAGTCTTCCCTGCCTCCGTGCCGTTCCCTTCCTAGGCCTCGTCGTCGTCCACCGCCTTGGTGCTCTCTGCGCGGCCTGGTCAACGTGGTCAACGACCGACATGCATCTGAAGTGGACTGTACGTGGAGAGGCCGACAGCTGGGTCCACGGCCGCACGCAAGGAAATGCCTCCTTATTACGCGCAAAATAATGATTCCTCCACCTGGCATTAGGGACCCACCGAAAGGGCCTCTGTATTTCGCGAAAAAAACGTTACCGCCGCTGACAGCTCGGATCCACCAGCTATATCTTCGCACGCAAGGAAGTGCCTCCATATTACGCACAAAAAAATGAATACTCCCCCTGTTAGCTGGGACCCAGTATAGTGGCAAGCTGACTTGTTGGCCTACTAAGTTGACGGGGACGAAGGGCTTTGTCAACTTAGTCAATATGCACGATTTTAGCTCTAGTGACCGTACGATGTCCATCCAACGGTCGTAGTGCTTCTTCAACCTCTGGTCTTCTTGCTCCAGCCGCCCAAACCAGCGCCGGTCGTGCCTCATGCTCCTGGCTCCTGTTGCCGGCTGCGATGCGGTAGAGGCCTCACTGCCCACTACTACTCCCACCGCTGGCCAGGCCATCCCTCTACTCACCCACACCCCCTGTTACTCTGCGGCGACGGCAGCCTCACACCACAGCGAACCAGTGCCCTCGTACTCCTCTACGCGTGGGCATCCACTACCGCGTCTTCCCCAGCTCCGCGTCGTCCCCTTCCTAGGCCTCGCTGTCGTCCACCGCCCTGGTGCTCTCGGCGCGGCGTGGTCAACATGGTCAAGGAACGGCTTCCATCGGACGTGGACTGTACGTGGAGAGGCTGACAGCTGGGTCCACGGCCGCAGCAAGGAAGTGCCTCCTTATTACGTGCAAAATAATTATTCCTCCACCTGACAGCGAGGACCCACCGGGCAGGCCACCGTATTTCGCCCCCCTGACTGCTGGGACCCACCAACTACATCTTCGCACGCAAGGAAGTGCCTGACAGTCGGGACCCACCTGGTCGAAGCGTACATAGCGTTGTCATTATGGTCGCGAACGTGTACGTATATATATACTGGTCGATGTAGAGGCGTGCACGTGTCGTAGTAGAGGCGTGTACGTGTCGTAGTAGAGGCGCGCTCATAGCATGTACGCATACGTACATCGGCCAGGGTGCAAGAAAGAAAATACGGCCACGTACATACATACGGGCAGGGTCTCGAATGCCTACTCGCGCATACGTACGGCCAGGGCTCATGTACATGGCTGGGTGGAACGGAGAAACAGCGTCGTCGTCGTGTTCATGGGGAGGCAACGGAATGCGGTGTGTTCATGGGAAGGCAACGGAATGCGTCGTGTTCATGGGGAGGCAATGGAATGCGTCGTGTTCATCGGGAGGGCTTGGACGGAACAGGCGATGGAAATGAGGCCTGGCGTACCGCAGAACGGAGGAAACGGCCTTGTGTTTGACCGGCCACGTTCGAAACGGGATCCTGTTCATCGGGAGGGGTCTGGTGTACCGCGGAACGGAGGAAACGGACCTCCTATGGTCGAAACGGGGGTCCTGTTGATCGGGAGGGGTGTGGCGTACCGCAAAACGGACGAAACGGACTTGTGTTGGAGCGCTACGGTCGAAACGGGGGTCCTGTTCATCGGGAGGGGTGTGGCGTACCGCAAAACGGGACTCACAGGATACTGTTCATCTCCACCGTCGACCCCGTCCAGCCTCCACGAGCTACTGTTCATCCACCGTCAACCTCCTCCAGCCTCCACCTGCGACTGTTCATCCACGGGCTCCTGTTCATCCAGCCTCCATCGCGCGCTACTGTTCAACCAGCCCTCTCCACGGGCTCCTGTTCAACCACCCCTCCACGGGCTACTGTTCATCCTACCCTCCACCGTCTACTGTTCATCCAGCCCTCCAAACCACGGGGTCCTGTTCATCCACCCCTCCACGGGCACCCCTCCATCGTGTACTATTCATCCAGCCCTCCACCACACTACGGGGTCCTATTAATCCAGAGGCAACGCCATCGCTCACTGTTCATCCCATCGATCGGCTTCAGTTAGCAGCAGTAGCGAAGGAATCGCTCGATCGGGTTCAGTTAACAGCCATCGATCGATCGCTCGGGTTCAGTAACGCGTAGCCTGCAGTGCAATCGCTCGGGTTCAGTTAGAGCCCAACGCCTCGCTCGGGTACAGTTAGAGCCAACGCCTCGCACACACACGCGTACGTGTACGAGAGAAACACGCATCGCTCGGCCCCGACCTCCCACCGTAACCAGGAACTCGCCGAAATTTTCCTCCCCCTCGCTTCTACCACGGTTTCTTCCGTCATGGACGGCCCAAAGAATGTCATGCAGCTGCGTCTCCGGCCCGCCCAGGACGAAAAGCCCATTTTCTATCATGATTTTTTGTCATAGAAGTAGGAGCCCACCACATCTATGATGATACCGGGTTTTGTCACAATTATCGCCATAGAAGTGTCATATGTATGACAGAAAAAAAATTGTTCGGCCCAAAATGTCACGGATGTGTGTTTTTTTGTAGTGTTGAATCCCTTGGTTTCAACTTAATGTCTGTCTCAATGCTTTGTGATTTGAACATGATTGTGATATTTGGAAAATATCGTTGCCTTGTCCTAATGGAATCTGACAAGTCTCTAGTCTTTGAAGGGTATCGGAAAGTTGATTTGTACATGGTAGATTTCTCAGCAGGACCACAGCTGGACGTATGTCTTCTAGCAAAAGCTTCAGAGTGCTGGCTTTAGCATCGGAGGCTAGGGCATGCTGGCATGAGAAACTTGTACACTCTCGCGAAGAAGAAACATGTCGTAGGCATCGAGGTGTCAAGTTCAAGAAGGATCATCTATGTGGTGCCTGCGAAGCTGGAAAGATGACTAGGGCCAAGCATCCCTCGAAGACAATCATGACAACATTTCAACCCTTCGAGCTGCTTCACATCGACCTATTTGAGCCTACTCACCACTCTACTCTTACTACCACTGCTTGTCTCTATGGCTTCGTCATTGTTGATGATTATTCTAGATATACATGGGTGCATATAATCCTTTACAAGAATGAAGTGCAGGATGTCTTCAGACGCTTCGCCAATCATGCCATGACGAACTATGGCATCAAGATCAAGCACATCAGAAGTGACAACGGCACAGAGTTCAAGAACACAGGCCTTGAAACTTATCTTGATACATTGGGCATCACTCATGAGTTCTCTGCTCCATACACACCTCAGCAGAATGGGATCATGGAGCGCAAGAACAAAACACTCATTGAGATGGCACGGATGATGCTGAATGAGTACAAGACTCCAAGGAAGTTCTGGCCTGAAACCATTGATACTGCATGCCACGTCATCAACCATGTATATCTTCACAAGCTTCTAAAGAAGACATCTTATGAGCTCCTAACTGGTTAGAAGCCAAACATCAGTTACTTCAGAGTATTTGGTGCTAGGTGCTGGATCAAGGATCCACATCACACTTCAAAATTTGCACCGAAAGCACATGAAGGTTTTATGCTTGGCTACGGTAAGGATTCACACTCCTACAGAGACTTCAACCTCTTTCACTATAAAGTGGTTGAAACTGTGAATGTGCGGTTCGATGAGACTAACGGCTCGCAAAGAGAGCACCTGCCAAATGTGCTAGATGAAGTCCCTCCTAGTGAATCGATTAAGCTTATGGGAACTGGAGAAATCATACCTTTAGAGGCATAGGCTGAAGAAGAACTCATCATTTCTGCATCAAACCAACCTGAAGACACTGCTCAGCCTGAAGCCAATGCTGAAGAAGAAGACAATGGTCAACCAGAGCAAAATCTTTGTCCAGTTCATCCTCGTGTTGCAAATGAAGTACAGATTGAGAAGATAATTGATAGCATCAATGCACCTGGTCCACTCACTCGTTCAAGAGCAACACAGCTAGCAAATTTCTGTGGGCACTTTGCATTTATCTCTATATCTGAGCCCAAGAAAGTTGCTGAAGCCTTTATGGAACCTGAATGGATTCAAGCTATGCAAGAAGAGCTTCAACAATTCAAGCTGAACAATCTGTGGGAATTAGTCAAGCGTCCTGACCCTCGCAAGCACAATATCATTGGCACAAAATGGATCTATCGCAACAAACAAGATGAGCATGGTCAAGTTGTCAGAAACAAGGGTCGTCTCGTTGCTCAAGGATACACTCAAGTTGAAGGGATTGACTTCGAAGAAACATTTGCTCCGGTGGCTAGGCTTGAAGCCATTCGCATACTGCTAGCCTATGCCAACCATCACAACATCCTTCTGTACCAAATGGATGTGAAGAGTGCATTTCTCGATGGGAAGATTGAAAAAGAAGTATAAGTTGCACAACCACCTGGCTTTGAAGATCCAAAACATCCTGATATGGTATACAAACTCAACAAGGCACTGTATGGCCTCAAACAAGCCCGTCGTGCATGGTATGCCACACTCAAAGACTTCCTGAAGAGCAAAGGCTTCAAACCTGGTTCTCTGGATCCCACTCTCTTCACGAAGACATATGATGGATAACTGTTTGCGTGCCAAATTTATGTGGATGACATCATCTTCGGCCGCACTGACAAAAGATACAGTGATGAGTTTGGACACATGATGCAAGAGCAATATCAGATGTCCATGATGGGTGAGCTGAAGTTCTTCCTAGGTCTTCAAATTCATCAGCAGAGCAACAACATCTTCATATCTCAAGAGAAGTACCTCAAAGATTGCCTGAAAAAGTTTGGAATGCAAGACTGCAAAGGATACACGACGCCAATGCCAACAAAAAGTCATCTGGGCCCCGACGACAATGGTAAAGAGTTTGATCAAAAGGTATACCGTTCCATGATTGGTTCTTTACTCTATTTATGTGCATCTAGGCCAGATATAATTCTTAGCGTTTGCATGTGTGCGCGATTCCAAGCGGCACCAAAGGAGTCGCATAACTTAGCTGTGAAGCGAATTCTTTGATATTTGGCTTACACCCCAACACTAGGATTATGGTATCCAAAGGGCTCAGCGTTTGATCTAGTTTGATTCTCAGATGCTGATTATGCTGGTGACAAGGTTGATCGCAATTCCACATCAGGCACATGTTACTTTCTTGGACCATCTCTTGTCTGTTGGTCTTCAAAGAAGCAGAACTGTGTGTCTCTCTCCACTACTGAATCTGAATACATTGCTGATGGATCCTGCTGCGCTCAACTTCTATGGATGAAGCAAACTCTAAAGGACTATGGCATCCATCTGGAGAAAGTGCCACTCTACTAAGACAATGAAAGCGCCATCAAGATTGCCACCAACCCAGTTCAGCACTCGAAGACAAAGCACATTGAAATTCGTCATCACTTTCTCAGAGATCTTGTCATGAAGGAAGATATTGATATCATTCATGTCAACACAGAAGAGCAATTGGCAGATATATTCTCAAAGCCTTTCGATGAGAAAAGATTTTACAGGTTGCGGTGTGAGCTAAATATCTTAGAATCCTCGAATGTCCTGTAATTGGACAAACATCCTAACGCTTATGCATGTTGATGACTTAGATGTGGAACACACGAAGTAATTTATATCTTCAATCAATGAAGACATACACTCTGAGTGTGAATACATTAATGCGGAATATGACTACGGAGCGCCACGATATTTGTGCGTCATGTCTGGGTCTAATACTTCCTATACGGTGGGTAACTCCACCATCAAACTTTTGTTTGAAGTGTTTCATTTGGCTTCACATTTTCAAAGTCTTCGCATTTGGATTGTCTTCAACATTGACTTATTTTCGCGTTTATCTTCTCAATGTTGATTTGGTCTAATTCTGATAAACTCATATATTTGTGTTCTGTCCTCTATAGCATTCACTTATAGCTATGTCTTGTTGTTTGAATCTTTTGATCTACGTGAATGTGATCGGACCCTAACCCCTTCTATGCTTCTACCCATACACTCTATCTATCTAAATCATATGCATTTTATTGAAACTGCCGAATGTCTTCTCTGTGTTGTTTTGATTCTTTTTGCAAACCGGAGTTCATAAGTTGAACTTTCTGGTCAACCTCTCTTATTTGAGTTTTGCTTGCGCATCTTTGCTTGTTGCTTACGTATGTTATTGTTTGTTTGCGATAGAATTCCTGGAGTGCGAAGCGTGTTACTACGAGTCTCTAGGATTCGCGGATCGTCAGCAAGGCAAGTAACACATTGATCATACTCTTTCCATACCCAGTTTTTATGCATTAGTTTCAATCCTCAAACATTGCATGATTAGGATGTCATTAACTTGTGGGTTGGGAAGTAGATGTTGAGGTAGATTTTGGACTACAGAATAAGGAGTGGCAAGAGCCTAAGCTTAGGGATGCCCCGGATGGCATCCCCCTTTCGTCTCCGTTCATCGGTAACTTTACTTGGAGCTATATTTTTATTCACCACATGATTTTCGTTTTGCTTGGAGCGTCATTTTCTTTTGTTAGTATTTTCTTGCTGTTATTTAGAATAAGGTTTTGCGTCTCTATTTTGAATAAAAATGTCAAGGATAGCCTTTACCATGCTTATTTTGCAAGTATACATGTTGCTGTTTGAAAAACAGAAAGTTTACCGCTGTTGCAAAAATTCCCTAGAAAATTAAGAATGTGATAAAATGTTGAAACCTTTTGCATAATAAGCTCTGATAAATTTACTACAGTGGAAATTTTCTTTCATAATTTTTGGAGTTAGTGAAGTATGATGAATCTTGCATGCTTTACAGACTATACTGTTTTGGCAGATTGCTGTTATATTTGCATTGTTTGCATATGTTTGTTTGTTTAATGATTCTATTTGAGGATAGGAGTATTACATATGCAGAGAAATTTAGTATACAATGTTGAATAATAATTTTAGTGATTGGTTACAGTAGAAATTGATAAGGTTTTTGCATTGGTTCATACTAATTAACTTATCTCACGAGTTCTTGTTGAGTTTGGTGTGGATGAAACTTTCGAGATTTAGGAAATCGTGATATAAAAGGAATTAAGGAGACGCAAAAGTTCAAGCTTGGGGATGCCCAAGTCACCCCCAAGATAATATTTCAACAAGTCTCAAGCATCTAAGCTTGGGGATGCCCCGGTAGGCATCCCACCTTTCTTCTTCAACAATTATCGGTTAGTATCGGTTGAGCCTAAGTTTTTGCTTCTTCACATGATGAGTGCTATCCTTGAAATGTCGTTTTATTTTGTTTTTCTTACTGTTTGAATAATATACCAAGATATGAAATTCTTAAATGAGAGAGAGTCATCACATAGCTACATAATTATTTAACTACTCATTAATCTTCACTTATATCTTTTTGGAGTAGTTTGTCATTTACTCGTGTGCTTCACTTTTATCCTATGAGTAAATGGTTGAATGAATTGAATATCATAAATCTGAAATTATATATGTTTCATATGCTTATCCCATGGGGAGTAATGACTTTACATATAAGAAGTAGAGGTGGTAAATTCATTGAAGGTTAGCAAACATTGTATTGGTCACTTGAACAATTCATGAAAGAATATTGAAGGAAGAGAGATTTGACATATAAATATACTATCTTGGACATCTTTTGCAATTGTGAGCACTCACTAAAATATGACATGCTAAAAGGTTGATGTTGGACAAGGAAGACAACGTAATGGGTTATGTTTCCTTATATCCAAAATAAAGTATATTGTCATGGATCGCCCAACACGTTGAGCTTGCTTTTCCCCCTCATGCTAGCCAAATTCTTTGCACCAAGTAGAGATACTACTTGTGCTTCCAAACATCCCTTAAACCAGTATTGCCATGAGAGTCCACCATACCTACCTATGGATTGAGTAAGATCCTTAAAGTAAGTTGTCATCGGTGCATGCAATAAAAATTGCTCTCTAAATATGTATGATCTTTTAGTGTGGAGAAAATAAGCTTTATACGATCATTGTGATATGGAAGAAATAAAAGCGACGGACTGCATAATAAAGGTCCTTATCACAAGTGGCGATATAAAGTGACGTTCCCTCGCATTAAGATTTTGTGCATCCAATTATAAAAGCGCATGGCGACCTCTGCTTCCCTCTGCGAAGGGCCTATCTTTTATTATTGTCTTTTACCTTATGCAAGAGTCATGGTGATGTTCACCTTTCCTTTTAACATTTTATCCTTTGGCAAGCACCTTGTGTTGGAAAGATTATGATATATATATCCAATTGGATGTAAGGCATCATGAACTATTATGGTTGACATTAACCTTGAGGTAAAAGGTTGGGAGGCGAATCTATAAGCCCCTATCTTTCTCTGTGTCAGATTAAAACTTTGAACCCATAAATATCGCGTGAGTGTTGGCAATTGTGAAAGACTAAATGATAGTTGAGTATGTGGAGTTTGCTAAATAAAATCTCTGACATAGACTCTTCCTGAAAATAAGATGAATTGTAATTGTTTGATGACTAATAACATGGTTTGTTAGTTTTCAAGAAGGTTTATGATCTATACTTTAACATGTGAATAGTTTGTTACTTGATCATGAAAAGTCTTATGAGATAAGCTACTGTTATGACATATAATGATGCTAGAAAAGGTGATTGAAATTATCACTGATCAAACTTGTGCACCTGCTAGTATTCACACTTCATGAATTATTTCTTTTATCATTTACCTACTCGAGGACGAGCAGGAATTAAGCTTGGGGATGCTGATACGTCTCCAACGTATCTATAATTTATGAAGTATTCATGCTATTATATTATATGTTTTGGATGTTTATGGGCTTTATTAAACACTTTTATATTATTTTTGGGACTAACCTATTAACCCAGAACCCAGTGCCAGTTCCTGTTTTTTCCCTTGTTTCAGTGTTTCGAGGAAAAGGAATATCAAACGGAGTCCAAACGGAATGAAACCTTCGAGAGAAGTTATTTTTGGAAAGAAAGCAATACAGGAGACATGGAGTGCACGTCAAGGGATCAACGAGGAGAGCACAAGGCAGGGGGCGCGCCCACCCTCCTGGGTGTGCCCTCCACCCTCATGGGCCGCTCGTGGCTCTCCTTACGGACTTCTTTCGCCTATATATATCCATATACCCTAAAACCATCGGGGAACATAATAGATCGGGAGTTCCGCCGCCGCAAGCCTATGTAGCCACCAAAAACCAATCGGGACCCTGTTCCGGCACCCTGCCGGAGGGGGGATCCCTCACCGGTGGCAATCTTCATCATCCCTGCAATCTCTGTGACGAGGAGGGAGTAGTTCACCCTCGGGGCTGAGGGTATGTACCAGTAGCTATGTGTTTGATCTCTCTCTCTCTCATGTTCTTGATATGGCATGATCTTGATGTAGCGAGCTTTGCTATTATAGTTGGATCTTATGATGTTTCTCCCCCTCTACTCTCTTGTAATGGATTGAGTTTTCCCTTTGAAGTTATCTTATCGGATTGAGTCTTTAAGGATTTAACAACACTTGATGTATGTCTTGCATGTGCTTATCTGTGGTGACAATGGGATATTCACGTGACCTACTTGATGTATGTTTTGGCAATCAACTTGCGGGTTCAGTGACCTTGTGAACTTATGCATAGGGGTTGGCACACGTTTTTGTCTTGACTCTCTGGTAGAAACTTTGGGGTACTCTTCGAAGCACTTTGTGTTGGTATGAATGGTTGAATCTGAGATTGTGTGATGCATATTGTATAATCATACCCGTGGATATTTGAGGTGACATTGGAGTATCTAGGTGACATTAGGGTTTTGGTTGATTTATGTCTCAAGGTGTTATTCTAGTACGAACTCTATGATAGATCGAACGGAAAGAATAGCTTCGTGTTATTTTACTACGGACTCTTGAATAGATCGATCAGAAAGGATAACTTTGAGGTGGTTTCATACCCTACAATAATCTCTTTGTTTGTTCTCCGCTATTAGTGACTTTGGAGTGACTCTTTGTTGCATGTTGAGGGTTAGTTATATGATCCAATTATGTTATTATTGTTGAGAGAACCTGCACTAGTGAAAGTATGAACCCTAGGCCTTGTTTCAACGCATTGCAATACCGTTTGTGCTCACTTTTATCATTAGTTACCTTGCTGTTTTATATTTTCAGATTACAAAAACCTATATCTACCATCCATATTGCACTTGTATCACCATCTCTTCGCCAAACTAGTGCACCTATACAATTTACCATTGTATTGGGTGTGTTGGGGACACAAGAGACTCTTTGTTATTTGGTTGCAGGGTTGCTTGAGAGAGACCATCTTCATCCTACACCTCCCACGGATTGATAAACCTTAGGTCATCCACTTGAGGAAAATTTGCTACTGTCCTACAAACCACTACACTTGGAGGCCCAACAACGTCTACAAGAAGAAGGTTGTGTAGTAGACATCAAGGGAGGGATGTGGTTGGTTTTAAGATACTAATTATGGGTTTTTCTGCAAATTGTTAGTGAAGTGGGATGCTGGTGAGAAAAGGCAACAACTTACCTCACAGTCCTTAGATGTAGATCTAATGGTGAGAAATGATAGATGGCAGACACACCATCATCACCAACTTAGTCTTCTGTAGGAGTACTAGCAAGATGTTCGTGCATTGCACGAAACATCAAGATGCATTTTTTATAAAATACTTGGTGTGATTGACCCATGCGGGAGTTATCCCATGTGTAAAAACTAATGATATCTTGAGAAAGAGGAGATAAGGTGAAGAGGAGTGGGTTGTGGTGGTGTTTGGTGGTCGGACTGAGCGGAGGCATGGGGATGGACGACGCCGACAGCTACTGCTACCTCTTGATATTGTGTTGGATTTCCCCGAAGAGGAGAGGATGATGCAGCAAAGTAGCATAAGCATTTCCCTCAGTTTTTGAGAACCAAGGTATCAATCAAGTAGGAGGCTACGCGCGAGTCCCTCGTATCTACACAAAAACAATATCTCAATGCAACCAACGCGATTAGGGGTTGTCAATCCCTTCACGGTCACTTACGAAAGTGAGATCTGATAGAGATGATAGATGAAAAGTAAGTGATGGAGATTGATATGATGATAATACACCCGGGGCCATAGGTTTCACTAGTGGCTTCTCTCAAGAGCATAAGTATCCTACGGTGGGTGAACAAATTATTGTTGAGCAATTGACACTATTGAGCATAGTTATGAGAATATCTACGTATGATCATGTATATAGGCATCACGTCCAAGACAAATAGATCGACTCCTGCCTGCATCTACTACTATTACTCCACTCATCGACCGCTATCCAGCATGCATCTAGAGTATTAAGTTAAAAACAGAGTAACGCCTTAAGCAAGATGACATGATGTAGAGGGATAGTTTCATGCAATATGATAAAAACCCCATCTTGTTATCCTCAATGGCAACAATACAATACGTGCCTTGCTGCCCCTTCTGTCACTGGGAAAGGACACCGCAAGACTGAACCCAAAGCTAAGCACTTCTCCCATTGCAAGAAAAACCAATCTAGTAGGCCAAACCAAACTGATAATTCAAAGAGACTTGCAAAGATAACCAATCATACATAAAAGAATTCAGAGAAGATTCAAATATTATTCATACATAGACTTGATCATAAACCCACAATTCATCGATCTCAACAAACACACCGCAAAAAAGAAGATTACATCGAATAGATCTCCACGAGAGAGGGGGAGAACATTGTATTGAGATCCAAAAAGAGAGAAGAAGCCATCTAGCTACTAACTATGGACCCAAAGGTCTGAGGTAAACTACTCACACTTCATCGGAGGGGCTATGATGATGTCGAAGCCCTCCGTGATGATGGCCCCCTCCGGCGGAGCTCTGGAACAGGCCCCAAGATGGGATCTCGTGGGTACAGAAGGTTGCGGCGGTGGAATTAGGTTTTTGGCTCCTATTCTGATCGTTTGGGGGTACGTAGGTATATATAGGAGGAAGGAGTACGTCGATGGAGCTTCGAGGGGACCACAAGTCAAGGGGCTGCTCCCTAGGGGGGCGCCCTCCACCCTCGTGGCCGCATCGTGGCTTTCTTGACGGAGGATCCAAGTCTCCTGGGTCTTATCTGATGAGAAAATCATGCTCCTGAAGGTTTCATTCCATTTGGACTCCGTTTGATATTCTGTTTCTCCGAAACACTGAAATAGGCAAAAAACAACAATTCTGGGCTGGGCCTCCGGTTAATAGGTTAGTCCCAAAAATAATATAAAAGTGGAAAATAAAGCCCAATATAGTCCAAAACAGTAGATAATATAGGTAAATGTTAAAAAAAAGAATTTTTGATGCGGAGTGCTACTTGGCATAATTTCAATGTAAATCTTCTAAATTGTGGTATGAATATTCAGATCCGAAAGATTCAAGACAAAAGTTCATATTGACATAAAAATAATAATACTTCAAGCATACTAACAAAGCAATTATGTCTTCTCAAAGTAACATGGCCAAAGAAAGTTTATCCCTACAAAATCATATAGTTTAGTCATGCTCCATTTTCGTCACACAAGAATGCTCTCATTATGCACAACCCCGATGACAAGCCAAGAAATTGTCTCATACTTCAATAATCTCGAACTCATAAACCTTCACGCAATACATGAGCGTGAGCCATGGATATAGCACTATGGGTGGAATAGAATATGATGATGGGGGTTATGTGGAGAAGACAAAAAAGGAGAAAGTCTCACATCAACGAGGCTAATCAATAGGCTATGGAATTCCCATCGATTGATGTTAATGCAAGGAGTAGGGATTGCCATGCAACAGATGCACTAGAGCTATAAATGTATGAAAGCTCAACAAAAGAAACTAAGTGGGTGTGCATCCAACTTGCTTGCTCACAAAGACCTAGGGCATTTGAGGAAGCCCATCGTTGGAATATACAAGCCAAGTTCTATAATGAAAAATTCCCACTAGTATATGAAAGTGACAAAACAAGAGACTCTCTATCATGATGATTATGGTGCTACTTTGAATCACAAGTGTGGCAAAGGATAGTAACATTGTCCCTTCTCTCTTTTTCTCTCATTTTTTGGGCCTTCTCTTTTTTTATGGCCTTTCTCTTTTTCTATTCCTCACTTGGGACAATGCTCTAGAGAATGATGATCTTCACACTTCTATTTATTTATAACTCAATGATTACAACTCGATACTAGAACAAAGTATGACTATATAAGAATGCCTCTGGCGGTGTACCGGGATATGCAATGAATCAAGAGTGACATGTATGAAAGAATTATGAACGGTGGCTTTGCCACGAATACTATGTCAGCTACATGATCATGCTAAGCAATATGACAATGATGAATGTGTCATGAAGAACGGTATGGTGGAAAGTTGCATGGCAATATATCTCGGAATGGCTATGGAAATGCCATAATAGGTAGGTATGGTGGCTGTTTTGAGGAATATATAAGGAGGTTTATGTGTGAAAGAGCGTATCATATCACGGGGTTTGGATGCACCGACGAAGTTTGCACCAACTCTCAATGTGAGAAAGGGCAATGCACGGTACCGAAGAGGCTAGCAATGATGGAAGGGTGAGAGTGCGTATGATCCATGGAGTCAACATTAGTCATAAAGAACTCATATACTTATTGCAAAAATCTACAAGTCATCAAAAACCAGAGCATTACGCGCATGCTCCTAGGGGGATAGATTGGTAGGAAAAGACCATCGGTCGTCCCCGACCACCACTCATAAGGAGGACAATCAAATAACACCTCATGTTTCAAATTTGTTACATAACGTTTACCATAAGTGCATGCTACGGGACTTGTCAACTTAAACACAAGCAATTCTCAATTTCACAATTACTCTACTAGCATGACTTTGATATTATCACCTCCATATCTCAAAACAATTATCATGCATCAAACTTTTCTTAGTATTCAACGCACTCAAAAGAAAGTTTTACAAATCTTGAATACCAAGCATATTATTATTATTATTAAGCAAATTACCATGCTATTTAAGACTCTCGAAATAATATAAGTGAAGCATGAGAGATCAATAGTTTCTTTAAAACAAATCCACCACCGTGCTCTAAAAGATATAAGTGAGGTACATAGAGCAAAACTATAAATCTCAAAAGATATAAGTGAAGCACATAGAGTATTCTATCAAATTCCAATTCATGTATGGCTCTCTCAAAAGGTGTGTACAGAAAGCATGATTGTGGCACACTAACAAACAAATACACAAATAATGCAATATGCTCCAAGCAAAACACATATCATGTGGTGAATAAAAATATAGCTCCAAGTAAAATTGCCGATGGAAGTAGACGAAAGAGGGGATGCCTTCCGGGGCATCCCCAAGCTTTGAATTTTTGGTGTCCTTGGATTATCTTGGGGGTGCCATGGGCATCCACAAGCTTAGGCTCTTGCCACTCCTTGTTCCATAATCCATCAAAAGATTTCACCCAAAACTTGAAAACTTCACAACACAAAACTCAACAGAAATCTCGTGAGCTCCGTTAGCGAAAGAAAACAAAAGGCCACTTCAAGGTAATTTAATGAACTCATTATTTATTTATATTGGTTTTAAACCTACTTTATTCCAACTTCTCTATGGATTATAAACTATTTTACTAGCCATAGATTCATCAAAATAAGCAAACAACACACGGAAAACAGAATCTGTCAAAAACAGAACAGTCTGTAGTAATCTGTAACTAACGCAAACTTATGGAACTCCAAAAAATCTACCAAAATAGGAAGGCCTAGACAATTTGTTTATTGATCAGCAGAAATTGGAATCAGTATTTTATCACATTCTGGTGATTTTTAACAATTGTTTTCGTGAACAGAAAGTTTCTGGAAATTACAGCAAGATCAAATAACTATCATCCAAGAAGATCCTATAGGCTCAACTTGGCACAAACACTAATTAAAACATAAAACCACATCTAGACAGAAGGTAGATGGATTATTTATTCCTAAACATAAGCAAAAGCAAAAAAACTAAAAGTAAAATTGGGTTGCCTCCCAACAAGCACTATCGTTTAACGCCCCTAGCTAGGCATAAAAGTGAGGATAGATCTAGGTAGTGCCATCTTTGGTAGGCAATCCATAAGTGGCTCTCATGATAGATTCATATGGTAATTTTATTTTCTTCCTAGGGAAGTGTTCCATGCCCTTTTTTAATGGAAATTTAAATATAATATTCCCTTCCTTCATATCAATAATTGCTCCAACAGTTCTAAGGAAAGGTCTACCGAGAATAATAGGGCAAGAAGGATTGCAATCTATATCAAGAACGATAAAATCTACGGGCACATAATTCCTATTTGAAACAATAAGAACATCATTAATTCTTCCCAGAGGTTTTTTAATAGTGGAATCCGCAAGATGCAAGTTTAGAGAGCAATCATCAAAATCACGGAAATCCAGCAAATCACACAAAGTTTTGGGAATAGTGGAGACACTAGCACCCAAATCACACAAAGCATAAAACTCATGATCTTTAATTTTAATTTTAGTAGTAGGTTCCCACTCATCATAAAGTTTTCTAGGGATAGAAACTTTCAACTCAAGTTTTTCTTCATAAGATTGCATCAAGGCATCAACGATATGTTCGGTAAATGCTTTATTTTGACTATAAGCATGAGGAGTATTTAGCACGGATTGCAACAAGGAAATACAATCAATTAAAGAGCAACTTTCATAATTAAATTCCTTGAAATCCAATATAGTGGGTTTAGCAACATCTAGGGTTTTATTTCTTTCAATCCGACTTTTATCAATTTCATCATCAAGATCTAAATACTCCGAATTTTTGGAACGCCTTCTAGGTAAGGGAAGATCATATTCAGTTTCATCAAGATTCATATTGTAAAACAAAGATTTAATAGGAGATACATCAATAACTTTTAGATCTTCATCTTGATTTTCATAGGAATTGGAAGAACACGCTTTAATAAAGGCATCTTCCGTAGCACGCATCCTAGCGGTTCTTTCTTTGCACTCATCAATGGAAATTCACATGGCTTTGACAGACTCATTGATATCATGCTTAGGAGGAATAGATCTAAGATTTAAAGAATCTACCTCAAGAGTAATTCTATCAACGTTCCTAGCCAAATCATCAACTTTAAGCAATTTCTCTTCAAGCAAAGCATTGAAATTCTTTTGTGTATTCATAAACTCTTTAACACTATTCTCAAATTCAGAGGGCATCTTATTAAAATTTCCATAAGAGTTGTTGTAGGAATTTCCATAATTATTAGAAGTATTACTAGGATAAGGCCTAGGATTAAAATTCCCTCTATATGCGTTGTTACCAAAATTATTCCTACCAACAAAATTCACATCCATAGATTCATTATTATTCTCAATCAAAGTAGACAAATGCGTATCATTAGGATCAGAAGAAACACTCTTAATATCAAATAATTTCATAAGTTCATCCATCTTTCCACTCAAAACATTGATTTCCACTAGTAGAAAAAGGGTCAAATGTGAAGCACATTAGTGCCGGTTTGAATTTGAGCCGTCACTAATGTGTACATTAGTGCCGGTTCGTGGAGGCGATCAATAGTACCGGTTCGTGGCGAACCTTTAGTACCGGTTCATGCCACGAACCGGTACTAAAGATGCTGTGTCAGCCTGCGGTCAAGCTATGGCCCCACCATCACCATTTAGTGACGGTTCGTACCACGAACCGGTACTAATGAGGTTATGGCTAGCTGTTTTTAGTCCCACCTCGCTCCCCTAACAAGGCTTTTACCACCTTAAATATGTTACCTCTCAAACTATCACAAGCACTTTGGTCTTCATTGAACTCTGTGTGTAGAATTTGTGGCCGCAATATGAGTCTTCACCAGTTTATAAATCGTTGAGGACTCATATTGACAATTTAGATTGTACACAAAAAGATCATTGATGATCATAGTATTTTTGATGTTATAAGATCATATTGACAATTCAGACTGTAAAGAAATATAAGATCATGATCTAAATGCTGTTATATTTTTTGCGTTTAGTATGCACCATTCAAAGTGAAGCCATCAACTTTCAACCATTCATGCCTTCATTTTCTATTTTTCATGCATTTAATGATTTGTTTTGAGAACTAAATGACCTGGAAATTGAAAAGCACTACAAATGAACTCTGAAAAAGTTGAAACTTGGCATGGTATCATCATTTCACCCACATATCATGTTCAAAAAAGTAGAGAGGGTTACGGCAAAAACTGGATGCACTTTGTTTACAAACTGGACAATCTCTTTCGAAGTATTCGGGTTTCTGACGAAATTAAACTCATCTGTTACAAAGGCATTTCATTTTTTAAACTTATTACAACTCTAGACTTTTTGTGCATTCAGTATGCACCATTCAACTGCTAGGCGAGAGGAGATCTTTAGTACCGGTTCCAACTGCTAGGCGTGAGTTGCTCTTTAGTACCGGTTCATGGCGAACCTTTAGCACCGGTTCGTGCCACGAACTGGTACTAATGAGGTTGTGTCAGGTAAGGCTGGGGCCCCACGAGCACCTTTAGTACCGGTTAATGGCATGAACCAGTACTACAGTTTCTTAGTCAGCTGTTTTTTAGTCCCACCTCGCGTAGAGGGAGGGACTAGGAGCGGTTTTATAAGCCCTGAGTGCAGAGACGATGAAGAAGAGGCTCAATGCTCACGTTGCTTAGCTTCAAGCCTTGAGGAATATCGTAGACTGCACGGAGCTATGTGCAGTGCAGTTTACACTATTCCGAAAGGCTTGAAGCTAATTAACGAGCATTGCACCTCTTTTTTTATTTTTAATAACTTATTACAACTCCGCACTTCTTCTGTTATGGCAAAAACTAGTTGCACTTCGGCATTTCATTTTTTAAACTTTGGTTATAACTCCAGACTTTGACCATCAAGTTTTAACCATCAACTTGGCATGGTATATAAAAATAAATGAATAGAAGAAAATAAATAAAGCAAAAAATAAAAAATAGTAGAAAAGAAAAAAACTATATAAAAAAACTACTCAGAAATAAATAGAAGAAAATAAAGCAGAAAAGAAAATAAAAACTATTAAAAAAATTGGGGCATTTCATTTTTTTTAAACTTTGGTTATAACTCCAGACTTTGACCATCAAGTTTTAACCATCAACTTGGCATGGTATATAAAAATAAATGAATAAAAGAAAATAAATAAAGCAGAAAAGAAAAAATAGCAAAAAAGAAAAAAACTATAGCAGAAAAGAAAAAAACTATATAAAAAACTACTCAAAAATAAATAGAAGAAGATAAAGTAGTAAAGAAAAAAACTATATAAAAAACTACTCAGAAATAAATAGAAGAAAATAAAGCAGAAAAGAAAAAAACTATAAAAAAAATTGGGGCGTTGCCCTGTGGGCCTGCTAGGCCACGGGCGTGCAATTACAGGCCCTAAAGGCCCAGCAGACTCACAGGGCAGCGCGCAGAAGTTAGGCCCACAAGCCTGTACGGAGGAGTTCAAAGTGGCAGCCGCGGCTGGGTTTATAAACCAGTGCGGCTGCCCTTCGCCCGACGAGGTGGGACTAAACTTTGTGCACCGTGGGGTGGCAGCGCAAGGCCTTTAGTACCGGTTGGTGGCTCCAACCGATACTAAAGGCCCACCGTTAGTACCGGTTGGTGACTCAAACCGGTACTAAAGGCCTTCGTTTCCCGCCGCTTGACTTGGCGAAAATAGGCCTTTAGTACTGGTTGGAGCCACGAGCCGGTACTAAAGGCCTATCCTATACATATAGCACTTACGAAAATTTCAATTTCATCTCCCCACTTCGTCTCCAACCTATCGCGAGACATCGCCGCGCGCCGCTCGATCCCGTCGTCGCCGCCCGTCGCCCGTCATCGTCGTCGCTGTCCCCGCCGTCGCCCGTCGTCGTCGTCGTCTCGCGCCGCCGCCGTCCGTCGTCGTCGCCGCGACCGTACGTCTCTCTCGCACCCGCGCCGCGCGCACCGGCCGGCTTGTACGTACGTCGCGGCCCCCGCCCCGTACGCCCCCCCCCCCCCCGCTCGTACGTACGGGGCGGCGGCGTACGGCGCGGCACTGCATATGCACACACACATATACACAGACACATACACATACACACACATACGCACACACACATACACACACACACACACACATTTTTTTTACTTATTTTCTGTTTTCTGTTTTTTAGAAAAGTTAATTAGATGATCGAATCATAGATTAATGTCGAATGTTAGATGAATTAGATAGAAAAGTTAAATATATATTGATGTCAATTGTTAGAGATGAATAGCTAGATATATATTAATTAGGTATATTAGATTTGAACTAGCTGAATAATTAATATAACTAGTTTATTTTTAGTAAGAAAATTGTCGAACTAGTTTATTTAGGTATATGAGATTTGAACTAGTTGAATAATTAATATAACTAGTTTATTTTTAGTAAAAAAAATTAGGTATCTGAGATTTGATGATCTAATTAAAATATTATTAGTTTATATAAATGTTAGATTAATGTCGAATGTTAGATGAATTAGATAGAAAAGCTAAATATATAGTAATGTCAATTGTTAGATATGAATATAGTTAGATATATTACTGTCAAATGTTAGATGAATATATATTTGAATTAGCTAGATATTAATTAATGTTAGATAGTAATAAGTGTTTAATGCATGTTTCACCTATATGAACATAGGAAATGTCATCTGACGACAAAAAAATTTTCATTATTTGTGAACACTGTGAAGACCAGCGCGGCCTGTGCGACAGAAATTTCCTTGTTGATGGTAGGCGCTTCAGCATCAAGCTGGATGAGACATTCGAAGTGGATACAGTAAGTCACAATGGCAATTATTATTTGAATGCAAAACTTATGCTTTATTTGCTTCAACTTATAATTTTAAAGCATGACTTATGCTTCATTTGCTTCAATTTATAATTTTAAATTTTCACTATTGTACTAGCGCATCCCCTGCCATGCAAGAATTTTCTTCTTGGATAAGATAGGTTTTAGTGCTATAGATGATATGGAGGTAAAGAGAGTTTACTTGAAGACCGAGCATGGGTATACTTTCAACGTCAAATTATATAATGGAGACACATACACCCATTTTGAATGCAAAACTTGGCAAGCACTATGCAAGGCTTATGCATTTGAGCCTGATATGGTTATCACCTTTGATATTCGTCCGGAAGATGATATTGAAGGTAATAGAGACATCTGGGTCGATGTGCAAACGCCTCCAGTTCTACCATTATGTGAGTTTTTCTCAACCATGCATGCATATGTTTATGTCTTTGATATTGTTTGTTCAAAAATAATTGACAACTAATTTGTATTGTCAGCTTATTTCGGTTCAAGCAAACATGTCCGGCGCTTGGTAGACAGGACCTACTACTGCCCCGGGGCTCAACTAAAGTGCGAGGAGATAAGTCATTATGTTTGATGGCTTGAGGATCTTCATACTGCCAAGACAAATTTTCTTCCTCAACTTAGAAATATTAGTACTCAAAACGTGCGACCAATAGTGATTGTATTGAACTACGGTCACATCTATAATCAAAAGATGGTAAGACTTTTACTATTTGTCCTTAGTGCATATTTTGCATACATTATTTTTGAAGCTAAACTTTCATTGCTAAGTATATTAATTACTATACGATGTTCTTCAATAGGGACCCCCGATGACAGTTGTGCCTCAGTGGATCGAGACAAAAGGTCGCATATCAATGGTTAGCTTACGACCAAGATTTCCTACATTGCACATGAGTGCATTCAGGATTTCTGAAAGCGAAGAATGCTTAATAGTGAAGGATTGGAGCAAAATTGTTAACGATCGCAGAGAAGTACTAGGGGGCAGCAAGGAGAAGCGGAACCCAAGATTAGGAGACAGATTCATCTGCATGCTCCAGTATGATGAATCAGGAGAGCTATACATGTTCTATGCTATTCTACCTCAGAGGGAGCAGCAGGAGTGATTTAGCTAGTTCATGCTCGTATTGTCCTGAACTTAATTAATCTCAAATATCATTTATGCATGAAAGAAACCGCAAATTAGTTTGAACTGGATATATGGATCCTAGCTAAGTGATCAAGTATATGTATGTATATATATATATATATATATATATATATATATATATATATATATATATATATATATATATGCCATAGCCATATATATGGATCCTAGCTAAGTGATCAAGTATAACAACTCATTATAACGTAAAACAATCCTAAATTAAATTGATAACACAAATTTAAAGGAAAAATAAAAAATAAAACAAAAACACACAAACATTTAGTACCGGTTGGTGTTACCAATCGGCACTAAAGGGCTCCCTGACCCCGGAGCTGGCTCGTGCCACGTGGTTGGCCTTTAGCACCGGTTCGTGCTGAACCGGTACTAAAGGGGGGCCTTTACTGACCACACTTTAGTGCCGGTTGTGGAACCGGCACTAAAGCGCCTTACGCACCGGTGCTATTGCCCGGTTCTGCACTAGTGTTCTTCTATTGCATGCACTTTTTTATTAGTGGATCTTTCGGTGTGCCATTGAGAATAATTAACCATAATATTATCTAGGAGTTTAGTAGCATCTCCTAAAGTGATTTCCATAAAAGTGCCTCCCGCGGTCGAATCTAAAATATTTCTACAAGCAAAATTCAATCCGGCATAAAATTTTTGTATAATCATCCAGAAATTCAAGCCATGAGTAGGACAATTACGTATCATTAATTTCATTCTCTCCCAAGCTTGTGCAACATGTTCATGGTCAAGTTGCTTAAAACTCATAATATCATTTCTAAGAGAGGTGATCTTAGCGGGAGGAAAATACTTAGAGACAAAAGCATCTTTGCACTTGTTCCAGGAATCAATACTATTTTTAGGCAAAGACAAAAACCAGGCTTTAGCACGATCTCTAAGCGAAAAAGGAAATAGCTTCAATTTAACAATATCATTATCGACATCTTTCTTCTTTTGCATATCACGTAAATCAACGAAGCTATTCAGATGAGTAGCGGTATCTTCACTAGGAAGGCCGGCGAATTGATCTTTCATAACAAGATTCAACAAAGCAGTATTGATTTCACAAGATTCAGTATTGGTAAGAGGAGCAATCGGAGTGCTAATTAAGGAAATCATTATTGTTGGTATTGGTAAAGTCACACAATTTGGTATTATCTTGAGCCATCGCGACAACCAAGCAATCCAACACACGAGCAAACAAAGGGCAAGCGAGAAAAAAGGCAAACGGAAAAAGAGAGGGCAAATAAAACGGCAAGGGTGAAGTGGGGGAGAGGAAAAAGATAGGCAAATGGCAAATAATGTTGTGCGAGAGATAAGGAATTGTGATGGGTACTTGGTATGTTGACTTTTGCGTAGACCTCCCCAGCAACGGCGATAGAAATTCTTCTTGCTACCTCTTGAGCTTGCATTGGATTTCCCCGAAGAGGAGAGGATGATGCATCAAAGTAGCGTAAGTATTTCCCTCAGTTTTTGATAACCAAGGTGTCAATCCAGTAGGAGGCTACGCGCGAGTCCCTCGTACCTACACAAAAACAGTAGCTCAACGCAACCAACGCGATTAGGGGTTGTCAATCCCTTCACGGTCACTTACGAGAGTAAGATCTGATAGAGATGATAGATAATATTTTTTGGTATTTTTGATATAGAGATGCAAGGTAAAAGTAAAAGGCAAAGTAAAAAGCCAAGCAATAATAAAGTGATGGAGATTGATATGATGAGAATAGACCCGGGGGCCATAGGTTTCACTAGTGGCTTCTCTCAAGAGCATAAGTATTCTACGGTGGGTGAACAAATTACTGTTGAGCAATTGACATAATTGAGCATAGTTATGAGAATATGTAGGTATGATCATGTATATAGGCATCACGTCCGAGACAAGTAGACTGACTCCTGCCTGCATCTACTACTATTACTCCACTCATCGACCGCTATCTAGCATGCATCTAGAGTATTAAGTTAAAAACAGAGTAATGCCTTAAGCAAGATGACATGATGTAGAGGGATAGTTTCATGCAATATGATAAAAACCCCATCTTGTTATACTCGATGGCAACAATACAATACGTGCCTTGCTGCCCCTTCTGTCACTGGGAAAGGACACCGCAAGATTGAACCCAAAGCTAAGCACTTCTCCCATTGAAAGAAAAACCAATCTAGTAGGCCAAACCAAACTGATAATTCGAAGAGACTTGCAAAGATAACCAATCATACATAAAAGAATTCAGAGAAGATTCAAATATTATTCATAGATAGACTTGATCATAAACCCACAATTCATCGGTCTCAACAAACACACCGCAAAAAAGAAGATTACATCGAATAGATCTCCACGAGAGAGGGGGAGAACATTGTATTGAGATCCAAAAAGAGAGAAGAAGCCATTTGTAACGCCCTCGATGCGGCTATATCTCCCACGTGTCGAGGCACGACTTAGAGGCATAACCGCATTGAAAGCAATGTCGCAAGTGAGGTAATCTTCACACAATCCATGTAATAAATAAGGGGGAAAGATACATAGTTGGCTTACAATCGCCACTTCACACAAGTACATAAATAACATCCATCAAACAGATTACACTCAAGGTCCGACTACGGTACCAAAATGAAAGAAGACTACCCCAAATGCTAACAGATCCCCGGATCACCCGACTGGGCTCCACTACTGATCATCTGGAAAAGAAACATAATAACGGCCACGTTCCTCATCGAACTCCCAAATGAGCTCGGTCGCGTCATCAGCACTGACATCGTTGGTACCTGCAACTGAGGTGATAATATCTGTGAGTCACGGGGACTCAGCAATCTCACACCCGCGAGATCAAGACTATATAAGCTTAAAGGTGGGAAAAGGGGTTTGTGAGGTGGAGCTGCAGCAAGCGACTAGCATGTGGTGGCTATAGCGCAAAAAAGAGAGCGAGAAGAGAAGGCAAAGCACGGTCGTGAAGCTAGAAGTGATCAAGAAGTGATCCTGAAACAACCTACGTCAGGCATAACTCCAACAACCGTGTTCACTTCCCGGACCCCGCCGAGAAGAGACCATCACGGTTACACACGCGGTTGATGTGTTTTAATTAAGGTCAACTTCGGGTTTTCTACAACCGGACATCAACAAATTCCCATCTGCCTCATAACCGCGGGCACGGCTTTCGAAAGATAATACCCTGCAGGGGTGTCCCAACTTAGCCCATGATAAGCTCTCACAGTCAACGAAGGATATTCCTTCTACCGGGAAAACCCGATCAATCTCGGAATCCCGGACTACAAGACATTTCAACAGCAATAAAACAAGTCCAGCAAAGCCGCCCGATTGTGCCGACAAATCCTGATAGGAGCTGCACATATCTCGGTCTCAGGGCACATCCGGATGAACACTCCGTAGAACTAAAACCAGCCCTCGAGTTGCCTCGAGGTGGCGCTGCAAAGGGCTCTAGTTTGGACCAGCAATCGAAGGAGAACTGGCCCGGGGGTTTAAAATAAAGATGACCCTTGAGTCTGCAGAACCCAAGGGAAAAAGGCTAGGTGGCAAATGGTAAAACCAATGTTGGGCCTTGCTGGAAAAGTCTTATTCAAAGCGAACTGTCAAGGGGGTCCCATAAATCACCCAACCGTGTAAGGAACGCAAACTCCGGGAACAAAACACCGGTATGACGGAAACTAGGGTGGCAAGAGTGGAACAAAACACCAGGCATAAGGCCGAGCCTTCCACCCTTTACCAAGTATATAGATGCATTAATTAAATAAGAGGTATTGTGATATCCCAACAAGTAAACATGTTCCAACAAGGAACAGCAAGTCCATGTTCCAACAAGGAACAAACTTCATCTTCACCTGCAACTAGCAACGCTATAAGAGGGGGCTGAGCAAAAGCGGTAACATAGCCAAACAACGGTTTGCTAGGACATGGATGGTTAGGGGCTGACATGGCAATATAGGAGGCATGATATAGCAAGTGGTAGGTATCGCAGCATAGGCATAGCAAAAGAGCGAGCAATCTAGCTAGCAAAGATAGAAGTGATTTCGAGGGTATGGTCATCTTGCCTGCAAGGTTCTCAGAGTTGTCGAAAGCTTGGGCCTCGTAAACGTTCTCAACAGGTTCCTCGTTCACGTGCTCGTCTCCCGGCTCTACCCAAGACAAGAGAACAAGCAAAGGAACCAATATCAACCACGACGCAATGCGCAATCAACATGATGCAAAACATGGCAGGATATGCGAGAGGGGATATGCAATGCGAATGCATGCTCCGGGAGGACAATGATGAACAGGGCATAATCTTGGCAAACCAAGCATGCCGCTGGATAGATGAGGTGATTTCGGTTGAAATCGATATAAAGATCACCGGAATCGGATGCACGGTTTGCAAATGGCAAGCAAAACAAGAATGACACGAATCTGCCATAAACAGCATGATGCTACTTAGCAAGCAATAAATAATTAAGCTACTGCACCCAAACATGGCAACAAAGCATATGACAGTAATCTACTCAAGATGCACGACAAAAGATGAACACTGAGATACGGCTCAATCCCATCATAACAGGTTCAAACAAGCATGGCAAAAGTACAACTAATAACAGATTCACAGACTTGGTGAAATAACAGCAAGTCAGGAAAACAACATCAGGATGACAAGTTCAGAGCAACGAAACAACATGCTACAGGTTCATAACATAGCAAAATAAGGCATGGCATGAATCTACTCAAAGCACTTGACAAAAGTCCCTTACTGACCATAAGCCAAAAAGGATCAGAAAATATGATTACACCCATGTCAAATAAGCAAGTTTCGTTACAGGTTTCAGACTTAGTAGAAAACTGGACATGGCAGAAAACTAATAACGACTAGGCATGTTCGTGAGCTTGATGCACTCACTACAGAGCAAGTCATGATAAACTAAGCATACATACATCAAGAAGACATGGCATAGTAACTAGACATGGCAATAATAACATCATATCATGCAAGTATCCACTACACCAAGCTTGGCAAAATCGAATAACATGTAAACAATCTGCCAGTAACATTTTGAAGCAAAAGTAGAGCTCGATTGACTCAAGCTATGGCACTCCATAATTGCAAACAAAGGCATGGATGGACTTAGCATATACTCAAGTTCAAAACTCCCTTACTGATCATGCTCAAATTATGTATGGATCACTCAGAAACAACATGAACACATGGCATGAAAATAACAGCAGTCAGGGACTTAGTGAAATCACCAAGTCTCTGAAAACAGCAATATCATCATCCCTACTTTGCATGCAATTTCTAGCCACCTCAAGCATCACAAAAATACATATCAAAATCCTCTGGATAGGTAACATGGCATATTACAAAACTCATGTAGGACTCAACTTCATAGGAGGTACACATCAATCATGGCAAAAATGACAAAAGTGCATGTTCAGATAAGATCCAGCAACTAACAACAACTAGACCTCTTCTAACAGCATTTCGGGCATCAAGATGACTTCAAATGAAAATGGTGCAATGGAACAAAATGATGTACTCTTCGCGGCGAACAAAACGACATATTATACGCGCGAAACGAAGCACTGGATGCAAAGTTATGGCATGCGAAACAGGTGATGATAATATGCAAAGTTGGGGACTTAGAGAAAAAGAGAGGGGGAAGAAGTCAACTCTGCGCGCACGCGAACCGAGGTCGGATCCGGGCCGGCTCGAGGGCGCGCGGCTGGGGCCGGCTCCGGCGAGGCGCGACGGGGTACGGCGGGGCTGAGGCCGGCGAGGTCGCTGCGGCGGGGAGGCGACCGGGTGGCGGGGTGCGGCGACCAGCGCCGGAGAAAAAGAGGACGGCGGCGGGGCGACCGCGGAGGAGGTGACCGGCGAGGCGAGCGCCGGCCGGGCGGCGGTGACGGCGGGCGCCGGCCGGGCGAGAGGCGCACGGGCGCGGGCGTCCCTGGGCGGCGGCGCGAAGGATCCGGGCCCCGCGGGCCAGGCGCGGGCCCCGCGGGCCAGCGGAGGCGGCGGGCGGCGAAGTGGGCTCAGATCCGCCACGTGTCGGCGCGGGACAGGTGCGGGCACGGCGGCGGAAGAATAGTGGCGGCGCGGCTGTTTGCCCGGATTTCGAGGAAAAAATTAGGGTTAGGGTGGTTTTTGCCCGAGATTAGAGAAGGGGGAGGCCTTTTTATAGATAGGAGGAGCTAGGAGGCTCCAAACGGAGAGCGGTTTTCGCCCACGCGATCGTGATCGAACGGCGGAGGACATGGGAGTGACTTAGATGGGTTATTGGGCTGTTTTGAAGGGGTGTTGGGCTGCAACACACACGAGGCCTTCACGGTTACCCGGTTAACCGTTGGAGTACCAAACGAACTCCGATTGACCCGAAACTTGACAGGCGGTCTACCGGTGCTACACCGAGGCCACATGTCAAACCTCGGTCCATTCCGAGAATGTTTAATACCCGCTCACGAAGAAATGTAAAAGGGGACGCCGGGAGACATAGGAGCGCCGGATTGCAAAACGGACAACGGGAAAGATGCTCGGATTTATGAGACGAATGCGTATGCACATGATGACATGATATGAAATGCATGACATGACCAAAATGTAAAACGGAGAGAACCCAACCACGGAGGAAATATCATAGCACATAGCCGGAAATGGCAAGAGTTGGATTACAATTATGGCAAGTTACATCGGGGCGTTACAACACACCACCACTACGAGAGGATCTCGTCCCGAGATCTAGGACTGAAAGAACTCCGGATACTCGGAACGTAGGTGGTCTTCACGCTCCCATGTGGCCTCTCGGTCTGAATGATGTGACCATTTCACTTTGAGGAATTTGATTGACTTGTTGCGAGTCTTGCGCTCAGTTGTCTCAAGAATGGCAACTGGATGTTCATGATAGGACAAATCTTCTTGAAGATCAATCTCTTCGAAGTTGATGGTGCGCTCAGGCGTCTTGAAACACTTGCGAAGCTGTGACACGTGGAAGACATCGTGCACATTTGCAAAGTTGGAGGGGAGCTCAAGTTGATAGGCTAGATCGCCTCGTTTGCCGATGATCTTGAAAGGGCCGACGTATCTGGGGGCAAGTTTCCCCTTGATACCGAAGCGACGAGTTCCTTTCATTGGCGAGACACGGAGGTAAACATGGTCTCCGATCTCGAATGCCACATCTCGGTGTTTGCTATCGTAATAGCTCTTCTGGCGCGACTGCGCGGCTTTGAGGTTCTCACGAATCACCTTGCACATGGCCTCAGCCTCTGAGATCAAATCATTGCCGAGCAATTGGCGTTCACCGGTTTCAGACCAGTTGAGAGGAGTACGGCACTTTCTGCCATAGAGAATCTCGAATGGGGCTTTGCCCGAGCTGGCTTGAAAGCTGTTGTTGTAAGAGAACTCAGCATAAGGAAGACAATCCTCCCACTTCATGCCGAAAGAGATAACACAGGCTCTGAGCATATCTTCAAGAATTTGATTGACACGCTCGACTTGTCCACTAGTCTGAGGGTGGAAAGCTGTGCTGAAGCGAATATTGGTGCCCATGGCCGTCTGAAAAGAATCCCAAAACTTGGAGGTAAAGATGCTGCCACGGTCTGAAGAGATCAACTGTGGAATGTCGTGCAAAGAGACAATTCTGGAGGTGTAGAGCTCTGCCAGCTGCACTGCTGTGATAGACTCTTTGATAGGAAGAAAATGAGCCACTTTGGTGAGCTTGTCGATGACGACGAAGATAGCATCATTTCCACGCTTGGACTTAGGAAAACCAGTCACGAAGTCCATTTCGATATGATCAAACTTCCATTCAGGAATAGCAAGAGGTTGGAGAAGTCCAGCTGGTCGTTGGTGTTCTGCTTTCACCCTTCTGCAGACATCACACTCATTCACGAACTGAGTGATCTCACGCTTCATTCGAGTCCACCAATACGACTGCTTGAGGTCATGGTACATCTTCGAACTTCCAGGATGAATTGACAGAAGAGAATTGTGCGCTTCGTTCATAATGACTTTACGAAGATCACCCTTTGGAACCACGATCCGGTCCTCGAAGAAAAGAGTATCTCTGTCATCAACTCGATAGCACTTGTATTTGGGGATGCTCTTTTCAATACCACGTTTCACCTTCTTCACCATGGTATCCAACAATTGTGCCTCACGAATTTGATCTTCCAAAGTAGGAGAGACAATTAGGTTGGCAAGAACACCTTGAGGAACAACTTGGAGATTCAACTTGCGAAAAGCCTCATGGAGATCCGGTTGAAAAGGCTTGAGGATTAAGCTGTTGCAGTAAGCCTTTCTGCTCAAAGCGTCTGCAACCACATTAGCCTTGCCTGGAGTATATTCAATACTCGGATTATACTCTTGAATCATTTCGACCCATCGAGTTTGCCTGAGGTTGAGATGAGGCTGAGTGAAGATATACTTGAGACTCTTGTGATCTGTGAAGATGTCCACTTTCCTTCCTAACAGGAGATGTCTCCATGTTATTAGTGCGTGGACAACTGCCGCCAACTCAAGATCGTGAGTGGGATAGTTCCTTTCATTGGGCTTCAACTGGCGAGAGGTATAGGCAACAACCTTCTTCTCTTGCATTAACACAGCACCGAGGCCCTGGAGAGAAGCATCACAAAACACTTCATAAGGCTTGGATTCATCAGGAGGAGTCAGAACTGGAGCAGTGACAAGTTTCTCTTTGAGAGTGTTGAAAGCAACGTCACACTCAGGAGACCAGACATATTTCACATGCTTCTGGAGGAGGTTGGAAAGAGGCTTGGCAATCTTGGAGAAATTCTCAACGAATCTTCTGCAATAGCTTGCAAGTCCAAGAAAACTGCGAAGCTGCTTGACATTCTGAGGAGGATTCCAATTCAAAACTGCAGACACCCTCTCTGGATTAACAGCGATGCCCTTGGCAGAGATGATATGACCAAGATAAAGAACTTCATCCAGCCAAAATTCACATTTGGAGAACTTCGCATATAATTGATATTCTCTGAGCTTGTCGAGTACCAATCGCAAATGTTCGGCATGATCCTTCTTATTCTTGGAGAAGACCAAAATATCATCGAGATAGACCAAGACAAATTCGTTGATGTAGGGGTTGAAGATGAAATTCATCAAGCGAGTGAAATACGGAGGAGCATTGACGAGGCCGAAAGACATGACAGTATATTCATAAGAACCAAAGCTTGTTCTGAATGCTGTCTTGGGAATATCTTCTTCACGAATGCGAATCTGATGATAACCCATACGAAGGTCCAGCTTGGAGAACACCTTAGCACCTTTAAGTTGCTCAAATAGCTCGTTGATGTTGGGAAGTGGGTACTTGTTCTTGATTGTCTTCTTGTTCAATGGACGGTAATCGACGCAAAGTCGGTCCGTGCCATCCTTCTTCTTGACAAAAAGAACACCACAACCCCAAGGAGAAGAACTCGGTCTGATCAGACCCAGACGTTCTTGTTTATCGAGTTGAATCTTCAATTCCTTGAGCTCATCTGGTCCAAGCTTGTAAGGACGCTTGCAAACGGGTTCCGTGCCAGGCTCAAGCTCAATAACGAATTCAACTGGCCTGCGAGGAGGCATACCCGGAAGCTCTTCTGGAAAAACATCTTGGTACTCACAAACGACTGGAATCTGAGAGATAGCCTCCATTTCACCCATCTCATTGAGAGAAAACAACCGAATGGTATCATCACGAGAAGCATAGATGATCACATCGTTCGAAGTGTGAGTCAATTTGATTTCCCTGGCAGCACACTCAAGCTGAGCCTTGTGCTTAGAAAGCCAGTCCATCCCGAGAATAAGATCAATATCAGAATCACCAAGAACAATTGGTTTAGACAAGAATTTGTAGTCGCCCATCTTGATAGAAACATCCGGAACACAAACATTAGATGTCATTTGCTTGCCCGGGGACACAATAGACAACGGTCTCGGCAAAACTTGAGTAACGAAATCATGCTTAGATGCAAAAGGTCTTGACATGAAAGAAAGCGATGCTCCAGTGTCAAATAAGACTTTGGCAGGAATATCATTAACAGGAAGATTACCCATGATCACTTCAGAAGACTCCTCTGCTTGAGCTGCATTCAACATGTTCACCTTGGCATGCTGGGAATTATGCTTGACCACTGCATTGCTGGAAGACTTCACAGGGGGAGGAGGCGGAAGACGCCTCTGGTTGAAGCACTTGTTCGCATAGTGACCCTTCTGCTGACATTTGTTACAAGTCACTTCTGAGAGCGGACAATGGTAAGGAGCACTTGGCCTTGGAGCTTGATTCTGAGACTTGTTCTGATAACCGGGGTTGGGTGGGTGGGAAGATCCACGGCCACTTGAGTTCTTCTGTTGATAAGGCTGACGGAACGGAGGAGGAGGAGGCAACCAGAACTTCTGTTGCTTAGCTGCCACAAGTGAGGAAGAAGAAGACTGAACTGCGTCTCTGACTCTCTTCTTAGATGCCTCACACTTGAGCTGAGCAGCTTCTTGTTTCAGTGCCATGTTGTAGAATTCATCATACTTTAATGGCTCGAAAAGCACGAGAGCAAGTTGCAGATCTTCTCTGAGACCACGCCTGAACTGGTAGATCATACTCTTCTCATCAGGAATGTCTTGCCTTGCAAAACGAGAGAGCTTCTGGAACTGAGTGTTGTATTGGTAGACAGTCATGTTGCCTTGCTTGAGATTGCGGAATTCCTCACGCTTAAGCTCAACAACACTTTCTGGAATGTGGTGCGCTTTGAAGTCACGGCGGAAATCATCCCAAGTGATCACACGACCTCCTCTGGAATCTTTGTATTGCTGGAACCACTCAGCAGCTTGATCTTTGAGTTGAAAAGAGGCAAACTTGACAAAGTCCTCAGGTCTCACATTGCTGCACTCAAAATGTTTGCTGATGTCCACGAGCCAATCATCAGCGTCAGTGGCCTCGACACAGTAGCTGAAGGTCTTTGGCTGATTAGCAAGGAACTGGTTCAGTGAAGCG
Organism: Aegilops umbellulata; assembly: GCA_032464435.1. Taxonomy (NCBI): domain Eukaryota; kingdom Viridiplantae; phylum Streptophyta; class Magnoliopsida; order Poales; family Poaceae; genus Aegilops; species Aegilops umbellulata. The sequence goes on from CP136060.1 coordinate 250,835,678, forward strand.
AAGTGCGGCTGATTGTTGCCTTGGCCTTGATTCTCTTGATTAGCTTGACCCTGGTTGCGATCTTGCAAGAGCTGAATCAGAATCTGAGCATTGGCATTTGTGGCAGTCATCAAGGCTTGCCAAGCTTCCGGAGGTGGAGGCGGTGGCGGAGGGTTAGCCTGATCTCCATCATTGCGTTCCGGATTCAGACGAGTAGGCGGAGCCATCCTGAAGAGGGTGACATCCATTAGCATCTTGATAGAGATATATTGAAGCTGAATCAAAGGAACGAAATTGCAACATATAGTCTTCACAATTAACATTCGAACGAGAATGAACGAATGAATTCCAATGTAAATCATCACACTTCGAAAGCTGAGAAGCCACTTAGAGCATGGTAAGAAATAAAAAAACAACAAGGTACGGATATGAACAAATACTTGGTAAGGATTACCCAATCACAAACCAAATATCTGCGGAAGAAATACTAAAGCTACATGAATTCCCACTTATAAACTCCCGAAACTTTCCGGTTATGCAATCAGGTGTTGGGGATACAGGGGAAGCATAATATCTCACCCAAACTAACAAATCCTACAACCAGCTGTACCCATCCTTCAACACATAACCAAGAAACCTTCGGAAATCGTCTACCTCAACCTTCGAAAACACATCCGTTATACAAGTCATGGCAATACTCCTGCACTCGCCACAGTACTGGGCTATCAGGTTATCTCACCAACAACTGTACAAAAGAGATTTTCGATGTCGGTCGTACTAAACTCAGGTATTCCAAAACCGCAACGATAAGATTATGACGACAACACCTCGGAGCTCAACTCCCCGGGACACTGCCACAACCCCTAAATGTCAGGAGGCAACCAAGACAATGTTGTCATCATAAAACCATCGGAACGATTGTAATATACCCGCGTGATCCTAAAAATTTTTTTAGTGAAATTTGAGAAGAGAAGAGTCAAAACTCTACGTCAGGATGCCTTACCAGAAGGTCGAAGGGACTGGGGAGTAAAAAAGAATTCCTAAATTCTCCGATATATAATTCCTAAATGACTCAAAACATTTTTCTAGACACAACTCGGCCACTAAAGACGATCAAACAGTGGGGGCTCCTAAAGTCGGGAAAGGCTCTGATTACCAACTTGTAACGCCCTCGATGCGGCTATATCTCCCACGTGTCGAGGCACGACTTAGAGGCATAACCGCATTGAAAGCAATGTCGCAAGTGAGGTAATCTTCACACAATCCATGTAATAAATAAGGGGGAAAGATACATAGTTGGCTTACAATCGCCACTTCACACAAGTACATAAATAACATCCATCAAACAGATTACACTCAAGGTCCGACTACGGTACCAAAATGAAAGAAGACTACCCCAAATGCTAACAGATCCCCGGATCACCCGACTGGGCTCCACTACTGATCATCTGGAAAAGAAACATAATAACGGCCACGTTCCTCATCGAACTCCCAAATGAGCTCGGTCGCGTCATCAGCACTGACATCGTTGGTACCTGCAACTGAGGTGATAATATCTGTGAGTCACGGGGACTCAGCAATCTCACACCCGCGAGATCAAGACTATATAAGCTTAAAGGTGGGAAAAGGGGTTTGTGAGGTGGAGCTGCAGCAAGCGACTAGCATGTGGTGGCTATAGCGCAAAAAAGAGAGCGAGAAGAGAAGGCAAAGCACGGTCGTGAAGCTAGAAGTGATCAAGAAGTGATCCTGAAACAACCTACGTCAGGCATAACTCCAACAACCGTGTTCACTTCCCGGACCCCGCCGAGAAGAGACCATCACGGTTACACACGCGGTTGATGTGTTTTAATTAAGGTCAACTTCGGGTTTTCTACAACCGGACATCAACAAATTCCCATCTGCCTCATAACCGCGGGCACGGCTTTCGAAAGATAATACCCTGCAGGGGTGTCCCAACTTAGCCCATGATAAGCTCTCACGGTCAACGAAGGATATTCCTTCTACCGGGAAAACCCGATCAATCTCGGAATCCCGGACTACAAGACATTTCAACAGCAATAAAACAAGTCCAGCAAAGCCGCCCGATTGTGCCGACAAATCCTGATAGGAGCTGCACATATCTCGGTCTCAGGGCACATCCGGATGAACACTCCGTAGAACTAAAACCAGCCCTCGAGTTGCCTCGAGGTGGCGCTGCAAAGGGCTCTAGTTTGGACCAGCAATCGAAGGAGAACTGGCCCGGGGGTTTAAAATAAAGATGACCCTTGAGTCTGCAGAACCCAAGGGAAAAAGGCTAGGTGGCAAATGGTAAAACCAATGTTGGGCCTTGCTGGAAAAGTCTTATTCAAAGCGAACTGTCAAGGGGGTCCCATAAATCACCCAACCGTGTAAGGAACGCAAACTCCGGGAACAAAACACCGGTATGACGGAAACTAGGGTGGCAAGAGTGGAACAAAACACCAGGCATAAGGCCGAGCCTTCCACCCTTTACCAAGTATATAGATGCATTAATTAAATAAGAGGTATTGTGATATCCCAACAAGTAAACATGTTCCAACAAGGAACAGCAAGTCCATGTTCCAACAAGGAACAAACTTCATCTTCACCTGCAACTAGCAACGCTATAAGAGGGGGCTGAGCAAAAGCGGTAACATAGCCAAACAACGGTTTGCTAGGACATGGATGGTTAGGGGCTGACATGGCAATATAGGAGGCATGATATAGCAAGTGGTAGGTATCGCAGCATAGGCATAGCAAAAGAGCGAGCAATCTAGCTAGCAAAGATAGAAGTGATTTCGAGGGTATGGTCATCTTGCCTGCAAGGTTCTCAGAGTTGTCGAAAGCTTGGGCCTCGTAAACGTTCTCAACAGGTTCCTCGTTCACGTGCTCGTCTCCCGGCTCTACCCAAGACAAGAGAACAAGCAAAGGAACCAATATCAACCACGACGCAATGCGCAATCAACATGATGCAAAACATGGCAGGATATGCGAGAGGGGATATGCAATGCGAATGCATGCTCCGGGAGGACAATGATGAACAGGGCATAATCTTGGCAAACCAAGCATGCCGCTGGATAGATGAGGTGATTTCGGTTGAAATCGATATAAAGATCACCGGAATCGGATGCACGGTTTGCAAATGGCAAGCAAAACAAGAATGACACGAATCTGCCATAAACAGCATGATGCTACTTAGCAAGCAATAAATAATTAAGCTACTGCACCCAAACATGGCAACAAAGCATATGACAGTAATCTACTCAAGATGCACGACAAAAGATGAACACTGAGATACGGCTCAATCCCATCATAACAGGTTCAAACAAGCATGGCAAAAGTACAACTAATAACAGATTCACAGACTTGGTGAAATAACAGCAAGTCAGGAAAACAACATCAGGATGACAAGTTCAGAGCAACGAAACAACATGCTACAGGTTCATAACATAGCAAAATAAGGCATGGCATGAATCTACTCAAAGCACTTGACAAAAGTCCCTTACTGACCATAAGCCAAAAAGGATCAGAAAATATGATTACACCCATGTCAAATAAGCAAGTTTCGTTACAGGTTTCAGACTTAGTAGAAAACTGGACATGGCAGAAAACTAATAACGACTAGGCATGTTCGTGAGCTTGATGCACTCACTACAGAGCAAGTCATGATAAACTAAGCATACATACATCAAGAAGACATGGCATAGTAACTAGACATGGCAATAATAACATCATATCATGCAAGTATCCACTACACCAAGCTTGGCAAAATCGAATAACATGTAAACAATCTGCCAGTAACATTTTGAAGCAAAAGTAGAGCTCGATTGACTCAAGCTATGGCACTCCATAATTGCAAACAAAGGCATGGATGGACTTAGCATATACTCAAGTTCAAAACTCCCTTACTGATCATGCTCAAATTATGTATGGATCACTCAGAAACAACATGAACACATGGCATGAAAATAACAGCAGTCAGGGACTTAGTGAAATCACTAAGTCTCTGAAAACAGCAATATCATCATCCCTACTTTGCATGCAATTTCTAGCCACCTCAAGCATCACAAAAATACATAGCAAAATCCTATGGATAGGTAACATGGCATATTACAAAACTCATGTAGGACTAAACTTCATAGGAGGTACACATCAATCATGGCAAAAATGACAAAAGTGCATATTCAGATAAGATCCAGCAACTAACAACAACTAGCCCTCTTCTAACAGCATTTCGGGCATCAAGATGACTTCAAATGAAACTGGTGCAATGGAACAAAATGATGTACTCTTCGAGGCGAACAAAATGACATATTATACGCGCGAAACGAAGCCCTGGATGCAAAGTTATAGCATGCGAAACAGGTGATGATAATATGCAAAGTTGGGGACTTAGAGAAAAAGAGAGGGGGAAGAAGTCAACTCTGCGCGCACGCGAACCGAGGTCGGATCCGGGCCGGCTCGAGGGCGCGCGGCTGGGGCCGGCTCCGGCGAGGCGCGACGGGGTACGGCGGGGCTGAGGCCGGCGAGGTCGCTGCGGCGGGGAGGCGACCGGGTGGCGGGGTGCGGCGACCGGCGCCGGAGAAGAAGAGGACGGCGGCGGGGCGACCGCGGAGGAGGTGACCGGCGAGGCGAGCGCCGGCCGGGCGGCGGCGACGGCGGGCGCCGGCCGGGCGAGAGGCGCGCGGGCGCGGGCGTCCCTGGGCGGCGGCGCGAAGGATCCGGGCCCCGCGGGCCAGGCGCGGGCCCCGCGGGCCAGCGGAGGCGGCGGGCGGCGAAGTGGGCTCAGATCCGCCACGTGTCGGCGCGGGACAGGTGCGGGCACGGCGGCGGAAGAACAGTGGCGGCGCGGCTGTTTGCACGGATTTCGAGGAAAAAATTAGGGTTAGGGTGGTTTTTGCCCGAGATTAGAGAAGGGGGAGGCCTTTTTATAGATAGGAGGAGCTAGGAGGCTCCAAACGGAGAGCGGTTTTCGCCCACGCGATCGTGATCGAACGGCGGAGGACATGGGAGTGACTTAGATGGGTTATTGGGCTGTTTTGAAGGGGTGTTGGGCTGCAACACACACGAGGCCTTCACGGTTACCCGGTTAACCGTTGGAGTACCAAACGAACTCCGATTGACCCGAAACTTGACAGGCGGTCTACCGGTGCTACACCGAGGCCACATGTCAAACCTCGGTCCATTCCGAGAATGTTTAATACCCTCTCACGAAGAAATGTAAAAGGGGACGCCGGGAGGCATAGGAGCGCCGGATTGCAAAACGGACAACGGGAAAGATGCTCGGATTTATGAGACGAATGCGTATGCACATGATGACATGATATGAAATGCATGACATGACCAAAATGTAAAACGGAGAGAACCCAACCACGGAGGAAATATCATAGCACATAGCCGGAAATGGCAAGAGTTGGATTACAATTATGGCAAGTTACATCGGGGCGTTACACCATCTAGCTACTAACTATGGAACCGAAGGTCTGAGGTAAACTACTCACACTTCATCGGAGGGGCTATGATGATGTCGAAGCCCTCCGTGATGATGGCCCCCTCTGGCGGAGCTCCGGAACAGGCCCCAAGATGGGATCTCGTGGGTACAGAAGGTTGCGGCGGTGGAATTAGGTTTTTGGCTCCTATTCTGATCGTTTGGGGGTACGTAGGTATATATAGGAGGAAGGAGTACGTCGGTGGAACTTCGAGGGGCCCACAAGTCAAGGGGCCGCGCCCTAGGGGGCGCCCTCCACCCTCGTGACCGCCTCGTGGCTTGATGGAGGGTCCAAGTCTCCTGGGTCTTATCTGATGAGAAAATCACGTTCTGGAAGGTTTCATTCCGTTTGGACTCCGTTTGATATTATGTTTCTCCGAAACACTGAAGTAGGCAAAAAACAACAATTCTGGGCTGGGCCTCCGGTTAATAGGTTAGTCCCAAAAATAATATAAAAGTGGGAAATAAAGCCCAATATAGTCCAAAACAGTAGATAATATAGCATGGAGCAATCAAAAATTATAGATACGTTGGAGACGTATCAGCGACCACTATGCCAGTTTGTTCTAGAGGCTTCCTTTTTTAATTGCTCAACAATGAGGTTGTTGGAGATAAGGATGAATGAGGGAACGTCTTGTCTGCAAATCTGGAGATAGGTGCAGGTATCTTTTAGGTTAATTTCTATCCATCAGATATAGATTGGAAGGTCTATATTGCAAGATGGCACGCGTACCATCATCACCAACTCGGTTTTTTTTCTAAGAGAAGAAATATAAGTATGGAGATACAAACGTATTATCGATACTTTCTGTAAACTAGGATCTACATTCTATTCAACAGCTCAGCAGGTGGGGCCTTCGCACAATGACTTCTCGACTATGTAAAACAAAGGTTTTCCCATCGCCGATAAGGAGGGGGTGACGGTGGCGCGCTTTCGCCTTGCTCTAGTCCTAGTAGTCATACTAGGTGGTCTACGCACGTGTAGATTTCTTCTTTTTTGCATCTCGTGTTCGCCGTACTGCCACGACTGTTGATGAATAGACGGTATGTTATTCACGGGGAAATCCTTGTTGAGCGTGTTTGCGAGAGAGAGAGAGAGACATTGTGCGTGTGTGATATGTGTAGAGACTGAGGCAATGATAAGAGATTCTTTGTGTCTACGTGTGTGGAGGATAGAGAGAGACATGTACATGGGGCTTTGTGTTGTGTAACGTGGAGACACATAGACATAATCAGAGAGTGAGTGTGTGAGATACACATGCAGACACGGGGAGAGATGTGTGAGTTAGAGAGATGGAGAATTTTGGTGTGCATCTAAGCTAGAGAGGGGGTGGGGTTATATAAATACCTAGAGTTGGAGAGAATATGCAAGGGTGTGTGTCTTAAAAGAAGGATCCAGATAGATGGGTGTTTCTGTGTGTCTGTGTGTGTTTATGCAAGCGTTTGTGTGTGAGAGGGAGTGTGTGTATGTGGAGTAGAGAGACCACTAATGATGTAAACCTAGTGTAAGGGAAGGGGGAATGGTGTGACATGTGTGTCAAAGAGAGACAAAGGCATGTGTAGTAGCGGGATAGCATGGGTGCAGCCGGGGAGCAGACTATTTGGAAGAGACATCGAGTGTGTGTGGGAGAGGGGTGTGAGAGTGAGAGAGAGAGAGAGAGCTAGCGACGAAGAGAGAGATAGAGAGAGAGAGAGAGGAAGAGAGGAAGAGAGGGGGATAGAGGGGTCGTTTGTGTGCAGAAGTGGCGTATAGATAGGGAGACAATGTTGATGTTGTTCGAAATTGGCCTATGTACGAAGACGCAAGGAAAGTGAGGCATCGCGTGTGTGATAGGGACTTCATGAGAGATCTAGAATAGATGTGTAGAGAACAACGTGCGAGATTGCAACGTATGTAAAGAGTCACGGCATATATGTATACAGGGAAGGAGCTGGGGCGGGTCCGCATGTGGGAGAGATAGAAAGAGGAGAGTGGTGCACAAGGAGACAAAGTGTGCTTGTTTGCAGTGGGGTGGCATGTGAGGTGAGTGTGTGAGAACCACATAACTAGGGAGATAGACGTTTGGGGCGACATTTTGTGTGTATGGGAAAGATACACTCTACATAGTGCGTGTACTTGGGAAAGAGAGATGCTGAGAGACCTAGAGAGTGGGGGAAGAGATGTGTGCATGCCCGAGAGACAAAGTGATAGAGACCTATATTGGGGTCCGGACTTTAGAAGAGAGGGGGGTATTAATGTGCTCGTGTGTTCGTGTCTGGGGGAGAGAACGACTTGTGTGTGGGGGGCACGAGGGAGGGGGGTTGGCTTTAGATAAAGAGTGAGGTGTCTATATTTGAGGGACTTTAGCGTAATTGATATATATATATATATGGTCAATAGTGTGTGCACATGATTGATCAATTTGTTTCATAGTTTGGACTATGAGATAACGATACTTTTGAACATTCATGATATACCTTGATGTAACAGAATTACAAACCTAAGATTGGAATTTTGGAATTCGACCACATCATTAGCTTTTGTAATTCATTTAAACGGAGGTACATTTTTTAAGCCGGGATTTTGTGATTTCAAATTCATATATCAAACCTAGAGATATACACATACGAGCATGTTAAAACTTTATAATCATCCACTTTATTCATACACATACACATTGTTGCTTTTGTCATCATATTTAGGATAAACACATTTGGAATTTCATTTGAATTGGACCGTATGATGGTATTTACTTGTAATAACTCAATGATCCATATTTGAATTGAATGGACAATCTAAGTTTCGAGTTGGAGACATTGATTTTCAAAACTTGCACTTTTTTGCATGCAAAACAAATAAATTCTCAGCCATGATATCATAGTCGGCCGTACAAGAGCAGGACACTTATAATTTCAGGTGCCAAAAGCTTTCAAACTTCCCGCTCACATCGAAATATCTCGCGCCCGAAAGTTTAGCCCCGCGATATTCCTGTTTTACCCCTGGCACATGAACGGAAAAGGGCTGCTTTGGAAACTCCATTGTTTTCCCCTCTTTTCCCCAAACATTCTTCCCCAGAGCCCCTCCCCTTCCCCACCCTGACCCCCCAACCACTTCAAGCCGCTGAATAGTCCTCCGCCATAGCGGTGGACCTCACACCCCGCTGGATCTACCTTCCGCACATTTGAACCCCCAACTGCCAACTCACCACTTCACCGGAGCCGCTTCAGTGACTGGCTTGTCCACCGCTCCAGATCTCCTTGACCGCCATCATGGTCCACCGCACCGGATCTGCTTAACCGGCGCCCTCGTGAACCACAGTGTAGGCCCTTCACTGACTCCCTCATCTGCCCCATCGCTGGCCCTTCATACAAGCCCTCGTCCACTGCAACAGATCCGCCTCACCGAAAGCATTGTACCCTGCGACCGCCAAAGCCTTCGTCCATTGCACCGGACCCTATCCACAGACGCCATATTCAACTCCACCGACCCTGCTTTACTGACGCCGCAGCCTCATTAGGTTATTTTGATTTGTACTCCTTCAATTTTTCTCTTCTTTATCCTGCAACTGTTCACTTACCACAGATGAGATTTCTTGTATGTCGACAGGCGCCACAACCGAAGCATCAGGGCCGCTTCAGCAACGGCGACAGCCGGCCCAAACTCAACCGCAACACAATCACCATCGATGATCCTTAGCTATCAAGTATGAAAACGATACCCATACGTGCCAAGAACCAAGTACTATTATCCAACGGCCGGCGCCTACGTTCACTTTCTTAGCATAAGCACCGCACCTTTGAATTTCTTCAGGGCATCATTCAATTTTTCATGAGATGCGTTATTTTGCTTGCACCTGTAGGGCCATACTTTTGGCAGTGAACATGTTACATGTGCTAAATTACAAACCAGTGCACATGTAGTTACAATGCTTTAGTTTTGTCCTAAGTATTACTCTACTTCCTAGATATCACTGCCTACTATTTTACTTCTTGCATGCTATATTTATGATAATGGTGTTGTTCTGATGCCACTTGTTGGTTCCATCAATCTGCTTCATGTTCTCTATGCTTAATTATACGTCAGCAAACTAGCATGTGGTTCCACTGCTTTTCATTTGTTTTACCCTACATTTTCTGATGCTAGCTATTACATTTTCTGTTCATTACTTTTTTGTTTGTTCTTGATCTTCCCAAGTTGCATGACTAATTTGATGCTTCTATTAATTATGTAGCTACCAACCCCATCAAGAAAAATATTTGTTCTTTTGGGGCTGGCACCTCAAACAAGCATAAAAATAGAGTGAAGCGCATATATTGTCGTGTAAGCACACGCCCATCTTTCATTAGTTTAGATGAACCATTGATGATCAATTCGAACCAGTGCATGCGATTAAATTTAATTTTACCTCAATAGAGGGTGCATGTGACACCCCGGTGTAATGATGCTACAGTAACCCCTGGGGTTATGTTAATATTTTTGCTAAACATGTGCCTGATCATTATTGCCGTTCTTCAAAATTCCAGTTGTTTTCAAATTCATATTCTGTGTGATATTCAAAATGCTCAGGCATGAAAACAAAAATGTTCATCATGTGCCAAATAATCCACAACTAATATTGGTGGTGAACCAACATTTTTGCAAAAGGTTTAAGTGGCCTAAGCTACTTAAAACAGTGACCTAAGCAATAAACTAAATGCCCTTTTTAATTTATAAAATTGGCAACTACTCCAAAAATGCCCAAACTTTTTGTGGCAGTGCTGGATAGTACAAAGTAATTATGTGACCAAGTTTCGCATTTTTGCAAAATCTTATGGAAGCTCAAAACATTACTCAACCCCCCCCCTTTCTGTAAAAAAAAGAAATTAAAAAGGCCACTGTGCACTGGCCTGAGTGCACAGTGCTTAGGGCCCAGCCCACCACGGCCTCCTCATCCTCCTCCTGTTCTCTGTTCAAGAGACCGAGGCACGCCCGCCGTCGCCGCCGAACCCACCTCGCCGACCATGCTGCTACAGGCGCCATGGGTGGATAAGGATCCACCTCTCCTCCCCCTGGCCTCCTCATCCACTTGCCCCCTCTCTCGCTCTCTCCCCCTCCCTGGTCCTCTGCGCTCTCTCCCCTCCAGATCCTCCTCAGCCGCGCCTCTCCGTCGCCGCTCACCGCACTCCACCGCGGCCACCGGCCGGCCTTCGCCTCGCCGACGTGCCCCCAGGCATTGCCTCGACCTCCACATCCGCCCCGCCGGCCCGCACAGACTGGGACGGCCCCGCCGCACCGCCACGATCTCGCCTTCGCCCTCGGCTCCGACGAACGCCGCCGCCTCGAATCCACGCCACTGCTGCTCCTAGTCACCCAACGGGCCACCGTGTGCCCCCAAGGTGAGCTCCGGCCCCCTTTTTCCCTCTCCTCGCGTGTCTCCGCCTCCACCGTAGCTAGCTCGCCCGCAAGCCGAGCTCCGCCGTCCGCCATTGCCGTCATAGGGCTCGCCACCGAGCTCCTCTGCTCGAGCTAGTAGCTCCGACGAGCTCCTGGAGCGTCGTAGACCTCGCCCAGCTCCTTCGTTCACCAAAACACGCACTGCAACGCCGATCCCTACGAGGTCCCGAACCCCACCGCCGCCTCCACTCGTCGCCGATGCAGTTCCGGTCACCCCCGCATCCAACCGACCACACCACGCGGCGCGGCTTCGTCTCCTCGTTCGAACGCGCCAAGTCCCGGGCCAAATGACCCCCTGTGCGTGATTCCCGGTGAAGTCCGGCGAGCCCCGCCGCTGTTTTGGTCGCCGGCGGCGAAACCCCGACGCTGCCGACGTGGCACACCTGGGTCCCGCCTCTGGGTCACTGCCCGTGGGCCCCCTAGCCCTAGTTGACCACGTTGACCGTGGTCAACTATGCTGACTGGGCACACAGTGTCTCTGACATGTGGGCCCCATCGCGTATTTCGTTAAATAAAAGTTTTTCTAAATAAAAACGATTAATTAAAACGTTAGTTAAATTAGTTAGTTAGTTAGTACTAACTAGTCACTGACTGCTGGGGCCCACGCCCCCTTACTAACCATGTTAGTTTAGTAAAGCCTCTGTTAGACAGAGAGGCTGATAGGTGGGTCCCACCTGTCAGCTTGACTGGTCAGCAGAGCTGACGCAGTGCTGACGCAGTGCTGATGCAATAAACCTTTTCTGCTTTTAAAATAATTCAGAAATTGGTTTAAACTTTGAAAATCTGTAACTTTTAAACCATAGCTCGGATCGTAAAAGTTTATATATCAAAAATGCCCAGAAAAACGAGACGAGTCAGAATATGCAGTCCATTCATCTGTCACATGACCCTAGCATGCTGAACATGGGACATTCGCCCTCCGGTCATCTGTCTGACACAGGTCCGGAACGGGGAAAACATTCCCGGTTGAATTTCCCCCTCTCCTGAATCGTGTAGCCTTACGTTAGGTCACACCCGACACAGCTTATTTCCATGTTATGCCTTGTGATGCTATGCTTGCTTAATATTTACTATTTCTTCCCCCTCTTCTCTCCGGTAGACCCCGAGACCGATGCCGCCCCTGTGATCGTCTACGTCGACGACGTCCCCTCCTTGCCAGAGCAACCAGGCAAGCCCCCCCTTTGATCATCCCGATATCGCCTATTCCATTCTCTCATGCTTGCATTAGATTTTGCTATTGTTATTGTTTGCTCCTATTCTGATGCATAGCCTGCTTTTGTATCTGCTGTTGTACCTTACCTGCTTATCCTAAACTGCTTAGCATAGGTTGGCTAGTGATCCATCAGTGACCCCGACTTGTCCTTGTTGCCCTTGCTTCATCATCGACGACTCGATCTACATGATCGAAGACCAGGCCCCGACACCGCACATCACTTCCCCTTAGTTGCTTGACACTACTGGGTTACTATAGAGTACCGAGGCTGAACCTCTTCAGCACTTCTGATGTTAACCCTGTAGAGTAGTCATTCGGTCGTGGTCATCGAGTGTGATTTCCTCCTTAACCACTTTCGATACGACTCTGCCGTGCAACCCCTCAAGTGTGAACCTCGGGGGTGATTCCTCTTACGTTCACCTTGATGATTACATCTAGTGGAATTCATCAGGGGTGATTCCTCGGGTTTCCCCCTTGATGTTTGGACACACGGATACTTGTACTTTACCACTGTTACTTGGAAAGACGGGTCGACCCTGAGGGGTACCCGCGCGAGCTTAATTGCGAGTGATGTGGAGTCGGGCGGACCTGGAAGGTGCCCGCGAGATAATTACGAGGCGTGGCCGGGCATTCCTAGCCCTTGTCGCAAGTCCTCGAGACGGGGCAACGGGATCACATCTTTCGTGAGTCTCTGCTTGTTACCGCGCGTTCCTAATCCACTACGATTTGGAAATTTGATCCGAGGGGCCTCTGGCCTGATAGCACTAACCATCACGTGGGCATAGTATGGGCGTTCTGCGTCGTATGCATCAGCCGAAGCTTAATAGACGTCAGCGACTGAGCGGCGTGCGCCGGGTTGGACTGCGTAAGCGCTTGCCTTGTTGAAGGAGGTAGCTAGGTCTGCTCACCGGCCGCGTTCGCAACGTGCAGGAGTTCCCGGGGAGATGGCCCATGACCCCTGGGGGCATAGGTTTAGTCTTGCGTGTTGGCCTCTCTATTAAGCCTAGGTCGGGTTGCGGCGTATTGTTTGGCCGAGGCCGGGCATGACCCAGGAAAGTGTGTTCGGCCGGAGTTAATCGAGCGTGGTGGGTAAGTTGGTGCACCCCTGCAGGGAAGAAAACATCTATCGATAGCCTGTCCTACGGTAACGGACACTTGGAGTTGTATCCCGATCGATACAACTAGAACTAGATACTTCAAATGAGAACTGGATGGTGATGATGATTGGATTGTGATGATAACTGGATAGTATGGCTCTGGGATGCCTTTCTCGCAGGGAGTCGAGAAAGGATCTCCGGCCGAGGTTGATAACACTTCTACCACTTTACTTTATGCTACTCTACTCCCTTCTGTTGCTGCAAGATGGTGGTTTCCAGAAGATGCTAGTCTTTGATAGGACTAGGCTTTCCCTCTATTCTGGCATTTCTGCAGCCCAGTCCACATATACAGCCTTCCTTTGATAATGTTGCATATGTAGTGTAGATCCTTGCTTGCGAGTACTTTGGATGAGTACTCACGGTTGCTTTGCTCCCCCTTTTCCCCCTTTCTTCTTCTTTCCGGTTGATGCAACCAGATGTCGGAGCCCAGGAGCCAGATGCCACCGCCGATGCCTACTACTACGTGGAGACCGACGATGACCAGGAGTAGTTAGGAGGCTCCCAGGCAGGAGGCCTTGCCTTTTCGATCGATGTTGCTTTTGTGCTAGCCTTCTTAAGGCACCCTTGTCTAACTCATGTCTGTACTCAGATATTGTTGCTTCCGCTGACTCTTGTGTATTCGAGCTTATGTATTCGAGCCCTTGAGGCAAATCGCTTGTAATATAAAAAGCTTGTATTGTTTTAATTTGTGTCTAGAGTTGTGTTGTGATATCTTCCCGTGAGTCCTTAATCTTGATCGTACACATTTGCGTGTATGATTAGTGTACGATTGAATTGAGGGCGTCACAAGTTGGTATCGAAGCCGACTGCCTGTAGGTAGCCCCTTTCCAACTCCTTGGCCGAAGTTGACTCTAGTCACTGAAAAACTTTTACTAACTTGGCTGTGTGGCTTACGGGCCCACGTCGGCATTGGGTGGTATTAGGATCTTTTACTCCTCGTCTATACTCTGGGACTTTGAACTCTCTTCTACTCGAGTTAAACGAATTTTACTAACATTAGGATCCCGTGACCACATTCACCCCGAAGTTGGATAAAGCCATAGTTATTCCTTAGAATAGCATTTTGAGTAGTGCACACCCTGTCGTGTTGACTACTAAGTGGTATCCATCGTACCTCTTTCATTATGCTTGTTTCATCATGAATGATCCTTGTCTTTGCAAATTGCTCAATGCTGAACTACCCCCTGTTACATGTTAGCAGGATGGTTAGACCCGCTGGTCGTGGCCGTGGTGCCAACGATCCACCACCGCCTGAATTCTTTGCTGGAATGATGCAACAGTTTGAGTTGAATTGCCAGTTCATGGAAGGAATGATGGCTCAGTTTCCTCGTCCGAACATGAATCAACAGCCAACCCCAGTAACTCTGCAGGACTTCATGCGCCTCAACCCAACTATCTACCGTAGCTCAACTCAATCCCTTGATGCTGATGACTGGCTCCGCGACATCACGTATGAAATGGAGTCTGCTAGTGTGGCCCCTGCCAGCTATGTCACCTTTGCATCTTTCTTTCTAAAAGGTCCCGCTGCTCAACGGTGGGACAGCCACAGGCGTACCCTACCTGCTGGGACGGTCATTACTTGGCCGGATTTCCAAGCTGCCTTTCGTGCCCGCTTCATTCCTCAGGGAATCATGGACAAGAAGAAGCGAGAGTACCGCAACCTCACCCAAGGCAACAAGTCTGTAGATGCTTATCAACAGGAATTCTTGGACTTGTCCCGTTATGCTGAAGAAGACATTGCTACTGATGCTCGTAAGCAGGAGAAGTTTCATGATGGACTTCACCCTGAAATCAAGCTAGCACTGCTCGTTCACGACTTTGCCGACTTCGCCACCTTGGTGAACAAGGCTATTCAGGTTGAGACTGGTCTTCAGGAACATCAGGGATCCCTCAAGCGCAGCCGTGATGCTGGCTCATCTTCGGGCCCGTCAGCGCAGAAGCGTCGGATATGGATTCCCCACAACATGTATCGTCCAACTGCACCTGCTCCAAGACAGTCCTATGTTGCACCTCGTCTGCCTCCTTCACCGCAGAGGCAGCCTGTTCGGGTTGTAACACCCCAAGCTTCTGCTCCCAATCCCAATGATGGTCTGTGCTTCAAGTGTGGCCTTCCAGGTCACCGTTCCAGGAAATGCCCTCAAAATCAGAATCAGCTGGTTCTGCCTTCAACTGTCCATAACAATCAGCCCCATAACAACCATGCCAGACCTTGTGGTCGTGGTCAGGCTAATCATATTGATCGGAATGAAGCTCAAGGCCAGCCTGCCACTGTGATGGGTACTCTTCTTGTTAATTCAATACCAGCATCTGTTTTGTTTGATTCAGGAGCATCGCATTCTTTCATATCAGAAGAGTTTGCATTCATGCATGGAATTAAATACGAAGAGATGCACACTCCACTAGTGGTAAAAACCCCTGCGGGCCAATGCCAAACCTCCATGGTTAGCCACAACGTTTCCGTTGAAATCGAAGGGTTGGAATTTTTTGCATCCCCCATTATTCTGAAGTCTTCCAATATTGACCTCATTCTTGGAATGGATTGGTTGAAAGCACATACGGCTTCTATCGTTTGTGCCACTAAAACTGTCCACCTTCTGCACCCTTCAGATGAGATAGTAAGCTACAATGCTCGTCTGGTTCAAAACGCTGAAGCACGACTTTATGCTTTGAATGCGTTGAACGCAGCACCTCTTGAGGGAATTGAAAAGATTCCAGTCATTCGTGACTTCCAAGACGTATTTCTAGAAGAACTTCCAGGAATACCCCCTGCCCGGGCTGTCGAGTTCGTCATCTACTTGAAACCAGGCACCGTTCCTATTGCCAAACGACCCTACAAGATGCCACCTCATGAACTCCTTGAGCTTAAGGAGGAAATCGACAAATCTCTTCACAAGGGTTTCATTCGTCCAAGTTCGTCTGCTTGGGGAGCACCTTCTCTCTTTGTCAAGAAGAAGGACGGAACGAACCATTTGGTCCAAGACTATCGTCCTATCAACCAAGCTACAATTCAGAACAAATATCCCCTTCCTCGGATCAATGATTTGTATGATCAACTGGCTGGTTCATCGATATTCTCTAAACTCGACTTGAGGTTGGGTTACCACCAGATCTGTGTTCATGAAGAAGATATTCCAAAGACCGCCTTCGTCACTCGTTATGGTTCTTACGAGTACACCGTCATGTCTTTCGGTTTAACCAATGCTCCAGCTACATTCTCTCGTCTGATGAACTACATATTCATGGATTACCTCGACAAGTTCGTCGTAGTCTATCTTGATGATATCCTGGAATATTCGAAGAACAAAGAAGAACATGCTGAACATCTTCGTCTTGTTCTGGAGAAGCTTCGAGAGCATCAACTTTATGCCAAGTATTCCAAGTGTGAATTCTGGCTTCCTGAAGTCACCTACCTTGGTCATGTCATCTCCAAGGATGGTATTGCCGTCAACCTAGAGCGCGTTCAGGCTATTCTTGACTGGACCCCTCCGAAGACTGTCAAGCAAGTCAGAAGCTTTCCCGGACTAGCCAGCTATTGTCGCTGCTTTGTCGAGAACTTCTCCAAGATCGCCAAGCCACTGACTAATCTGCTTCACAAAGGCGTTAAGTTCGATTGGACAGACAAATGTCAGGAAAGTTTCCAAGCACTCAAGGACAAGCTGACTTCTGCCCCAGTGCTTGCTCCCCCTGATTCTCGCAAGGACTTCGTCATCTATTGCGACGCTTCACGACAAGGATTAGGTTGTGTCCTAATGCAAGAGCGCAGAGTGATTGCTTATGACTCCCGTCAAATACGTCCTCACGAAGAGAACTACCCATTTCATGACCTTGAGCTTGCTGTGGTTATCTTTGCACTGAAGCTATGGCGACAGTATCTTCTCGGTAATCGTTGTGAGATCTTCACCGATCATCAGAGTCTGAAGTACCTGTTTACTCAGCCAGATCTGAACCTCCGTCAGCAGCGATGGATGGAAGCTATTGCTGACTAAAACTGCGGTATATCCTATACCCCTGGCAAGGCTAATGTAATGGCTGATGCCCTGAGGCGTAAGTCTTATTGCAATAATCACCAGGTCTACAAAGCTCAACCCCGCCTTTATGAAGAGCTATGCAAGCTGAACCTTCAACTAGTTCCACAGGGTTCTCTGAATAACCTTGTCTTGGAACCAACTCTTCTGAAAGCAATCAAGTCCGCTCAAGCCAAAGATGCTCATGTTGACTTGATGAAAAAGGATCTTGCCTTAGAGAAATCCAGAGATTTCTCACTTGGTGAAGATGGAACCTTATACTTCAGTGATCGCATTGTAGTACCCAGGTTCGAGCTTATGACAGAGAAGGTGATGAAAGAAGCGCATGACACCCCTCTCTCTATTCATCCGGGAAGTACCAAGATGTATCTAGACATCCGTCAGAAGTACTGGTGGTCTAATATGAAGCAAGACATTGCTCGATATATTGAAGAATGTGACGTTTGTCGTCGTGTCAAAGCAGAACATCAGAAACTGGCTGGACTTCTGCAACCGCTTACGATTCCTGAATGGAAGTGGGATAAGATCCAAATGGACTTCGTCACTGGCCTTCCCAAATCTCAGAAAGGTAACGATGCTATCTCTGTCGTCATCGACCGGTTCTCGAAGGTTGCTCACTTTCTGCCAGTCAAAGAGACTATCACTGCTGGTCAATTGGCAAACTTGTATATCTCCAGAATTGTGTCACTCCACGGCATTCCGAAGGAGATCAGTTCAGACCGTGGAAGTATATTCACTTCAAAGTTCTGGGATAGTTTCCAAGAGGCAATGGGAACTCATATTACCTGGAGCACTGCTTATCATCCCCAATCCCAAGGCCAAGTCGAGCGAGTCAATCAAATTCTTGAAGACATGCTTCGGGCTTGTGTTATTTCTTTCGGCAAGAAGTGGGAAGAATCTCTCCCTTATGCGGAGTTCTCTTATAACAACAGCTATCAAGCCAGCTTGAAGACGGCACCCTTTCGAAGTGCTTTATGGACGCAAGTGTCGAACCCCTCTGAATTGGTCAGAAACTGGGGAACGGACGCTCATTGGTCTAGACATTATTCAACAAGCTGAAGAGCAGGTTCGCATTGTCCGGGATAATCTCAAGGCGGCCCAGTCCCGTCAGAAGAGCAACTATGACCGGAAACACTAGGGTTCAACTTATCAACCTGGTGAACAAGCTTATCTGCGTGTCACTCCTTTGAGAGGCACTCATCGGTTCGGAGTCAAGGGCAAGCTAGCTCCGCGCTACATTGGTCCCTTCCGCATTCTCGCCCGTCGTGGACTGGTGGCTTATCAATTGGAGTTGCCACCTCAGTCTCTCATGTTCATGATGTCTTCCACGTGTCGCAACTTCGTCGATGCTTCAAGGATCCGGAACGTGAAGTGGATCCGGAATTGATTGAAGTTCAAGATGATCTCACATACAAGGAGCATCCTATCCGCATTCTTGAAGAAGCTGAACGCCGAACCCACCAGAAGGTTACCAAGTTCCTCAAGGTGCAATGGTCGAATCATACTAAAGAGGAAGCCACTTGGGAGCGCGAAGATAACCTCCGGGTTGAATACCCCGACCTGTTCCCTTCTACCTCTTAATTCTCGGGACGAGAATTTCTTTTAGAGGAGGAGAGTTGTAACACCCCAGTGTAATGATGCTACAGTAACCCCTGGGGTTATGTTAATATTTTTGCTAAACATGTGCCTGATCATTATTGCCTCATGTTCTTCCAAATTCCAGTTGTTTTCAAATTCATATTCTGTGTGATATTCAAAATGCTCAGGCATGAAAACAAAAATGTTCATCATGTGCCAAATAATCCACAACTAATATTGGTGGTGAACCAACATTTTTGCAAAAGGTTTAAGTGGCCTAAGCTACTTAAAACAGTGACCTAAGCAATAAACTAAATGCCCTTTTTAATTTATAAAATTGGCAACTACTCCAAAAATGCCCAAACTTTTTGTGGCAGTGCTGGATAGTGCAAAGTAATTATGTGACAAAGTTTCGCATTTTTGCAAAATCTTATGGAAGCTCAAAATATAACTCAACCCCCCCCCCTTCTATATAAAAAATTAAAAAGGCCACTATGCACTGGCCTGAGTGCACAGTGCCTAGGGCCCAGCCCACCACGGCCTCCTCCTCCTCCCCCTGTTCTCTATTCAAGCGACCAAGGCACGCCCGCCGTCGCCGCCGAACCCACCTCGCCGACCATGCCGCTACAGGCGCCGCGGGTGGATAAGGATCCACCTCTCCTCCCCCTGGCTTCCTCATCCACTTGCCCCCTCTCTCGCTCTCTCCCCCTCCCTGGTCCTCCGCGCTCTCTCCCCTCCAGATCCTCCTCAGCTGCGCCTCTCCGTCGCCGCTCACCGCACTCCACCGCGGCCACCGGCCGGCCTTCGCCTCGCCGACGTGCCCCCAGGCGCTGCCTCAACCTCCACATCCGCCCCGCCGGGCCGCACGGACTGGGACGGCCCCGCCGCACCGCCACGACCTCGCCTTCGCCCTCGGCTCCGACGAACGCCGCCGCCTCGAATCCACGCCACTGCTGCTCCTAGTCACCCAACGGGCCACCGTGTGCCCCCAAGGTGAGCTCCGGCCCCCTTTTTCCCTCTCCTCGCGCATCTCCACCTCCACCGTAGCTAGCTCGCCCGCAAGCCAAGCTCCGCCGTCCGCCATTGCCGTCATAGGGCTCGCCACCGAGCTCCTCCGCTCGAGCTAGTAGCTCCGACGAGCTCCTGGAGCGCCGTAGACCTCGCCCAGCTCCTTCGTTCACCAAAACACGCACTGCAACGCCGATCCCGATGAGGTCCCGAACCCCACCGCCGCCTCCACTCGTCGCCGACGCAGTTCGAGTCACCCCCGCATCCAACCGACCACACCACGCGGCGCGGCTTCGTCTCCTCGTTCGAACGCGCCAAGTCCCGGGCCAAATGACCCCCTGTGCGTGATTCCCGGCGAAGTCCAGCGAGCCCCGCCGCTGTTTTGGTCGCCGGCGGCGAAACCCCGACGCTGCCGACGTGGCACACCTGGGGCCCGCCTCTGGGTCACTGCCCGTGGGCCCCCTGGCCCTAGTTGACCACGTTGACCGTGGTCAACTGTGCTTACTGGGCACACAGTGTCTCTGACACGCGGGCCCCATCGCGTATTTCGTTAAATAAACGTTTTTCTAAATAAAAACGATTAATTAAAACGTTAGTTAAATTAGTTAGTTAGTTAGTACTAACTAGTCACTGACTGCTGGGGCCCACGCCCCCTTACTAACCCTGTTAGTTTAGTTAAGCCTCTGTTAGACAGAGAGGCTGACAGGTGGGTCCCAGCTGTCAGTTTGACTGGTCAGCAGAGCTGACGCAGTGCTGACGCAATAAACCTTTTCTGCTTTTAAAATAATTCAGAAATTGGTTTAAACTTTGAAAATCCGTAACTTTTAAACCGTAGCTTGGATCGTAAAAGTTTATATATGAAAAACGCCCAAAAAAACGAGAGACGAGTCAGAATACGCGGTCCATTCATCTGTCACATGCCCCTAGCATGCTGAACATGGGACATTCCCCCTCCTGTCATCTGTCTGACACAGGTCCGGAACCAGGAAAACATTCCCGGTTGAATTTCCCCCTCTCCTGAATCGTGTAGCCTTACGTTAGGTCACACCCAACACAGCTTATTGCCATGTTATGCCTTGTGATGCTATGCTTGCTTAATATTTACTGTTTCTTCCCCCTCTTCTCTCCGGTAGACCCCGAGACCGATGCCGCCCCTATGATCGTCTACGTCGACGACGTCCCCTCCTTGCCGGAGCAACCAGGCAAGCCCCCCCTTTGATCATCCCGATATCGCCTACTCCATTCTCTCATGCTTGCATTAGATTTTGCTATTGTTATTGTTTGCTCCTATTCTGATGCATAGCCTGCTTTTGTATCTGCTGTTGTACCTTACCTGCTTATCCTAAACTGCTTAGCATACGTTGGCTAGTGATCCATCAGTGACCCCCACTTGTCCTTGTTGCCCCTGCTTCATCATCGATGACTCGATCTACGTGATCGAAGACCAGGCCCCGACACCGCACATCACTTCCCCTTAGTTGCTTGACACTACTGGGTTACTATCGAGTACCGAGGGTGAACCTCTTCAGCACTTCTGATGTTAACCCTGTAGAGTAGTCATTCGGTCGTGGTCATCGAGTGTGATTTCCTCCTTAACCACTTTTGATATGACTCTGCCGTGCAACCCTCAAGTGTGAACCTCGAGGGTGATTCCTCTTATGTTCACCTTGATGATTACATCTAGTGGAATTCATCGGGGGTGATTCCTCGGGTTTTCCCCTTGATGTTTGGACACACGGATACTTGTACTTTACCAATGTTACTTGGAAAGACGGGTCGACCAGGAGGGGTACCCGCGCGAGCTTAATTGCGAGTGACGTGGAGTCGGCGGACCTGGAAGGTGCCCGCGAGATAATTATGAGGCGTGGCCGGGCATTCCTAGCCCTTGCCGCAAGTCCTCGAGACGGGCAATGGGGTCACATCTTTCGTGAGTCTCTGCTTGTTACCGCGCGTTCCTAATCCACTACGATTTGGAAATTTGATCCGAGGGGCCTCTGGCCTGATAGCACTAACCATCACGTGGGCATAGTATGGGCGTTCTGCGTCGTATGCATCAGCCGAAGCTTAATAGACGTCAGTGACTAAGCGGCGCGTGCCGGGTTGGACTGCGTAAGCGCCTGCCTTGTTGAAGGAGGTAGCTAGGTCTGCTCACCGGCCGCGTTCGTAACGTGCAGGAGTTCCCGGGGAGATGGCCCATGACCCCTGGGGGCATAGGTTTAGTCCAGCGTGTTGGCCTCTCTATTAAGCCTAGGTCGGGTTGCGGCGTATTGTTTGGCCGAGGCCGGGCATGACCCAGGAAAGTGTGTCCGGCCGGAGTTAATCGAGCGTGGTGGGTAAGTTGGTGCACCCCTGTAGGGAAGAAAACATCTATCGATAGCCTGTCCTATGGTAACGGACACTTGGAGTTGTATCCCGATCGATACAACTAGAACTGGATACTTCAAATGAGAACTGGATGGTGATGATGATTGGATTGTGATGATAACTGGATAGTATGGCTCTGGGATGCCTTTCTCGCAGGAGTCGAGAAAGGATCTCCGGCCGAGGTTGATAACACTTCTACCACTGTACTTTATGCTACTCTACTCCCTTTTGTTGCTGCAAGATGGTGGTTTCCAGAAGATGCTAGTCTTCGATAGGACTAGGATTTCCCTCTATTCTGGCATTTCTGCAGCCTAGTCCACATATACAGCCTTCCTTTGATAATGTTGCATATGTAGTGTAGATCCTTGCTTGCGAGTACTTTGGATGAGTACTCACGGTTGCTTTGCTCCCCCTTTTCCCCCTTTCTTCTTCTTTCCGGTTGATGCAACCAGATGTCGGAGCCCAGGAGCCAGATGCCACCGCCGATGCCTACTACTACGTGGAGACCGACGATGACCAGGAGTAGTTAGGAGGCTCCCAGGCAGGAGGCCTTGCATTTTCGATCGATGTTGCTTTTGTGCTAGCCTTCTTAAGGCACCCTTGTCTAACTCATGTCTGTACTCAGATATTGTTGCTTCCGCTGACTCTTGTGTATTCGAGCCCTCGAGGCCCCTAGTTTGTAATATAAAAAGCTTGTATTATTTTAATTTGTGTCTAGAGTTGTGTTGTGATATCTTCCCGTGAGTCCTTGATCTTGATCGTACACATTTGCGTGTATGATTAGTGTATGATTGAATCGAGGGCGTCACAGTGCAGAATAAACTACAACAACTAGATTTGCAACCACGGGATGCTGATGATATCTTCAAAGAACATTTTAATAGCAGCCAGGCTTCACAGCAACATATGGTAAGCCAGTGTGTTTTAGTACATGTGAAATGTAATGCGTGTGGGCTGCTTTCTTGGCTTGTGCCCTCAACCTGTAATCCTATAGAATTACAAATAGTTCAGGTGTCTGCTTTGCTGTATTGCTTGATTCGAATGCTTGTTTGTTACTTGTTAGGCTATACCTGAGTTGGCCAGTATGTCAGCAGTGCCTGCTGTACTATCGTAAATAAATGCATGCCTAGTTCATTTGATTCCTTAACTTTTCCTCTGAACTTCATCACAAGTCCGTCTTCGTAGTTTATATGAGGCCACACTGTTAAGTGCTTTCTCAGATTATTTCAATTGCTTAGATGCCTTTGCAACATAAATATAGCGGTGGTACACTCCCTTTCAACTAGGGATGACGACTTGGCCCGTTTAATCCTAATTAAAGTCCACTAGTGGTATGATAGTTCAAAAGAGTTTTTGTTTTTTTGAGGAAAATGAACTAGGGAGCTAGCAAAAACTAACTAGATGGGACTGGCGGATGTCATTTATTTTCCACTTACATCCCTAGTTTCATCCTACCATTTTAATTTCTTTTCGGCTGATGCTGTTTCAAACCATTAAAATATAGCTTGCCATGCTCGGCAATAATTCATATGTCGTTTACCATGTAAGCTTACTGCCTGGATCATTCGAAACTATCTCTTACTTATCTCCAGCGGAAACCTTTCAGATGTCGTTCACACTAGGACACAATGTACAACCCGGAATCTATTTGTGGAAGAAGTGCGCCATCCATGTTACCAGATGGTAGCAGTTCAGAGGCAACACTGCCAGTGAGCAGTCTGAGCACAGATATTATAGTTGTTGAGGATCTACAAGAGGCAGAAAGAGATGGTGTGGCTGCCATGGATGAGGTAATCTTGATCTTGAGGCTGGAAATTATGCAATTAGCTGCACGCATTATGCAAGAAACCCAAGAATTGGAGGAAGTAAGAATGTTGTATTTGAAGACGGAGGAGGTCCTGTTGTTTCTGCTATCTGAAGCCCAGGGTAATCCTAGTTATTCTTTAGATACCAGTTGAAATTGCCATTAGATTATTGTACTTGCATGTTCTGTCATGTCTTTGAATGGATTATGTTGTAAGACCTCCTATGTTGTCCATGTGTTGTAATGATCCGAATTTTTTAGGCGAGGTGATCCTTAGTACTTGTATGATTGACATAAGGTGAACTGTTTTTCGTGTGAGCATATTATATTGGATGAAATAACTGTTTGACTCAAAGCGTATCCAACCTACTGAATTCGAAGATCACGACATTTCTAAATCATAATCATATATAAAGGTGGAATAAATCTTTGTTGTGGTTTTGAAGAAATAAATAACAAAACATAGAATTATCTGTGGATATTCGTAATCAAATACAAATTGGATTTGAATTTAGTTGCCAGGGCCCAGGGCAAACGTGAATGCTAATTCTCCCAAGTTTTGAACGAAGCGGCTAAACACACACTATCATTTGTTGGCTGCCCGAAGCAAGTGTTTGCGAGATGGAAATTACTGTCTACCCCTACTGTCGATAGGGGTAGACTAGTAACTTCAATCATACGTGACACGACCGCCTCTGAGCCCATTCAGACACGGTGGGCGCCAAACGTGGGCGGCAAAACACATTTGATTCAAGCTCGTCTAAAAGACATGTGTCTCTCCCTCCATTTACCCATTCATACACGGTGGGCGGCAAAACAAACTCTCCTCGTCCGAAATTGATGTAGGCAAATATTTGAAATAGGTCAGATGTATAACTTCCCTCAGACATGACACAACCTCCCTAGCTGTCAGCCCCGTTCATACACCATGGGCGCCAACCGTGGGCGGCAAAACACCCTCTCCTCGCCCGAAATCGCTACCGGCAAATATTTGGGAGATGCAAGATTATCGTCCTATCCCCAACCGACGTGATGTTCGAAATTTTAAACGGGTGATAAGTTCATAACTTTCCCACATTTCAGAGAAGCGCATCCCAAAGTTTGAGATCCCCCTCCCCCTCCATTTCCCCATTCATACACCGTCGGCACCACAACAACCTCCCCACTGCGGCCAGCCTCCTCCGTCCACCACCCCATCCTCCACCTTGCCGGAGCCGCTACCCCTACCCCCTCATCCACTTCAAGAGATGGACGTCTCTCATCCACGGCGCCAGACCATGGTCCTTTCCTCGCATTCTCTCGCTTCATCAGCGTTGTCGTCCACCTTGCCATTGCCGCTCCTACGACTACCTCGTCCACGGCAACAGGATTTATCCCCCGCCCCGGCGTCTGCCGTCTAAAGTCTTCTTCTCCGCCACCGACAGCCATCGCACCCGCAACACCCTCAACGTACTAGCAGGGGCCTACACGGTGCCGCAAGAGAGGTGGTACTCTTCCATATGTGCTTAAGTTATTGATCTCACCCAGAAAATAGATCGTAAATTGTTTACTGTACTTTTCTTGTCCGTACAAAATCGTAGTGGCTAGTTGAAAGAAAACATTGGTTGCGAAGTAGTTTTGTCCGGTTTACACCTTTGGATCCGCCATGGAACGTTCACTATATTCGTAAAGCTTATGGTTTTCCCCACTTTATATTCACTACCATCATCGTAGGTGCTTTGTGTCGTGCTAGCACTGCTCCTCAAGACCTCAACCCATCAAGCGAAACAACATGCCACTCATAATTCCAAAGCTTAGGTGTTGAAATACGAATCTGATATGTTTCTCATATTACTAAAATAGAGAACATTTAATTGGTCACCTAATGTTCCTATATTCATTTCAAAAAGCATGTGCGCCACCCACTGGTCCAACTAGTTCCACTTTCCTGATTTTACACTTGATGCTTAGGGTTTTCCCCTTTTATCTACTCTACTATGATCTGCGTAGGTGCTTTCTGTCGTACTAGCATTACTCCACCCTTCAAGCTAAACAACACAACACTCAAAATTCCAAAGCTTAGTCGTTCAAATATGATTGTGATATGATACTGATATTAGTTAACGGACACATTTAATTGGTTAGCTAAAGGTCCCACTTGAGTTTCCAAATGCATGTTGCGACATATAGAGATACGGCAGAATTGCATATGTTTGTCACTTGTTGACTGTACTTTCTTGTCCATACCAAATCTTAGTTATTATTTCAAAGCAAACATCGGTTGCTAACTTCCCTCTGCGTGGTTTGCAGCTTCAGATCTGCCATCCCACTGCCACAGTCAACACTATACTCATCATGCTTATGGTTTCCCCATTTTATGATGACCACAATCAGCCTACGTGGTTCGTGTCGTAATAGCACTGCTCCACCCATCGAGCTAAACAAGCTTAGTGGTACAAATTCAAATATGATATTATGCTAATATTAGTAAAACTGAGGGATGTTTAATTGATCAGCTAAATGTTCCTACTTTAGTTTCGAAATGCATGTGAGCCACATATGGAGAGACCAGAAGGAATAGTATTTCTCTGTGCTCTGGTTCATCATGGGTGGGCAACCAACATTGTATAGAAATACTTGTAATATCTTCAATTTGCTTGCTCTTCTGCTCTTCTTTAAGATGATCCGCTTCTCTTCTTTAATAAGTATGTTCCTTATTGGGAAGAGTAGCAGAGACATTTGCGATCGACTGGTCAGGTCGAGTTGTTCTCCCTTAGTATATTTTGAATCTGCCAGGTCAGGTCGACTTGTTCTTCTTTACTATATGTTGAAGCTGTCATCTACGAAGTATCGTCACTTCTGGAGCTCTAATATTTTGAGTAATAGGCCACACTATATTAATGCACACACCAAATTACAGCATGTATGGCATCTCTCGGAAGAATTGCAGAGATAGCACAAAGCGGTTTATAGGGAGGCGGTATTGGATTAGAATCACTTCTGCATTACAAAGATAATCTCACTTTTTTTTATGTTTTCATGCATGTCAGGTATTGAACATTATCAAAATGAGTATGAGAATGGGCACACGAGAGTAATATTGCGGAACAATCCACTGGCTATCAAACTTGGCATGGTGGAGGATGGCCTATCTTATTCACCCATCAAGGTGCTTGCTCTAACTTGGCAAGGTTGTATTGGTCGCACATATTGCATCTGACCTCTTGCATTACTTCTACTTTGTTACACCATCTGCTTAGTTTAAGCATCATATATGAGTATATGCCATACCTATCCATTTTCTTACCTATTCCATGTGTCGTCATACTATATTTTTCCAGTCAAATGTTGTTCTTTCGTAATAGATGTCCAAAAGGAAGAGGGTGAGTGTAGATCCTCAAGGAATACAAACTAGGTATTTGGAAAAGGTAGTGATACCTGTTAAATCAGATAGATCAATAGCCACAGAAAATACAGGCCCAACTATACCACACTTTACCCCTACTCCACTGGCCAAACCCCTATTAGAATTGCTGGGAGCCCAGCGTCAGGTACTGTCTATGATATCAATTCAAAATTTGAACTCCTAAATTTTTGCATGTGCCTTACCTTATATATTGTATGAAAACTAATTTAAGATGAATCTCCTTGCTCAAAGGATCATAGGATCTCACAACAATACCGGGATCTGCATTGCTCTTGTTAGTACCTCTTGCCCTTTGTCAGCATACTTACACTCATTATTGTTTGATTATGTAACATCACTGTAAATGTTCGCTTTTTTATCCTCCCTTTGCTTGAAATTATAAGATCTATATTTACTCTTAGATAAATGTAGAATTAACACAATGGTTATGAAGTTTTGGATCGCTCATGTAAGTACATGTTGTCATGTACTCCCTCTGTATCGAATTAATTGTTGATCAATTGGATGTATTTAG
Source organism: Aegilops umbellulata (assembly GCA_032464435.1). Lineage (NCBI taxonomy): Eukaryota > Viridiplantae > Streptophyta > Magnoliopsida > Poales > Poaceae > Aegilops > Aegilops umbellulata. The sequence goes on from CP136060.1 coordinate 250,863,624, forward strand.
AACTTAATAGTGCTAGATACATCCATTTGAGCGAAAAGTAATTATGGACGATGGTGGTATTATTGTACTTGCATCGTGAGATAGTTGATTGTCTAGCATTACTCTGCATCTTATCTGCCCTACCCTCCACTTTCTCCAAATTATCATATCTACATTTACTCTTACCAAAATGTTGAATAAAGCCAATGCCACTGCACACGCTGATGTCTGCATTCCTCTTGTCAGTACCTTTTGCCTTGTAACGATGTACTTAATTAATTGCTATTTGATTATGTATCATCAGTCTGCACCTAAGCTTCATTATCCTCAGTTTCTTCCAATATTATTTGATCTATATTTACTCTTTGCAAAATGTAGAATAATGGCAACGCTTAAAAAGAATTTTGTTTGGGGAATTTATTGAATTATACTTCCATCAACATGGAGAAGGGCTTTGTCCAGCCCGTGTTAACATGTAATGTAAGTTCATCCTTCTCAAGCCTTCAAACTTTGTTCTAGTATAGATTTGGATAGGCATCATTTCCTCCACTGTTGTTTACTTTGGTATTTACATCTGATTGGTTGTTTGCAACAACTACCAGTTTTAAATTGTAGTTGTAAAAACATATTCCTTATGCAAAACAGATCCATTTATTTGCTTATATAATTGTGAAACCTGTTACGTGTCTCCTTGTTTCTCTTTCAGAGTCATATCTCTTATGCCAGGTAGAATTTTAGTAAAGATAGTGAGCCAAAGCATCTTGAGGAGAGCGAGATGACCCCAAGGTCCTGTCTTGATGAAGACAGAGAGTTGAAGCTACTCACAAGCAGGTGTGAGACAACCTCTATGCAGTCGCTGCCTCAATCAGTTTGATTTCTTAAGTCTCAACTTAAAGCGGAAAGGCTTGCTTCAGCTCAGCTCCGACTTGAAGTCAAAGTTGCAATGAAGATGTCAGAGGACTGCCTTGCACACTATGGTGCTATACAGCTAGGGATAGAGCATCTATCATAGACACAACTGATGTCTCATCAGCTTGTTCGGCTGCTTGCTGGGCCCGTATTGGCCAGGACTAGTGCCTTCTGAAGTGCTCTCAGTTTTTTATATTCTTTTGTCGGCACGTTGAAAGTGCAACTATCCCTAGGTGGTTTTGGTAATTAATAACAACATATATCTCATTGAGCTAATACTATTCCAAGATGATTATTTCAGGAAAGCTCAATGATTGGCATGGTATGGATGATGAAAGTGGATCCCTCAAAATGCTAAGGACAAAGGATTGGATAAAGCTCAAAAGCTCAAGACTCTTCATTTTATATTTTAGTGATCCAAGATCACATTGAGTCTTTAGGAAAAGCCAATACTATCAAGGAGGGATGAGGTGTTGCTTAATGAGCCTCTTGCTTCATGTGCTTAGTGATATGCTCCAAAACCCTCAGCTACTTTCCCATATCCACACTTGACCTAAACCCAAAGCCAAACTCGGACCTACCGATTCTTTCAATCCGGCGCCACCGAGTTTCACATGTCATAGCCACTGCTAAACCCTAAGAAAATCGGTTCTATCGATAGGGATCTCAGTCTCACCGAGATGGGATTGCAATTTCTCGGTTTCCTTTTTGTAACTTTTTGGTCTCACCGAAACAGCGGATTGGTCCCACCGAGATTGCAATGTAAACTCACTGTTTCCTTTTCGTAACATTTCGGTTTCACCAAAAAGAGCGGATCGGTCCCACCGAGTTTACCTGACCAACCCTTGGTTAGCTTATTACCAAAATCGGTCCCACCGAGTTTGTCTAATCGGTCACACCGAGATTATGTTATGCCCAAACCCTAACCATATCGGTCCTACCGAGTTGCATCTCAGTCCCACCGAAAATCCTAACGGTCACTAGGTTTGCTGAATCGGTCCAACCGAGTTTTATGATTCGGTCCCACCGAGTTTGGCAGATTGTGTGTAATGGTTAGATTTTGTGTGAAGGCTATATATACCCCTCCACCCACTCTTCATTCGCGGAGAGAGCCATCAGAACACATCTACACTTCCAATACACATGTTTTGAGAGAGAACCACCTACACTTGTGTTGAGCTCAAGATATTCCATTCCTACCATATGAATCTTGATCTCTAGCCTTCCCCAAGTTTCTTTCCACTCAAATTTTCTTTCCACCAAATCCAAATCCTATGAGAGAGAGAGTTGAGTGTTGGGAAGACTATCATTTGAAGCACAAGAGCAAGGAGTTCATTATCAACACACCATTTGTTACTTCTTGGAGAGTGGTGTCTCCTAGATTGGCTAGGTGTCACTTGTGAGCCTCCGACAAGATTGTGGAGTTGAACCAAGGAGTTTGTAAGGGCAAGGAGATCGCCTACTTCGTGAAGAACTACCGCTAGTGAGGCAAGTCCTTCGTGGGCGATGGCCATGGTGGGATAGACAAGGTTGCTTCTTCGTGGACCCTTCGTGGGTGGAGCCCTCCGTGGACTCGCGCAACCGTTACCCTTCGTGGGTTGAAGTCTCCATCAACGTGGATGTAGGATAGCACCACCTATCTGAACCACGCCAAAAACATCCATGTCTCCAATTGCGTTTGAATTCTCCAAACCCTTCCCTTTACATTCTTGCAAGTTGCATGCTTTACTTTCCGCTGCCTATATACTCTTTGCATGCTTGCTTGAATTGTGTGATGATTGCTTGACTTGTCCTAAAGTAGCTAAAATCTGCCAAACTCCAAAATTGGGAAAAGGTTAAGTTTTTATTGGTCAAGTAGTCTCGTTTGAAACACTCCTATCCAGTCAATGCAATTCGTAGAATAGGTTTGATTCAAAAATTTTAGGGTTAGGTTTCCGCCGAAACCATCTCGGACCCACCGAGTTTAAAAACTCGGTCCCACCGATTTGGCTCATGCCATTGCACAAGTGAGACTCGGTTTGACCGAGAATTACTAATCGGTGTGACCGATTTTGGAACTTTGTGAAACCCTAGCAGTCTCGGTGCCACCGAACTGTGACTTGGTCTGACCGAGTTCACTAGTTTAGGTTCCAAAACTGCTTCGGTATCACCGAGTTTAAAAATCGGTAGATCCGAAATGATTTCTGTGGGAAACTAAAACTAAGATTTTGAATCATTCTTTTGCAAAAATCTCTGCATTTTGTGATGCTCATCTACTCTACCTCATCTATAAACTCTTCACAGGGTCAACAGTCAGCTTTTACATCATGTCTGATCAGAGTGACAACCAGAACATGTCAGAAGAGCAAGTGCACATGAGTGAGGGCACTAGTCCCTCCAGTTCTTCAGATGAAGGCAGCAGGAGCACTCCTAGCAATTTGCCAAAAGCTGCCACCAGACAAAAGAAGAAGAGAACCTCAGACTCAGAGGATGAGGATTATGTGGCAGAGGAAGAGGAAGCTACTTCCAAGAGAGTAGTGCTCAAGAAGGAGTATGGCTCAGCACAGAGCACAAAGCCAGGCTTGAAATTCAAAAGGTCAGCAGGTACGAAGCCTATGCCAAATGCCAGAGCTTTAACTCAGATTCCTGAAAAGCCTGCACCCAAAGGGCTAGTTGCTGCTGAAGGAAAGAAGGAAAGAAAAAGGGGCAGATGGTGCAAGAAAGTTGATCCAATGACTGAGTTTGAAAAGCATTCTTCTGAAGAAGAAGAAGAAGAAGAAGAAGAAGAGGTTGTTGCACCAGCACCTAAGGCACCAAAGCTTATGGGTGATGCTATAAAATCAGGGGCTACTGCATCCAAGCCCAAAGAAGCACCCAAAGCTGCCTCCAAGGCCAAGTCAGCTCCAAAGAGAAATACAAGGAGCATACCAGCTACTGAGAAGAACAAGGCCCCAGTGCCTGAAGCTGTTGGAGAAGATGAAGAAGGAATAGTTCTGAGAAAGCTCAAGCCCAAGATTCCAGACCACAATGATGCTCATCCTGTGGCTGAGAACATGAAAATCAGAAGAGACTCAGGGTTAAGAAAGTGGAGAGAAGTAGATCCATATGCTGCAAGGAAGAGAACTGTTGTTGACTACAGGTTCCACACAAAGGAACAACAGGACTTCTATGAGACAGTTTTGTCGGATAAGAAGCCTATCGTTTGTGACATGAGGTGGGTCGACTGGACCTACATCAAGGAGAATGAGCAGCACTATCCTGGAGTGCAAGACAGCTTCAGTGCTTGTGGAGTTGCTGACTTTGTTGGGCAGAAGCTCACAAAGTGGAACGAGGAGCTCATTATGCAATTCTACTCCACAACACACTTCTACCCAGATGGAAGGATAACATGGATGTCTGAAGGTACAAGGTACCAATCAACTGTTGAGGAATGGGCAAAGTTGATCAATGCCCCAGAGGAAAATGAAGATGACTTGGATGTCTATGCCGAGAAAAAGATGGATCATAACTCAATGGCAAATATGTACAAGGAGATTCCAGTAGATGATCTTGACACTCACCAGCTTGGGTCCGTAAAACACTTGTTGTCAGGACTGCCTACGATCAACTGGATCCTTAGGCACACGCTCTTGCCCAAGTCTGGAGATCACAGAATGATCAGAGGTCATGCCATCAACTTGCTACATATATTTGATGTGCCTCAGAAATTGAAGGTCATGAGCCTCATAGTAGAGACTATCAAGAGGACTGCAGTAGATCAGAAGAGGAGTTGTGGTTATGCCCCTCAGATCCAGGAGTTGATTAACTCAAAGATGGGCACAGGCACTTACTTGTTGGACAAGGAACACTTGCCTATTCATCCAGATTTCGAGGACAATCAAGTTGTGATGAATGAGAATGAACCATCATCAGCTCAAGCTCAAGCAAAGAAGGAGAAGGCAAGGAAGGAGAAAGCTGCCAGGATGCCAACTCAAGAGGAGGCATCTGAGTATTTCTTGAAAACCAAGCAGGAGCAGCTTAGTTACTTGATTGCATCCACACTGAGGATTGAGAAAGGACTGGCCACCCTCACTCAAAATCAGGAGAGCTTAGAGAGAATCGTGGAACAAAAGTTCTATGTCTTGGATGTAAAAGTAACAGAGATTCAGTCTGCAGTGGAGCAACTTCAAGATGACATGCAGGAGAGGAAAGGGAAGACTACAACTGATGCATTTGCCAGAGTTCCACGAGCTCAGAGGTCAACTACAGTGCCAGTTCCTGACACCAGAGCCACCACCTCAGCTCCAGCTACAGCACCAGCCCAACCAGCTCCAGCATTCACCTCAGCTCCAGCTCCAACCACTTCTACAGAAGCCTTCGTCCTTGGAGTGATTCAGACTCCACCACCACCAGAAGATCAAGTCTGAGAGTCGATCTAGCACTATGCATTTTCTAGGAACTTTTTGGTAACTTGTTGCCAAAGGGGGAGAAAAATGTATAGATCATAGGCTTCGAGAGAGAGAGAGAGAGTGTTGCCTTTATTCTCTCTTGCTTTATTTGGTGGTTTTTCAAACTTTGTTTGCTTTTGGTTGAGATACTATGATATGCTTGTGAGACATTGATGATCATGTGTTTGATCATAAGCTACACTTATGCATGCTTGATATTATCCTATCTATCTTATGTGATCATTCACTTTTCTTGGTGATGAGTGCATGTATTCAATTCTTATCACTTTGAGTGCTCCACCAGGATGTATGTGACATGGAAGAGTAACATATGATTCTAACTCTTTGTGCATTTGCAGTCCAAAGCAAATTTTAAAATATGCACAAATTTAGGGGGAGCTCTTGCTTTTCACATACTTCTCAAGGCGACGATGTTCTAAATCTTATTACCATTTATCGAAGCTTTGATCTATATGTTGTCATCAATTACCAAAAAGGGGGAGATTGAAAGTGCAACTATCCCTAGGTGGTTTTGGTAATTCATAACAACATATAGCTCATTGAGCTAATACTATTCCAAGATGATTATTTCAGGAAAGCTCAATGATTGGCATGGCATGGATGATGAAAGTGGATCCCTCAAAATGCTAAGGACAAAGGATTGGCTCAAGCTCAAAAGCTCAAGACTCTTCATTTTATATTTTAGTGATCCAAGATTACATTGAGTCTTTAGGAAAAGCCAATACTATCAAGGAGGGATGAGGTGTTGCTTAATGAGCCTCTTGCTTCATGTGCTTAGTGATATGCTCCAAAACCCTCAGCTACTTTCCCATATCCACACTTGACCTAAACCCAAAGCCAACCTCGGACCTACCGATTCTTTCAATCCGGCGCCACCGAGTTTCACATGTCATAGCCACTGCCAAACCCTAAGCAAATCGGTTCTACCGATAGGGATCTCGGTCTCACCGAGATGGGATTACAATTTCTCTGTTTCCTTTTCGTAACTTTTCGGTCTCATCAAAAGAGCGGATCGGTCCCACCAAGATTGCAATGTAAACTATCTATTTCCTTTTTGTAACATTTCGGTCTCACCGAAAGAGCAAATCGGTCCCACCGAGTTTACCTGACCAACTCTCTGGTTAGCTTATTACCAAATCGTTCTCACCGAGTTTGTGTAATCGGTCTCACCGAGATTACGTTATGCCCTAACCCTAACCATATCGGTCCTACCGAGTTGCATGTCGGTCCCACCGAAAATCACTAACGGTCACTAGGTTTACTAAATCGATCCGACCGAGTTTGTTGATTTGGTCCCACCGAGATTGGTAAATTGTGTGTAACGGTTAGATTTTGTGTGGAGGCTATATATACCCCTCCACCTCCTCTTCATTTGTGGAGAGAGCCATCATAACACATCTACACTTCCAACTCACATGTTCTGATAGAGAACCACCTACCCTTGTGTTGAGCTCAAGATATTCCATTCCTACCATATGAATCTTGATCTCTAGCCTTCCCCAAGTTGCTTTCCACTCAAATCTTCTTTCCACCAGATCCAAATCCTATGAGAGATAGTTGAGTGTTGGGGAGACTATCATTTGAAGCACAAGAGCAAGGAGTTCATCATCAACACACCATTTGTTACTTCTTGGAGAGTGGTGTCTCCTAGATTGGCTAGGTGTCACTTGGGAGCCTCCGACAAGATTGTGAAGTTGAACCAAGGAGTTTGTACGGGCAAGGAGATCGCCTACTTCGTGAAGATCTACCGCTAGTGAGGCAAGTCCTTCGTGGGCGATGGCCATGGTGGGATAGACAAGGTTGCTTCTTTGTGGACCCTTCGTGGGTGGAGCCCTCCGTGGACTCGCGCAACCGTTACCCTTCGTGGGTTGAAGTCTCCATCAACGTGGATGTAGGATAGCACCACCTATCCGAACCACGCCAAAAACATCTGTGTCTCCAATTGCGTTTGAATTCTCCAAACCCTTCCCTTTAAATTCTTGAAGTTGCATGCTTTACTTTCCGCTGCCTATATACTCTTTGCATGCTTGCTTGAATTGTGTGATGATTGCTTGACTTGTCCTAAAGTAGCTAAAATCTGCCAAACTCCAAAATTGGGAAAAGGTTAAGTTTTTATTGGTCAAGTAGTCTAATCACCCCCCCCCCTCTAGACATACTTCAAGGTCCTACACACGTTTATATGCAATGGTGGCGACCTTTGTTGCCCAGTGTATGTAATCCGCGGTCATGTTGCGCTTTATTATCACCGGTAGCAAACTTTGATTCCCAGTGGATGTAATATGTCGTAATTTCTTTATTGTATAGTCCAGGTTTATTCTTTGGTCGGTATGCTGTAATTTAGGCTGGAAGGTTCAGTGGATCTTAGTGTTGTCGGTCTTCAGGCCGGCCCGTTACTCATAAGGGCCAAAACATGGGCCTGTAATCATCTTGGGCCATTAGCAGGTCTAAACCTATAGTAGTTTCCCGCCTTTAATGAGCAGAGTAAAGTTCTGGCCAGTTGGGCTTTTAACTGGCTAAAATCTAGATTGCGCTAGTGTTGAGCCAAAAAAATCATGGGCCAATACAGGCCGAAACTGCCTAAGGCCCATGTTTGGCCCAAATAGGACGAGCAATTAACAAGCCAAAATATAACTATGGGTTTTAAGCATGCCAGTATCCACGCGGGCCATAGGCCCAGAAGTGTCATGGGCCATTATCAGATGGGTTGTAAGCAGGCCGGATTCAACGTGGGCTGTAATTAGGCCAAACTATTACATGGACCATTAACAGGCCGATAGGCCAGTTGGGCTGAAATTTATTGTGACGCCCCCGATTCAATCGTACACTAATCTTACACGCAAACGTATACGGTCAAGATCAGGGACTCATCGTAAGATATCACAACACAACTCTAAAAATAAAATAAGTCATACAAGCATCATAATACAAGCCAGGGGCCTCAAGGGCTCGAATACAAGTGCTTGATCATAGATGAGTCAGCAGAAGCAACAATATCTGAGTACAGACATAAGTTAGACAAGTTTGCCTTAAGAAGGCTAGCACAAACTGGGATACAGATCGAAAGAGGCACAGGCCTCCTGCCGGGGATCCTCCTAAACTATTCCTGGTCGTTGTCAGTGGCCTGCACGTAGTAGTAGGCACCTTCGGTGTAGTAGGAATCGTCGTCGACGGTGGCCTCTGGCTCCTGGGCTCCAACATCTGGTTGCGACAACCAGGTAGAAGGGAAAGGGGGAAAAGAGGGACAAAAGCAACTGTGAGTACTCATCAAAAGTACTCGCAAGCAAGGATCTACACTACATATGCTTGGGTATATGTGTAAAGAGGCAATATCGGTGGACTGAACTGCAGAATGCCAGAATAAGAGGGGGATAGCTAGTCCTGTCAAAGACTACACTTTTGGCAGCCTCCATCTTGCAGCATGTAGAAGAGAGTAGATGGTTAGTTCACCAAGTAACATCGCATAGCATAATCCTACCCGGCGGTCCTCCCTTCGTCGCCCTGTGTGAGAGCGATCACCGGGTTATATCTGGCACTTGGAAGGGTGTGTTTTATTAAGTATCCGGTTCTACTTGGCATAAGGTCAAGGTACAACTCTAGGTCGCATGTTACCGTGGACACGGCTATTCGAATACATCAACTTCCCTGCAGGGGTGCACCACATTACCCGACACGCTCGATCCCTCTGGCCAGACACACTTTCCTAGGTTATGTCCGGCCTCGGGAGATCAACACGTCGCAGCCCTACCTAGGCACAATAGAGAGGTCAGCACGTCGGTCTAAATCCTATGGCACAGGGGTCTGGGCCCATTGTCCATTGCACACGTGCACGTTCCGAGGGCGGCCGGAAGCAGACCTAGCCCCTTTAATACAAGCGTAGGCTTACGGCCCAATCCGGCGCGCACCTCTCAGTCACTGACATCACGAAGGCTTCGGCTGATACCACGACGCCGGTTGCTCATATCTTGTCCCACGTGGCGGTTAGTGCATATAAGGTCAACGACCCAACTCAGATCTAATACCAAGATCTCGTTAAGCGTGTTATTATGAAGTAACCGCGGATGCCGACCAGGGCCAGGCCCACCTCTCTCCTAGGTGGTCTCAACCTGCCCTGTTGCTTCGCCAAAGTAACAATCGGGGGCCGTCAGGAACCCAGGCCCACCACTACCGGGATGGAGCCACCTGTCCTTTCATCCCCCACATCGGAATCACATGCGGGTACTCAACGTGCCGACCCGAATTTAGTCACCACCTGTATAGTATGTATGTATATATGTATATACCCGTGATCACCTCCCGAGTGATCACGGCCCGATAGTATAGCATGGCAGACGGACAAGAATGTAGGGACACTGATGGATACTAGCATCCTGTACTAAGCATTTAGGATTGCAGGTAAGGGTAACAACTGTAGTAATAATGACATGCTATGCAACAGAATAGGATTAACCAAAAGCAGTAACATGCTACACTACTCTAATGCAAGCAGTAGAGAGAAGAATAGGCGATATGTGGTGATCAAGGGGAGGGGGCTTGCCTGGTTGCTCTGGCAAGAAGGGTTCATCGTCAATGTAGAAGATCACAGGGGTACCAGCAGCGGTCTCAGGGTCTACCGGAAGGAAGTAACGGAGGGGGAATACAATAAATAACAAAGCAATCAAAGCATCACAAAGAACAACATAACAAACGCGGTGCTAGATGTGCCCTAACGCGGTAGGGGGTGATATCGACGAAGGGGGAAACATCCAGGAAAGTATTCCCGGTGTTTCGTGGTTTCGGACAAATGAACCGGAGGGGGAAAGTTGCGTGTTTTCTATGCTAGGGATGTGTGGCGGACGAAAGGGTTGCCTATCCGGATTTGTCTCGTCGTTCTGAGCAACTTTCATGTACAAAGTTTTTCCATCCGAGCTACGGTTTATTTTATATTAATTTTAAAAGATTTAAATCATTTTTAGGATTTATTTAATTATTTTAAATCAACATTATCCATAATAGTGTTTGCTGACATCATCATGATGTCAGCATGACATCAGCAGTCAACAGGGCGTTGACTGGTCAAACTGACGTGTGGGTCCTACATGTCATAGGCTGAAGACTAACTATTTGTTAACATTTAAGTAGCAGGTTAACTAGAGTTAATTAGTTAACTAAACATTGCTAATTATTTAATTATTATTTTAATCATTATTTATTTATTTAATTTTTTAACATTCTGTGGGGTGGGCCCCCCTAGTCAGTGGCCCATAGGGGCCATAGCGGGTAAACGGGCGCACGGTTGCTGGGTGCGGGCGCACCCGAGCGGGTACTCGCCTGCACGGCGGGACGAGGACGCCGGGACACCGACGGCGGGGCAGGCCGGCGCGGCCAGCCGGGCGGGGCCGGTGGCAGGGTGGCGACGGCGAGCAACGGTGGAGGCGGGGCGGCACGACAGTAGCAGCGGCGCAAGCGCGTGTGGCCAGGGCGGCCGCAGGGGGCGCACTGGTTGGCCGGGGCGGCACGGCGCAGGGGAGGCCGCACGAGGGGGCCAGCAGCGTGCAGGCACTGGAAGGGGGAGAGCAGGGTGGTGAGGCGCAGACTGGGCACGCCGTGTGCAGTGTGGTTCCGGCGAGCAGAGGGGTCGTGGTCGGGGTGTGTCCAAGGCATAGTGGGGGGGGGTGAGCGCGAGCACACACACACACACACACACAGGCAGGCACGCAGCGGCCACAGCGATGCGGAGGCAGCGGCACCCAGCAGCGGGTTGCGGCGAAGGGCGCAGCGCGGGTGAGGGAAATGCGGGCAACGGATCCCGGGCGCGTCCGACGCGCAGGTCGGGCGACATCGACGAGCGGCGCAGGACGTGGGGCAGCGGTCGACGCCGTGACCGAACGAGGCAGAGGAGGGAAAGGCCGGGGGCCTCACCGCGGGTTCGTAGGGAAAATGGCAGCAGGACATGGGGAGGACGACGGGGACGACAACAACGTAGGGGAGGCAGTCCGGCGAGGTGGCCTTCGGTGACGGCGACGGGGTTGAGCGCGGGCGAGGCAGTCCGGCACGACGAGGCGGCGGCGATTCTCGAGCGGCGGCGTCAACGGGATCCCGATCCAGATTGGATCGGGGGGGAGTGGACTGAGCGGGGGGGAGTGCGGAATATGGGCTAGGGTTCGATGGGAGTGGGTGGTTAAGCAGGGGTAGGGTGGGCCGGTCGGGTGGCCTGGTTACCCAGTTGGGCCGAACGGCCAGGGATGACTATTTTTGCTTTTATGTTTTTCTCTTTTCTTTTTATTCATTTTTCCTTACTGCTTTCTTTTAGTTTTTTATTTTATTATAGTTATGTAAAATACCAAAGTTGTACCTAACTTAGTTTTGATAAACATGCCACTGCCCCAATAGTTTTGGCAAAATAATAACTTAGTTAATATTTTAATGAGTGGAAAAGGCATTTATTTATGTGCCTAAGCTACAGTTTTATTTAAGTAAGGGCATTTAAATATTTTATAAAAAGTTTATTCCTTTACCAATAAGCCTTTGCATTTATCTTTCACACTTAACATTTTAGTTTTGATATTTGGAAACGTTTGTTGTTTGCCATATTTTGAATTTGATTTTTGGACCGGGTTTTGAACTAACGAGAGATTAGCAACAGTAAGGAAACTGACGCCGCACCATTAGGAGAGTTTCACTGTAGCTTGATTATCCGGGCATCACAATTCTCCTCCACTACAAGAAATCTCGTCCCGAGATTTAAGAGGCGGAGTAATGGTGGAAGGTTCTGGTTACGAAATTTTAACGAGTCTTCTCGGTCTTGGTTGCTCTTCTCTAAGAGGTCGATCCGTAACGTTGATGTCTTCATACCTCAGCTTCAGGTCATCATGATGAAGTCGTCATCCTTTCTTCGGAGTCTTCATTGTACGTATCAAGGACAAGGGGTAACTTTGGAAGAACGGACTTCTGAAAGGTTGACTATCTGGTTGATAACATCGAGGAAGGTGGCGAAAGTAACTCTCGAATTGAGACTTAATAAAATATCAAGAGCAAAGTAAGGAGGTACCGTGGAAAGTTTCGAGCGGGCACGCAATCCTTCGATGCCTGAAATAGGGCATGAAAAGGGGTTCAAAGCAATTGGAATAACTATTGTGTCTGTTACCATAATTGATGATCTCTCGGAAGGTGGCTCGTGAATCACATACGAGGCCAAGTGCGAGGAATTAACTTTGGAAACCAGGGGTGTATAGGAGAGTCAGGTTTCGATCCTGTGGAACTGTGGGTTATGGGCCCAGCATGTGGGTTAAAAATAGGGAGGGTGATGTCATCTTGCAAGGTCATAATAGCAAGGCATGTCAGAAAATAGTCTGTCAGTTATGTCGCCAACAATGTCGGTACCAAGGACGAGGGACGAAGAGAACCACTTTCCTGCTCATCGAAACGAGGCGGACCAATAGGCAAAGTTCTCGTCCATCGGTGGCTACCGGAATGTCATCAACATTAGTAACAAGGTCTTGCCAATAGAATTGTACACCGAGGTGTTTTCATAAGCAGTGAATTAATACTACTTAGATCATATAGATCACAAGAAAGTTTAAACAAAACAATGGAAAGGAAAATGTGATTATCAGATTAAACAGAACAATGGAAAGGAAAATGTGCTTTCAGGGGTATATCCTTCCCAAGGACAAGAAGAGCACGATATCCACGACAGGATAGAAAGTAGAAACCACTTCGGTAAGGGGAGAGGAATTTCATGACATTACCCATACAACGGTGTTTGGATAATTTCAACAAGAAACATTTAGCATTGGGCTTCAAATGTTCTTATTGAAAATCGGAGTACCATAGACATGCTTCGAGATAGCACTGACATGATCTTCAAGCAAAGGTTGGACTTGGATATACAAAGGATTCATCAGGAACAACTTATAGAATAAGTCTTACAATTTCCTCATGGAAGAATGGTTAACCTTGCTAAAATGGAAACTATAACACTAGGTCCTTCGGCCAGGTGTGTTAGGCATGACATCACCTTACGGGGTCATAAAAGACCAGTGTTATAACTCTTGGAATTATGTTCCAACCATCATATCCGACCGAGATTCAAATCTGATTGGGGTCAGGATACCTCACACTCAGGATGCCTGAGAAGAAAATCTGTGACACAAATTGACAAGAAGACATCGTAAGATTCTCGGGAAATGAACTATGGGAGCGAGTTCCGAAACAAAAGTTCATCGGTAAACCATGGAGAGGATGAGGAGGTGGTTGATGGACTCAGTGGCAATTCATCGAGGTTTCCAAAAAGATGGATTTGCACAATTAAGTGAACAAGGTGATAGCATTGGACACACCGAAGTATATAATGAGGTATGTTTGATGAGAACATCCATGATTAAATATTGAACAAAAATGCACATGGGAATATGGACCAAGTAGGACGATCAAAGTTAGAATGGTGATTCGATAACGAAACTATCGGCCATTCACTTCGAAACAATACGGTGGCTTGAGATATTAGATTCTCACAACAGAGTTCACTCAACACGGGGGGACAAGAAAGAATGGTGATGGCGAGAAGCATCACTACATCAATAATTTTCAAAGAGGTGGAGAAATCATTGCAACATCCTTGACATAAAGGACAGTAATACTTCAAGGTAGAAGATAATACAAACAGGATAGCAAGTTGCATCCATAACAGGAGCAAGTTTGTGATGAAAGGAAGGTAAATATGTTTTAGATGGTAACTCAAATATTAACAAGGGACGAGGATGGTACTGAGCATCATGAATTCGATCGATATCCTGGAAGGAGTCAAAATGTTGAAGATGATCACATCAAATTTTGTCGAGAGGCTCCATGAAGATGTAATAAATCGGCGATGACATCAAGTCAAAGGAATGATGAAGCAAAAGGTTAATGGAACCAAGGGTACGACACAAACTCCAAACAAAGCTTGTTGTCCAAAGCGAAATGATATGATGAGGAAGATCGACGTAAGCTTAGCTCATCGTCAAAAATTGTGCTCCGGGAAGAAGGACCATGTAGCACAGTTAAAATTTAGCACGATAATGATATAGCCAACCAGACTAGGAATGGCGTGATCGGGTACAAACTCGTACTTAAAGAAGATTACTAAGAGTTGTTGAACCATAGTGCGGACTCGGTTCAGTTATCGGTGTCTTTGAGTGTTTAATAACTCAAAGCCCATGAACAATTGTAATCAGTGAGAATGTAGTACATTATGAAGAACTCATAAGAAGTTATGCAGTTCCAAGATAATCTCGAGATACCGGAAGGTAATACTCAATGACACATCAAAATAGAGGTTGAAATAGGGTATTGCTCTGCAGAAGACAAGTACTTCAACTTGCCCGAGAATAGGATAAAAAAATGAGCAATCATGGTTGGAACCGCAGTTGCAAAGGCCCAACTTAGATACAAGATGAACTTATAACAAGGGGACCATTATTAATACAAGAAACTTCCATGATAGATTCCACATCGGATCCATGGGCATGAACACAAAGTTCAAGGTCGACTCCCACTTCTCCAAAGCACAACCTTACATTCACTTCTTGTTTTGATAAAGGCATTAGTGTTGAAAGTTTTACCAGGTGAAATACCAGATGAGTATGGCCCGTGAAATCTTTCGGGCTCACATAGATTAGGTAAGGCATTGGTTCAACCCATCGAGGCATCTTAGGAACATATACCACAATTTTTTTGGAGTAATTAACACAAACTCGAAAGTAGAGCATGGTTGTCAAAGCAGAGGATACAATTTACCAAAGGCATTATGTATCAGGGAAAGAACTCACAACATTTGAATGTGAATGATACCATCGGATAACAACCCAGGAATGGGTTTGGCGGTCCATAACGGAGCTGACGTGAGTATCGATACTCAATCAGAGGAAGAAAGAATGCAAAGGCATCATATTATGGGAATAACTAACTAATTCAAATCTTAAATGCAAAGGAATTGCGATTTCCAAATCAAGGGATCAGAAGCAAACGCTCTGATTAAGGATGGATAAGTTGAGTAGACTTAGGGGTACAATCGATGGCAATTCAATTGGTTGAGAACCAGCTCATGTTTAAAATGATGTCTAAGCCGGAAGGATGAATTCTAGGATCTGATTGAGTATTGCGAGCATTCGCAACATTTTTGAATCAACGGATTCAAAATGATAATGACAAGGGATGCCAATCAGATTTCGAGACTTATAGGATTAACCATAATGCAAGCAAGCAAGATTTCAAGAGCAATAGACTGCTCAGGATTTTCGGAAGTACAAATAGTATTTCAAAGACTTTTGTGAATTACTTGACTCAACTGGGGATGAGCGGATACTCGATAAGTGCGAAAAATTATTTGTAGGGGTACTCAAGTGGCAAAGAACTGCAAGGCAGTAGGCTCAAAGTATTTTCGGAACAATGGAGAGAACTTCGGGGTATCTTGTAATAACAAGATCAATGGGGAATGATTGTATGAATGGTAAGTGTATGTTGTTATCCATAGGGGTTTATTTATGGAAGGGAATTGCAAAACCGATGGCACAAAGTCTCGAGAGAACACTGCAGAGTATCTTCCGAATCTTCCAGCGCAACAGATGATCATCCGAAATGAAGGGGCTCTCCGGGAGAAAGTATTTTCGAAAACCTAAAGTTAGTTTTTTTGCAAAATCATTTAACCCTAATAGAGGAGAGATCAGAGTCCCAGAGTATAGACGAGGAGTAAAAGATCCTAATACCACCCGATGGCGACATGGGCCCGTAAGCCACACAACCATGTTAGTAAAAGTTTTGCAATGTCTAGACTCGACTTCGGCCAAGGAGTATGGAAGAGGGATTCCTACAGGCAGTCGGCTCTGATACCAACTTGTGATGCCCCCGATTCAATCGTACACTAATCATACACGCAAACATATACGATCAAGATCAGGGACTCACGGGAAGATATCACAACACAACTCTAAAAATAAAATAAGTTATACAAGCATCATAATACAAGCCAGGGGCCTCGAGGGCTCGAATACAAGTGCTCGATCATAGACGAGTCAGTGGAAGCAACAATATCTGAGTACAGACATAAGTTAAACAAGTTTGCCTTAAGAAGGCTAGCACGAACTGGGATACAGATCGAAAGAGGCGCAAGCCTCCTGCCTGGGATCCTCCTAAACTACTCCTGGTCGTCATCAGCGGCCTGCACGTAGTAGTAGGCACCTCCGGTGTAGTAGGAATCATCATCGACGGTGGCGTCTGGCTCTTGGGCTCCAGCATGTGGTTGCGACAACCAGGTAGAAGGGAAAGGGGGAAAAGAGGGAGAAAAGCAACCGTGAGTACTCATCCAAAGTACTCGCAAGCAAGGATCTACACTACATATTGAAAGTGCGTTATATCGACTAGAGGGGGGTGAATAGGCGATTTTTATGAAATTCTTCACTGAGGAATTTGCTCGTGAGGAAATTCCTTAGCGAAGAAATACTAGCAGCGGAATAAGTACTCAGAAGTAAACATAACAGATTACATGCATGGTCATCATGATGAAATGAAGACAAACACAGAGTACAGAAAGCGTAGGCACAGGATAACTCTAGATGAAGACAAACAGACTGAAGAAATTGAACTGAGGAATTTGTGAAAGTCTTCAGTCAGAGTATTCAAACACAGATATGAACAAACAGACAACACAATAATGAGGAAATGAAGGTGTTGAGGAAATGGAACCAGTAAGCTTGGTGAAGACAATGATTTGGTAGACCAGTTCCAACTGCTGTCTCAGTTGTACGTCTGGTTGGAGCGGCTGAGTATTTAAACTCGAGGACACACAGTCCCGGACACCCAGTCCTGAGCACGCAGCTCGGGACACCAAGTCCTCACCGTATTCTCCTTGAACTAAGGACACACAATCCTCGTCCAATCACTCGTGGTAAGTCTTCAGGTGACTTCCAAACCTTCACAGACTTGGTCACTCGGCGATCCACAATTCCTCTTGGATGCTCTAGACCTTGACGCCTAACCGTCTGGAAGAAGCACAGTCTTCAAAGGTAACAAGCGTCGGATCCACGCAGGATCAATTTCGTCAGTGATGCTCAATCACTTTGGGTTTGTAGGTGTTTTGGGTTTGGGTTTGGATTTTCCTCACTTGATGATTTTCGCTCAAAGTCCTCGGAGGATGGGTTGCTCTCAAATGACAAGTGTCAAGTTCACGCGGAGCAGCCAACCAGCTAGTGGTTGAAGGGGCGGCTATTTATAGCCTAGGGAGCAACCCGACATGATAAGACATAAATGCCCTTCAATGATATGACCGTTAGGTGGACAAGATATTTTAGGACAGCTGGCGCATGGCACAGCAACGGTCGGAAATTTGGAGTACAAATTCCTCAGGGCTATCATGTTCCTCACTGTGTAGGCAATTCGCACTGGCGAATTCCTAACTCCTCAGTCAGAGCAAAGTCCTCAGTGACCAGAAGAACTGTGTCTCTGTCACTAAAGAAATTGACTGAACTGTATGAGATTTCCAATAGCTTCACTCGAAGGGATTGGTAGGTGTAGGATTTGAGTTGAGCATCACATGGAAATTTTCTCCTTAGTATTTCCTCGACCCCCTTTAACAGTACGGTGTTTCCTATGACTCAAGAAAGAGAAAAATGAAACTACGAAAACAAAAGTCTTCACGCTTCACATTCCTCAAACGAATACCATGTCTTCAAGGTCACACCAATTTCTTCACTTTCAAAGTCTTCAGAATTTCAAAGTTTTCAGTCGAAGAACTTCATTTTTAGGGGTCGACTTTTACTGTAAATATCAAACTCCTCATAGTCTTATAGACCTGTGTACACTCATAAACACATCAGATGCTTAACCTATAAGTCTTCAATACACCAAAATCACTAAGGGGCACTAGATGCACTTACAATCTCCCCCTTTTTGGTGATTGATGACAATATAGGTTAAGTTTTCAACGGGGATAAATATGTGAAGTGTAGAAACTAATATTGAGGAATGTGATTGCAAGATATAAAAGAACTCCCCCTGAAGTTGTGCATAGTGAGGAATTTGCTTTTGAAGCAATGCACACTTGAAGAGTTAAATCATGGAGATCTCCCCCTATATCTTGTAATTCATACACGCGTTTGATACATGATATGAAGAATTTGAAATGCATGATGAAATATGGTGCCTGATGCAATTCAGCATGCGTGCGATAACATTAATGAGGAATAAGCATGCAGAATGGCGCATCAAAAGCATCAGAGCTCAAGCATGTATCGAAGTATCAGAGCATAGAACGTCAAAAGTATCAGAGCACCGAGCACCATAGGGTTTAAGATTACAACTCATTCCAATAAAAGTTTCGAAAGAACGAGAGTTGTAACTTAAAAAAATGCCCTTATTATAGACCCGCTTGAAGACTAACTCAGATTTCTCCCCCTTTGTCATCATATGACCAAAAGGATAGAAACTGAGGACTAATGCCCCTGAAGATATTCAAGTCGATGGAGGAGCGCCAGTGTTGTTGGGGTCGGTTGTTGAAGTAGGGCCTGCTGCAGTGTCGTCCAAGTCTTCATTTTCATCAGTGTCGCGCGATGAAGAATATGAACTGGCCACCAGAGAAGGAACCTTGACCTTCTTGAATTTCTTCGGCGAAGGTGCCGACCAGGCAAATTCTTCTTTGAGGCCCATGTTCTCTAAATCTTCAGCACTATATACTTGAGACAGAACAGCCCAGCTGCGGTTGAAGGTTTCATGAAGGTAGTAATGGTTTTTCTTCACTGCATTATATGTGGCAGTCATGTTGTGAAGAATTGAACCAAACTGACGCTTAACCCATTTGTGATTGCGATCAACCTTTTGATGAAGACTGAGGAGTAACTCACGATCAGTCATCACCCTGGGTGCTGTAGCTTGAGGATTTGTCTTGGCAGTATTAGCCGCAGAGTCATGTGTGGCAGAGTCATCATTGGTGGAATAAGAAGCAGCCTTGCGAAATTGACCATCCAATGGACGAATGCCTTCATCTAGCACAGCAGTGGCCTTGCCCTTTTCATCAGCTGAGGAAAATGTCCTTTTGAGAACTTCAATAGGAGGCAAGTAGCTGCAGTGGTTGAGAGTTTCAGCCTTGTAGTTGAGTGAAGACCTTGTCCTGATGAATCTCATAATCCAAGGTGCATAAGGCTTCAGCTCAAATGGTGACATAGCAATGTTGGCCAGAGTCCTCATGAAGAAATCATGGAAGTTTATGGGAACGCCATGTATGATATTGAAAAGCATATTCTTCATGATGCCAACAATTTCTTCATCGGAAGAATCATGTCCTTTGATGGGACATATTGTCTTCGTCAGAATGCGATAGACAGTCCTAGGCACATACAGCAATTCCTTGACGAGGAATTTGGTACGAGGTGATTGCCCTGGCTTCAGAGGCTTCATGAGCACTTGCATATAGTGGTTTGACAGTTCAGGTTCATCATACACGCAACGCGCATCTTCAGTGGGTGGACTGAGAGAAAGGCAGCGAAGCAATTCAGTTGCTGGGGCCTTGTAATGTGTATTTTCAGTCATCCAGTCCAGAACCCATGAATTGACATCTTCAGAGTTGCCAGTGATGTGCAGTGTAGCATAGAACTGAAGAATAAGTTCTTCATTCCAATCGCATATATCAGTGCAGAAATTAAGCAGCCCAGCGTCGTGAAGAACATTGAGGACTGGCGTGAAGCACGGCATAGACTCCATATCCACGTGAGGAATATGTGCATGGTCGAAGACTTTGTCTTTGTTGTAAAGCACTGAGGAATAGAAATTTGCTTGGCTGGCAGTCCAGAAACGCCTCTTCCTTATGCGAGCAGAGTCATAAGGATTGTATTCAGTGAAGAATACGTGCTCGCTATAGAAGTCTTCAGCCTTGAATTTCTGTTTGCGTGAGAATGGATCCTTTGGCCTTGGCAGAGGAGTGTCAGTGAGTTGCATCACGACCTCAGGAATCACAAGCTCAGGTTCTTCAGGCTGAGGAATTTCAGTATGTTCCTCAGGTGCAGTCACCTTGTCTGTTTCAGCAGCAGTTTCTTCAGCACTAGTGGCTGGAATTTCTTCATTCACAGAAGCAGTGGGATGAGTTTCATCAGAGCCCAATTTTATGGTTGGTGAAGAAGAGTGAGGAATTTGCTGCAGGGGAGTGAAGAGTGGGGAATTGGGATGCTGAATTTCCCAAAAGTCGTCATTCATTACTGGAGTTGTGCTTCCAACATCCACATCTTCATCATCAATTTCTTCAACACCAGCCTCTTCAGCATCAAACTGAGGCATTGGTGATGAGACTATTGGGGTTGAAGTGATTGTATCCACTTCAATTTCTTCATCAATCTGCTCTGAGGAAGCAGCAGACTGAGTTTCTTCATCTGATCCACTGGGGATTTCATAATCTTCACCAAAAGGAACAAGGTCCTTTGATGGCATGGAGGAGATAGGAACAGCATCAATTGGATTGGCAAATGAGCTGGTCATGGGCTTCATCTTCTTTGGGACTGAAGATTCTGAAGCACTTGATGCTTTCCTTTTCTTTACTGCAGCTCGCTCTGCAGCCTTGGTTTTCTTCACATCTAAAGCAGAGGGAAGAACTGGAGTTGGAGTTGGTGCAGGTGGAGCTGAGGAATCTGGTTCAGTTTCTTCAGGCACAACTGATGCAGTTGCCCTGGTCACTTCATTTTCTTCAGGCGCACCACTAGTGGATGCCCTGGCAGTTTCATCAACGGCTGGAGCAGAGTCATCAGCCTTGGAACTAGCATTTTCTTCAGCAGCCTGAACTTCATCAGCGGTGCTGGCATGTTCTTCAGTTTGCTAAACAGATGCTTCAGCTTGAGGAATTTGTTGCTTTGAGGCAGTACCCTTGGTGAAGGTATCAGTCAGCCTCACAAATCTGACCTTGGCTCCTTGCCAATCAGCATAGTACGAGTCAAAGTTGTCGCTGAGGGCTTTGATCTCAGCCTGCATCTTGACAAGTTCCTCAGGCTTCATTTTGAGAACATTTTTCTTCAACAGCTTCTCTTTGCGGTACTGGGTCTTCTTGATCTCTCTGGCCCTATCATATTTCCACTTCTCCTCTTGGATGAAGTGAGTCAGCATGTGACTTTGGCCAGGTGTCAGCTTGAAATCAGGCATAGGAGTGTTGGGATCCTTGTGCCAGAGATCAATATAATCTAGGATCGCCCTTGGATCCAAAAGCAGGGGCACAGGTGTGCCTTTGGCTTTAGCAGCCCTTTCTTGGCGGTCTCTGATGATTTCAGCGAGTTCTTCTTCATCAGCTTCATCATCATTAGAGGGCATAGTGAAGACCACTTGCTTCTTTGGACTTGGGCGAGTGCCGCGTCCAGCGGTGGCCTTTTTCTTCAGTAACGAGGGTCCAGCTGAGGATTTTGGTGCAGCTGAGGAACTAGCTGAGACACCAGAGGTAATAGAGATGACAGTTGTCCTTTGGCATGAGGCCAGATGCACAGGAGCTGAGGATTTTGTGGGAGCAGGAGCAGCATGAGGAATTTGCTTTAAAGATTTGAAGATTCTGGCCGTGAGGGCGCAGCTGAGGAACTTTGGCGTGAGGGCATTGAAGGTGAAGCACTTGGCTTACGAGCAGGCTTCTTCATCATTGATTTCCTCGGCTTGGCAGAAACCTCAGTGGCAGCAGCAGCAGCAGATTCTTCATTGAATTTCCTCACTGCTTCTTTTGCTTGCTTTTGCAGTTTACGCTGGCGCTTAGCCCATTCTTGAGGAAAATCCTCTCCTCTTCTGATGCTTGTGGGATCAGCCACTTGGCCAGGTGCCAATGGAGGTCTTGGGCATGGAGGGTTTACTACGAATTTCTTCATGTACTTGGGAGTGACGTATCTGTACTCCCTCCACTCACGTTCCCATCTCCTTTCAATCCTTTGGATGCGCACCTTGCGCTGATTTTTGTCTTCTTTACCAAATTTGGATTCATCAGGTGTGCAATACCCAGCATAAATGTCCTCAGGGATTTCAAATGCAGTCATGACCTCTGGTCTCTTTCCTCCTTTCTGCGGCCTTTTACCTTCAGCCATTTTCTTCAGATGAGGAATTTGAACAATGGAATTCTCTGAAGATGTATGCAACTTTTCTTCGAGGAACGCTGCAAATGAGTTAAGTTGATGAGAACCTAAGGATTCAGCAGCGGACATGTGTACCTGTGAACAGAGTATAGTTGCGAGGAATTTGAAGAGGTCATATGCGTTCTCAGAGGGTTTTTCATAAAGAACAAGTTTTGAGGAATTTGACCAGATTCGTCTTGAGGAATTTCACTAAGCTCCATATATATCTTAGGTTCCAGAGTTGTATAGATTGAGAATCCACACAATTGAGGAATCTTGAAGAAATTTAGACTTAGGGAAATGAATCAAGAACAGAGAATGAGTGAGGTGTTTTGTTTGTGAGGATTTGAAGAATAAAACACCTTTGAAGATTTTGTAGAGAAACTTTGAATCAAAGAGGGCAGTAAAAATAGCTTTTAATTACCCTGAATGAAGAACACGACGAACTATGAGTTGGAACAGAGAAGTTCGTCAATGCAGATCTTCCACGCCCTAACTTGGCGGAGGAAGACGTCTACGGCGGTGGCGGAGGTGAAGATTTCCGCAGTCGGCGCGAGTACGTCGGCGACGAGGTCAAGGCAGTGAAGCTCTTCCTCACCGACGACGATGGAGTAGCGGCGGCGCTAGGGTTTGGAGGCTTGAGCGGGGGAAGTGAGATCGAGCGGAGTAAAGAAGTGAAGATGGCGACGGAGGGGTATTTATAGCCGCAGTAAAAACTGCTTGTCCGAAGATTTAGGACTAACATGCCCCTGGCCGTTCTCCTTCACTTGACATGTGTCACCCACGTACTGTGTAGTGGAGATCGTGTAAGATCGTGGGTGAGTAAAATAATCCATCGTGGGAAGTGGAACGGATTGAGCGGCAAAACCGAAGGTTTGGATAAGATTAATTTTAACGTTCCGTTCGCAATTTCTTCAGCTGACAAGGACACAGTGAAGAATTTGAACGAGTTTCAAATAGAATGCACATGAAGAATTTGTGAATAGACTGGATTGAGTATAGCATAGAGGGGAACGGTCCGATCACATTCACTTAGCAAAAAGAATCCAACTTGAAGAAATAGCTATAAGTGAATGCTGTGGAGGACATAAACTCATATATATATATATATATATATATATATATATATATATATATATATATATATATATATATATATATATATATATATATATATATAGCCAATGAAGAAAAACGACGGCACAAGTGAAGACTTTGTAAAGTTTGAAGAATTTCAAAAGTTGAGGAAAAACTCAAATTGAAGATTTTCAACTTTTGTGGTGGCGTGACCCACCGTGTAAGAATGATGATTTCAGACACCGCGTACAGTTGTCGTAGGGTTCTGAGAATCACATTCTTCATTAATTTCTTCACACTTAGAGTGTTATTCTTCATTGATTGAAGAAAAACGTTTCTTCATGTGTTGCACATCTAAGTCATCAATTTTGCATAAGTGTTAGGATGAGTGCATTTTCAAAGTACATTCGAAGATTCTAAGATATTTAGCTCACACCGCAACTTGCTAAATCTCTTCTCATCCAAGGGCTTAGTGAAGATATCGGCTAGCTGTTCTTCAGTCTTCACATGCTCAATAGAAATGTCGCCCTTCAACACATGATCACGAAGAAAATGATGACGAATCTGAATGTGCTTTGTCTTCGAGTGCTGAACCGGGTTGTGAGCAGTCTTGATGGCACTCTCATTGTCACAGAGAAGAGGCACATTCTTCACGTTGACTCCATAGTCCTTGAGTGTTTGCTTCATCCATAGTAGTTGAGCACAGCAAGAACCAGCAGCAATGTACTCAGCTTCAGCAGTAGACAGTGATACGCAGTTCTGTTTCTTCGAGGACCAACAGACCAAGGATCGTCCGAGGAAATGACAAGTACCAGATGTTGACTTGCGATCCACACGGTCACCAGCATAGTCAGAATCAGAATATCCAATGAGGTCAAAGTCTGAGCCCTTGGGGTACCATAATCCTAGTGTTGGTGTGTGAGCTAGATATCAAAGAATATGCTTCACAGCCATATGGTGTGATTCCTTCGGTGCAGCTTGAAATCGTGCACACATGCAAACACTAAGCATTATATCCGGCCTAGATGCACATAAGTACAATAAAGAGCCAATCATGGAGCGATATACCTTGTGATCGAAGTCAGTACCATTTTCATCAGTGCATAGATGACCATTTGTGGGCATAGGAATTTTGAGACCTTTACAATCTTGCATGCCGAATTTCTTCAGGACATCCTTGAGGTATTTCTCCTGAGATATGAATATGCCATTGTGCTATTGACGAATTTGAAGACCTAAGAAGAATTTCAATTCTCCCATCATAGACATTTGATATTCTTCACTCATCATATAGGCAAATTCATCACTATAACGTTGGTCAATACAG
The DNA here is from genome assembly GCA_032464435.1 of Aegilops umbellulata. Taxonomy (NCBI): domain Eukaryota; kingdom Viridiplantae; phylum Streptophyta; class Magnoliopsida; order Poales; family Poaceae; genus Aegilops; species Aegilops umbellulata. Next base: position 250,888,415 of record CP136060.1, read on the forward strand.
CCAAAGATGATATCATCAACATATATTTGGCACACAAACAGTTCACCATCATATGATTTAGTAAAAAGAGTGGGATCGAGTGAACCGGGTGTGAAGCCTTTCTTCATGAAGAATTCCTTCAATGTGTCATACCACGCCCGTGGGGCCTGCTTGAGGCCATAGAGGGCCTTGTTAAGCCTGAAGACTTTGTCAGGATGTTTTGGATCTTCAAAACCTGGTGGTTGAGCAACATATACTTCTTCCTCAATCTTACCATTGAGGAATGCACTTTTCACATCCATTTGGTATAAGATGATATCATGATGGTTAGCATAAGCAAGTAATATGCGAATAGCTTCAAGTCTAGCAACAGGTGCAAAAGTTTCATCGAAATCAATTCCTTCAACCCATGTGTAGCCTTGAGCTACTAGTCGTGCCTTATTCCTCACCACAACACCATTTTCATCTTGCTTGTTGCGGTAGATCCACTTTGTACCAATGATGTTATGCTTGCGAGGATCGGGACGATTGACCAGTTCCCATACGTTGTTGAGCTTGAACTGATGTAATTCTTCTTGCATGCCCTGAATCCACTCAGGCTCCAGAAATGCTTCATCTACCTTAGTGGGCTCTGTGATAGAGACAAAAGCAAAGTGCCCACAAAAGTTAGATAGATGTGAAGCTTTTGAGCGTGTGAGAGGACCTAGTGCTCTAATGTCATCGATGATCTTCTCCATTTGCACTTCTTTTGCAACGCGAGGGTGAGTTGGTTGCCGTTGAGGAATTTGATCAGCATTTTCTTCAGCATCAATTTCCTCAGCATTTTCTTCAGGTGCATCAGTTCGACGTTCTTCATGTTCTAGAATGAACTCTTTAGCAGATTCTTCAGTAGGAATGATATCTTCAGTAGCCTTGTGCTTGATCGATTCCTCAGGTGCTGGTTCATCTAACACAGAAGGTAGGTGCTCTCTTTGCGAGCCATTAGTTTCATCGAACCGCACATCTACAGTTTCAACAATCTTGTGAAGAACATTGTTGAAGACTCTGTAGGTGTGCGAGTCCTTTCCGTAACCAAGCATGAAACCTTCATGTGCTTTCGGTGCAAATTTAGAGTTGTGATGAGGATCTCTAATCCAGCATTTAGCACCGAAGACTTTGAAATAACTCACATTGGGTTTCTTGTCAGTGAGGAGTTCATAGGCAGTCTTCTTGAAGAATTTGTGAAGATATACTCTGTTGATGATATGGCACGCAGTATCAATTGCATCAACCCAGAAATGACGAGGGGTTTTGTACTCATCGAGCATAGTGCGAGCCATCTCAGCAAGAGTCCTGTTCTTGCGCTCCACGACGCCATTCTGTTGAGGAGTATAAGGAGAAGATAATTCATGAGTAATACCAAGTTCATCAAGATAGTCATCGAGACCCGAATTCTTGAACTCAGTGCCATTGTCACTTCTGATGTGCTTGATCTTCACACCAAAGTTAGTTGAAGCCCTCAAGGAAAATCGTTTGAAGACTTCCTGCACTTCAGTTTTGTAAGAGACAAGGTGCACCCATGTGTAACGAGAGTAATCATCAACAATAACAAAACCATATTGAGATGCCTCATTAGAGACAGAGGAATAATGGTTAGGACCGAAGAGATCCATGTGAAGCAATTCGAATGGACGAGTAGTGGTCATGATAGTCTTCGCTGGATGCTTGGCCTTGGTCATCTTTCCAGCTTCACAGGCACCGCATAAGTGATCCTTGAGGAATTTGACATTCTCAATGCCAATGACATGCTTCTTCTTCGCAAGCGTGTGCAGATTCCTCATGCCAGCATGACCAAGTCGTCGATGCCATAGCCATCCTTCTGAAGTTTTTGCAAGTAGGCACACGGCAGGTTGTGAATCTGCAGAGAAATCAACAATATACAAGTCTCCTTTCCTAAAGCCTTCGAAGACTTTGGATTTGTCAGATTCCATAATCACAACACAACGATACTTGCCGAAGACAACAACCATATCAAGATCACAAAGCATTGAGACAGACATAAGATTGTATCCTAAGGACTCAACAAGCATGACTTTGTCCATGTGTCGATCCTTTGTGATGGCAACCTTACCTAGACCCAATACCTGACTTTTGCTTTTATCAGCGAAGATGATATGCTTCATGTGTGATGCTGATAAGGGAGCATCCATCAACAGATTCTTGTCACCGGTCATGTGATTTGTACATCCACTATCAAGTACCCATTCAGTGGCTTTGGCTTGATCATCCTACAGATGAATTAGTGCAACTTACGAACCTCATATGCTTCAGTAGTGAAGAATATGATATTACAATTCATCAGATCAATTTCATCAAGCAGTGGAACCGATAAAACAGAGGGAGGACGTGTGAAATGAAAGTTCATTTCATCATGGTTAGCCTGCGTCCTTTCAGGCATGTCTGTCAGGTCCCCAGCAAATTCTTCAGACGTTGCAGCACGTCTGGAGACCTGACCCTGTAGAAGAGATTAGTTCTTTTTCTTCACCACCCACATCTGAAGGGGTGGCAAAGAGTTCATCACTCTGCGAGCTCCATATGAGAATGGTGGCAAAGCAGTCAAACCATTTCGTTTCACATAAGAGGGGTTAGGGTAAGCATATGAATAAGCAGAGAAATTCTTCGAGGACTTATGAACATAATAATTTGAAGAATAATGCTCATATTCATAGCCCTTGGCTCTTCCCTGCGAAACAGAGTTGTTAGCACGATGATGTTCATATGAGGACTTTGATCCATGTGAGGAATTTGGTCTGTATGAAGACTTGGATCCATATGAAGAATTTGGTCCATATGAAGAATTAGATCTGGGGTTCCTTTTCTTCACAGGTGGTGTCATGAGGACATTCACCTGAAGACTTTCAAGGCAGCTTTTGGGAACCCAGATTTTCTTCATAGGGGAACCGTTCCTGCAGTTAGTGCCAACGTATCTAGCAAATACTTCACCATTCTGATTTTTGAACAGTTTATAGTTGAAGTCAAATGACTCATCAGAAGAATGAGAAGATTCACATGTATAGCCAGATAAATCAGATGGATCAACTGGAGGTCCCTTTGCAGCAACCCATGAGGTTTTGGGGTACTGCTCAGGCTTCCAATAAGTTCCGTCCGCATTGAGTTTTCTCTCAAAGGTAATACCCTCTTTCCTAGGGTTCCTGTTGAGGATCTGCTTTTTAAGCACATCACAAAGAGCCTGATGCCCTTTGAGGCTTTTGTACATGCATGTCATGTACAATTCCTTCAGCCCTGCATCGTCAGTGATACTAGCAATGTCCTCAGATGAGGAATTAGTGATAGTAGAGACAGGTGAAGAATTTGTAACATTTGAAGCATTTGAACATTCAGGTGAAGAATTAGCAGATTCTCGTTCAATGCATTTTAAACATGGAGGAATAAATTCTTCCTGAGCAGCGCTGATTTGTTGAGCAAGTAATGAATCGCGCTCCTTCTGAAGATCTTCATAACTCACTCTTAGCTTCTCAAGATCTTGCTTCTTTTGAAGATATTCATAAGAAAGCTTCTCATGATCAGATAAGAGAGTGTTATGATGATTTTGAAGGTTGTCAAGCTTAGTCTGAAGTCTCTGAAGATTTTCAGTCAAGGCCTTAGTACGATCCATTTCTTCACCCAACATATCATCACTTCTGTCTAGCATGTTTTGAACCTTTTCAAAAGCCTTGTGTTGTTGCACAGCAATCTTAGCAAGTTTAGAGTAGCTAGGCTTAAGATTTTCATCAGATTCATCATCACTAGATTCAGAGGAGGCGTATTTGAGTACCTTGGCACCCTTTGCCATGAAGCAATAGGTGGGAGCGTAGTCATCACTGCCTTCGTCAGCCTTGTTGGTGAGATCACTTTCTTCAGCGTTGAAGATGGATTTGCTGACGAATGCAGTAGCGAGGGCTAGGCTCGCCACACCAGACTCAGAGTCTTCAGATTGTTCCTCTTCCTCATTTTCTTCAGATTCAGCCTCAGAGTCCATTTCCTTGCCAATGAATGCCTGAGCCTTCTTGGAGCTTCTCTTCTTGTGAGACGAAGACTTCGAGGATTTTGATGATGAAGATTTTGAGGATTTCTTCTTTTTCTTCGCATCATCAGAACTGTAATCCTTGTATTTCTTCTTCTTTGATTCCTTTTCCCACTGAGGACAATCTTGAATGTAATGTCCTGGTTTCTTGCACTTGTGACAAAGCCTCTTCTTATAGTCACTGGTTGAGGAATCGTTGCTCCTTGAGGATTTTCCAAAACGACCACGTCTTGAGAACTTCTGGAATTTCTTAACAAGCAGCGCCAGATCATGACTTAGTTCTTCAGGATCACCAAGGCTGCTATCGGAGTCTTCATCTTCGGACTCAGATACTACCTTGGCCTTCAGTGCACGTGATCTGCCATAGCTCGAACCGTAGAGATCTCTCTTCTCAGCAAGCTGGAACTCATGAGTGTTTAGCCTCTCGAGGATATCAGCGGGGTCAAGTGACTTGTAATCAGCACGCTCTTGAATCATCAGTGCCAGAGTGTCAAATGAGGAATCAAGCGATCTCAGCAATTTCTTCACCACCTCATGGTCGGTGATGTCAGTGGCACCAAGCGCTTGAAGCTCATTTGAGATGTCAGTGAGGCGATCGAAGGTTTGCTGAACATTTTCATTGTCGAGTCTTTTGAAGCGGTTGAAGAGATTTCGAAGAACATCAACTCGAGAATCACGCTGAGTTGAAACTCCTTCATTGACTTTGGACAGCCTATCCCAGATAAGCTTAGCAGTTTCCAAAGCACTCACTCTACCATACTGTCCTTTGCTCAGATGACCACATATGATATTCTTCGCTTGGGAATCAAGTTGCTTGAATCTCTTCACATCGGTAGCGTTCAGTGAGGGTGAGACGGAGGGAACACCATTTTCCACAACATACCAGAGATCGTTATCAATTGCCTCAAGATGCATGCGCATCTTGTTCTTCCAGTAGGGGTAGTCCGTCCCATCAAAGGTAGGACACCCAGCAGAGACTTTGATCATACCTGCGGTCGACATAACTAAAACTCCAGGCGGTTAAACCAAAATCACACAGAACAAGGGAGTACCTTGCTCTGATACCAATTGAAAGTGCGTTATATCGACTAGAGGGGGGGTGAATAGGCGATTTTTATGAAATTCTTCACTGAGGAATTTGCTCGTGAGGAAATTCCTTAGCGAAGAAATACTAGCAGCGGAATAAGTACTCAGAAGTAAACATAACATATTACATGCATGGTCATCATGATGAAATGAAGACAAACACAGAGTACAGAAAGCGTAGGCACAGGATAACTCTAGATGAAGACAAACAGACTGAAGAAATTGAACTGAGGAATTTGTGAAAGTCTTCAGTCAGAGTCTTCAAACACAGATATGAACAAACAGACAACACAATAATGAGGAAATGAAGGTGTTGAGGAAATGGAACCAGTAAGCTTGGTGAAGACAATGATTTGGTAGACCAGTTCCAACTGCTGTCTCAGTTGTACGCCTGGTTGGAGCGGCTGAGTATTTAAACTCGAGGACACACAGTCTCGGACACCCAGTCCTGAGCACGCAGCTCGGGACACCAAGTCCTCACCGTATTCTCCTTGAACTAAGGACACACAGTCCTCGTCCAATCACTCGTGGTAAGTCTTCAGGTGACTTCCAAACCTTCACAGACTTGGTCACTCGGTGATCCACAATTCCTCTTGGATGCTCTAGACCTTGACGCCTAACCGTCTGGAAGAAGCACAGTCTTCAAAGGTAACAAGCGTCGGATCCACGCAGGATCAATTTCTTCAGTGATGCTCAATCACTTTGGGTTTGTAGGTGATTTGGGTTTGGGTTTGGATTTTCCTCACTTGATGATTTTCGCTCAAAGTCCTCGGAGGATGGGTTGCTCTCAAATGACAAGTGTCAAGTTCACACGGAGCAGCCAACCAGCTAGTGGTTGAAGGGGGCGGCTATTTATAGCCTAGGGAGCAGCCCGACATGATATGACATAAATGCCCTTCAATGATATGACCGTTAGGTGGACAAGATATTTTAGGACAGCTGGCGCGTGGCACAGCAACGGTCGGAAATTTGGAGTACAAATTCCTCAGGGCTATCATGTTCCTCACTGTGTAGGCAATTCGCACTAGCGAATTCCTAACTCCTCAGTCAGAGCAAAGTCCTCAGTGACCAGAAGAACTGCGTATCTGTCACTGAAGAAATTGACTGAACTGTATGAGATTTCCAATAGCTTCACTCGAAGGGATTGGTAGGTGTAGGATTTGAGTTGAGCATCACATGGAAATTTTCTCCTTAGTATTTCCTCGACCCCCTTTAACAGTACGGTGTTTCCTATGACTCAAGAAAGAGAAAAATGAAACTACGAAAACAAAAGTCTTCACGCTTCACATTCCTCAAACGAATACCATGTCTTCAAGGTCACACCAATTTCTTCACTTTCAAAGTCTTCAGAAAGTCTTCAGAATGTCAAAGTCTTCAGTCGAAGAACTTCATTTTTAGGGGTCGACTTTTACTGTAAATATCAAACTCCTCATAGTCTTATAGACCTGTGTACACTCATAAACACATCAGATGCTTAACCTATAAGTCTTCAATACACCAAAATCACTAAGGGGCACTAGATGCACTTACACATATGCATGGTATATGTGTAAAGAGGCAATATCGATGGACTGCACTTCAGAATGCCAGAATAAGAGGGGGATAGTTAGTCCTGTCGAAGACTACGCTTCTGGCAGCCTCCATGTTGCAGCATGTAGAAGAGAGTAGATGGTAAGTTCACCAAGTAGCATCGCATAGCATAATCCTACGTGGCGATCCTCCCTTCGTCGCCCTATGTGAGAGCGATCACCGGGTTATATCTAGCACTTGGAAGGGTGTGTTTTATTAAGTATCTGGTTCTAGTTGTCATAAGGTCAAGGTACAACTCTGGGTCGCCTGTTACCGTGGACACGGCTATTCGAATAGATCAACTTCCCTGCAGGGGTGCACCACATTACCAGACACACTCGATCCCTCTGGCCAAGCACACTTTCCTGGGTCATGTCTGGCCTCGGGAGATCAACACGTCGTAGCCCTACCTAGGCACAATAGAGAGGTCAGCACGTCGGTCTAAATCCTATGGCACAGGGGTCTGGGCCCATCGCCCATTGCACACCTGCACGTTGCGAGGGCGGCCGGAAGCAGACCTAGACCCCTTAATACAAGCGCAGGCTTACGGTCCAATCCGGCGGGCGCCGCTCAATCACTGACGTCACGGAGGCTTCGGCTGATACCACGACGCCGGTTGCCCATATCTTGTCCCACGTGGCGGTTAGTGCATATAAGGTCAACGAACCAACTCAGATCAAATACCAAGATCTTGTTAAGCGTGTTATTATGAAGTAAGTGCGGACGCCGACCAGGGCCAGTCCCACCTCTCTCCTAGATGGTCTCAACCTGCCCTGTCGCTCCGCCACAAAGTAATAGTCGGGGTTGGCAGGAACCCAGGCCCACCACTACCGGGATGGAGTCACCTGTCTTTTCATCCCGCACATCGGAATCACATGCGGGTACTCAACGAGCCGACCCGACTTTAGTCACCACCTGTATAGCATGTATGTATATATGTATATACCCGTGATGACCTCTCGAGTGATCACGGCCCGATATTATAGCATGGCAGACGGACAAGAATGTAGGGCCACTGATGGATACTAGCATCCTATACTAAACATTTAGGATTGCAGGTAAGGATAACAACTGTAGCAATAATGACAGGCTACGTAGCAGAATAGGATTAACCGAAAGAAGTAACATGCTACACTACTCTAATGCAAGCAGTAGAGAGAAGAATAGGCGATATCTGGTGATCAGGGGGGGGGGGCTTGCCTGGTCGCTCTGGCAAGAAGGGTTCATCGTCGATGTAGTCGATCATAGGGGTACCGACAGCGGTCTCAGGGTCTACCGGAAAGAAGTAACGGAGGGCGAACACAATAAATAACAGAGCAATCAAAGCATCACAAAGCACAACATGACAACGCGGTGCTAGATGTGCCCCAACGTGGTAGGAGGTGATATCGACGAAGGGGGGAAACATGCGGGAAAGTATCCCCGGTGTTTCGCGGTGTCAGACAAATGAACCGGAGGGTGAAAGTTGCATTTTTTCTATGGTCGGGGTGTGTAGCGGACGAAAGGGCTGCGTATCCGGATTTGTCTCGTCGTTCTAAGCAACTTTCATGTACAAAGTTTTTCCATCCGAGCTACAGTTTATTTTATATTAATTTTAAAAGATTTAAATCATTTTTAGGATTTATTTAATTATTTTAAATCAACATTATCCATAATAGTGTTTGCTGACGTCATCATGATGTCATCGTGACATCAGCAGCCAACAGGGCGTTGACTGGTCAAACTAACGTGTGGGTCCCACACATCATAGGCTGAGGATTAACTATTTGTTAACATTTAATTAGCAGGTTAACTAGAGTTAATTAGTTAACTAAACATTGTTAATTAAGTTAACTAATTATTATTTATTTATTTAATTCTTTTTTAACATTCTATGGGGTGGGCCCCCCTAGTGAGTGGCCCACAGGGGCCATAGCGGGCGCACGGGCGCTGGGTGCGGGCACTCGCCCGCAAGGCGGGACGAGGCCGCCGGGACACCGACGGCGGGGCAAACCGGCGCGGCCAGCCGGGCGGGGCCGGCGGCAAGGTGGCGACGGCGAGCAACGGTGGAGGCAGGGCGGCGCGGTAGTAGCAGCGGCGCAAGCGCGCGTGGCCAGGGCGGCCGCTGGGGGGGCACCGGTTGGCCGGGCGGCACGGCGCAGGGGAGGCCGCATGAAGGGGCCAGCAGCGGGCGGGCGCCGGAGCGGGGAGAGCAGGGTGGTGATATGCAGACGGGGCACGCCGTGTGCAACGTGGTTCCGGCGAGCCGAGGGGTCGTGGCCGGGGTGTGTCCAAGGCACGGCGGGGGGGGGGGGGGGGGGGGGTGTGAGCGCGAGCACACACACACAGGCGGCACGCAACGGCCACAACGCGTGGGGAGGCAGCGGCACCCAGCAGCGGGTTGCAGCGAGGGGCGCGACGCGGGTGAGGGAAACACGGCCAGCGGATCCCGGGCGCGGCCGACGCGCGGGTCGGGCGACATCGGCGAGCGGCGCGGGACCTGGGGCAGCGGTCGATGCCGTGACCGAACGAGGCAGAGGAGGGAGAGGCCGGGGGCCTCACCGCGGGTTCATAGGGAAATGACAGCGGGGCGTGGGGAGGACAACAGGGACGACGACGATGTAGGGGAGGCAATCCGGCGAGGTGGCCTCCGGCGACGGCGACGGGGTTGAGCGGCGGGCGAGGCAGTCTGGCACGACGAGGCGGCGGCGGTTCTCGAGCGGCGGCGTCAACGGGATCCCGATCCGGATCAGATCAGGGGGGAGTGGACTGAGCGGGGGGGAGTGGGGAATATGGGCTAGGGTTCGGTGGGAGTGGGTGGTTAAGCAGGGGTTGGATGGGCCAGTTGGGTGGCCTGGTTGCCCAGTTGGGCCGAACGGCCAGGGGTGGTTTCCTTTCCTTTTTTGCTTTTCTGTTTTGCTCTTTTCTTTTTATTTATTTTTCCTTACTGCTTTCTTTTAGTTTTCCATTTTATTATAGTTTTGTAAAATACCAAAGTTTACCTAACTTAGTTTTAATAAACATGCCATTGCCCCAATAGTTTTGGCAAAATAAAAACTTAGCTAATATTTTATTAATTGAAAAGGGCATTTATTGATTTGTCTAAGCTGCAGTTTTATTTAAGTAAGGGCATTTAAATATTTTATAAAAAGTTTATTCCTTTACCAATAATCCTTTGCATTTATCTTTCACACTTAGAACATTTTAGTTTTGATGTTTGAAAACTTTTGTTGTTTGCCATATTTTGAATTTGATTTTTGGACCGGTTTTTGAACTAACGAGAGATTAACAATAGTAATGAAAGTGACGTGGCACCATTAGCAGAGTTTCACTGTATCTTGATTATCTGGGCGTCACATTTATCCATGAAGACTATGGGCCGTTAAGAGGCCTAAAGTTACTTCGGACAAGAAATAGCCCAGTTTCTGCATGGGCCGTTAAATGGCCTAAAGTTAAACCGGGCCGACAAAGTCCTAGATGCACCATGGGCCGCTAACAGGACGAAACTATTATCGGGCCGAACTGGTAAACGGGCATTTAACAGGGTGAAATACAAACATGTCTTAGAATGGGCCCAAAAGAAAAGTGGCCTGGTAATGGGCTTGATCCGATATGGGCTGTAATTTGGCCCAAAACACGACAGGCTTTGAACGGGCCTGATCTGGTATGGGCCTCAATTTGATCCAAAACATGGCAGGCTGTTAACAGGCCAGCCCACGAGTGTCTAAAAACATGGTGGGCCTTTAGCTGGGTCAACCTTTTTACCTAAAATGGGCCACTGTTGGGCTGTGCCACGTCTTGACATATCATAGGCGTCTTCCGTCCATTGTAGAAATGACATTTGTCCCAATGTTTAGCTGACACGTGCATTATCCGGTGAATGAGAATTTTACACGTGGAAAATCCCCATTGGCTGGTGCTTTTAACGGGTTATCGGATCCAAACCGGAACCCGATAGCTTAACGGTGACCCATTACGGTGGATGCCACGTGCCGGTCACCCTTGACAAAAGCACTTCCATGACCCGCGATTTATTGTCATGGAAGTGGACACTTCCGTGATGATAATTTTGGTAATTCCATGGAACACTTCTACGACAGCACATGTATGACTATCTTGATTCTGTCATAAAATCATCATGGATGTACATGCATGACAGAAAACGTGACCTACTATGACAAACATGTATCATCACGAAAGTGTTTTTTGTAGTGTTTGTAGTGGACGCCTGCCGCTTTTGAAGCTTCGTGAACTCCCAGACATAAAGGAGGAGCATGGCACTCCTCTCGTCCTTGAGCTCATAGAGCTCCACGTCCTTGGCCCTGAGCTTCGCATCCTTGGCCTGGAGCTCCTGTGTTAGGCGCCTCACCTTAGACTCCGCGATCTGGTGCGCTGCCATGGAACCAGGTAGAAGCAATGGGGAGAGGAAGCAAAGGGGGCGAAATGGCTAAAACGCAATGCAATCTACGGGATGGCGGAGGGAGCCAGCCAAGGAGCGGGGAGAATCTTTTGGTTTTCACCATGGGAAAACACCAGTCGACGACTTTTCACATCAGGGAGCTGTGGGTTTTACAGGCGGAGTCATCATGACTAATTGTTGTCGCGCCTGCTCCCGTCAATCATAAAAATAAAAATCCTTCCATGCCTGCCGCACCCAAAGACCAGAGGAAAGCCGCAGTGGATATTTAAATTTACCTGCAGGCAAGGAGAGAAAAAACGGGTGAAAAAACAAATGTGGCGGTGGCCTAGCTAATCGGTCGCACTAGCCCAACTAGCTAGCCACTGTGCTTCACTGATGTACTCGGCGGGAAAGATGGGCTTTTGTGATTTGATGACTCATTTACTTGCTTTGGCACTACGACCGAGGAGGACCCAGAAAACGCGCGGTAGGGTGTCCCACATCTCGGCAAGGAAGAAAATATGCGTGCACCACTCGGGTCCCGGGTGGACCCAGAAACCGTGCAGTAGGGTGTGACACGTCTCGGCACGGAGGAAAAATGTGCGTGTAAAAATATACTGTATCAGACGTACTACCTATGGTTCAACCTCAGGACCCAGCCAGTCGGTTGAAAACACCCCACTATCCACACAGCTTCATCATGCTAACGCGGCATAGAGGATAGGTGTGGTTAGCTCCGTCTCGACCAGCCACAACGTCTCTTGTTCTAGGCGATTCTTCTATAACACCACGACAAGCTCACACCACTCTTCGTGTGTGCCCGTGCGTCTAAAGATTAAACGATGGAGAGGAGGGAGAGATCGCAGACATGGGACCCACCAATAAGTGAGTCAACGGTCATGCACGTGTTTACGAGCCACTCCCTCTACTCTATACTCAACGTAATATTGTATAAAATCAAGTTATGCGACAAAGACAACAACCGTTGTTGTTTCAGGCTATTGACTTACGCTTTGTAGTCCAGGTTGCCCGTTCGAATCTCATCTTTCAAATTTGTTAGTTTTAGGTCCAAATTTGATCAATGACAAGTGGGACCCCCGTGTGTTGTTCCGATATTTCAGTGTAGGATGGTTTTTTTTGCACAAACACTTTGCACGGTTAGACAAGTAATGACACTAGTTACACATATTTTGAAAGTTTAGGAACAAGAATGACAGCGACATAGAATATCAAATGTCTTGGGAGTAGTCTTTGTAATTATGCGCAATTTCCATACTCTCCAAGTTTTTTTTGCAAATAAAACATTCATCCCTCGTATGTGCTGCTGCATATTGGATCCAACGGCTCCTAGTAGCTCATATTAGGTGCTCCCCATAGCTTAATTAGCCGCTACGGTGATACGAGAATCTAGGTCTTGTGATCTATGATCAGATGCCACATGCATAGTACTTGTACTTTCTACGTAATTCCCAAACTCTTTGAGGCCTATATTGCAAAAACATTCAAACCTCCTACTATGAGCCGTTAGATCTCCGGGAACTCGTATCGCCATAGAATCTATTGTGCGGGAACACCTCATATTCCCCCGTGTGAGAAAACATCAGGTGCTCTCGCAGCTTGGATGCTACGATGATATGAGCTTCGAGTTCGTTCGATCTGAGATCCAATGGCATATGAGCAGTCTTTGTGCTTGTAGGCAGTGGCCAAACTCTTTGGGGGCTTTTCTGCAAAAAAAAAATTCGAACCACCAAGGAGTTGTTGGATCATAGATACAACGGCTCCGAAGAGCTTGTATCACCAAAGCATCTTAGGTGTGGTACCACATGATATTCTTACATACAAGAGAATATGAGGTCCTCCTTCAACATAGATGCGACGATGCTACGCGCTTCGAGGTCATTGGATATGGGATCCAAGGGCATCTGAGTAGTTTTGTACAAATTGTGTGCAATTCTTATACTCATTAATGTTTCCTGTAAAAATATTAAGACATCCTGTGAGTTGCTATATCTAAGATCTACAAGGTCCAAGCAACTCGTATCATCATATAGCATCTAAGGTGTGGGGGCACAAGATATTCTCCCAGGGAGGGGGGGGGGGTGCACAACCAATCGGTGTTTGGGAGCGTGGGGACAAATATAATGTTCAAAAAATATAATCTAAACAATCCTAAATAGAGCTTCACAGTTTTATCTAAGGTTGAGGGGTTAACCCCTGACAATCTACATAGCTCCGCCTATGCAAGAGGTATAGTGCGAGTGTCTGTGTGTGAGAGAGATGACGCGAAAAAGGGGTCGAGGAAGAGATCGAGGGAATGTGGCCTAGCGTACACTCGAATGTTAAAGACGATACACTGAGATATCGTGCGGCGAAGATGTGGTGAGGGCTGGAGAAAGATAGTTACCGAGAGAGTGAGCTAGATAGACTTTGTATGTGCGCGCACGGTGAAGGTGTTTTACAAAGGAAACACATGTGTCTTGAGAGAGAGAGAGGGAGCATTTTTCTTGGAGGGCACGACGAGGTTGTGTGTGAGAAATAGATTTGTTGAGAGTGTGAGGGCGGGAATGACATAAATGGAGACCGAAACATGAAGAGCAATAATGAGCATGCGTGTGTCGGATACCAATAGCTCTATTAACAAAGAAATGAACATCAATCGATACATGAAGTATGTGTGTGTGTGTGGGGGGGGGGGTGTCGATGGAGAGACCTAAACACAACATTTGCATGTATGTAGTACTAGACTTAATATTCATGTTTCAGTTTCCTGTTCATTTTAAATATTGAATTAAGAACCATGCATGGCTTACATTTTACTCCCTTCATTTCTAAATATTTGTCTTTTTAGAGATTTCAAATGGACTGCCACATACAGATCTATATAGACATATTTTAGAGTGTAGATTCACTCATTTTGCTCCGTATGTAGTCACTTGTTGAAATCTCTAAAAGAAAAATATTTAGGAATAGAGGGAGTATTTTTGAATTCATGTCATACATGCATGGTTTGGAAAAATAGATGCACTATAGATACTAGATTGTTGTTGTATTCGTGTGTGTGTGTTGTCATATGCTTGATACATACAAAGGTTTCTCACCAGCATACCGTTCGTCTTTTAAATTTGAATTTGCAATGAAAAATTTCCTGGAGATACCATGAAATGTGAAATCCACGTTGAGATCACTATATCACAAACTCACTCTAATTCAAGGACTCGTCATAAATCAATTACCGTGCCTTTTGGAATGACCATTAATTCGCAAGGAAAATACGGGCATTGTAATACATATAGTTTCGTTTTGCAATTTAAAGATTCCTTTCGTATTCTCAATTGGTAGAACCAATGGCGTACGAGCCAGACCTGGGCTTGTGTTGATCCTAAAAAAAATCTGGGCTCATGTCCTTTTGGTGGCGTGCGTGGTAGCACATTAGCCAACCCTAACCACTCGAGCCTCCGCGTTTGAGTTGAAGTATCTGGCGTCCAGAATCCCAGCCCTAGGAAATTCCCCTCATATCCCCGATCCATAATGACTATCGATAAACAATGGAGGGATGCTTTATTAACTAGACAACATTACCTACCATGTCGAGCACAACTCAATTCCCTCGGTCGCCGCTACGCAAGGTCACCCGTCAACTCCATTGCCTAGTACTACTAATAGGAGTACTACACCAGGACAAGCACTGAATTGAGCCCCGTTTGTTCGTGCCTAGTACTTGAGTTAATATATGAGGTAATGCACTAGTATGGAGGGATTATCCTTTTACTCTGCATATATAACTTGTCTTAAGTCTAACTAAGCAAAATGTTTGACCAAATCCTTTCTTAAGAAATATTAACATCTACAACAGTAAGGATGTATCGCTTGAAATTTTATTGCATGATGCAGGTTATGATATTGTTTCGAATCCTGGATTTTAAATTTCAAAAAATCCAAAAGTGAACTGAAATTCATGAAACTGAGCATGGTCTCGTGATATGGCAAAAATATGATGTCGTAATTTTTTTGTTCAATTTGAGGCAAGCTGCTTATGAAAAGTTGCACAAATGAAGAGCCAAGGTATTTTGGAACAAAAGACCTGTCACGTTAAGACAAACGCTTTCACTATTCAAACCATGGGCGTTTACGTGCCGCCATGAGTCCCGCTTCTCATCGGCAGGTGCCGTCTGAGCAAGCGTGTGAGTTGACGGGAGGCGTGCGAGCAGACCACTGCGTCGGCTAATCGAGAGGCGTGCGAGCAGGCCGTTGCGAAGGCTCACCGGGAGGCAAGCCCTTTGACCAGGCTCCGCCGCCCACGTTCGTGACAACTACCCCCACCTTTAATGGCTCTAGCGCCGCAGTTTAAAATCACCCCCGCACTACCCGGTATCGCTACAATCTTCTCTCTTCCTATCCAATTCTCCTGTCATCTACCTCCAACTAGCCTGACCTAACCGTACGCCATGCCGCACCACGATGGTCCGCCCTTAGTCTTCTAGTTTCTTGAGGAACACACCCAGCCGGAGTCTCAAGAACATAAGGCGCTTTGGGACGAGCTTGAACTGGCCTTGCGAGAAGATGTCGCGCCTGTCCCCGCTCCCGTCGCCCCGACTGCGCCAGCGCCCATCCCCGTGGCATTGATGGGCTGGGAGCCACACATTGTCGCCGATCTTGATGCCACGGGGTTCCACGAGGTCCCTGTCGACTTTCACGCGCCCGTGCACCTGCCAGCGCATGCGCCTACGCGTTCACTGACGCACGCGCTCGTGCTTGTGCACCTTCTAGCGCATGCGCCTGCGCGTGCATTGACGCGCGCACCTGTGTCGGTTCCCGAGCACATGAATGTCTCTGCTGCGCTGTTGCTAGCGCATGTCCCAGCGCGGGCGCCAGTGCCCCCCTCAGCGGCATGGATCACCGCCGTCGACCGCTTCCTTGCACCAACGCCAATTGCCTCCTTCCGCCAATTGATTCGCTCCTGGAGACCGAAGTCCAGAACATTATAGCATTCCTTAAAGTAGGGCCAACGTCCAGGAGTACGCCAACAATGGCGCAAGACGTCGCCGTCGCCATCGTCGTCGGTCAGTAGCCCAACGACACACAGAGCACGGCAGAGGAGCCGCTTCCCGCCGCAAGACTCCCCCGCCGCCGCTGCGTAATCTAAATTTGCCATGAAAAACGTTCGGATTGCCATGCTAAAATCCGAACATTTGGGATTTACCATTTCCGTTTATTTAGTTAAATCATCATATGAATATAAAGTCGGAGTCAGACTGAATGAAATCTATGGTTTGATCGATTGAATGTTCTTCTAGAGCCATATCAAATTAAATATAAAACGTCATCTAGCCACATGTATTCCTTCTCATCGCAATCATTTCATATTAAATACCACGTCAATTCCAAATATTTTTTTAGGGAAGTCAATTCCAAATACTTGTAGGGCGCGACCAGTCCCCTTGTTCGAGCACCAGGCGATACATCTATTTATCCACACATTTAATTATTACGGAGTATTAGATAAATAGTACTACAAATAGCCTAACTTGTCCGCCACGGTCACTTTTGTCCTAAACTTGTTACATGTATAATACTACTAGTACGTGAAACTGGTGCTGCAACTTGTGAATGCGTCCTGCTATGGTCAACGACAACATCGCCCGTGCGTTCTTCGTGTTTGCCCATGCGTCTAAGCGTAGAAGGGGAGGAGAGAGAGAGAGAGAGAGATAGAGAGAGAGAGATAGAGATAGAGAGAGAGCAGACATGGAACCCACTAGGAAGTGAAGGCGAATAGTACATGCTAACGAGCAGGTCCCACTAATATACTGTTGTCCATTAAATAGGCTGTGGTAATATAAAAACATTATAGCAACAAAGGGGGGGGGGTACAACAAACGTTGCCTATTGACGTGCGGCTTGAAGACCCTGGTCACATGTTCGATCCTCGTCCTTTTTCATTTTTAATTTATAATTTATATATGGGTCAAAATTTGTTCCATGACAGGTGGGCCCCTCAGTGTGTAGTTTGTAGCACTTTAATTTGTGGGTCGAAATTTGTTCCATTACAGGTGGACTATTGGTGTGTAGTTTTGTAGCTTATTTGTAATAATTAAATAGAACAATAGAGTTTTTTTGCAAAAATACCATGGTGTGGTGTGGAAGGTGAGAAAAGACGTGCGAGAGAGCGGTGACCAAGCCAGAGGGAAATCAATTGGGGGAGGTGCGGGGTTTGCAACGGTGTTTTGGAGTAGTTGTGGGCCGAATGCTACGAAAATATAATCTAAACCCACCAGAATAAACGCCTTCACAAATTAATCCAAGTTTGGAGTCCCCCATGCAATGTAAATAGCTTTGGATCTGTGAGGGATGGACAGGTAGCTTCAATGTGTGTAAGATACGGCATGAGAAAGTGAGGTCAATCGAGACACAGATAGATAGAGAGACAAAGTGAGTGTGGTCTGGCATTCGTTGAAAAGATATATATGGACTAGTACATGAGGTGCTATACAAACGGTTTTTAACCCCTTTCTGGGACGGCATTTGGAACCGTCGCCTAGTGAGTGACAGTGATAGGGGGGTCCTTCCCACACGACCCAGAAACCGTCGGGGACATGCCCTCCTGGCACACACGCTCGGCAAAAGGAGGTCGTGTGCGACCGGCGAGCGCTCAAATATGTTAATACGTACAGTAGAGCTCAAAAAATACAACTATACAGGCTAAATTGTTTCCAGTCGCAAGTACATCCCACACAGTTAGTCCCCGCTAAATGTTTCCGTTCGTATGTACATCCCACATAGTCGCTCCAAGGAAAACATTTCCGTTAACAGGTACATCACACACAATTTTCCCCGTTAAATCGTTTGTGATAGCGTTGCCATTGCACACGATATTAACAATTTTATCGTTTGCGTTATTGAATGCATCACACAGGGTGCATAGAAGAAACTGTGTGGCAAAGGTTGTCCATCACACACCGTTTTTATGTGGTAAGCGTTTGTGCCAGGTGGCCAAACGCAAACAGTTTTCAAGAAGATGTCGTGTGTGATTGTTCATTAATCTAACACGATTTATTCCTAGAAACTGTGTGCACTATTGAATGCATCACACACAGTGTTTTCTCAATAACCGTTTAGAATAGGAAAAACCCAATTAGCAGGCTAATTATCTGATTATTAATAATCTATTTATTAATCTAATTGACATTTGAGCCCACAATATATTTCATTTTCATAATTGAAATACATCAGAGTACAACATCATATAGCTTCAGCACTCAGCTATCCCATTACACAACTACACCAGCACAAAGTTTCACATGCAACATCTATAACCTTTCAAAATTAGCATCACAGACGGTACATAGACAGATGTATCTCATGTGGAAAACTGCTAAAGCAGAAGGTGAATATTGAGCCTTCATTGATGTTGAAGCCCTTTGTAACTTTAGGCCAGTTCCTGTGGATGATTAACTTTCCATCCTTCGTCCTCTTCAAGAACACTTCAATATTGAACCATGGGTGTTGTATGAATACCTTCCTCGCCTCCTGACCATACAGGTGGTTTGAGAGGTAATCATCAGTGAACTGCTTTGGAAAGGCCTGTAAACAAGGATGTGCATAAATATCTTCTTTATATTGGAAATGGGGCAAAGGAATAAAAAAGGTAAGGTATAATAGTTAGTACCATCCTGTAGTGAACTCATGCATTCTTCATTGTGCAGACAAATATCTTGTTGTTTTTTGTCGCTAATTTCTTTATCCTAACAATCTTTCTGAGTTTCTTGACTTGACTGATATTCATGGACAACTCATTTCCCCATATGCAAAAAGGGTCGAATAGTGGGTCAAAACCTCTAATAGCAGGACCTACACGTGCAAGACCAAATTGTTAAAAACCTAAATATTAGAATGGTTCCTGCAATTGCACAGTAATGTGTTATTAGACAACGGACCATGCATGTGCTAACCTCGATTGTAAACCTCAGTGCTTCCCATTGTTTCCATAGAACACATATAAGGTAGTTAGTCATCAGGTTAAGTAAGGCTTCGCATGCTATCAGTAAAATATGTTGATGAAAAATAAGCACATTGCAGATTCATCAGATTAATTCAAGCCACATGGAAAACCCATTTATCCAAGCCAAGCATGATTAAGAACTAGGAAATATAGCACTTGTATATGTTTCTCATGTATTAAGTGCAGCCAAATTCGATTTATTCCTCACATGCACAACAATACAGAATTCTACCCACGACAATTGGACATTGCATTGCAGAATTGAACCAAGCAGTTAACTAAACACCACAACAAATGAACCAAACATTAACTAAGCACCACATTGCACAATTTAACATACTCCTAATAGAAGATCAAATAGTTAACCAAACTAAGCATGCTTAACAACTTGGAAATCTAGCAATTGTATTTGTTTCTCATGTATTAAGTACAACCAAATTCAATTTATTCCTCACATGGTATACAATAACAGAATGCACCCACAACAATTGAACATCGCATTGCATAACTGAATCAAACAAAATAGTTACCTAAACACCACAACAAATGAACCAAATGTTAACTGAGCACCACATTGCACAATATAACACACTCCTAATAGAAGATCAGACAGTTAACCAAACCAAGCATGCTTAACAACTTGGAAATATAGCAATTGTATTTATTTCTCATGTATTTAGTACAACCAAATTTGATTTATTTCTCACATGGTATAAAATAACAGAATGCACCCACAACAATTGAACATCGCATTGCAGAATTGAACCAAACAGCCAACCACGTCGCGTCGGCGGCGTGCGAGGCGTCGATGATGGCCTCGACGATGAGGTGCTCCTCCAAGATCTGGGGTCGACACGAATGGCAGCCATCGCGACCTCATGCGCACATGCGGCCGCAATTTGCTTCTCCACTGCCAAATGCTCCTTGAGATCCTGGCTATACTGCGCGCACCATGGCTTAGGGTGGCTCTTATTTGGTGGAGGGGTCGGTGATTTGGGTGGAAGGTGTCGCACCGGCAGTCGGGCAGCGTGAAGGAGGGGCGCCAGCGAGGAGGCAGTGCTGCAAGCAAGGAGTGAAGGTTTCAACTTGGAAAGGAAGGTGGAAAAAGGAGAAATGTGGATTTTTGCAAGGGGAGGGGTCAGGGAGGTAGATATTTCCGCGGAAGCCGAAATTTTGGAATCGCTTCAGCGAAAAAACTGGCGCGCAAAGTGTCATCAGAAAAGGTCCCTTATTCAGAACTGTGTACGATATGTGAACATCACAAACGACTCAGATAGCTTAACTCGTGTGTGATGAGTTTGAACATTAAAAATTTTGGTCCGAATTTCCCTGGTTACAGTGGTCATCCATGTCATTGCATAATTTGGGTACACAAAGGAGACTACATCACACCCACACTTCTTAATCGAGCAAGTTCAGCAATTAAACAGAGCTAGCTGACCTAAACGTTACTCTAAAAAATTAAAGATCGGCACTCTTAATTAAACAAAGCAAAGAGTACTACTACGGCTGGTGCTCGTCGATCTTCGTCGCCGCCTCCATGTCCAGCTTGCGCCCGACGGCCTCCTGGGGAAGGGGCTCCATGGCATCAATCGCACCATACTCGTCAAGCATCTGGCCATCCGTGTCCACCATATCTTTGGAATACGCTGCCACGAGGTGGGCGTGGGCGGCCGCGATCTGGGGTTTGGCGGGCTCCGTCGTGGCAAGGTATTCCGCGTAGGAACGGACGGCTGCTCGAACACTCTCAGCAATTTCCAACTGTTCGGCCATGGGTTGTCAACCGTTGTCGGAGAAGCTTCCGTCGATTTGTGCGGTGACCGCCGCGAGCTAGGCGTGGACGGCCTTGACATGGTCATGTACAGCCTCCATCAGGGCTAAGGCCGCCGTTGCGGAACGAACAGCTACTGTGCCACTCTCGCCAGTTGCTATCCTCGAGGCAGATGCTGCCGCCGCCGCTTGAGAAGCAATAGCGGCCGTTTGGGCTGCCTTGGTCGCCCGGACGCAGATTACGGTCGCCCTTTTGAAGATTGTTAGCACAAGCCTGGCGGCTGCGGCCACGCTCTCGCCGGAGTGGGTCACCAAAGTTGCCCTCACGATGCGGGTCCACGTCCCCATCTTTCACCGGTGATGATTGAACAGTGAAATGATATATGGGGAGTGAGCTAGTGTGCTTGACACGCTGGTTGTGGATTGTAGCCGACACACCTTCTCGCGTAAGCCATAGGCGTACTATACACCGACGGTGCTCCAAGATATTTTGTGCTGCATCTCACACGGTTGGTGATAATAAACTGTGTGCGATCTACTTGATTTTTTGTCTTGATTTGAATTACGTAATGGGGTCATAGCTGCAAAGGATGGTGTTTGAATTGCTAGAACTTTTATCTGCTGTGGACATGCAACTATAGGTGTGTTGCCAAAAAATTGGAAATATTCAAGGTTTGTTTGGATGTTTTGTTACATTAACTTGGTTTTGTAGGCATTTCAGGTGCATAATTCAAATTTGAACTACATGCACATGCTCCAGTGCATATATACGGGTTGAAAAATCAAATATGTGTCCTTGGTTGCATGCTTAGGTCCCATGCAAGAAATGGGAATGAATGTCAAACACTCTGCTAAAGGAAATATGCCCTAGAGGCAATAATAAAGTTGTTATTTATATTTCCTTATATCATGATAAATGTTTATTATTCATGCTAGAATTGTATTAACCGGAAACTTAGTACATGTGTGAATACATAGACAAACAGAGTGTCCCTAGTATGCCTCTACTTGACTAGCACATTAATCAAAGATGGTTAAGTTTCCTAGCCATGGACATGTGTTGTCATTTGATGAAAGGGATCACATCATTAGAGAATGATGTGATGGATAAGACCCATCCGTTAGCTTAGCACCATGATCGTTTAGTTTATTGCTATTGCTTTCTTCATGACTTATACATGTTCCTATGAATATGAGATTATGCAACTCCCAAATACCGGAGGAACACTTAGTGTGCTATCAAACGTCACAACATAACTGGGTGATTACAAATATGCTCTACAGGTGTCGCCAATGGTGTTTGTTGAGTTGGCATATATCGAGATTAGGATTTCTCACTCTGTGTATCGGAGAGGTATCTCTAGGCCCTCTCGGCAATGCAGATCAATATAAGCCTTGCAAGCAATGTGACTAATGAGTTAGTTGCGGGGTGATGCATTACGAAACAAGTAAAGAGACTTTCCGGTAACGAGATTAAACTAGGTATGAGGATACCGACGATCGAATCTCGGGTAAGTAACATACCGATGACAAAGGGAAAACGTATGTTGTTATGCGGTTTGACCGATAAAGATCTTCGTAGAATATGTAGGAGCCAATATGAGCATCCATGTTCCACTATTGGTTGTTGACCGGAGATGTGTCTCGGTCATGTCTACATAGTTCTTGAACCCGTAGGGTCATCACGCTTAATGTTCGATGACGATTTATATTATGAGTTTTGTGATTTGATGACCGAAGTTTGTTCAGAGTCCCAGATGAGATCACGGACATGACGAGGAGTCTCGAAATGGCCGAGAGGTAAATATTCATATATTGGAAGGTTGCATTCGGACATCGGAATGTTTCCGAGTGATTCAGGCATTTTTTCGGAGTACCGGGAGGTTACTGGAACCCCCGGGGGTAAATCATGGGCCTTATGGGCCATGGGAGAGAAGAGGGGACAACCCACAAAGGGGAGGCACGCCCCCCCAAGTGGAGTCCTAATAGGAAGGGGAGTGGGCGCGACCCCCCTTTCTCTCTTCCCCTCCTCTCCTTCCCCCTTTTCCCCCTCTGTAAAAGGAAAGGAGAGGGTAATCCTACTAGGACTAGGGAGTCCTAGTAGGACTCCCCACATGTGGCGCGCCCCCCTTTGGTCGGCCTCCTCAACATCCCCTCTTTATATAAGTGGGAGGGGGGCACCCCAAAGACACACCAAAGTTTCTCTTAGCCGTGTGCGGTGCCCCCGTCCACAGTTACACACCTCAGTCATATTGTCATAGTGCTTAGGCGAAGCCCTGCGCCGGTAACTTCATCATCACCATCGCCACACTGTCTTGCTGATGGAACTCTCCCTCAGCCTCAACTGGATCAAGAGCTCGAGGGACGACATCGAGCTGAACGTGTACTGAACGCGGAAGTGCCGTATGTTCGGTGCTTGGATCAGTTGGATCGCGAAGAAGTTCTACTACATCAACAGCGTTACTAAACGCTTCTGCTTTTGGTCTACGAGAGTACGTGGACACACTCTCCCCAATTGTTTCTATGCTTCTCCTAGATAGATCTTGCGTGATCGTAGGATTTTTTTTGAAATACTACGTTCCCCAATAGTGGTATCAGAGACAGGTCAATGCGTTGATGTTATATGCACAAGTAGAACACAACGAGTTGTGGCGATAATAGTCATACTGCTTACCAGCAACGTCTTACTTTGATTTGGCGGTATTGTTGGATGAAGCGACCCAGACCGATATTACATGACCGCGTTCATGAGACTGGTTCTACCGACGTGCTTCACACATAGGTGGCTAGTGGGTGTCTGTTTCTCCAACTTTAGTTGAATCGAGTTTGACTACGCCCGGTCCTTGTTGAAGGTTAAAACAACGCACCTAACAAAAATTCGTTGTGGTTTTGATGCGTAGGTAAGAACGGTTCTTGCTAGAAGCCCGTAGCAGCCACGTAAAACTTGCAACAACAAAGTAGAGGACGTCTAACTTGTTTTTGCAAGGCTTGCTGTGATGTGATTGTTGGGGGACATAGTAATTTCAAAAAAAATCCTATGGACACACAAGATCATGGTGATGCATAGCAATGAGAGGGGAGAGTGTGTCCACGTACCCTCGTAGACCGAAAGCGGAAGCGTTAGCACAACGCGGTTGATGTAGTCGTACGTCTTCACGATCCGACCGATCCAAGTACCGAACGTACGACACCTCCGAGTTCAGCACACGTTCAGCTCGATGACGTCCCTCGAACTCCAATCTAGCTGAGCTTTGAGGGACAGTTCTGTTCGAACGGCGGAGTGGTGACGGTGATGATGATGCTACCTACGCAGGGCTTCGCCTAAGCACCGCTACGATATTATCGAGGTAGAATATGGTGGAGGGGGCACCGAACACAGCTAAGAGATCAAGAGATCAATTGTTGCGTCTAGAGCTGCTCCCCTGCCCCCGTATATAAAGGACCATGGGGAGGGGGTGGCCGGCCAGGAGGAGGGCGCGCCAGGGAGGAGTCCTACTCCCACCGGGAGTAGGACTCCCTCTTTTCCTAGTTGGAGTAGGAGGGGGAAAGGAAGGGAAGGAGAGAGGGGGAAGGAAAGGGGGCGCCGCCCCCCTCCTTGTCCAATTCGGACTAGAGGGGGAAAGGGCGTGCGGCCAACCCTAGCCGCCCCTCCTCTTCTCCACTAAGGCCCATGTTGGCCCATTAAACTCCTCGGGGGGTTCCGGTAACCCCCCGGTACTCCGGTATGTGTCCAAAACTCCCCGAAACCATTCCAGTGTCCGAACATAGTCGTCCAATATATTGATCTTTATGTCTCGACCATTTCGAGACTCCTAATTATGTCCGTGATCATATCCGAGACTCCGAACTACTTTCGGTACATCAAAACAAAAAACTCATAATACCGATCATCATCTAACTTTAAGCGTGCGGACCCTACGGGTTCGAGAACTATGTAGACATGACTGAGACACGTCTCCGGTCAATAACCAATAGGAGAACCTGGATGCTCATATTGGATCCTACATGTTCTACGAAGATCTTTATCGGCCAAACCGCATAACAACATACGTTGTTCCCTTTGTCATCGGTATGTTACTTGCCCGAGATTCGATCGTCGGTATCTCAATACCTAGTTCAATCTCGTTACTGGCAAGTCTCTTTACTCGTTCCGTAATACATCATCTCGTAACTAACTCATTAGTCACAATGCTTGCAAGGCTTATAGTGATGTGCATTACCGAGAGGGCCCAGAGATACCTCCCTGACAATCAGAGTGACAAATCCTAATCTCGAAATACACCAACCCAACAAGTACCTTCGGAGACACCTGTAGAGCACCTTTATAATCACCCAGTTACGTTGTGACGTTTGGTAGCACACAAAGTGTTCCTCCGGTAAACGGGAGTTGCATAATCTCATAGTCCTAGGAACATGTATAAGTCATGAAGAAGCAATAGCAACATACTAAACGATCAAGTGCTAAGCTAACGGAATGGGTCAAGTCAATCACATCATTCTCCAAATGATGTTATCCCGTTAATCAATGACAACTAATGTCTATGGCTAGGAAACATAACCATCTTTGATCAACGAGCTAGTCAAGTAGAGGCATACTAGTGACACTTTGTTTGTCTATGTATTCACACATGTATCATGTTTCCGGTTAATACAATTCTAGCATGAATAATAAACATTTATCACGTAATAAGGAAATAAATAATAACTTTATTATTGCCTCTAGGGCATATTTCCTTCAGTGATATGGTCAAGACATGATGATATATAAGTTGTTGTATGAGATGATCATGTTTTGTAGAAGTTATCAGCAACTGGCAGGAGCCTTATGGTTGTCTCTTTATTGTATGGAATGCAATCGCCATGTAATTGCTTTACTTTATCACTAACCGGCAGCGATAGTCGTAGAAGCAATAGTGTGACACCCCAAAATTTTGACCTTATTTTATTAATTAAAATCTTGCCAGGAAATTAAACTTTTCATTTTTGGGGTTTTCTTTGATTCCAGTACCATCCTTTCTTGGATTTTTTATAGAATTTTTATCCCAAGTGAAAACTCCCAAATATATTATTGGACTTGTTTTCCCCCTCAAGAAAAACATTTCTCATTTAATTGCCTAACTAATTCTCCCTGAGATTTATTCCTTAAAATGATTTTTTTTACGTTTCAGGACCCAATTTTGCACTGCAACCTCTTGATATATTTATCTAAAATTCCAACCAAATTTGGAGATGTTATGTGATGTGTTCAAATCACTTTTATGCAAATATATGCTTCATTCATTAAATATTTTGAGCTCTACCCCAAGTTTTCAAAACTGGTCAAGATGGCAGCATTGCACTACAACCCTTTTAAATATTTCTTTCCAGCCTCCACCAAAATTATGGGATGTCAGTGATAGCATACCATTCATCTTTATGCAAAAACCTAGTAATGTTGTTTGAAAATTTTGAGTGAATCAACCACTTTTCCATTCTGGTCCAGCCTGGTGATTCCTACTACAACCCTAATTATTTTTGCTCCAGAGACCTTGTGCTTTCTCCTACTTGTAGTCAACCCTACCAAACCCCTAAGTCCAGGAGCATGCATCCATTGGATCACTTTTGGTTCATGAAGTGATGCCATTTGTCTCCTGTCCAGAATTGTAGTTTTGCAAAACTTACACTAACAAGTTTCTGCATTGGTCAAACTAACCTCACCAACCTCTCTTTCACCTAATGAGACCACCATATGGAGTTTTTGACCACTCCAAGAATTGCCTAGATGCCTTTGGCATTTTGTCAAACACCCTGTGTGGATGGCCAGATTTGGCATGTTTTCAAGTTTACATTGTGAACTTGAGCCCCTGACCAAACCACATTGTCCCTTGATCCCCTTGCTAACCCTAAACTAGTCCTGTTAATCACCAGCCCCTCTCAAGCACTCTAGGCTACCCTAGCATACTGTCGAACACGTCTCGTGCGTGCTCTGGGCGCACCCAGAGCGCGCGTTTTGCACGTGCGTGCACTCGGGTCGTCGCGTCGCGCCCCGGCCCTTGCTCGCCTGCAGAGCCGCAACCCCCGACCTCATCCGCTCGCAGGAACCAGCCAAGCTCCCCCTGGCGCCCTACAGCGCCGCCGTCAGGTCGGCAACGGCGGCTAGCGGGCGGCGACAGCAGCTTCTGCCACGGACGGCGCCGCCCGAGCCACCAGCGCTCGCCAGCTGCCCCCTTGCGCAGCTCAAGCTCATCCGCAACCTTGTCCGCGAGCCCTCGTCGCCGCCACATCAGCCCAAGCTACAGAATGACGGTCACCGGCGTTCTGATCCTCGGCCATCGTCGGAATCGCCCTCGATCGCTATATAAGGAACCCCCCCGAGATCACCAAACCCTCAAGCAAACTCCCACACTCCCTCACTGATCCTCTCGTAGTGGTAGAAAGGCCAGAGAGTGCATGTTAATGGTATCGTAATTTTGAACATTGATATGTTGTGACAGCAGACACCCTCACATAACCTTCATGCCTACCAGAAGGAAACCGGGAAAGCCTCTGTCTTGGGTAGACACTATGCTTGTCTCCAGTTCCTCGTCGAGACGGTTGTGTCCGGTATGGCATGATGAGGTATGCTGAGTGGTGATTCTGTCCAGTGGATTGAAATATAATTGTTATGCTAATTATGCAGGCAATACCTAAACCTCCTGAGTCGACCATAGATCGAGTCTTGTTCCGGTAACCCCCATACTTGTTTCGTACTACCACTTGTCCCTGCCACCGGTAGGGCTCGGTTCAGTAAGTTGTCAACCCCTGTCCTAGCACACACCATACAGAGAGGCCATGGTGGAAGATACCGGCTGCATCCGGTAGGCATGCCACCTGGTCCGGGAGCATGGGTGTTTCGGTTGTAGCTGAAGGGGTAGCTCCCCTAGTTTGCACGCGGTATAAATTTTGTGATCCCATGCTAGTCGAGGTTGTAGCCTTCCCACTTAGAGTTTGCTTAACGGGTGTCAAGGGTGATTCCAGACACCGGTAAGTTAGGCTGGTGTGTGTGGTCAGGTGCGTTTTCGAACGAAAGACCATGGACGGAATTAGTCCCTATGGACTAAAGGAATCCGTTACTAGTGGGTAAAGAGTACACCCTCTGCAGAGATTAAACCTATTCGAATAGCCGTGTCCATGGTTAAGGACTACAGTCTGGGATGGGTCAAGTGTCGGTCTTCGAAGGCGAAACTACTAAACTAGAATATTGACTATGACTTGTGATATATGATGGTTATGATTATTATCATTGTGGACTAACCATTTGTATTATTTGAAATAATGAATATCCCTGGGACGGTACTACCTCCTGGATGTTCACCGTGATTATGTTTATATATAAGCCTTTTATGTGGTGTCGCGCAGACGCCCAACTATGGCATGCTCGTTATTTCATTTACTTATAAGCCCTTTATGTGGTGTCCCACAGACGCCCGACTGTGGCATGCTCGTTATCTCATTTACTTATAAGCCCTTTATGTGGTGTCGCACAGATGCCCGACTGTGGCATGCTTGTTATTCCTTTTATATATAAGCCCTTTCTGTGGTGTCGCTCAGACGCCCGACTGAGGCATGCTTCATATTATTATCCTTTCGAGGTGTCGCTTCAGACACCCGATCGGTGCTTTACATTTTTCCACCCTGATTGTTTACTCATGATTTATTTAAATGATCTACTTGCGTGCATCATGAATCTTATTTCATAACTGACGAAGTGATCATAGACTATTTCAAAACATGATTATCAGTGGCTATATTATACCTGCGTTCTTAATGTTTGCGAGTACATTCAAAGTACTCACTGGCTTGTCCCTGGCTATTGTCTTGGCCAGATTTCTTGCGTGGAGAGGAGCGTTGCGATGACAGCCCCGGAACCTACGCAATGGAGATAGCAACCTCGCGAAGATAGGAGTTATCCTGGTCAGCTGTTCCTGTGGGAAATGGAGTCCCATAGACGCTGATGATTCACAAACCGCTTCCGCCATCAACCACTAGAAACCATTTGTTGTACTCATGGGCCAGAATGGTCTTGTACTACATATTATGTACCTTGCTTGGAATTTCGGTATCAAGTTGGTGCCTCATCAGCTAACAGCAATCCTGGGGCTGATGAGCACAAGGGCCACTTTCTGGGAAAATTATATCCCGAAAATCCGGTCCTGACAAACTTGGTATCAGAGCCAGGCTGACCATTGGCTAATCCTATCTTAGACAGGTCAATAAACCTAGGTAAACTAACCCACCAGACCTTAACCAA
This sequence comes from Aegilops umbellulata, assembly GCA_032464435.1. NCBI lineage: Eukaryota > Viridiplantae > Streptophyta > Magnoliopsida > Poales > Poaceae > Aegilops > Aegilops umbellulata. Next base: position 250,917,525 of record CP136060.1, read on the forward strand.
ACCCCGGCCAAGCTTCTCGTGTAAGATAGCCACATAGTAACCCGACACCTTTTGGCAGTCGGTGCCCAACCTACCCACCTAGCCTGTCGATCACGCGCCAGTGACTGGCCCCTAAATAGTCTTTTTCGCAAGCGTGCGAGGGAAGACTCTGTCCCCTTTTTCTATAAAAAGGGCATGCTAACCCCAACCCAGCACAACACATCCTCTACCCCAAACCAAGCTATAATGCCTGGCCCCATTGTTCACAATGAGACCACAGCAACCAACCTCAGAGGTTTTGTGACCGTGCTAGCAAACCTCACCTGTCGTGCCTTTGCACTAGAAGAGCCCCCAGAATATGTCGTGTACCAAGGGTCCATGAGCGGCGAGAGCCGTCAATTCTGGGCCACTGTGCACATCTATGGTAGGGGTCTATCACCAGAGCGCCCCTACAGGTTCACCGGAAGGACAACTTCCTTTGAACCACAAGCCATTCAACTAGCTGCTCAAGAGGCCATAGTTCAACTCCGGCACTTGTCGCCCAGAGTTAACTGTCGCTCCTTCTACTACTACCCCAGCCGAGATAGGTACGGTAGACCACCCCAAGTTGCCAACGGAGACCACGAGACGGACCCTGCATTATTGCATCTGGTGCGCTACGTAAATGCACTACAGGGCCTATTCGATCAAATCACCATTGATCTGATTGCAGCTCGCGAAGAACTGGTTCGCCGAGCCCCGGCAAGAAGAGAAGATGAACCCGACGCCGACAACCCAGTCGTACTGTTCGGACAACCGATCGAGACCTTGAGGTTAGCCCCAGCCATCAACCAAGGTGCTTTGATGACCCCAGAAGTGCTTCGTCTCCTTTTGGGAACCCACTCCAACGGGATCGTGGCCAACAATCCCTGCGATGATCATCATCGCTACCCCGACCCTGCAGTTCCTCAACCCCCTCCGGCTAACCCCGACGGTGAAGCCAATGGAGAGGCCTCGGCGTCCACAAGGCACACCCGCTTAGATATGAACGAGGTGGACTAAGTCACTCGAGTAGTACCGAGTCTTGGCTTGTCCACAACTTGTAACTGTGTGACCTTGTATCACCGCTATGTTATCTGCATATGCGCCCCTAATTTAAATAGTAGTTGTGTTGATGTACGGCTGCATTTTTAATTCCGGGCGTAGCTACTAAAACCAAGGCTGACGGCACCACAGTAACACGTCACTTTTGGGAGATGTGTGTATCTATGATTTTGACCCCGACCCCATGAGGGCCAAACCAGCCGACTAGTGCCCCTCACCGCGGTAATAACCTAGCCGGAAGGCTATATAAAAGGCCACCTCGTGACCTTGCCAGGTACCTCTCACCTTGTGGACCGCTCTCACAACCATTTCTTGCCATGCCGAGCCCTAGCATTTATCTGAGAACCCCAGATGCCACCCCAGGTAGTTTTGTTAAAATATTGTGGGACTTTACCTGCAGTACCATGGGCTCTACCCAGCCACCCTAGTACGAGCTGCTCAAGTCGAGGATCACCTCATCCACCTCGAAATATTGGGCAGTAGTGCACATCCCTCCCGTAGATTCGAATCATGACCCAACGGAAGTTTCCTTCCTGGGGAAATCTATGCCGACTCCGCAGATGGCCATAGAAGCTGCTGCACAAGAAGCACTTGTTCGCCTTTGATTCGCGGTACCTTATGCCAGCGAACGAGGGTACTATTACTTTCCGAGCCGTGCCGCACCCGGTGGAGTAACATCTTTTCCCGGGGGACGAATTGAGAGAGACCCGGTACTGGCCAACCTTGTCCAGTATGTCATCGCTCAAGAGCGTTTAACCCAACAAGTGATGGGTTATCTCCAGAGCCTCGCTGATTCAAACCCTCAGATCGCCATCGGCGGACCACTGAGGCCCGACCAGGAGAGGCGCGTTCATCGACTAGTCAGTCCACTTCCCCCAATAGAAGAAGAGTGTGCCCCGGTACCAGAGACGTTCTCTCAGGACCCTGTCCAGTTACCATTTACGTTGTAGGCGTCACTGCTATGTCTATCATTGCAACATTTTCTTTTTGTGTTGTAACTCATGAGTAGTACCCTGAGTTGTGCGACGAGTCTTTTAATTGGTTGCAATTGTTGTGAGTAGTTGGTTTTTGCTACCGTTAAGTTTGGTTAACAAATTTTTTCACTCACGAAAAATCCCAAAGTGAGATCTCTTTTTCCCGGAGCTACTGCAACGCATATCTCCTCGCGACACAGATTTTATTTTCACAACACCATGGCAACAGACTCGCAACCACTCAAACACTTGCACCATTTGCAAACCACGTAACCATGTTGCATCTAACTAAACACCTCCCTAACCCACCGCAGTCCCTCGAGGAGAGATTAGTGGATAATCATCCGGGTACGAATTACCTCCGGCACACCGACAACAGTTAGCACCCGACACCACACCTAATCCCCGTGATCAGCACCACCGCGGAGAGCTAACACTCGAGCGGTAGCATCACGGCGATCATCGAGGATCATCGCGCACAAGAGAATGGAGAGCCCCAGCAACGCCGCCAGCCCCCCGCACATCAGGATCACGAACCAATTCGGCATCGCCTCCACCATTAGAGCCTCGTCTCGAGCTTCTAAAGATGGAAATGGAGGAAGAAGGAGGAGAAGCGAGGCCATGTGTGAGGAAGAAGAGAGAAACACCTCGGCCATTTTATAGCTCGAGCTCGGTGTACGGTGGGTGAAGTCCGCCAGCGCCGCTCGTCGCCCGATCGCCGGTGTTCGGAGGCGAATCCGCGAGCAATGCCGACAGCGCGCTGGCCCGCGAGGTGAGTGCACGCTGCACCGGTAGTTAGCACGTCGCGCACTACCGCAGGTACGGCCTAGATGCCCTACGCGCTAGACGTCGCCAATGGAGAAAGCACGGGAAAGCGCGCGGGAGAGAGGAAGAAGAGAGAACCAAAGGAAGAAGAAGAGGCTAACAGTGGGCCCCGGGTCCACCTATCGGCCAGAGAGAGCACTGTGCTCTCGGGTACGACCAGCGTATTTATTAAATTTAGAATTTATTCTAAATTTACTTTATCCAGCGTAGAAATCTCTCGTTTTCCCCCTAACCGTAGATTTTTCCACGCAGCGCCAGTGTTCCACACTGTGGTTTTACACCACTTATTGCCCTCTCACTGTAGCCACATTTTACTGCACATATTTTTTTGTCTTAAAATGGCTTTTAGCAAATCTCGAGGACGAGATTCTTCTTAAGGGGGGTAGTGTTGTGACACCCCAAAATTTTGACCTTATTTTATTAATTAAAATCTTGCCAGGAAATTAAACTTTTCATTTTTTGGGTTTTCTTTGATTTCAGTACCATCCTTTCTTGGATTTTTATGGAGTTTTTATCCCAAGTGAAAACTCCCAAATATATTATTGGACTTGTTTTCCCCCTCAAGAAAAACATTTCTCTTAAAAGTGGATTTAATTGCCTAACTAATTCTCCCTGAGATTTATTCCTTAAAATGATTTTTTTAAGTTTCACGACCCAATTTTGCACTGCAACCTCTTGATATATTTATCTAAAATTCCAACCAAAATTTGGAGATGTTATGTGATGTGTTCAAATCACTTTTATGCAAATATATGCTTCATTCATTAAATATTTTGAGCTCTACCCCAAGTTTTCAAAACTGGTCAAGATGGCAGCATTGCACTACAACCCTTTTAAATATTTCTTTCTAGCCTCCACCAAAACTATGGGATGTCAGTGGTAGCATACCATTCATCTTTATGCAAAAACCTAGTAATGTTCTTTGAAAAATTTGAGTGAATCAACCACTTTTCCATTCTGGTCCAGCCTGGTGATTCCTACTACAACCCTCATTATTTTTGTTCCAGAGACCTTGTGCTTTCTCCTACTTGTAGTCAACCCTACCAAACCCCTAAGTCCAGGAGCATGCACCCATTGGATCACTTTTGGTTCATGAAGTGATGCCATTTGTCTCTTGTCCAGAATTGTAGTTTTGCAAAACTTACACTAACAAGTTTCTGCATTGGTCAAACTAACCTCACCAACCTCTCTTTCACCTAATGAGACCACCATATGGAGTTTTTGACCACTCCAAGAATTGCCTAGATGCCTTTGGCATTTTGTCAAACACCCTGTGTGGATGGCCAGATTTGGCATGTTTTCAAGTTTACATTGTGAACTTGAGCCCTGACCAAACCACATTGTCCCTTGATCCCCTTGCTAACCCTAAACTAGTCCTGTTAATCACCAGCCCCTCTCAAGCACTCTAGGCTACCCTAGCATACTGTCGAACACGTCTCGTGCGTGCTCTGGGCGCACCCAGAGCACGCGTTTTGCACGTGCGTGCGCTCGGGTCGTCGCGTCGCGCCCCGGCCCTTGCTCGCCTGCAGAGCCGCAACCCTCGACCTCATCCGCTCGCAGGAACCAGCCAAGCTCCCCCTGGCGCCCTACAGCGCCGCCGTCAGGTCGGCAACGGCGGCTAGAGGGCGGCCACAGCAGCTTCTGCCACGGACGGCGCCGCCTGAGCCACCAGCGCTCGCCAACTGCCCCCTTGAGCAGCTCAAGCTCATCCGCAACCTTGTCTGCGAGCCCTCGTCGCCGCCACGTCGCCCCAAGCTACAGAATGACGGTCGCCGGCATTCTGATCCTCGGCCATCGTCGGAACCGCCCCCGATCGCTATATAAGGAACCCCCCGAGCTCACCAAACCCTCAAGCAAACCCCCACACTTCCTCACTGATCCTCCCGTAGTGGTAGAAAGGCCAGAGAGGTCGTCTTCCTCATCTCCGGCAACCACAGCCGCCGCCACTGTCCTGACCATTCCGGCGCCACCAGAGCCTCCCCCTCTCCACTCTCTTCACCAGAAGCCCTCTCTTCCTCCCGTGAACCCACCCCCTGCTCGATTTTGATCGGGAACCACCGTAGCCCCAAACCCACTTTGCTCCCGAAGCCTCCTCCGCCGCGAAGCTCACCGCCGGCGACTCCCTCCACCCCCGCCGACCCAACGACCACCGGGAGGACCGCCCCGGCCTTGCGGATCCATCCCGACCCTCTGGAGCCCGCGAGGAGCCGCCGTTCGCCGGCGTTGATCGTCGTTACCTCGCCTCCGTTCGGGCATAGGAAGAGGAGGGAGAGATGGATTGGTCAAACCTGACCAGTGGGCCCCCTGGACCCACTGTTAGTGACCCACGCGCTCGTCCATGCTGGATAAGTGAAGGCGTAAACTTCATGAGTACGTATCCTTTGCCCCAGAAGCGTATTTCAATCTGGAACGTTTTCTTTTTCTGTTCTAATTTAAAAAAAACAGAGTTTGACTGAAACTTTGACTGGCCATAACTTTTTAAATATAAGTCCAAATGAATTGATTCTTTTTCCTACCTCTCTCAAATTTGACCTAGTTTATTTTAAGATTTATTTCAAAAAAAAATTAGACAACCTTTTGGTACTGTATTAAAACAATGTGATAATTTAAATATTTTCAAAATAGGAATTTTTGGAGGAGAAGAAAACTTTCAAAAGGCTTTAGGATGCACCCTGCCTCTACACACCTTGAAGGCAAGCATTCTGAACCCAGGCATAATATTGCCGTGTGTTGTTTAAATTGGTTACAACACCACCATGTCTCAAAATTTCCATTATTGATTAGGGTGATATGATCCTACTCGTGAGTGCATGTTAATGGTACCGTAATTTTGAACATTGATATGTTGTGACAGCAGACACCCTCACATAACCTTCATGCCTACCGGAAGGAAACCGAGAAAGCCTCTGTCTTGGGTAGACACGATGCTTGTCTCCAGTTCCTCGTCGAGACAGTTGTGTCCGGTATGGCATGATGAGGTATGCTGAGTGGTGATTCTGTCCAGTGGATTGAAATATAATTGTTATGCTAATTATGCAGGGAATACCTAAACCTCCTGAGTCGACCATAGATCGAGTCTTGTTCCGGTAACCCCCGTACTTATTTCGTACTACCACTTGTCCCTGCCACCGGTAGGGTACGGTTCAGTAAGTTGTCAACCCCTGTCCTAGCACACACCGTACAGAGAGGCCATGGTGGAAGATACCGGCTGCATCCGGTAGGCATGCCACCTGGTCCAGGAGCATGGGTGTTTCGGTTGTAGCCGAAGGGGTAGCTCCCCTAGTTTGCGCGCGGTATAAATTTTGTGATCCCATGCTAGTCGAGGTTGTAGCCTCCCCACTTAGAGTTTGCTTAACGGGTGTCAAGGGTGATTCCACACACCGGTAAGTTAGGCTGGTGTGTGTGGTCAGGTGCGTTTTCGAACGAAAGACCGTGGACGGAATTGGTCCCGATGGACTAAAGAAATCCGTTACTAGTGGGTAAAGAGTACACCCTCTGCAGAGATTAAACCTATTCGAATAGCCGTGTCCATGGTTAAGAACTACAGTCTGGGATGGGTCAAGTGTCGGTCTGAGTGTCGGTCTTCAGAGGCGAAACTACTAAACTAGAATATTGACTATGACTTGTGATATATGATGGTTATGATTATTATCATTGTGGACTAACCATTTGTATTATTTGAAATAATGAATATCCCTGGGACGGTACTACCTCCTGGATGTTCACCGTGATTATGTTTATATATAAGCCCTTTATGTGGTGTCGCGCAGACGCCCGACTGTAGCATGCTCGTTATTTCATTTACTTATAAGCCCTTTATGTGGTGTCACACAGACGCCCGACTGGGGCATGCTCGTTATCTCATTTACTTATAAGCCCTTTATGTGGTGTCGCACAGACGCCCGACTGTGGCATGCTTGTTATTCCTTTTATATATAAGCCCTTTCTGTGGTGTCGCTCAGACGCCCAACTGAGGCATGCTTCATATTATTATCCTTTCGAGGTGTCACTTCAGACACCCGATCGGTGCTTTACATTTTTCCACCCTGATTGTTTACTCATGATTTATTTAAATGATCTACTTGCGTGCATCATGAATCTTATTTCATAACTGACGAAGTGATCATAGACTATTTCAAAACATGATTATCAGTGGCTATATTATACCTGCGTTCTTAATGTTTGCGAGTACATTCAAAGTACTCACTGGCTTGTCCCTGGCTATTGTCTTGGCCAGATTTCTTGCGTGGAGAGGAGCGTTGCGATGACAGCCCCGGAACCTACGCAATGGAGATAGCAGCCTCGCAAAGATAGGAGTTGTCCTGGTCAGCTATTCCCGTGGGAAATGGAGTCCCATAGACGCTGATGATTCGCAAACCGCTTCCGCCATCAACCACTAGAAACAATTTGTTGTACTCATGGGCCAGAATGGTCTTGTACTACATATTATGTACCTTGCTTGGAATTTCGGTATCAAGTTGGTGCCTCATCAGCTAACAGTAATCCTGGGGCTGATGAGCACAAGGGCCACTTTCTAGGAAAATTATATCCCGAAAATCCTGTCTTGAGAAATAGTTGGCGAGACGACAACGATGCTACTATGGAGATCGAGGTGTCAAGCCGATGTGATGGTGGTCATGACGGTGCTTTGGAGATGAGATCAAAGGCATAAGAAGATGATGGCCATATCATATCACTTATTTTGATTGCATGTGATGTTTATCCTTTATGCATCTTATTTTGCTTAGTACGACGGTAGCATTATAAGATGATCTCTCAGTAAATTTCAAGGTACAAGTGTTCTCCCTGAGTATGCACCGTTGCTACAATTCGTCGTGCCGAGACACCACGTGATGATCGGGTGTGATAAGCTCTACGTTCACATACAACGGGTGCAAGCCAGTTTTGCACACGCAGAATACTCGGGTTAAACTTGACGAGCCTAGCATATTCATATATGGCCTCGGAACAATGAGACCGAAAGGTCGAGCGTGAATCATATAGTAGATATGATCAACATAGTGATGTTCACCATTGAAAACTATTTCATCTCACGTGATGATCGGACATGGTTTAGGTTATATGGATCACGTGATCATTTAGATGACTAGAGGGATGTCTATCTAAGTGGGAGTTCTTAAGTAATATGATTAATTGAACTTTAATTTATCTGAACTTAGTACCTGATAGTATTTTGCATATCTATATTGTTGTAGATCAATGGCCGGTGCTATTGTTCCTTCGAATTTTAATGCGTTCCTAGAGAAAGCTAAGTTGAAAGATGATGGTAGCAAATACACGGACTGGGTCCTTAACTTGAGGATTATCCTCATTGCTGCACAAAAAAATTACGTCCTGGAAGCACCGCTAGGTGCAAGACCCGCTGTAGGAGCAACACTGGACGTTATGAACGTCTGGCAGAGGAAAGCTGATGACTACTCCATAGTTCAGTGTGCCATGCTTGACGACTTAGAATCGGGACTTCAACGATGTTTTGAACGTCATGGAGCATATGAGATGTTCTAGGAGTTGTGTAAGTGCATCTAGTGCCACCCCTAGTTCGTTTTGGAGTATTGACGTCAAACTTGGTTGAGGGACTAATGTGTATGTGAGAATTGCAGGATAACACAGGCAGTAGTCCCTCATTGATTACCTACCAGAGATGACCCCTAAAAATGTGTGAAGACATTGAAGACAATGGTGGCATGTGAAGATATTCACAACGGAGATTATGACTTAAGAAGACATTCACGTGAAGACTAAGGAGTGCGAAGACATAATTGTTTTGTAGTTTCCTTTTCTTCTCTGTTGAGTCATAGGAACCACCGCACTGTTAAGTGGGGTCCAAGTGAACAAAGTCAGAGTGACTGAAGTGATGCTCACCCAAATCCTATGTCTTCGAGCGAAGACAAAGAGAGAAAATCTTATCCAGAGCTGGCTGAGTCAGCTTTACTTGTAGCCCAAGTCAAGCTGCCGCGTGTGTTTGAAATCTGACCGTTGGACACGTGTCAGTTCCTTAGTGACCCAGGGTCATTTTAGACAAATCAGGTCGGGTTGCCTCCTGGTTATAAATAGCCCACCCCCTACACCATAAATTGGTGGCTGCTTAGAGTTAGTGCATGGCTTTTGTCATTTGAGAGCAACCCACCTCTGAAGCATTTGAGAGAGAGATCCTTGCAAGGACAAATCCCAAAACACCCAGAGCCAAAGAGTGTTAGGCATCACTGAAGTCTTTCTGTCCGCGTGATCTGAAGACCTGTTACACTTGAGGACTGTGAATCCTCCAGCGAGTTAGGCGTCGCGTTCTGAGCATCCAAGAGTCATTGTGGATTGTCGGTGAACGAAGTCTATGAAGGTTTGGGAGTCTACCTTAAAGACTTACCTGAGTGATTGGGCAAGGACTAAGTGTTCTTAGCTCGAGGGGAATAAGGAGAAGACGTGGTCTTCTGAGTTAAATCTCAGCCTCCCTAACTAGACGTACAGTTGTCACAGCAACTGGAACTGATCCAACAAATCCCTGTCCTCTCCAAGCAACTGGTTATATCACTTCCCTCTCTTTACTTATAGTTTGTCTTCATGAAGACATTGCCTGCTTGCATGATCTGAATGACTTCACCGTGTGAAGACTGTTGTTGTTTGGCTTCATACTATCTTCCATCCTGATCTTTACTACCTAGCTGCTGATAGTCTTCGTGCTTTCACTTCATTGCTTACTTGACTATGGCTTGTCTAGTGTAGTCTACCTTCCGCTGCATGTCTATAGGCTCATTTCTATTGTTTGTCTTCAAAGCCCCCGTGTTTTGAAGACTTTGATAAAAATCGCCTATTCACCCCCCTCTAGTCGATAACTAGCATTTTCAATTGGTATCAGAGCAAGGTGCTCCCTTGTTCTGTGTGATTTTGTTTAACCACCTGGAGTTTTAGCTATGTCGACTGCAGGGATAATCAAAGTCTCCGCTGTGTGCCCTGTATTCGATGGCACTGATTACCCCTACTGGAAGAATAAGATGCACATGCATCTTGAAGCCATTGATGTCGACCTCTAGTATGTCGTCAAGAACAGCGTTCCCAAGGCCGGTGAAGGTGTCACCCCTGCTGATGTGAAGAAGTTCATTCAACTGGATTCTACTTCCAAGAACATCATCTGTGGTCATCTGACCAAAGGACAGTATGGTCGTGTGGTAAACTTCGAAGCTAGTCTGGGACTGGCTCTCCAAGGTCAACGAAGGTTTCTCAACCTAGAGAGACTCAAGGATCAGTGTTCTTCGTAATCTCTTCAACCACTTCAAGAGAAATGACAATGAGAATGTCCAGATCACATTTGATCGCCACACTGACATCACAAATGAGCTTCGCGCACTCGGTGCCACTGAGATCACCAAGCAAGAAATCGTCAAAACACTTTTGAGATCGCTTGACAACTCATTTGACACCCTGGCCCTGATGATTCAAGAACGCCCTGACTTCAAGACTCTCAGTCCGTTGACATACTTGAAAGGATTAACACACATGAGTTCCAGCAATCTGAGAAAAGAGATATCTATGGTCCCAACTATGGTCGAACTCGCGCTTTGAATGCAAAGGTTGTTTCCTCGTCTGAAGAAGAATCTGACTGCAGTTTTGGGGATCCTGAAGACATCGGAAAGGAGCTTGCTATGCTTGTGAAGAAGTTCCAGAAATTCACTAAGAAGAAAGGCTTCAGAAAGTCTTCAATATCTAGCTCGAGAAATGATGAAGCTTCTACTCAAGTCCACAAGAAGAGAACATGCCACAAGTGCAAGAAACCTGGTCACTACATCTCTGAGTGTCCATAGTGGGACAATGAGAACAAGAAGAAGAAGAACAAGGAATATGATTCTGATGACAAGAAGAAGAAGAAATCCTCAAAGTCTTCTTCCAAGTCTTCGTCCAAGTCTTCATCACACAAGAAGAGCTCATCAAGCAAGGCTCGTGCTTTTGTTGGCAAGGAGATGGATTCAGAGGAGGAGTCTGTTTCTGAGGAGGCAGAGGTGGAGCCTGAGGAGGAGTCCGACTCTGGCATTGCAAGTCTAGCTCTAGCTACAACCTATGTTGCCAAGTCCATCTTCAACTCCGAAGAAAATGGCTCCGTCACCAACGCTGATGCCAATGACAACGACGACTCTACTCCCACCTACTGCTTCATGGCATGCGGTGCCAAGGTAAACTCACGCGATGCTTACTTTCAAACATCAAGTGAAGATGACTCTGAATGTGAATCTAAACCAAGCTACAAAACACTTTCTAAAATTGCAACTGAACAATAGAATGCCATGGAACATATTCAAAAATTTCTAGACAAAAGCGATGACCTGTTGGATGCGGAAATGACCCTATCTCAGTCCTTAATTGAAGACATCAAAAATCTTCATGTTAAGTACGAGGAACTTGTAAGTCGTCATGAAACGCTCTCAACAACTCATGAAAAGATTTCCTACGACTATCTTCAAAGGAAGCAAGAACTTGAGAAATTGAGAGCGGCTCATGAAGATCTTCAAAAGGAGAACGAGTCACTTCGCACTCAATAGATCAGTCCCGCTCAGGATGCATTTGAACCACCATGTCTAAAATGCCTTGAGCGTGATAACACTACCTCTGTTGCCGAATGTTCCACTACTGCTACTGTTGCAATATCTTCAACTGCTGATGTGGTAACTAACCCCTCTACTGAGGATACCACTACTATTGCTGATGAAAATGCCAGGTTGAAGACATTGCTTGAGACAGGGATGTACAAAAGTATCAAAGGGCATCAAACACTATGTAATGTCCTCAAAAAGCATATTCTGAACTGAAACCCTAGGAAAGAGGGTGTCGGGTTCGAGAGGAAAATGAATGTTGATGGTTCCTACTGGAAGCCTGAGCAGTACCCCAAAACCACATGGGTTGCTGCAAAGGGACCTTTAGTGGATCCATCTACCTTATCTGGCTTCACTTGTGCTAACCCGATTATCATTGATGAATCCCTTGATGCAAACTATAGACTGTTTAAGAATCAGAATGGTGAAGTGTTTGTCAGGTATATTGGTACTAACTGCAGGAATGGGACACCTATGAAGAAGACCTGGGTACCCAAAATTTGTCTTGAGAATCTTCATGTGAATGTCATCATGACACCACCTGGGAAGAAGACAAACCCCAGACCGAAGGCTTCATACAGACAGAGGACTCACCAGAGTCACCCTAACGCCAATGTTTTGCAGGGAAATCATACTCAAATTTATGAATATGAGCGTGTTTCCTCAAACCGCTATGTTCATAAGAACAAGAACTATTCAGCTTATTTGTATGAGTATTATTCACCTCCTAAAAGGCTATTTGCTAGGGCTCCAAAGCCGAAGTTCTCAGATGTTGCACTTAGACTCATTGCTTCAAAGCCACCCCTGAAAATGTGGGTGGTTAAGAAAACTTAACTCTCTTTTGCAGGGAAAGGTCTCCAGCGGGAAATCAAAGGCGTCTGATGCTATTGCTGGGGACCTAAAACATCTTGTGGGGCGCAAGATAAAATGCCCAAATGGTCTTGCTATGTATTTTGTTCCTTAATCACTTGCCAATTATCCTATCAGTCCTAACCTGGATCTGAGGTTTGATAATCCGCTTGTTCATCAAATGTTTATGCTTCACAATACCCTTGGTGAAGCCTATCCCCCTAACTGCACTGTAGGGTATGACACCTCATGCTTCAGAATGGATTATGGACAGTGGATGCACTAATCACATGACTGGTGATTGAAGTCTTCTCATGGACTCAACCTTACGTCCATCTGACAAGAGTCACATCACATTTGCTGACACTGGTAAAAGCAAGGTATTGGGTCTAGGTAGATGTCGGTGTCAAAACCGGCGGATCTCGGGTAGGGGGTCCCGAACTGTGCGTCAAGGCCAGATGGTAACAGGAGACAAGGGACACGATGTTTTTACCCAGGTTTGGGCCCTCTCGATGGAGGTAATACCCTACTCCTGCTTGATTAATATTGATGATATGGGTAGTACAAGAGTAGATCTACCACGAGATCAAGGAGGCTAAACCCTAGAAGCTAGCTTATGGTACGATTGTTGTGTATGGAGTTTTTTTTGTCCTACGCACTACAACCCTCCGGTTTATATAGACATCGGATAGGGTTAGGGTTACACAGAGTCGGTTACAATGGTAGGAGATCTTGAATATCCACATAGCCAAGCTTGCCTTCCACGCCAAGGAAAGTCCCATCCGGACACGGGACGAAGTCTTCAATCTTGTATCTTCATAGTCTAGGAGTCCGGTGAAGGTATAGTGCGGCTACCCGAACACCCCCTAATCCAGGACTCCCTCAGTAGCCCCTGAACCAGGCTTCAATGACGACGAGTCCGGCGCGCAGATTGTCTTCGGCATTGCAAGGCGGGTTACTGCTCCAAATCCTTCATAGAAGATTGTAAATACCAAGGATAGTGTCCGGCTCTGCAAAATAAACTTCCACATATTGCCATAGAGAGAATAATATTAACACAAATCAAATCTGCTGACGTATTCCGTAGTGCGTCATCACACTACGACCAAGTCCTTTACGAATCTTTTTTCTTTTCCACCTCAGCACGTTTTGCGAGGCGGTTTCCTTGGCACGTCTTGTCAAAGCAGAGATCATGTGCCCTTTTTGCGGGATTCTCATCAATACAGATGTGGGTAACCCCATCGTGCCCGTTAGCACGTTTCCTCGATTTAAGGCGAGTCCCAAACGGTTACGGGAGGGCTCTTGGTATTCGACCTCTTATAAAGAGACCAAGGCCTTACTTCTTTTTTTCAATCTCAAGCAAGTTCGCCCGTCGCTTCGAGTTCCAACACCCTAGGCTCCAGATTCCAGGCGCTTCGGACCTTCGATAATGTCCGGTTCTGACCTTCAAGGCCGATGGACGCCCTCCTCCGTCACGGAGGAGGACGTACTAAAGTTGAGGGAGGCTAAGTTCCTGACCGACGAAATTTTGCATAGGTTACCTACTCAAGGGCAGGTCATTCCCAGTCCCCAGCCCGGTGAGAGCGTGGTGTTCATGTCTCACTTCCTTCGGGGGTTGGCTTCCCAATGGATCCCTTTGTGAGGGGACTGTTGTTTTATTACGGGATGGAATTCCATGACTTAGATCCGGAGTCCATCTTCCATATCTCCTCGTTTATTGTCGTGTGTGAAGCGTTCCTCCGTGTTACCCCTCACTTCGGACTATGGCTCAAGACCTTCAAAGTGGAGCCGAAGATGATCAAGGGACGGCACGCAGAGTGCGGAGGCGCTGTTATAAGCAAAAATGCCGATGCTCCATGGCCCGAGGGCTCTTTTCAAGAGGAGCTAGGCTTGTGGCAACAAGAGTGGTTTTATATTACCGCTCCCCGGGGCTCCAAGTGGGTGGCACCTCCTGCCTTTCGCTCGGGTCCCCCACCACGGCTAGCGTCATGGGTCAACAGAGGGTTGGATTGGGGTTTGCCCAAAGACGTGCCTTTGTTGCAGGGCTGGATTAAGGATCTCTTGGAAGGAGACCTCAGCCTGGTCAAGGTGACGCAGGTCATGTTGATTCGCCGAATATTGCCCGGCAAACGTCGCTCCCTTCGCTTGTGGGAGTTTAATCTAGAGGGACCGCGAGCTCTCCAGAATTTCATGGGCGCAACGCCCGTGGAGATGTATAAACTGTTCTTCGGATCACAAGAAGCATGTCCGGATCTAACCGAGGACACAGGCCTAAGCTGCAATCGCCCATATACTCAAGTAAGTAACCTTGTGCCCGGACCTTCTATCCGTATAATTGTTGTAAACTTGCCCCTAAAAGAGATGTCCTTTTAAGCAGGAGTGGATAGCGAAGGCAAAGCTGATCAGGTGTCCGGCCCCCCTTCCCGAAACCAGGCCGGATCCTGTGCTTGTCAGGATGTTGAAAATAATGCCTTTGGAGGGAAGTAAGGGGGAGGACAAGGAAACTATGGCCTCCTCGAAGGAGACTGTTCTGAAGGGAGGAGCCAACGATTCCTCTCCTAAGGGGAAGAAGAGGGCCGCCTCTGACGACCCGGAGACCATAGCCTCGAAGCGGGGAAAAAAAATCCTCGTCAGAGGGTCCGGCACCGGGGAGTTCCGCGGCCGAACTACGCCCTCAAAGGGATCAGCCCTCCGGCGAGCCATAAGTAGAGAAAGATTTTCCTTTTGAGGGATGAGAGAAATCCTTGATTTTATATCTGAGAAGATTAACCAAAATTTTACCTTGTACCTCGGACCTCAGCACTTCCCAGCGGAGCTCATCTTCGGGGGACCTCCTTCCGGAGATGATGGAGAGCGGGATGCCTCCCCCTGCCATGCCGCCTAGCGAGGCGGGCGGCCCTGAGGTGTCGTCGCGGAGGGTTTCTCCGAGTCCGACAGGGGCGGAAGATGGCTATGCGCCCCCCCGAGGTTCTCCGCGTTAGGCCGTCGAAAGAGGCCGTAGGACGAGTCCGGCACCGTATGGTGCTCGGCCGGAGGAGTTAAAGATTCTGCTGGGGCGAGCTTCTATCTCGGAGGAACACCGTGCATTGATGGGCATGGTGATTGAAAGGATCTCATCCGCAGAGAGTGGATTGCATGAAGCCGTCAAAAGTTTACTGACGGGTTTTGAGGTACATTAGATAATGTACACTTTTGTCAGTTGCACATAAATAAGATGCGCCCTGTGTAGATAGTAGCCCCTGAGACTCTGTGCCTCGTCAAGAAATGACGACACGCGGAGGATCATAATCCCAGGTCTAAGATGTCGCCTTTGAATGTAGGCGGCAGGTTGTCCGGAATCAAGCTGAACTAATGGTTTTGCCGAACTAAAGCGGCAACTGGACATGGCAGATGCCGACATCACGCTTGTCAACAAGCGACTTGATGAGGCTCAAGGTATGTAATTCCTCGGGCGACATTAGGTAAGAAGAGTTTTATGCCAGTATCTTACGATGTGAGTGCTTGACACAGATGGTGCGGCCGCCGTGGAGAGTCTCAGGGCAGAACTTGCCCGAGCTAAAGAACAAGCCAGAGAAAGTGATGCGGCTGCCAAGAAAGCCCTTGAAGAGCTGAGAGCCGAACAGGCTGTTCATTGCCGAAGCAAGGAAGGAATGGCCGAGATGGCCGAAAAGTTAAAGAGTGTTGTGGACCATTGCAGACTTCTTGAAAAAGAAGACCGGGCGAAATAGACGGACCTAGAGAAGGCCGTTGCCGATGCCAAGGATGCGCGCTCTGCGATGAGAGCTGCAAAGGAGGAGCTGCGTCAGGCCGAACAGATTGCGGCTAGAAAGCCCTTTCTGGTGCGAAGGAAATTTTGCGATCCGAAGTTTGCTCCGTTGGACCGGATGTGGAGTGTGGAGGATACCTATCTGGATTTGGCAGCGAGTGCTGCTGATGCGACCGAACACTTTCGAGATAAAAAGATCGCGAAGTGGAAAAGCTTATCTAGTCACAGTTTCACAATCCAGAGCGTCCCCTTGAGGTGGACGATCGTTTGTCTCAATGGGTCGAACTGAATAGGTTGTCCGGACTCACCATGAAGTACGTCATGGGTCATCTGTGGCCGGGGAGATCGGAGCCGAAGAGTTATTTCAGCTTAGTGCAGCAATTCCTTGACGTGGTGCCTCGCATAAATGCAATGAAGAGGTCAGCATGCATAGAGGGCGCAAGGATGGCTCTTGCCCGTGTCAAGACATACTGGGCAGAGATGGAGACCACCGTTGTTGCGTCCCGAGATTCGGACAAAAGCCGAGTGTCCTCCGAGCACTATTTTCAGGAAGCCCTTGAAGGCGCTCGTGTAATAGAGACGCAGTGCTCGAAAGATGCTATGTTATTATAGCATATGTAATGATAAAGTAATATTTTGATAAACTGTAGTGGCCTTTTTATACTTGTGCCTTCAAGTATTGGAACACCTCCTGTGCGGCCGTTTTAAGATATACAAAATCTGAAAGATGGCAGTCGTTGGCTTCAGCCCCCACGCACATAGTGCGGGGGTGCTCGCAGAAGACGCATTTTCACACTTTACCCAACGTCTTGGTCCTACAAAGGAGGTGATAGCGCAGCGGGCCAGGCAACCGGACTATAATGCTTTAACACTTTCACTTAGCCATAGGAGCTTGACAGTGGGACTATTTAAGAAGCCCCTTAGTGGCGACTGCGCTTGTCCGAGTTCGGGGCACGTATGTGCCTGATCGGGAAGCGGCCCTTCGTTAAAGCGTAGGAATCCGATAGACTCCAATAGGTCATCGAGTGGCTGACCAGTCTCACGCTACATCATGACAGTCAGTTTTCGGCTTTCTCTACTGAGGTGCTCGCCCGGCCGAACCGGGGCACAATCGCAGTAGTTCTCCTGGTGCTACCTTAGCCGATAGAGCGGAACATAAGGTAGCCGAACTCGGGAGCCGGGCAACCCAACGTTTGACCAAAGACATGATTCGGAGCTGATGCATATAATGCCAAAACTCGCGACGCCGAACACTCCCGAAGGTGTTCGGTCTTTATGAGTGTGGGCGAAACAGCACCCTTTGTTAAAAAAGCCC
The DNA here is from genome assembly GCA_032464435.1 of Aegilops umbellulata. NCBI lineage: Eukaryota > Viridiplantae > Streptophyta > Magnoliopsida > Poales > Poaceae > Aegilops > Aegilops umbellulata. The sequence continues at coordinate 250,934,913 of CP136060.1, forward strand.
CTAGTGTCCAGGTACCACTACTAAAAAAAGGGCTACTAATGGCACACCTAATTTGGCCATTAATGGCGCATTAGTGGTGCGCCATTAGTACCACGCCATTAGTATATTTTACTAATGGCGCACCACTGGTGCGCCATTAGTATCTGGTATACTAATGGCGCACCTCAGATGCGTCATTAGTATATACAACAGTGCGCCATTAGTATGCCTCCCAGGGGCCATGTATACCCAGGTGCTTTGGCATACTAATGGCGCACGACAACAAGATGCGCCATTAGTAACTTCGGCATACTAATGGCACACTGCTTAATGATGCGCCATTAGTATCCTCTGGCATACTAATGGCGCATTGTGATGTGATGCGCCATTAGTATGAATATTAGGGTTTTTTTAATTTTTTAATTTTCTGTTTTTTGCACAGGTTACAAAATGTATAATTGGACAAAATATAGACAGCACACATCAACAACAGATTCATTACAGCTGACGTCGACAAGCCTTTGCCGGCCACACGACTAGCTGACGTCGGCTTACTGAGCTTATCCTTGTTCTTCATTACATTCAATGCCCTATTTAGAGTGGTGTCCCAAGGGTTGCTCTTAGTCGACCCCGCGCTACTGCTTTCAGTCGCCTGCGGAAGGAATGTGAACCATTTAGAAATTTGGCTTCATTAATTAGAATGCAACCATATGGAGCTAATTACGCGGGGGTGTATTCCTTACCAGAACAAGCTCAAGCGCCCTGGTCTTCGGATCCGTGGTAAGCTCCTCTGTTTTTGGGTCCTTCTTGTACCGGGCCCTGACATAGTTCCTGGTCTGCTTGTCACCGTATTTATCGAAGAGGGGCGGTAGGCCTTGCTCGGCACAGTCCGCCTCCTCCTTGTCCCATATAGGCTCCGCCACTCTGTAACCGCCGGGACCGAGTGTGTGTTCCCCTAAGTTCAGCTCCCGCATTTCTTTCCCCCACCGGCTTGATTCCGAGTTTGCGGTGCTCGAGCAATTGATCTTGAAGTCGTTGTAGTCATCTTCGGTGATCGAAGGATTTTTCTCCTTGATCTTCTCATAACTCTCACCTTTCTCGATCATTCTCTTCACATTGCTTTTCCAAGTAGACAGGGCCTTGCTCATCTTCGTGAGGGCAGCATTGTTCACTTTATTCCCTTTGAGGCTTGTGTTTTCAAATTCAGCGGGGAACTTGTATCGTTCGTGCAGCTTCGTGAAGAGGAGGTTGTGCAAATTCCCTCGGTCAGGGTGCCTCAGGTTCTCGATGTTGATCGAGACGGTGCTCCGGAGAATGCACCCGAGCTGAAGCGAGTACCCCTTGACTATTTGTTCGGGCGCCGTTGGATTCCCGTCGGAGTCCACTTCAGTAACTTCCTCCTTGAGGGTGCAGAGCACGGTCGGGCGCCGGTCCTTCCGTTGCCTCTTCGGTTGGCTGCCATCTGTGCGTGCGCCGCCATCATCAGTGGTGGCATCCTCGGCGGCACCATCAGTGGTGGCATCAGTGGGGTCATCCTCGGCGGCACCATCAGTGGTCTCAGGATCGGTGTGGAAGGCGGCGTCCTCATACAAGTGAGGTTGTTCCTCCATCTCCTGGGACAGCTCCCAGAATGCCTTGCCGCCCGAACCCCCAGCCTCATCGTTGTTGGCCATGTTTCTCTCTAAATAGGAACAAAGTTTGGTCAAAAAGTTGGTTATTGTCAAGGAACAAGATCATGGTCTCATCATTTAGGGTTTTTCGACGCCGAGGCACCCTAAAAGCCTAAGCTTTCATCATTTCGGTTTTTATCGACACCGAGGCACCCTAAAAGCCAAGGTTGTATAATTAATGGTTTGTCGACACCGAGGAATCCTAAAAGCTAAGCTGGGAAGGAGAATTCTAAGTTGGGCCTAATCACTTGGCTCTATTGCCGCCTATGGTTTAATGCAGCTAGAATAAAGAGGCACTTGATCCTACTTAATTAACTACTAAGATACCCCGGCCCATGCATTAGTCACAAGTACCCCATATGTCCTATTTTTAGCAAAGTCATGCTAAAATTCACGGAAAATTTCAGCATGACCTTTGCTGAAAATAGGACATATGGAGTACCCGAATTTGCCGGAACGGAAGTTAATCGACATTCCAGCAAACTCAAGGGCCTCCCGGGGTACCTGCAAAATCATCACGACACGATTGTCGGAGACATGACCTTTGCCTAACAGTTCTGAACTCCTGCCAAAACTGAACACAACATATATATACACTGGACATTTTAATATTAACCTAAGGAAAAATGAATAGTTAGGTTAATATTAACCCAAGATACATCAACTACTGCACTGTCCTGCCTAATAAAAACAATCATGCCAGCATATAGTATATAAATCTGAATTTGTGTTTACAAGAAGAGTGCCCATTGCAGGCTAAGCATGGCAGATAGATATTGATATGACAGATAGAAAACTGAGAATGGATAAAAAAACTAAGCATGGCAGCAAGACACTGATGCTCCTTAGTTTGAAACTAATAGTTTTAGTAGCACAAATCCTGTGGTGGTGCACATTTATGCATACAAAATACCGTTACCCACTAATAAGAGTGAAAGCAGCAAAAATACTGTAAAAATTAACACTGAGCAGGGCCACATCGACCTTTGAACAAAACATAAAATAATAACTCGGGTGAAGAAAACTAATACTGCCACTAGCTATCTAGCAGCGGCACGACCCATGCATGCAGAGATCTAGAGGAGAGTTGAAATGGAGACAACCTTGCCTTGGTTAACTAATGAAATGGCACATTGTGTCGGAAAAATGGCTTTTGGTCTCTACACGGGCAGCTTCACAATTTGAGGCAACTATTGATCGAGCAACGTGACAAGACTTGTTGGAAAGCAGTGCATTGTTACTACAACCAGCCTCAGTTTACGTGGTGCTTACGTATTCTAGGCATCAAGTTGGACCATCAATTTGATCAGTAAACTGTAGATTAATTATGTGTCAAGGAAATTATACTACAGAATTCATCAAAAAAAGTTCTTCATAAAAGCACTAACCACAACTGCATAAAGATCAACCAGGTAGGCAAGCAGGGCATCAGTAACAAAGATGAACTGAATGATTGACTAGCTACATTGATCTTGAAAAAGCTGGTATGAGCGAACAACTCGGTAAAGCAAAACTAATATGGCAATGCAGTTCACGGGGAATCATGGAAACAGAAATTGGTTAACGAATGAGAGGGGGAGAGGAGGAGGGGGAGCTCACGGGGGCCGTAGGGATAGGGCAGTGGGGCGCGGGGAGGATGTCGGGGACGACGATGACGCAGGGGAGGAGGCGATGAGGTACGGGTGGTGGTGGTGCTCCGGCGACGGTGGTGTGGACGGGGCGGCGTCCGGGCCGCCGCCAACGAGGGCGGCGGGGCGATGGCGTCCAACGAGGTGGGGCGACGGGGAGAGCGGCGCCGACGTCGGGGCCTCAGGCGGCGGTGGTTGGAGACGGGCGACAGGGACGACGGGGCGCCGGTGACGGGCGCAGGGGCAAGGCGCCCCGATCCAGATTGCGTTTGGGAGGAGATGAGGACGACGGGGCGGCCTTGCGGCGTCGGGGCGGCGTCGAGGCGGCGGGCCAGCGGCGTCGGGAGAGGAGAGGGGAAGGGGATCGAGGGCGAGGGCGAGGGAGAGAGAGGGGATAGGTTTTGGCCGGGGAGGGAATATGGATGGGGGCGGCACAATACTAATGGCGCACCACCCTTCAGTGCGCCATAAGTACATCCATACTAATGGCGCACCTCACCCTGGTGCGCCATTAGTATGTTTTTTTGATTTCTGCTCAAGCCAACAGGTTATCTTCCACGTGACCTGATCCACATCAAGTTCCCTCTACTAGCTCGACTGGTTAGCAGCCACTTCTCACACCAGGAGGTCCTGGGTTCGATTCCCAGGCTCCACAATTTTTTTTATGCATTTAAAATGCTGTTCGATACTTATTTGTGTTTAAATATGTTCAAACTTGTTTAAATCATAACAGTAATATTCTTTTTATAAGATAGTAATAATTTTTTAAAAAATATCATCAAATAGTAATGTCGGTGGAGCGGGGGAGGGTGCGGGGGGTCGGCGGCGGCGGTTGAGTAGGGAGAGGGGTGCGGGGGGACGGTCGGCGGCGGCGGTTGAGTAGGGGAATCGAGGGTGCGGGGGTCGGCGGCGGCGGCCGGTGGACCGGGGGGTGCTCGGCGGCGAGGGGGACCGGATCTGGCGAGGTGGGGGATCGAGATCGAGTGTCCATGAAATTTAAAAATATTCATGATATTTCAAAAAGTGCCCATGAAATACAATCGAGAAATGAAGGCTACGATTTAAATACAATCGATCTTAGCTAGCTATCTGTTCACAATCTTCTTGCCCTTCTTTTTCGCAAATGGAGTTCTTCTGTGGAACGGACGTCCTTTAGGTAGGGTGGTCCTGCTTCTTCTTGTGGTGTATGCTGCTACTTCATCATCGTCGTCATGTTCGATCCTCGGGTCGCCGTACTTGTCGAAGTCTTGCTCATTGGCTACTCCATCCATTCCGATGATCTTACTTTTGCCTCTCCTCATGACAACACGACTGGGCTTTGACGGGTCGGTAATGAAGAAGCATTGGTCCACTTGGGAAGCCAGTACCCATGGCTCATTTTTCGCGGTGACGTTTGCGCCCGCGGTCTTGGATTTGGCTTCGGGTATAACCATGGTGGTGAAATACCGGTCTTCTTTTAGGACGCTCTTGGCCCATCTGACACGGAACATCGGGACCTTCTCTCCAGCGTAGCTCAGCTCCCAGATCTCCTCGATCCTTCCGTAGTATCTGTCCTTGTCGTTACCGGTGTAGGATTCCATCGTTACCCTGGAGATCTGATAACCATCGCTCTTCATGTCCTTGGCCTCGGTGTAGAATGTGTAGCCGTTGATATCGTACGCCTCATAGGTCATCAGGTTGTGCTCGGCGCCCTGTGACAAGGCGAATATGAGTTGTTCTTCCGCGGAAGAATCCTCATGTAAAGGGTACGACAGAAGCTTCTGCTTGAACCAACGCGTGAAACATGAGTTGTGCTCTTTGAGTATATCTCCATCCGTCCTCTGTTGGCCTCGGTCATTGTACGTCTTCTTAATAAAGATTTTGTGCTCTACCACCCAAGGATCGACCACGTCTATGTGTTGTAGCGCGACTAGGTTTGCTCTTTCAAAGTCGGCGAGTCGAACCTCGAAGTCGACATGCATTTCGCGGCGACCCTCATGGTAAACCCATCCAGCGAGCCTGCCGAGGTGCCTGTTGATGGGCAGACCAACGGGGTTCTCGATGCCTAGATAATTCGTGCAGTAGGAGATGCACTCTTCGGTCAGAAAGCCCCTGGCTATGCTTCCCTCTGGACGTGACATGTTGCGAACGTATCCTTTGATGACACCATTCATCCTTTCGAACGGCATCATGCTGTGCAGGAACGTCGGCCCGAGTTGGATGATATCCTCCACTATATGGACCAGCAGATGCACCATAATGTCGAAGAATGCGGGCGGGAAGTACATCTCAAGCTCGCATAGTATCACCACGATCTCTTCCTGTAGCCTTCTAAGTTGCCTCACGCCAATCGACTTCCGAGAGATGACGTCGAAAAAGTTGCATAGGCCAAATAGCGTTTCACGGACGTGCGCGTCCATGATCCCACGGATTGCAACTGGAAGTATCTGCGTCATCAGCACGTGACAGTCGTGAGACTTCATCCTGCTGAACTTCTGCTTCGCTGGGTCTAGGTATCTGCTTATCTTCCCCGCGTAACTGTAAGGAAGTTTTACCGAGGCAGGTGAAAAACTGCTCGATCTCCTCCTGACTTGGAGTGAAGCACGCGGGAGGGTAGTCATTTCCGGTCTTCTTGGCCTTTTTGCCTTTGCGACGACTTTCTGTGTCCTGCTTCGCCTCATCATCATCATCATCATCATCATCATCATCATCATCATCATCATCATCATCATCATCATCATCATCATCATCATCATCATCATCATCATCATCATCATCATCATCATCATCATCATCATCATCATCACCATCATCATATATAGCATGAAGCTCCTGCCTGATGCCCATTGATTTCAAGTTTGCCCTTGCTTTCGGCCCATTTTTGGTCCTCTCTGGCATGTTGAGCAGGGTACCAAGCAGACTCTCGCACACGTTCTTCGTGATATGCATGACATCAAGGCTGTGAGGCACACGGTGGATCTTCCAGTACGGCAAGTCCCAGAAAACAGACCTCGTTTTCCATACCTTCAGCAGCGGCTCTGGCGCCTTTCGCTTCTTTCCCGGCTCTGGCGCCTTTTGCTTCTTTCCCGGCAGTGGGTAGTCTTTCCAATTTTTCAACAGCTTGTCTATTTCCTCGCCGCTCCTCGTACACGGGCGTTTTCGGGGTTCGATTTCACCATCGAACAGATCCTTGCGTTTCCTCCATGGGTCATCGTCGCGAAGCCACCTTCGATGTCCCATGAACACGGTTTTCGAAGACCCGGGATCTCTATCTAGCTGGCGATACGTTGTGTCATCCATGCACCTTACGCATCCAGAAAATCCGTGGACTACCTGCCCCGCGAGATATCCGTAACCGAGATAGTCGTGCACCGTCGTGAGCAGTGCAGCTCTCATAGGGAAATATTCTTTCTTTGCAGCGTCCCACGTATTGGCTGGCGTTTTCCACAGCGTGTCTAGCTCCTCCTTCAGCAGCCCCAGATACAGATTGATGTCGTTCCCTGGTTGTTTCGGCCCTTCAATTAGCATACTCATGTGAATATACTTCCTCTTCATGCACAACCAGGGGGGAAGGTTGTACATCCACACGAACACAGGACAGGTGCTATGTGTGCTTCTCTGGCTGCCAAACGGATTGACTCCATCGGTGCTCGCGCCCAGCACGATGTTCCTTGGATCCTTCCCAAATTCTGGCTATTCGAAGTTCAACGCTTGCCACTGGCTCGCATCCTTAGGGTGACTCAGCATCTTGTCTTTTTTATCTATCTCCGGATCATTTGCGTCATCTTCTCGCTTCTTCTCCTCCCTATCCGCGTGCCAACGCAGGAGCTTTGCTACCTTAGGGTCCGCAAAATACCGCTGCAGACGAGGAGTGATCGGAAAGTACCACACCACTTTTCGAGGAGCTTTCTTCCTCTTCTTGTATCGAGTGACGCCGCACACCGGACATATGGTAGACTCCGCGTGCTCGTCCTGATAAATGATGCAATTGTTCATGCACACATGGTATTTCACGTGCGGTAAATCCAGAGGACACACGATTTTCTTCGCCTCCTCCAAACTGGTCGGGCACTTGTTCCCCTTGGGAAGACGTTCGTGCCAGAATGACATGTTCTCGTTGAAGCATGCGTCGGTCATTTTGTGTTTTACCTTCATCTCCAGAGCCATGAGCATTACTTTTAGGCGGGTATCCTCGGGCCTGCATCCTTCATACAATGGAGTAACCGCGTCTAACTCAAGTTGATCCATCTTGGCTTTCTCTCGGGCGGCAGCTCTTGCGTTATCCGTCTGTTTGAGAAGCAGCTCTTGAATATAAGGGTCCTGCACCCAGCCCATCGATGGTCCACCGTCGTCTGCTCCGCCAGCATCATCATCTTCATGATCATGCCCGTCGTCAGCTCCGGCATCTTCCTCATCATCATGTCCTGCATCTTCTACATGATGACTGTGTACAGCATCACCGTCGTGATCATCTCCTGGGGATTCTTCGTCTTCTCGCCTGCCCGAGCCGCGGTGGTTGTCTTGCTGCCCTTCCTCATTTCTTGCCCGGCCCCCATGGACGACTTCATAGTCATCGTCATCACCTTGCCACCAATAGCCATCCATGAAACCACGCAAGAGCAGGTGGTCCCGCACCTGCCCAGAATCCGGGTCCGCAATAAGGCTCTTCAGCTTGCATCTTTGACACGGACATCTTATCTCCGTCTCGTTCTTTTGAAGCATCTCGGCCTTCGCGGACCTCGAAAACCTATTCACGATGCCTTCGGTTATCGTGCGGACCATGGTCACCTGCGGGGTAGAGCAAAACGATATTTTAGAACCAAGAAAAAATTTGGCATGACTTTCCCTAAAAATAGGACCAAAAAGAATGCTTAATGCCAAAATTCTCGCCGAAACGAAAATGAATCAACATTCCGGCAAAATATTGGCAACTATCGAATTTCAAATACCGGTACACCTCCAAACACAAACACATATGCAACACCACAAACATATGCAACACCACGAACATACATAGATATAGCTAGGCCATAAAAAGTGCATGTGCACATTGTTGTAGGGAGAACAACATAAATATAGCTTCCCCCCTTACTTACCTATCAAAACAAGGTAATTTAACCACTTAATTTGAATGAATCTATGGTGGAAATGAGGTGAAAAAGAGGAGGCACCCGAGACAAGGAGGAGGTGGAGAGAATGAAGTGGGGAGAAAGTGAGTGTGGGTAGGAGAGGCTGTCCAAAATATCTTGTTGCTGCCCACTTACTAATGGCGCACCAACCCCAAATGCGCCATTAGTAATTCAGGTTACTAATGGCGCACCTTCTGCTGGTGCGCCATTAGTAGTTTTGCAAAAAAAACATACTAATGGCGCACTGTTCCACAGTGCGCCATTACTAGTTTAAACTAGTAATGGCGCACGGTGGAACAGTGCGCCATTAGTAGTTTTGCAAAAAAAAGGAATAAAAAATATAATAAAAAAACATTAGTGGCGCACTTTCCGACAGGTGCGCCATTACTAGTTACAACTAGTAATGACGCACTTCATCTGGATGCGCCATTAGTATGTTTGGACAGGCGCACTAGTTCAAAAAAAATTGTTTGATACTAATGGCGCACCCTGGGCCAGGTGCGCCATTAGTAGTTTCAACTCTAATGGCGTATCTGATGGTGGTGCGCCATTAGTATATACTAATGGCGCACCGCTTGTCTGGTGCGCCATTAGTGTCAATCCCATCTATAGCCCTTTTTCTAGTAGTGTACGTGCAAAAATTGGCCACATGCCAAGACGCCAGCCTCCTCCTTGGTTATATCAGAAAAAACCAGGGGATGTGTAGCAACAAGAGACAGTAAAAAAGGTTTACGCAGGGTCTTAATCTAAAAAGAATCCTTTAGGACGGGTCCCTACTGCACGTCTGCGCCTGTGTCTCCGTTGTGCCGTATCCTGGACGGGCGCCGCACGACGTTCATCTGTAAAAGAGAGGAACTAAGTTGAAAACCGGTCGTGCCGAACAAAAGTTTAAAATAAACAAAGTATAAAGTAAAAAATATAAAATTGAGCTTTATTGTCTCTGCATGTAGCCCCTAGTTCGGGGGTGTATGACCACAAAGCCTACTTTAATGATGATTTTGTACCAAACTCGTCTATCCGCGTTCGTGGTCTTTAATGACCTATTCCGAAGTTGTTTGGCCGGTGAGGCCATTTTACTGTGGGGCTGTCAAGCCGGCCGCGCAGTCCTCCGCTTGGGGGAGGCACGCTTTAGTGCTCCCCCTTTAAAGAGATGATGCCCCGTGGATCGGGCATCGTAAGCGTGAGGGATGCAGAATGCGGTATCGCGTTAAAGCGAGCGAAAGCTTCGCGTCCCAGTAGTGCTTGATAGTGACTTGAGAACGGGACGATATGGAAGGTCAGCTTTTCGCAGCGGAAGTTATCGACAGAGCCGAATATAACTTCGAGCCGGAGAAAACCCATACAATGGGTGTCCGGACCAGGTGTTACCCCTTGAAAGGAGGTTTTGCTGTGGCGGATTCTTGCTGGGTTTATCCCCATGTGATGGATTGTATCCTGATATATCAGGTTTAGTCCACTGCCGCCGTCCATAAGGACATTTGAAAACTGGAGTCCGCCAATGATTGGATCGAGTATCAAGGCAGTCCAGCCTGCATTCTTGATACTTCTAGAATAATCTAGCTGATCGAAGATGATTGGTTTTGACAACCAGTGGCGAGACCCTTTGGGGATAGGTCGTGTGATGCGTGCCTTTATGGGCGCCGCACGCTTTGTTATGTGAAGTAAGTTCACTATTTTTACTTCTTGTGGGAAGTTCTTTTGTTTCCTGGTGCTCTGCTTTTGGGGTTCGTCCTCGTCTTCGCTTGGTATGTCGAGCCCCTTGTGTTCGACATTGAGTCTGCTGGATTGTTTGAAAACCCAACAATCTCTGTGGGTATGGTTAGCAGGCTTCCCGGGATTACTGTGTATCTGACATATCCTGTCCAGGATTTGACTTAAGTTGGATGGATCGTCCCTGTTATCCTGGAGGGGTGGTTTTGTCTGATTTTGACGTGAGCCTTTGAATCCGGCATTGACTGCCGCGCTCTTCGGACTTTTTCCCTTAGTCTGGCGACGATCCTTGTTGCGTCGCGGTTTTCTATTTCTATCCCGAATTTCGGATGTACTTGGGTCGCTAGGGCTGCATCTTGCCAGCCAGCTGTCCTCTCCTGCACAAAAGCGTGTCATGATGCTTGTTAGTGCGGCCATTGTTCTTGGCTTTTCTTGGCCGAGGTGTCTGGCGAGCCATTCGTCTCGGACGTTATGCCTGAAAGCTGCTAAGGCTTCGGCGTACGGATAGTCGATTACATGATTCTTTTTAGTGAGGAATCTATTCCAGAACTGCCGAGCTGATTCTCCGGGCTGTTGAGTTATGTGACTAAGATCGTCTGCATCCGGAGGGCGGACATAGGTCCCCTGAAAATTTGCTCGGAAAGCATCCTCGAGCTCTTCCCAACTTCCAATTGTGTTTTCGGGAAGTCTTTTAAGCCAGTGTCGGGCTGGCCCTTTAAGCTTAAGGGGTAAATATTTGATGGCGTGGAGATCATCTCCTCTGGCCATATGTATGTGGAGGATATAATTCTCGATCCAGACTCCAGGGTCTGTTGTTCCATCATATGCCTCTATGTTTACGGGTTTGAATCCCTCTGGAAATTCGTAGTCCAGAACCTCATCGGTGCAACATAGGGGGTGTGCGGCGCCCCTGTATTTGGGTGTGCCGGATTCCGACGATGGCTTTATTGCATTGCTTGCGAGAGCTTGCTTTCTTGGCCCATAAATGGACCGAACTGGGCCATGATGCCAATCCTTAGCGCCACTTGCCGCTTTATGGGGTCGTCTATCCGACCGTGTGGCTTTCTTATTTTTTGAATGCGAGGGCTCTAGGGCCTCTTCGTCGAATTCGGGCAGTAGCTTTCTTTTCAGAAAGCTTTTAGTGCGGCGACCATCGCCGTATTTATCTGCGGTGTTGATTACTTTACTCCATCTAATCCGGAGTGCGTCTTCCGCTGTCTTTAGCTTTTGCTTCTGCTTTTTCAGGCTGCGTGCAGTTGCAACGAGCCTCTTGTGGAGATTCTTCTGCCCCATGGATTTATCCGGCGTAAGGTCGTCCGGAATGCCGTTTTCGCCGGGGGAGGGCGTTTCCGTTTCTCTACCCGTGTTTCCCTGTTCGGACGGCTGCTCTAAGGCCTGCTCGTCGTCTACCGGGTTGTCCTACTCTATGGCTGGGTTTTTATCGAGGCGGGGCTTGGGTCGGCGTTTATGCCGATGCTTTGATTGCTTTCCGGGGGGTCGATCTGCCGTTCCATCCCCTTTTTCCTCGTTGTCACTTCCTTTAGGGGTATCCACCATGTACACATCGTGAGATGAGGTGGCTGTCCAATGCCCTATGGGCGTTGGTTCATAGGTATCTCCTGCATCGTCATCCATGCTGTCGATGTCTGCGGAGTCGAAGTTGAGCACGTCATTTAGGTTGTCGACAGTGGGTACCAAGTGGGTGGTTGGTGGGCTTTGAATTTCTTCATCGTCCGTATCCCATCCTTGCTGACCGTAGTTCGGCCAGGACTCTCCTGATAAAGAGAGAGACTTGAGAGAGTTCAGGATATCGCCAAAAGGCGAGTGCTGAAAGATGTCCGCGGCGGTGAACTCCATTATCGGCGCCCAATCGGATTCGATTGGCAGGGGCGCGGGGGGTTCGGAATCCGGGGAGGAGTCCGGACCCTCGGAGTCACGGGTCATGCAGAGTGCGGGGCTGGCGTTCGGCTCGATCGCCTTGTAGATCGCAGCCCCCGAGGTGACGTCCAACCGCTCATCCTCGATCGGCGCAATAGGCTCCGAGTTAAGGGTCGGAACCGGTGCGGGTGCGGCCTCCAGGACACTGTTCAGAGGCAGAGCTAGATCATGCCCCTCGGGATAGTGCGGCGCGCTTGGCCGTGGCTCGAATCCGTCGAAGATCAAGTCTTCGCGGATATCAGCCGTGTAGTTTAAGCTTCCAAACCTGACTTGATGGCCAGGGGCGTAGCTTTCGATCTGCTCCAGGTGGCCAAGCGAATTGGCCCGCAGAGCGAAGCCGCCAAAGACGAAGATCTGTCCGGGGAGAAAAGTCTCACCCTAGACCTCATCGTTGTTGATGATCAAAGGAGCCATTGGGCCTAAAGGCGACGACACAGAGGAACTCTCAATGAAAGCACCAATGTCGGTGTCAAAACCGGAGGATCTCGGGTAGGGGGTCCCGAACTGTGCGTCAAGGCCGGATGGTAACAGGAGACAAGGGACACGATGTTTTTACCCAGGTTCGGGCCCTCTCGATGGAGGTAATACCCTACTCCTATTTGATTATTATTGATGATATGGGTAGTACAAGAGTAGATCTACCACGAGATCAAGGAGGCTAAACCCTAGAAGCTAGCCTATGGTATGATTGTTGTGTATGGAGTTTTTTTTGTCCTACGGACTACAACCCTCCGGTTTATATAGACACCGGATAGGGTTAGGGTTACACAGAGTCAGTTACAATGGTAGGAGATCTTGAATATCCGCATTGCCAAGCTTGCCTTCCACGCCAAGGAAAGTCCCATCCGGACACGGGACGAAGTCTTCAATCTTGTATCTTCATAGTCCAGGAGTCCGGCGAAGGTTTAGTCCGGTTACTCGAACACCCCCTAATCCAGGACTCCCTCAGTAGAGTTGCAATCTCAAAGGATCAGCACATGGATAAAGTGATGCTTGTTGCACTACAAAAAAATACACTTTCGTGATGATACGTGTTTGTCACACTAGGTCGCGTTTTCTGTCATGCATGTACATCCATGACAAATTTATGACAGAATCAAGATAGTCATTCCTGTGCTGTCGTAGAAGTGTTCCATGACATTACCAAAATTATCATCACCGAAGTGTCCACTTCCATGACGATAAATCGCGCGTCACATAAGTGCTTTCGTCAAGGGTGACCGACACGTGGCATCCACCGTAACGGAACGCCGTTAAGCTATCGGGTTGGGTTTTGGATCCGATAACCCCTTAACAGCCCCGACCAATGGGTATTTTCCACGTGTAAAATCATCATTGGCTGGAGGAAACACGTGTCGGCTCGTTGTTGGGACAGATGTCAATCACTCATTGGACCGAAGGCGCCTATGATACGTCAACACGTGGCACGGCCCAACAGAGGCCCATTCCTGTGAAAAGGCCGACCCATTTGACTTGGTCAAAAGCTGGCGGCCCGGCCCATGGAAAGCCTGTTAATGACCTGTTCGAATATAGCCCATTTACAGCCTGCTAACCCAAGGCCCATTACGCCCTATCCGAACTAGGGCCAGTAGCGTCATCTGGGCCATCCAATATGATTCCAGCCCGTTTTCACTTCTGGCCCATGTATGGCCCATGACGTCTTTCGGCCCATATGAGGCCCTATGTAACTCTTGGCCTACTAACGGCCCTTGGTGAACCTGGCCCGTAATGAACAATGTATCACTTTAAACCCATTAACGGCCCGTGGTGAAACTGGCCCGCAATGAACAGTGTATCACTTTATACCCATTAACGGCCCGTTATTCCGTTGGGCCGTTTCCAGCCCATGTTATCTTTCGGCCTTCTCAGAGCCCATTTATTCTTGGGCTCATTTCCAGCATTCGTTTACTTACGGCCCGTTACTGTCATTTTCTGCTTGTGGGCCAAATTCAGCCCGTGGTTACAGTCGGCCTGTTTGTGGTCCATTAATACGTTGGGCCGATTTCATAGCGTCATCAAATACGGCCTATTAACGATGGCCCATTATGATTGGCCCATGAACAGCCGATTCCAACTCTAGCCCGTTTACGGCCATAATGCGGTCTGTTTGGCCCATGTTTGGCCACTCGATTATACGACCCGTATAAGGCACATTGATAATACGGCCCGCAGAAGGCTCATTGTTTCTACGGCCCGTAGAAGGCCCATTGTTTCTACGGCCCGTAGAAGGCCCACTGTTTCTACGGCCAGTAGGAGGCCCAGTGTCACTACAATAAATATTAGCCCATGGTTATTGTGGCCTAGTTTTAAAAAATAGGTTATTGCAGCCACTAGCTAACCGCGGAAAAAGAACTGCAATGACTACAAGCAAACAAATAAACAAGACAACAAGGAAATAAATAAGCAAGCAACTAACGCTAGGCTATCACGGCTATTACACATATTACATCCACTAGGCATCAAAGTTCGCCACCAGTGCAAATATAGGGAACAAAGCAGCATATCATATACACTGGTTGTCAAAGTTGGCGACCAGCGCAAATAAACGTCGTATTAAAACAAATCCAGAACTGAAACCACTTCAGAAGATCTCAAGAAACAATATCCTGGGTACCCATAATGCTGGCAAGATGCTTAGCAAGCTTATTAGTTTTCTCTTGTTTGGCGCTTAAATCCTCCAGCGCTTGCTATTGCACCAGAAAATATGCATCTGAATTCTGCAGGGACTTCCTCAATCCTTCAGCTTCCTGTCGCGGCACATCTGATTGATGTCTTTCAACTTGAAGTTGAGACTCAAGAAGACGAACTGATTCAGGCAGCGAGTTCGAAGAGCTTGTGCCAGCAGTAGTGGCCAGTAACTCGAACACTACATCAAGACAGGACTTTTGGGTTCCCTCACTGTCGTCAAGATAGTTTTTATCAGCTTTCTTGGAGACCAAAAGGGATTTCTCACTATCTTGAACCTTATCTACATTACTTCCTTTACCATTGGATAACGCGGTACTGTTCTCCAATATTTTGTCCGCATTCTAAAAGAGAAACAAGCAGACACATGACATGTTTACCATGTTGTATATGAAACTCATTTTGGTAAATGAGTTCAGTAGTAAAGTGGACAGGATAACAACATGAAACAAACATATATCTATGTACCATGGTCACTTTATGGTCTATATCATTCTAGTTTTTGTTGCCAAATCAAGATAGAGACACAGTTCAAATAATATTTGTTCAAGACAAAGCAGAATAGACAGAATATAAGTGTGGGTAACTATAGAGCAATAACAACACTTGTAATGTGCATGACATGAGAACATAACTGTTTATTCAATTGAAACTGAAATCAACATAGAGCAGGTTACAATAGCAAACCAGTTAATGAAACAGGTTTAAAACATACATGTTGCGCCATTGGAGTTTCAATTCCATCCTTCAAATTTGAAAATAGTTGGTATGAGTAAATACAGTCATGCAAGAGCAAAGGAGTATGAACCATAGCTACAGAACATGGCCTAAGAACAAATCTTCTTCTCCTTTAAGCGTTGAGTTGGGATTCGGAGTGGTGGTCTTGTGCTTTGGGCACTGCAGTTCCCTTACTAACTGCTCGTGTTTGGGTGCTCTGTGGTGGAGACGGTGTTGTGTCAGCTGGAACTGGGTTACTATCTGCCGGGGTTGGGGTTAGAAGGAGTGTAGCTGGTTCTCTGTCCAACTGGGTAGGGGTACAATCTGCGAGAGTCTGGGTTATGTGTGGTGGATCTGGTCCTTGGGCAAGTACAACCGTGGTTCTATCTGGATCAACTGGTAGCACTATCTTTTCTGAAGACCGTGTTGTTAATCCCTTAGATACTGCCATCATGCTCTCCAATTCAAATGGCTGATAAACAAGAAAAGTAATTGAAATTATAGACATTGTATGATCGACAGGTGCAATGGATAGTGGGGAATAAAAGAGGGCATGAAATAATGCATATTTATGTTGTCTAACCAAACAGGATAGCATGCCACAATTTCACATATATGATGGCTAACTAAACCGGATAGCATGACACAATTTCACATTATGATGGCTAACTAAAAAAGATGGAAAGACATAGTTCAAAATATGAGACTATGTAAACAGGATGACATGACATAACTATATAATGTGTTTATTAAATAGGTTGGCATGCCATAATTCACATACATTCACGGATAGAATGCCATAATTCAAAATATGATGACCGTAAACACTAAACATCATGAGATGATATAACTATATGATGTCTTTATTAAATGGGTTGACATGCCATAATTGAGATAGATGATGTGTATGTACTATGTAAACATGATGCCATGATATAATTCAAATGTATGATTTATAGTAAGCAAGTAAGCAGATGGCAATCCATATATGATGTAAAAACTAAGCAATGTAAGACAACATGCATGACATGGGTAATATAACCCTGCCAAGTTTGAGCATAGACCTCATGGGGAAAATAGGACTGGTCATCAGTCTTTGAATCCTCCTCTGAGGAGCTCTCTGTAACCAGCAAGATGTCTGCTTCAGCAGGTAGCATTGTCTGCTCTGAATACCTTGTTTTCACTCCAGATACTTCCATCACCGCTTCAAATGGCTGATGAATAGGAAGAGTAGTTGAATATACAAACGTTGTCGACAAATGGAACACATAATACAAAAAAATGATAGCATGATATAATTCACATACATGATGATTGGCTAAACAGCATGGCATTGCATAATTCACATATATAATGCCTTTGCAAAAAGATATCAATGTATAATTCACATATATAATGTCTTGCAACAAGATGGCAATGCATAATTCACATATATGGTAATTAGACACTGAACAGGTGGCATTCACACAAAGCATGTCTAAACTAATCAAATGACATAGCAATGCGAGACACCATACGCACGATATTTGCAACATAACTCTACCAAGTTAGAGTATACACCTCGTGGGGGGGGGGAATAGGACTGGTCATCTGTCTCTGAATCCTCCTCTGAGGAGCTATCCGTAACCAGCGAGATATGCGCTTCGTCAGATAGCATAGTCTGCTCTGAAGACCTTGTTTTCACTCAAGAATTTGCCATCACCGTGTCAAATGGCTGATGCACACGAAGAGCAGTTGAATGTAATAACATTGTTGACAAATGTAATATGTAGCGAAAAAAAGGATGGCCTCATATAATTTACATATAAGATGACCGGCTAAGCAGGATGGCATTGCAAAATTCACATATATGATGCCTGGCTAAACAAGATGGCATTCGCACAAAGGATGTATAAACTAAGCAGATGACATATTTGATGTATAAAGTAAGCAATGCAAGACACCATATGCATGATATAACCAACATCAGCATGCAAAGTTAGAGCGAAGACCTCGGGAGGTAAATAGGAGTTGTCTTCTCCTTCTGAATCCCCCTTAGAACAGATATCTTCCTCTCGATTACAATCCGAAATGCGTGGAGGGGGGCTGCCTTTGCGCCTACCATGGAGCGACGTCTGCATGAAATTTTATTGCCACGCAAGGCTCGTCTCTTTTGCTCTACATGTTCAGTTCCATTGTTTACAATAACT
Organism: Aegilops umbellulata; assembly: GCA_032464435.1. Taxonomy (NCBI): domain Eukaryota; kingdom Viridiplantae; phylum Streptophyta; class Magnoliopsida; order Poales; family Poaceae; genus Aegilops; species Aegilops umbellulata. The sequence goes on from CP136060.1 coordinate 250,952,537, forward strand.
ATCATGCATAGGAATAAAACATAGTGAGATTATGTAAGGAGTGCATGCAGAAATCCAGAGTGATGGTAGCAACCTGTGGATAGACCCAAAACCAATAATAATAGGCAGATAATGGCTTCAGTTAAAAAATACAGATAATGGCTTCTTTACTGTTTGTTTCCCACCCAACATGAAACTCATAGTAGACACCGGAGATTAACCAGATAGTAGATAGATACTATTGATAGCGGCCCCAATATGTACCCCACAACCATTTAAAAACTCAAGTTTGACCATTAGTTTGGAGCCGACTCAGAGTCTAATCGGTGAACAGGATGAGAAAGTAGCATGTAATATTAAGTGATGCATAACGTAAGTAGACACGGAAGAGTGCGACCTCTCTTGCGGACCCGTGTAGTCCTCGAGGTCATCTGCTCGGTTGATGATGGTAGTGCAGTTTTCATGGCTGCCAGCGGTGGAAAGAAGATCTGAGGCGGCGAAAGACAGTCTGGAGGCCGGATCCCTGCTGTGCTGGACCCTTCTGTCATTGGAGCAGCTGAGCTGGGGTGGACGATGGCACAGCAGGAGCGGGACAAACCACGCAAGGTTTTGTTTGACAACTATTTGTAAGAGAAGTAATCCTGTAAGGGCTCGTTTGAATTGGAGGATTCCAACAATGCAGGGATAGGAAATAGACAGGAATAGGATAGGAATGCGCGTGCAAAACAGAGAATTTAAAAAACACAGGATTTCTGCCAATCTGGGTGTTTGATTCACAACAATTGGAAGATCACAGGATGCAAAGAAGCATGGTGAGATTAAGTCAAACCATAAGAAAATGTACGGTTATAATGCTATTATGCTACTATCTCTTAGTCTTGTGCTTCATGAATAGGAATTTGAAAAGGAGGACAAGTGAAACTTAAAATTCCTACGTTTTTTGTTTCAAGGAGACACTAAAGGAACAAATCAGTGTGCTCAATGGACAATATATATATAACATGTAGAGTAATAAAAGAGATGCAACAAGTGTACAACCTCTTTGGCGAAGCCATGTCGATCTCAGCGTGTTTGGGTTGGCCGGTGAGGATGCTCCGGCTGACTTGGCTATCGGAGGAGGGGAAGATCTTAGGCATCTGGAGATGGAGCCCGAGGTACAACTCCGCTGTGATGGAGGGTTTTGTTGTTGGAGCAGCTCTAGTGAGTTGTACGACGCCGAGGCTGAAGCAGGACAAGAGAGACAACAAACAACGTTAACCTGAGTGGAATTCTAATTGCATCTCCAATACATGACGTAAAATACATAACCACAAAGTGCTAGATGTAAAATACACCAGCCGCTCATCTCTGAACTTAACTGTCAAAACTGAATTTAACTGTCAAAACTGAACTTAACTGTCGAAACTAAACTTAACTGTCGAAACTGAATTTTGTTGTTGAAACTGAATTTTGCTGTCGAAACTGAATGCACTAGCAAGGTGAGGCTACACGTCGGTTGACTGACTTTTTCATCTCTGGTCAGTCGATTTTGCAGCCGTTGGATACGAAATCAAGGGCCTGCAGTTCATCTTCAACCGCGACCTCCCGGACTCCAGGAGTAAAGGGGATAAACCCCCCAGGGCTCCAAGTCCGGCTTTGAGCCGGACACCGCGCCGGAATCGTCAACAGTTCCGAGCTGCGGTAGGCGAACTCCTTCCAAGAGGAGCAAGCCTACTGATTCGGCGGCCCCCGTCCAACTGGAGGCGCCGAACAATCTGCTGGAGGTGCTTAACAGCGCCTCCATCAACGAGGAGCACCGCACTATTATGAGTGCGGTGATCCAGAAGGTTCAGTCTGCCAAGAGCGGATTGACTGAAGCTTGTGCCAGCCTTCTAACAGGCTTCAAGGTAAGTACAGAATATATATAAAAAATATTACCGCATAGACAGTAGCCCCTGATGCTCTGTTTGGCGTTCGAAAAGAAAAGCCGAATAGAGGATCTAATAAAATTCACAGGAGTCTAATAGAAAAAGAGTCAATATGCGTATGCAAGCTTCGCTGCTGGCGACAGCCGCACTGACTGCGGAGGTGGGCACACTGAAGCAGGGCCTGGAGCGGACCGAGCAAGAGCTCGGCCTTGCCAAACGGCAACTCGAGGAGAAAGAAGGTAGGAAATACCTTATAGAAAAAGAAAATATAAAAGTGCAATTGCAAAAATATGACAGGATTAACATGGTTATTGTAGGGGCCACAACTGAGGTGGCGACCCTCAAGCAAGCGCTGGCCGAGGCCGAGAAGAGAGCGGCCGCGGAGCGCGCCGAGCGGGAGAAATATGAGGTGCAAGTTGGCGAGGTGCGGCAAGAGCTCCAGGTTCTCATGGAAAAACATGAGAGTTTGGAGCTTGACTCAAAGACCCGAGTGTCCGAGCTCGCGACGGCTATTGAAAATGCCAAATCTGCCAAGGCCGAATCCCAGAAGGCCCTCCAGGAGTTGGATGCGGTGAAAAAGATAGCGGAGGGTAAGGCATTCTTTATGCAAAGCAAACATGTAAAAGTGAGCTTCTTGTTACTTACCCGAATCCGGAGCTCTCCAGGAGCATTCGCAGATCTTCCCTGTAGCGTGTCCGATGCCGCCACATTCTACCGAGCCGAGGAGGGCAGCTCGACGGAGAAGGTGTTCTGGTCTCACTATGCTGAGGCCGGACACCCAGTGCCCCTGAGCGACCAGCTGAAGCAGCTGGTCGAGCTCCACAAGGCGGCCGAACAGCCCATGAAGGGCCTCATAGTTCGGTTGTGGCCTGGAGAGGCTCTGCCTGGGAGCTACTTCGGGCTGGTGCGACGGCTGGTGGAGGCCTGTCCAAGGCTCGAGGTCATCAAGCGCTCCGTTTGCATTGAAGGTGCCCGTAGGGCCCTTGCCTGCGCTAAGGTGCACTGGGGCAAGCTGGATGGTGAGAAGCTTGTGAAGGACGGGCCACCGCCGGGGAAGGAGCATAGCAAGCCCGAGAACTATTATAAGGACGTTCTGAAGGGTGCCCGCCTTGTGGCGGATGAATGTTCCATGGATGTAATTTTTGAGTAAACTCGCTCTTGTTATCCTGTGCGCTGAAAACTTGTTCATGTGCGCTTAAGCAATGCGTTTTGAATTTAAAATATTACCTTCTGTGCGGCCGTTTATCAAATTGGAGAGATGGCGAGTCGTCGGCTTCTGCCCCCGTGCCACTAGTGCTGGGGTGTTTGGGAGAAACCTGAGCGCTCTTTTTTCCCATGTATGGGTCCTTCGAGGGAGGCGCTCAGCACAACGAACCAGGCAATCGGACTATAGTGCTTGAACACTCTCAATTAGCCATCGAATTCTATAATTTTAAATTTCGGCGAAGCCCCTAGTGTTCGGAAGACCGAGTTCGGGGCGCTATCCACGCCTTTGGCCGGACAAAGCCGACTCCTCGCTCTAAGCGGCATAAGTCCTTAGGGACTCGAAAAACCTCTCGAACAGCGACCAGTCTCTCGCTTCATCATGATAGTCAGTTTTAGCTTTCTCTACTGAGGTGCTCCGCCCATCTCAACTGGGGCACAATCGCAGTAGTTCTCCTAGTGCTACCTTAGCCGATACAACGGAACGTAAGGCACCAAAACATAGGAGCCGGGCAAACCCAACTACTAACCCAAGACATGAGTCGGAGCCGATGCATATAATGCTATAAGTTCGGGGTGCCGCACTTGTTAAAGTGTTCGGACTTCTCACACCATATGAGGCCGTACTGAAGCCCCTGGCGTATTGACCGTACCAAAGTGTACGGGTGCAACATGTCGTTAATGAACATATATTTGTAAGAAACAGTAATGCGAAAGTAGATAAAAAGCTACGAATTCTTTATAGAAAGGCTGCGATCAAAGCAGGACGATACAAATAGTGCAATAAGCAAAAGTGGGACTATTTAACATGTCCTATCCAGGGGCAGGCTACGGAATAGTATGCAAAACAGGTATACTGCTCGTGATAG